>JAHLKG010000018.1:0-684531 GCA_025526995.1 Powellomyces hirtus | reverse complement strand
GAGCTACATTCGAAGTTCAAGTTTACGGAACAAGGTCGCGTCACTAGTCACCTTGGTCTCGTCTACAAGTATGACTTCGAGTCTCCAGTTTGTACCCTCGAAATCTCAAATGTCAAGTACATCGACGACGTTCTTGAACAATTCGGCATGAGCGACTGCCATCCTGTCTCCACCCCGTACGCCGTGTCAGCGCATAACCAACAACTGGAGGATTCGTCACCATTCACGAATCTCAAAATGTATCAGGAAGCAATGGGGGTCCTCACTTGGGCCTCCATCACATGGCGATGGGATATCGCCACTGCAGTCGGTTACGTTGCGCGCCGCATCGCCGCACCTACTAACTCCGACTGGAACAATGTTAAACGCATTTTCCGCTATCTGAAGGGTACTCGCGATTACGCCCTCAAGTTTACATCCGAAAGAAATGATCCGCGTGGCCTACGCGTATTCACGGATGCGGATTATGCAGGAGAACTCACCGACCGTACATCCACTACGGGTATCTTGGCCTTTTACAATGGGTTTCCTGTTCTGTGGAAAAGCAGCAAGCAGAAGTGCACAGCCCAAAGTACGACCGAAGCGGAGTACATAGCTGCAAGTACCGGTCACAACGAAGCCAAATGGCTACGCCAACTCTTGGCGGAAGTTTTGGGACCTCAATTGGATTTCAAATCTCGACCGGTCCCTCTCCATGTCGATAATCAGAGCGCCGGGGCCTTGATTCAGTCTAAGGCTATCAACCAACGCACCAAACACATCGACGTTCGGTACCACGCTATACGCAATTCGTTCGCGAAGCAAATTATCGAAATCATCGACACCAATACGGAAGATCAATTGGCAGACATCTTTACGAAGCCTTTTCCCACTGTCAAACATAAGGACACTGTCCTGAGGATTACAAATGGGACTCAGATATTTGATGAGAGAATACGCAATGAGGGCGCGCCTACGGAAGCACACCGAGCCCAAGTGTTACTCGCTGAATGTCAGGAGAATTACTCACAACACTGGCTTACCTTGGCATCTACACCGCAATTGCGGAACCCGAAGCTATCCCCCAGGAGGACGGACCTGCCCCTCCTTCATCATCCTCATCGCTTGAGGGTGAGCGTCGGCTTGGAGAGATCGGTGATCCCTCCAACTCCTCAGCTTCCCCCTCCTCCTCCTCCTCTTCCTCATCATTATACGGAGCCTTCCGCTTCAGGATGTCCCACATCCTCTTCACCTCTGCTGCTGACCTCTTGTCCGCAGTCTTCTTCTTCGCCTGGGCTTTACCCTTGCGAACAGGCGTCTTCCGGCTCCGCCGGTCCTCTAGCAAGGATCTCAGCCCATCAAGCATCCCGGTCGCCCGTGCGCGACCAAGAGGCGTACCAGACCTCGACCGGTCCTTCACCCGGTCTTTCGCTTGTTTGATGTGGCGTTCCAGGACCTCTTGACGGTCCTTGCGGTGAAACTGTCGGACATACGCCGCCAACATCGTTCGAATCTCCGCTCGGGACAACCCCGCAGCGGGTGCGCCTCCCACTGGCGCAGAAGGCACCACTGCCAACGGCACAGCCGGAGCCGTGGTCGCCGCAGGAGCAGCGGCTGGCGGTGCCGTTTTCCTCGCCGTTATCTTCGCCTTGCCCGAACCTGACACCTACACCGGCACCTAGTTAGAGATTATGCCTCATTTGCGCGGATCTCATAGACGAACTCTAGCCATTCCTCGTATTCTTAAAAATGTAATAAATGGGGTGTGTGGAGTGTGTGCATGGGTGTGTGTAGTAAAAGTAGATAGGGCAACTCTCTCACTGACAGACTGCCAGGTCTGATTGGGGTGTTAGCGTGTACAGACTCTGTCATCAAGTCACAACTGCGCCATGGCAGGGCGTATGCTACGCCACTACAATGAGTCACGCGATCACGTGCAAACCATGTGATCAACTCCGATATAAGTAGTTTTCCTTACATACTTAATATATCGATGGGACTTTTCTCTTTTTCTCCAACATAGCGGGATTAAGTTACTTCGTTGTTTTGCTCAGTCAACTACCCTGAAAGTTTCCTCAACTATCTACCCAGATACTCTCAGACCAAAAGCAGTTTTGGGGCTCTGGCCGCAGATCTGCCTCAACCATCCAGTTTGCAGAACGATTCCAGGCTGCACATCAAAGGGAGACAGTTCCTTGTCGCCAAGCTTGTCAGACAGCATTATGTACCTTTCAATGACCTCCAAGACATACTGCCGGCGTACTTCAAGTCCAAGCACGCAAAAGGTTGACAGCTTTTAAAGCAGAAGAGAGAGGACGAGACGCCAATTCTCAGAGAGAGCAATTATGTTTTTGCAGTATGCAAACACGCCAAATGGACGTCAGCTTTGTCCATTTGGTTGTGCAGCAAGGTCCTGGTGACGTGAGATTGGCTTGAGAGGGAGCTCAATAACTTGCCGACTCTGGAATCTCAGGAAACTGACCTTTTAACGTTGGCAGCTTACGGCAAAGAGAGCGCGGGTCAAAGGAATCTGAGCCTTGTTGCACGCTTGACATCTCCAAAAGAAAGCCTGAAGGATAATGAGCAAGTTGAGGATGACGTCGAGAGTCTTCCACCTGCTCCCAATCTTGTAACTCTGACCAATGCTCAGAAATGGTCCGATGAGGATGGAAAGCCGGTGGAGCTGGAGACTTGCAGAGAGCTCACAAAGAACGGACTGCTGTTCCGAGCAGCCAAAGTTGCCAAAAAGCTGCTTGACACAACTCTCCGCAATTTGCGCAAGATCCTCTATGACAGGGACGCATTTGTTCCTGATGAAAACTTCATTCGCATTCAGCAGGACAACATCATCACCATCTACGTCACATTTTCAGGGGTTGCTCGACTTCTGTATCGATCTTGCAGAGCTCTTGCTTGCCAGACCACTGATTGGACAACAGAAAAGTTCTTTGACTTGAAAGCAGGTGACAATCACAACGGCAAGGGACTTAATGAAGACATTCTGGGTGTGCCGCTTCAGACGGCACTGACCATCCTCAACAGGTGCCCTCTTCCCTGTGTGCAAGTTTACTTGCTTACGTTAGGAACGGTGGGCAAGCTGAAGGAAACAATGACCATCACAAATGCAAACGCAGCCTATGACCATATCATGGTGAAGATTGGCTCTACCACTTGGGGAGTAACAAAGTACAACAGCAAACATCGACTCCCATTTGGGAGAATCAAAAATATTGACCTCTGCATTGTAAAAACGATTTGGACAGACCCGCTGCTTCTGTTCACGTGCGAGACAGAGGTCAGCACTACTTGCAAAGTCACAAAGATTGGATTTGTCGACATTCGGGCTGGAAAACATGGCAAGATAGGAAAAAGCGCTCAGATTGGAGGTGCGTGAGGGCGCAATAATGGTCGAGTTTGTTGTCTAGCTCTGTCACATATTGTGAGTTTTTGGCACCATTGATGATCTTGAAGATTACATTCTCTCCCTGGAACGTGCCTCCCACCACTGCACCCGTGCCGCTCTAGTCTCATCCTTTTATGAACGTGACATCTCTAATCTCGATGTCGGTAAGAGTGTATGGCATGGGTGTGGACAGACGGGAGGTGACAGCAATGCAGAAAAAGATCCTGATAGGGATAGCCCTGGCAAAATGGTCAGTGGCACATAGAATAACTTGTTGATGGACAGCAAAAAAAGACTGGTGTAGGCTTCCAAAACCGTGAATAGTGTTCTTTTGTCATAGCTGAACAGCCACGTGATATGCAAATGCAAATGATCTATAAAATTACAGAAAATAATTAATTAACACATGGAAACATAGAAATATATATAGTTATTCAGGTCTTATATGAAGCAATTGTTTCTAAAAATTTATAAATTAAACCTAATAGCAATGCTTATGCAAACAGGGCAAAAATGTTTGTTTAGGATTAAGACCGTCGACAGAGAAGGAAGACCCCTTCTGGAGGGGGAAATCCCCCTAAAAGTAAAAACAGGTGATTTTGGTACCACAGGTACCACACCTGATACAGACAGTAACTTATAGGCTATGGTAGCAGAATATTAAGTAGCAGTGTATTCTATTACCACACTTCTAGGGTTAAACCCCTGGGGGAGTTACAGAATTTATATGAATGGGTTTCAAGGCTAAATTCTAATTATTTATTTTAAAGGGTTGGTTCAATATAAACCCAGTAGTTGTCTATAGCTTTTTATTTCAATTAGGTGCAGCTTCCCTTTATTTTGGAGTTGAGCTCTAATCCTACACGGGGGTATGTAATGCTATCCATTTGTAGGGTGCATTATCCAAGCTATATATTAAAAATCTATCAATTAGGTTAGTAGAATCATGGTGAAGTTGTTCGGTTGAACTGAACTTCCTTTCCCTCCTCCACAACTTTAAAATTTTCAATCTGTAACACTTGTAATCTAAAACCACTAAATTATTTTTATGCTATGTGTACTCTTTAATTTAGATGCCTACAATTATTAATTAAATTTCCAATTCAATTTGTTAGCTTAGGCAACAAAACAGATCCAACAGAAGCTTTAGCATTGGTATTAACTTATCTGGCGTTGGTTGTTGACATTTGGAAATAATAGGTTAGCCCTGTAGCTAATTGAAGTGGTTTGATTCACTGAATGGTAGCAGTTATTATAAATCTTAATATTTAAATGTCGTAAAATGAGTGTGTGGAAGTTTTTAAAGTTTAAGATGATTTGCCCACACCAGCCGAGATTAGTACTTTCTAAAATACTTAACTTGAACTTCATCTTTGAAGTAATTGCATCTATTCAAGATTCACCCTTTTTGATTATTAAACGGGTTTTAATGAACCCTAGTTGTATATTTGGTATATTACACATAGATGCAAATAGAGAAAGAGATCATGACCTTGAAATCCTCAATTGACAGGAATTGATAAGGAATTAATAATAGCAGCTTAGGAATGACAACCAAAGAGCCTCCAAAGGGGCTACAGTGGGAGGATAGTGAAAAGGCGGCTAGCACCGCATAACCATATTGGTGATCATGGACCAGCATGAAGTGATCCAGTAGCTGCAATTGTTGTTATTAAACAAAGAAAGGTTCCATCTTTCAGTAAGCCTGATCTAACCTCACTGTAGCTGTAGAACCAGAGTAAGCCTATAGCTATCCTCTATTTGATTTTAATTATCTAAAGATTGTTAATTACTTGATCTAGCATCTAGTTTTTCATTAGCTTCTTACTGTCACTTTACTGTTAATTGGGTGATCCCATAAAACGTTTATGATCAACTATTTTTTTTTTAACATTATTAATTATTTTTCTCTTGTGAGTGGTAACATATAGTTGTTAACATTTGAGCCTTTTGCCTTCAATTATCACTTTAGGTTCAATGAACCCAAATTTTGTCGGGCCTGCTCTCACTTATGGGAGGCTTGAAGTGTTGTATGACTATCCCACCAGTAGTCTTGTTTTAATACAGATGATGGTCTACAGATCCATAACGCACCAAGAACAACCTTTGAAAAGGTATAAGGTAAAGTGTAGATCTACCAACACTGATGCTCCGTTATCAATATACCCTGGCTTAATCGGGTTTGGGGCCTCAGTGGTACCGTCTGATCACAAGTTATTATGATAAATCCTCCTGTTGAACCCACTTTATAATCAAATTATACTGATTCATAGTAGCCCACACTGCGGTATCAAGGTAAATTGAAATTAACTTTAGACCAAAAGAACCCTAAAACATAAAGTTAAATTTAAAATCATACCAGGGAGGCAGCTTGAGGGCTCACCATAAGGTAAGAAGAATTGGTAAGAGACAGCTGCCAGCTTCAGACTAAAATAGGTCTCCTCATATGTCATCAGAACTCCATCAGCATGATAGTTGAATATCATGAAGCCATAGATCTGGTTGATAGCTCCACAAACTTTCGATTTTGGCGGCGAATCTTGATAGGTCAGCACAATTTTGTGTTGTTTGGAAAATGCTCTTGGGGTTTTAAACTTCATTGTCAGAATATGCTTTTTTCCATGAACAAGCATTTGGTTAAGATATGAAACTACTGACTTGTTGCCCAGCAATGTCAATAAAGTTGTAACCAATTTTGTTCAGGGCTCCTAAGATGCTTGTGAAGGTTTGATGAAGTGTAAAGTCGGCAACTGCGTGGACATTGGCCTTGGAAGAGACGGGAGTCTCTGGCATAAATATGGCTCCTTGGAACAAACTTTTGCTGAGAGTAGCGTGATTTGTCAAAACGGCCTTGGAAAAGTCGACCCACTCTTCGACAACATTGAAATCAGTTTGTGGGTGTGTCAGAGTTGTTGTAAAAGTTCCAGAGAGCTGTGTGCCGCAGGATGGCAGAGGAAACTTTGTTAGCGTGTACAGACTCTGTTATCGGGTCACAACTGCGCCATCCCAGGGCGTATGCTACGCCACTATGATGAGTCACGCGATTACGTGCAAACCACGTGATCAACTCCAATATAAGTAGTTTTCCTTACATACTTAATATATCGATGGGACTTTTCTCTTTTTCTCCAATAGAGCGGGATTAAGTTACTTCATTGTTTTGCTCAGTCAACTACCCTGAAAGCTTCCTCAACTATCTACCCAGATACTTTCAGACCAACAAACTTTATTCTGCACAAAGTGCAATACGGTTTGGGAGTTTGTATAGAAGCAGAGGAACAATATAAACTGCAAGTGAGGTCTTTTTTGGGGTTTGGTCGTTTCGATCGTAACTCAAACAATGGGTGAGAAATGTGAGGTGCCTGAGTTTTTAGGTGGAAGGAGTGAACTAGAGGTTCTATTCACGCAAGAGCGACAATAGAGAGTTCGGATTTAGGAGTGTGAAGAGAAAAAAAGATGTAAACGTCTTAATTTCTTATGGGGAAAGGCAATTGCGCATGTAGATTGTCTCTGGTTATGAAAAGGCAGGGGATCTTTCTCTCCCCTTATATAGGAAAATGAGTTTTCTAACTATAGTAACGTGGAGATGATCTCTTGGCAGTCATGAAACTGCGGGTCAGCTTTTGGGGTCGCTTATGAGCGATTGTGGTAATTGCTTATGAGGTGCGTCTGCCTAGATATGTACGTATATATGCCTTTATGGCGATCTCACAAGAGACATTGTACTGGAGCTAACTTTCCCACAGACGCTGACGAAGAAAATGCAAAAAAGAAGCGCTATAAATGCAGCGAAACGGACCCCGTTGTCTTAAAGTGGTCACGTTGGCGCTGTCAAATCGATTATGTCAGCAACTTTTGATGGCCAACGCTTCAGCTTTCCAATGAAAACATCTCTCCTCCTCAAACGCACATTATCATAGTGGTCTGCAGCACCCTGAGTCTTCAGGCCGACCTAGCTGCAGCTTGAGGGCTCCAGGTCCCGTTGTCAGACCATCATGAGATTTTATTAATGTATACACACACTCACACACGATTATATATGCTATACAAGTGTTCATGAAAGCTGCAATCAAAAAGTGGCTAAGGATGATGATGCTTCAATAGGGCCTTCACACGTCCACTTGCACCACGATGTTGTCTGCTGTGAGATGGCCATAAAGGCATATATACATACATAGCTTTTTTGGCTAGTAAAAAGCCATAACCTACATCAAGGCAGACGCGCCTCATAAGCGATTACCATAGTCGCTCATAAGCGACCTCTGAAACTACCCCGCAGTTTCATGACTGCCAAGAGATCATCTCCACGTTACTATAGTTAGAAACCCATTTCTCTATATAAAGGGAAGGGAAAAAGATCCCCCCTTTTCTCAAGTAGAAACAATCTGTTGAGATTGGACTTTTGAGATAAACCTGTCAAATCGACAGCGCTCCAAGACTCCACATGACCCCCGCTGCGCAATGGTGCTTCATCTGACCGCGAATGCTTAGATAGCTTGCACAGCCACCTTTCTTCTTCTTTGTAGTGTAGCTCTCCTTCACCCATCGTTTACACTTAACAACACAATCATTCCATTGTCATCGAGAGTGTCGAGCGAGCTTTTCTCTGTTGCACTACCCCTTAACCGGACCTACGCACAACACAAACCACACACGCGATCGTCTTTCCCCTTAAGAAATTTAAGACTTCTACATCTCCTCTCTACTTCACTCTTCTAAATCAGCATTCCCTCTTGTCATTCTCGCTCGAATTGAACTTCTAGTACCCTTCTCCCGCCTGAAAACGCAGGCACCTCACATGGTAGCACCACTCCCGTTCTTTCCTAACAGTACTCACTTCCTCTTCGCTTCTTCCTTCCAGTAATCTTTAGTTACATTTGCAATGGCCGCACCTGCCCCCGCCGCTTGGACTATCGCAGCTCCTATTGGTCCAGTCCTTCAGAACAATGAACGACTCGGCGAATTGACACTTCGAACTACTCTTGTTGCCAATACTAAAACCATTCCTTACTATTCCGGCGAACATGATATGAAGTTGATTGACCTTTTTGTTACGACTAATGTCCGAGCATGCAACCACCTTGTTGCGGCCCATACCGGCATTGCTTATAACGAGTTTACGTACTTCGACGAGTATGCCGTTACCAACATGGATCCTTCGGTTATTCTCTGGCATACAGGCATCATGAATGTTCTCCGTGTTATGCCAGCAGCCCCCATTGAAGGCGTCACTGCTTGGTGGTCTAATCAGTTCTATCAACGCTGGATGCCTCAAAATGTCACCACTCGCCTACATCAGGAAATGGCAGCTCTTTCTCTCGGTACCTCTTTGGAAGATTATATTCGTGAATTGGAATGCTATCGCCATCTCGAAACAATCGCTGTACGAGCCAACGGCACGATTACTGAGCGACTCTTGAATGAGGGCGAGATGATTGATCTCTTTTGAGCCGGCCTTCTTCGAAATACAACGTATGGCCTTTATCTCGTTCAAGCCCTCCAGAATTTTATGACCCTACGTTTGACTATGGGTCAAGCCATGACTTGGCCCCTTGCCGTCATCTGCGTTCGAAATGCAGCCGCCTCTCGTAATCTGGTTGATGGTCAACTTACCGCACTTAAATCTCAAAATCGAATGCCGACCCGCTTTCATCCATACTCGGGTATTGAACAAGGTCCCTCTCGTCCCTATTGTCGTGGGTTTCAATCCACGTGAACGACTACGGGTGCTCCACAGAGACCTGCAAATGAGAACCCTCAACGAGCAGCTCCGCAAACGCTTGCGAGGAGACCCACCTTACTGGCTCCTAATGCTGCACAGCAGAGAACCCCAGCAAGACGACCGGCATTTCCTAACACCACGACAGCACAAAGGGCTCCTAACCCTCGACGTGGGAACGTGATGTTATGTAAATGTTGTGGCCGAACTAATCATTTGATGCAAGACTGTTTTGCCAAACGAGATGTCAATGGCGATAGCCTTGGGGATGAGCCTCCCAGTACATACCGCAATGCGCAAATCGCCCGAATGGAATCTAGGCGAGAAGATCATTTGGACACATATACTGAAGAAGATCAATCGGATAAAGATTCTACGGATTTTCTGGACGGCTGGGAATAGAGATCGGTTCCTCCCAGCCTAAGGGGGGTCATATAGTCCTCCCTGAATCCGACATCCCTTGGATGACTTGTAATTGACCACCCGAGAGTCCTACGGGCAATCCTACTGCGATCCGCCAAGCTAATCTTGAGGCCAACCTCATACCAGGCAAAGCTTTGAGCGCGCCAAGTTGGGTATTCCGTATCAAAATTGGCAATGCACCGATTATAGCCCTTCTGGATACTGGCTGTAATACCATGGTGGTCCAAGATCGAATTGCGGAAGAAGAACGACAACTTCAAAGGAAACCACTCGAACATCCTTATAATATTGACACTGCTGGCGCAGGACAGACTATTCAAATTACGTCCCTTACAACTCAACCGATAGCAATCTTCAACAATATTTCGCAGAGTTATGCTCCGATTGCATCGTTCAATTTTGAGATTGCACCGATCGGGAATCCTGTCATTCTAGGATTACCATTCTTTGAAGCAATAGGAACTTTTACATGTGTTACTCTCGAACGACCGCATCACATTATGTTTACGTTGAACGATCAACCCTTTGATTGTTCTTCGCTACGATCTCCTCAACATGCTGAAGACCCGGATTCCTTTGTCCGTAAGACTGGAACATTCACCATCCGAGGAGCTGCTAAAAGCGTGAAGCGAGAAAGACAAAGACCTTATCAAGGCATTGCTGCTGTATCAACTAAACGGTTCAACAAACAATTACGACACAACCAGTATCGTGAAGCTTTCGCAATCCATGTACGGCCTGCAGTAGATAAGGACACATCCGAATCCAATCATAAATCGTGGCCTACGTTCTTGGATTCAGTACTCCAAAAGTTTGAAGAAACGCTCTTCAAAGAAAGCAACGAGTTACCTCCCGATCGAGGCGACAACAATTTTCATATCGATCTAGTCCCTGGATCAAAACCGGTATTTCAAACCCTACGCCCACTATCGCAAGATCAAATGACTGAGCTTCGAAAACAACCTGATCATCTGCTTTTTAAAGGATGAATACAACATTCCAAGTCTCCTTGGGGCGCCTCCGTGGTTTTTGCTGTTAAGAAGACCGGCGGAATCCGCGTTTGTTGGGATTATCGCGGATTGAATGCCATGACGATTAAGGACCGTACTCCGCTTCCAATTTTGAAGGAAATGAGGAACCAACTATTGGGTGCCCGCTTCTATACTCTTATCGATCTAAAAGATGCCTACCATCGATTGCTTATCGCTCCGGAAGACCGCGAGAAAACAGCTATTCGCACAAGATTCGGACTCTTCGAATATGTCGTCATGCCCTTCGGCCTATGTAATGCACCCGGCGCTTTTCAACGGCTTATGAATCAAGTCCTCGGCGATCTTTATGATCTTTGTGTCATTTGTTACCTGGACAATATTCTCATCTTCTCGCCTAATCCTGCAAAACATCGGGAAGATGTAGCCGAGGTGCTCCAACGATTAGAAGACCATTCCCTTTACGTCAATGCAGCAAAATGCCAATGGGGACAACCGAAAGTCGAATTCTGTGGACACCTTTTCAGTGTTAAAGGCATGCGTATTGCAGACAGCAAGGTTACTGCTGTCCAAGATTGGCTGATTCCGCAAACTACAAGACACATTCGACAATTTCTTGGACTGACCAATTACTTCCTGGATTACATTGAACGATATGCCGAAATTGCGTCTCCGCTCTCGGCATTACAAGGCGCTAAAGCCGCGTTCGAATGGACATCAAAGGAACAAGAAGCTTTCGACGCCCTCAAAACTGCCGTAACAACGGCTCCAGTCTTAGTTACCTTCAATCCAGATAGTCCAATTTATGTCCACACGGATTCTTTGGGATATACTATTTCAGGATGGCTAGGACAGCCCCCTGACGGGAAACCGCTTCCGATGCCACTACCGATTCATCGTGTGCGAGCCATGGAGCAACTTCCCAAACTTCGTCCTGTCTCATTCTTTTCGTGAAAAATGAACGGAGCCGAAACTCAATATCCAGTACACGAGCAAGAGCTCCTAGCCCTTGTCAGATTCCTGAAAACCAATCGATTTTATCTCATCAATCGGACCTTCATTGCATTAAATCCCCCTAAAAGTAAAAACAGGTGATTTTGGTACCACAGGTACCACACCTGATACAGACAGTAACTTATAGGCTATGGTAGCAGAATATTAAGTAGCAGTGTATTCTATTACCACACTTCTAGGGTTAAACCCCTGGGGGAGTTACAGAATTTATATGAATGGGTTTCAAGGCTAAATTCTAATTATTTATTTTAAAGGGTTGGTTCAATATAAACCCAGTAGTTGTCTATAGCTTTTTATTTCAATTAGGTGCAGCTTCCCTTTATTTTGGAGTTGAGCTCTAATCCTACACGGGGGTATGTAATGCTATCCATTTGTAGGGTGCATTATCCAAGCTATATATTAAAAATCTATCAATTAGGTTAGTAGAATCATGGTGAAGTTGTTCGGTTGAACTGAACTTCCTTTCCCTCCTCCACAACTTTAAAATATTCAATCTGTAACACTTGTAATCTAAAAC
Organism: Powellomyces hirtus; assembly: GCA_025526995.1. Classification (NCBI taxonomy): domain Eukaryota; kingdom Fungi; phylum Chytridiomycota; class Chytridiomycetes; order Spizellomycetales; family Powellomycetaceae; genus Powellomyces; species Powellomyces hirtus. The sequence goes on along the minus strand of JAHLKG010000018.1, from coordinate 672,487 downwards.
CACTAAATTATTTTTATGCTATGTGTACTCTTTAATTTAGATTCCTACAATTATTAATTAAATTTCCAATTCAATTTGTTAGCTTAGGCAACAAAACAGATCCAACAGAAGCTTTAGCATTGGTATTAACTTATCTGGCGTTGGTTGTTGACATTTGGAAATAATAGGTTAGCCCTGTAGCTAATTGAAGTGGTTTGATTCACTGAATGGTAGCAGTTATTATAAATCTTAATATTTAAATGTCGTAAAATGAGTGTGTGGAAGTTTTTAAAGTTTAAGATGATTTGCCCACACCAGCCGAGATTAATACTTTCTAAAATACTTAACTTGAACTTCATCTTTGAAGTAATTGCATCTATTCAAGATTCACCCTTTTTGATTATTAAACGGGTTTTAATGAACCCTAGTTGTATATTTGGTATATTACACATAGATGCAAATAGAGAAAGAGATCATGACCTTGAAATCCTCAATTGACAGGAATTGATAAGGAATTAATAATAGCAGCTTAGGAATGACAACCAAAGAGCCTCCAAAGGGGCTACAGTGGGAGGATAGTGAAAAGGCGGCTAGCACCGCATAACCATATTGGTGATCATGGACCAGCATGAAGTGATCCAGTAGCTGCAATTGTTGTTATTAAACAAAGAAAGGTTCCATCTTTCAGTAAGCCTGATCTAACCTCACTGTAGCTGTAGAACCAGAGTAAGCCTATAGCTATCCTCTATTTGATTTTAATTATCTAAAGATTGTTAATTACTTGATCTAGCATCTAGTTTTTCATTAGCTTCTTACTGTCACTTTACTGTTAATTGGGTGATCCCATAAAACGTTTATGATCAACTATTTTTTTTTTAACATTATTAATTATTTTTCTCTTGTGAGTGGTAACATATAGTTGTTAACATTTGAGCCTTTTGCCTTCAATTATCACTTTAGGTTCAATGAACCCAAATTTTGTCGGGCCTGCTCTCACTTATGGGAGGCTTGAAGTGTTGTATGACTATCCCACCAGTAGTCTTGTTTTAATACAGATGATGGTCTACAGATCCATAACGCACCAAGAACAACCTTTGAAAAGGTATAAGGTAAAGTGTAGATCTACCAACACTGATGCTCCGTTATCAATATACCCTGGCTTAATCGGGTTTGGGGCCTCAGTGGTACCGTCTGATCACAAGTTATTATGATAAATCCTCCTGTTGAACCCACTTTATAATCAAATTATACTGATTCATAGTAGCCCACACTGCGGTATCAAGGTAAATTGAAATTAACTTTAGACCAAAAGAACCCTAAAACATAAAGTTAAATTTAAAATCATACCAGGGAGGCAGCTTGAGGGCTCACCATAAGGTAAGAAGAATTGGTAAGAGACAGCTGCCAGCTTCAGACTAAAATAGGTCTCCTCATATGTCATCAGAACTCCATAAGCATGATAGTTGAATATCATGTAGCCATAGATCTGGTTGATAGCTCCACAAACTTTCGATTTTGGCAGCGAATCTTGATAGGTCAGCACAATTTTGTGTTGTTTGGAAAATGCTCTTGGGGTTTTAAACTTCATTGTCAGAATATGCTTTTTTCCATGAACAAGCATTTGGTTAAGATATGAAACTACTGACTTGTTGCCCAGCAATGTCAATAAAGTGGTAACCAATTTTGTTCAGGGCTCCTAAGATGCTTGTGAAGGTTTGATGAAGTGTAAAGTCGGCAACTGCGTGGACATTGGCCTTGGAAGAGACGGGAGTCTCTGGCATAAATATGGCTCCTTGGAACAAACTTTTGCTGAGAGTAGCGTGATTTGTCAAAACGGCCTTGGAAAAGTCGACCCACTCTTCGACAACATTGAAATCAGTTCGTGGGTGTGTCAGAGTTGTTGTAAAAGTTCCAGAGAGCTGTGTGCCGCAGGATGGCAGAGGAAACTTTGTTAGCGTGTACAGACTCTGTTATCGAGTCACAACTGCGCCATCCCAGGGCGTATGCTACGCCACTACGATGAGTCACGCGATTACGTGCAAACCACGTGATCAACTCCAATATAAGTAGTTTTCCTTACATACTTAATATATCGATGGGACTTTTCTCTTTTTCTCCAATAGAGCAGGATTAAGTTACTTCATTGTTTTGCTCAGTCAACTACCCTGAAAGCTTCCTCAACTATCTACCCAGATACTCTCAGACCAACAAACTTTATTCTGCACAAAGTGCAATACGGTTTGGGAGTTTGTATAGAAGCAGAGGAACAATATAAACTGCAAGTGAGGTCTTTTTCGGGGTTTGGTCGTTTCGATCGTAACTCAAACAATGGGTGAGAAATGTGAGGTGCCTGAGTTTTTAGGCGGAAGGAGTGAACTAGAGGTTCTATTCACGCAAGAGCGACGATAGAGAGTTCAGATTTAGGAGTGTGAAGAGAAAAAAAGATGTAAACGTCTTAATTTCTTATGGGGAAAGGCAATTGCGCATGTAGATTGTCTCTGGTTATGAAAAGGCGGGGGATCTTTCTCTCCCCTTATATAGGAAAATGAGTTTTCTAACTATAGTAACGTGGAGATGATCTCTTGGCAGTCATGAAACTGCGGGTCAGCTTTTGGGGTCGCTTATGAGCGATTGTGGTAATCACTTATGAGGTGCGTCTGCCTAGATATGTACGTATATATGCCTTTATGGCCATCTCACAAGAGACATTGTACTGGAGCTAACTTTCCCACAGACGCTGACGAAGAAAATGCAAAAAAGAAGCGCTATAAATGCAGCGAAACGGACCCCGTTGTCTTAAAGTGGTCACGTTGGCGCTGTCAAATTGATTATGTCAGAAACTTTTGATGGCCAACGCTTCAGCTTTCCAATGAAAACATCTCTCCTCCTCAAACGCACATTATCATAGTGGTCTGCAGCACCCTGAGTCTTCAGTCCGACCTAGCTGCAGCTTGAGGGCTCCAGGTCCCGTTGTCAGACTATCATGAGATTTTATTAATGTATACACACACTCACACACGATTATATATGCTATACAAGTGTTCATGAAAGCTGCAATCAAAAAGCGGCTAAGGATGATGATGCTTCAATAGGGCCTTCACACGTCCACTTGCACCACGATGTTGTCTGCTGTGAGATGGCCATAAAGGCATATATACATACATAGCTTTTTTGGCTAGTAAAAAGCCATAACCTACATCAAGGCAGACGCTCCTCATAAGCGATTACCATAGTCGCTCATAAGCGACCCCCAAAACTACCCCGCAGTTTCATGACTGCCAAGAGATCATCTCCACGTTACTATAGTTAGAAACCCATTTCTCTATATAAAGGGAAGGGAAAAAGATCCCCCCTTTTCTGAAGTAGAGACAATCTGTTGAGATTGGACTTTTGAGATAAACCTGTCAAATCGACAGCGCTCCAAGACTCCACGTGACCCCCGCTGCGCAATGGTGCTTCATCTGACCGCAAATGCTTAGATTGCTTGCACAGCCACCCTTCTTCTTCTTCGTAGCGTAGCTCTCCTTCACCCATCGTTTACACTTAACAACACAATCATTCCATTGTCATCGAGAGTGTCGAGCTAGCTTTTCTCTGTTGCACTACCCCTTAACCGGACCTACGCACAACACAAACCACACACGCGATCGTCTTTCCCCTTAAGAAATTTAAGACTTCTACATCTCCTCTCTACTTCACTCTTCTAAATCAGCATTCCCTCTTGTCATTCTCGCTCGAATTGAACTTCTAGTACCCTTCTCCCGCCTGAAAACGCAGGCACCTCACATGGTAGCACCACTCCCGTTCTTTCCTAACAGTACTCACTTCCTCTTTGCTTCTTCCTTCCAGTAATCTTTAGTTACATTTGCAATGGCCGCACCTGCCCCCGCCGCTTGGACTATCGCAGCTCCTATTGGTCCAGTCCTTCAGAACAATGAACGACTCGGCGAATTGACACTTCGAACTACTCTTGTTGCCAATACTAAAACCATTCCTTACTATTCCGGCGAACATGATATGGAGTTGATCGACCTTTTTGTTACGACTAATGTCCGAGCATGCAACCACCTTGTTGTGGCCCATACCGGCATTGCTTATAACGAGTTTACGTACTTCGACGAGTATGCCGTTACCAACATGGATCCTTCGGTTATTCTCTGGCATACGGGCATCATGAATGTTCTCCGTGTTATGCCAGCAGCCCCCGTTGAAGGCGTCACTGCTTGGTGGTCTAATCAGTTCTATCAACGCTGGATGCCTCGAAATGTCACCACTCGCTTACATCAGGAAATGGCAGCTCTTTCTCTCGGTACCTCTTTGGAAGATTATATTCGTGAATTGGAATGCTATCGCCATCTCGAAACAATCGCCGTACGAGCCAACGGCACGATTACTGAGCGACTCTTGAATGAGGGCGAGATGATTGATCTCTTTCGAGCCGGCCTTCTTCGAAATACGACGTATGGCCTTTATCTTGTTCAAGCCCTCCAGAATTTTATGACCCTACGTTTGACTATGGGTCAAGCCATGACTTGGCCCCTTGCCGTCATCTGCGTTCGAAATGCAGCCGCCTCTTGTAATCTGGTTGATGGTCAACTTACCGCACCTAAATCTCAAAATCGAATGCCGACCCGCTTTCATCCATACTCGGGTATTGAACAAGGTCCCTCTCGTCCCTATCGTCGTGGGTTTCAATCCACGTGAACGACTACGGCTGCTCCACAGAGACCCGCAAATGAGAACCCTCAACGAGCAGCTCCGCAAACGCTTGCGAGGAGACCCACCTTACTGGCTCCTAATGCTGCACAGCAGAGAACCCCAGCAAGACGACTGGCATTTCCTAACACCACAACAGCACAAAGGGCTCCTAACCCTCGACGTGGTAACGTGATGTTATGTAAACGTTGTGGCCGAACTAATCATTTGATGCAAGACTGTTTTGCCAAACGAGATGTCAATGGCGATAGCCTTGGGGATGAGCCTCCCAGTACATACCGCAATGCGCAAATCGCCCGAATGGAATCTAGGCGAGAAGATCATTTGGACACATATACTGAAGAAGATCAATCGGGTAAAGATTCTACGGATTTTCTGGACGGCTGGGAATAGAGATCGGTTCCTCCCAGCCTAAGGGGGGTCATATAGTCCTCCCTGAATCCGACATCCCTTGGATGACTTGTAATTGACCACCCGAGAGTCCTACGGGCAATCCTACTGCAATCCGCCAAGCTAATCTTGAGGCCAACCTCATACCAGGCAAAGCTTTGAGCGCGCCAAGTTGGGTATTCCGTATCAAAATTGGCAATGCACCGATTATAGCCCTTCTGGATACTGGCTGTAATACCATGGTGGTCCAAGATCGAATTGCGGAAGAAGAACGACAACTTCAAAGGAAACCACTCGAACATCCTTATAATATTGACACTGCTGGCGCAGGACAGACTATTCAAATTACGTCCCTTACAACTCAACCGATAGCAATCTTCAACAATATTTCGCAGAGTTATGCTCCGATTGCATCGTTCAATTTTGAGATTGCACCGATCGGGAATCCTGTCATTCTAGGATTACCATTCTTTGAAGCAATAGGAACTTTTACATGTGTTACTCTCGAACGACCGCATCACATTATGTTTACGTTGAACGATCAACCCTTTGATTGTTCTTCGCTACGATCTCCTCAACATGCTGAAGACCCGGATTCCTTTGTCCGTAAGACTGGAACATTCACCATCCGAGGAGCTGCTAAAAGCGTGAAGCGAGAAAGACAAAGACCTTATCAAGGCATTGCTGCTGTATCAACTAAACGGTTCAACAAACAATTACGACACAACCAGTATCGTGAAGCTTTCGCAATCCACGTACGGCCTGCAGTAGATAAGGACACATCCGAATCCAATCATAAATCGTGGCCTACGTTCTTGGATTCAGTACTCCAAAAGTTTGAAGAAACGCTCTTCAAAGAAAGCAACGAGTTACCTCCCGATCGAGGCGACAACAATTTTCATATCGATCTAGTCCCTGGATCAAAACCGGTATTTCAAACCCTACGCCCACTATCGCAAGATCAAATGACTGAGCTTCGAAAACAACCTGATCATCTGCTTTTTAAAGGATGAATACAACATTCCAAGTCTCCTTGGGGCGCCTCCGTGGTTTTTGCTGTTAAGAAGACCGGCGGAATCCGCGTTTGTTGGGATTATCGCGGATTGAATGCCATGACGATTAAGGACCGTACTCCGCTTCCAATTTTGAAGGAAATGAGGAACCAACTATTGGGTGCCCGCTTCTATACTCTTATCGATCTAAAAGATGCCTACCATCGATTGCTTATCGCTCCAGAAGACCACGAGAAAACAGCTATTCGCACAAGATTCGGACTCTTCAAATATGTCGTCATGCCCTTCGGCCTATGTAATGCACCCGGCGCTTTTCAACGGCTTATGAATCAAGTCCTCGGCGATCTTTATGATCTTTGTGTCATTTGTTACCTGGACAATATTCTCATCTTCTCGTCTTATCCTGCAAAACATTGGGAAGATGTAGCCGAGGTGCTCCAACGATTAGAAGACCATTCCCTTTACGTCAATGCAGCAAAATGCCAATGGGGACAACCGAAAATTGAATTCTGTGGACACCTTTTCAGTGTTAAAGGCATGCGTATTGCAGACAGCAAGGTTACCGCTGTCCAAGATTGGCCGATTCCGCAAACTACAAGACACATTCAACAATTTCTTGGACTGACCAATTACTTCCTGGATTACATTGAACGATATGCCGAAATTGCGTCTCCGCTCTCGGCATTACAAGGCGCTAAAGCCGCGTTCGAATGGACATCAAAGGAACAAGAAGCTTTCGACGCCCTCAAAACTGCCGTAACAACGGCTTCAGTCTTAGTTACCTTCAATCCAGATAGTCCAATTTATGTCCACACGGATTCTTCGGGATATGCTATTTCAGGATGGCTAGGACAGCCCCCTGACGGGAAACCGCTTCCGATGCCACTACCGATTCATCGTGTGCGAGCCATGGAGCAACTTCCCAAACTTCGTCCTGTCTCATTCTTTTCGTGAAAAATGAATGGAGCCGAAACTCAATATCCAGTACACGAGCAAGAGCTCCTAGCCCTTGTCAGATTCCTGAAAACCAATCGATTTTATCTCATCAATCGGACCTTCATTGCATTCGTCGATCACCGATCGCTAGAACATTTACAAACTCAACCACATTTGAGCAAACGGCAAGCCGGCTGGGTCGAAACCCTACAGGAGTTTGATTTCTCTATTCAATATCTCCCCGGCCGATTCAACACCATTGCCAACCTACTTTCTTGAAGCCCTACTTATGCACCACGTTGCATTGAATGTCAAAAACAGCTAATGATCACTGCCTATATGAATGCCACCGAACATCCATTTCCGACTACATTCGGATTTGAAGAGTGGAAACGCAAGTTACGACAAGATGATTACGCGAATCATATTCTTGAATTACTACAAAAACCTGAGCACGAGCGACCAGGTCGATATCGACGATTTGCGATACGACCGGATGGGATCATCACATATGAAGACGAACGTCTCTATGTCCCATACTCGATAAGACCCCATGTACTTCGAGAATTCCATGACGAGCTACCTAACGGAGGGCACCAAGGCCCACTGGCCACTTATGCCAAAATGCTACGCCGTTACTTTTGGCCTAAGATGCAACAGGACATTCGTTCTTTTGTTCGTACTTGTACCAAATGCCGCTCCTTTTTGCGCCCACAACGCAATGGCCTTCTTCGACCACTCCCCATACCATCCACAGTCAATCATACTCATGGGTTCGACCTCTTCGAGTTGCCTTGACCCCGAGGAAGTTCTGAGCTCCCTTTAATCATCTGCATCGTGGATTATCTATCCAGTTGAACACATCTAATCCCCGCGGAAAGCACACTCTCTACATGTGAATTGATGACTCTCATCTTGAGCCAAGTCTGGAAACATACCGGTATACCTGTCCTTGTCATCTCCGATCGAGAGCCACGATTACTGGCAGACCTTTTCTCTGCCTTCACCAAATTAACTGGCGTTCGGCATGAATTTGCCACGGCCCGACATCAACAAACGGATGGCCGAGTAGAAAGAATGATCCAAGTCGCTAAGTTTATTACTCGCAAAGACCTTGATTACAGCGGAACAAATTGGCGCAAGTTCCTTCCTCTTGTGGAATTCTGCCTGAATTCCATGCCACAACGTCACCTCAATGGTCTGGCCCTGTTTGAAATCGAGCTAAATCGAATGCCGCGTCCACCCGGTTGGAATATCAATCCTGAACAACTCGCCCAAATGGCACCGCCAGACCAAGCACTCGTCCAATTATATCAAAAACGTGCTGCGGACATTCATCTCACGGTGCAACAGGCGCTTCGCAATGAACAAGATCGTTATGAACAATACTTCAATCAAGGGCGGATCCCCATCGCCTTTGAAGTCGGCGACCTTGTTGATCTCAATCGTGAACAGCTCACTATCAACTTTGACCAAGTCAAACCGCTCAATCTCACAGCTAAATGGATCGGGCCATTCACCATCTCGGCTAAAGGACCTCATCCAGATACATATCGCCTAGACCTGTCCCATACGGTCCTCAAAGCAATTTGGCCCTACTTCCACGTTAACATCCTGAAAAAGCACGTACCCTCTACGCACCCACTCCGCAATAAAACGCCGCCTCCTCCAGAACCCGTCTTAATCGAAGGAGAGCTCGAATATCCTGTCAAAGCCATACTCAACGAACGCATAACCGGCCAACACTGTAACCGCCGCCGAATGTTCTTGACAAAATACGTTGGCTGGCCGGAACCTTCATGGCAACCAGAAGCCAATGTCAAGGATACCAAAGCATTTGAAATATGGAGGGTTAACAACCCTCCGCTGAGATTTAGATAGATGAACAAAGCTTGAGCTCCCTGTTCAATGGACAAAGCCGCTCAGGAGCCGCTCCCTATCCAGGCTATGAGCCGAACTTCATACCGAGCCCGACGGGGTTTTGAGTACCAATCTACTCGACGGAGAGATTGAAGCCAGTCTAAGCCTAAGCGCTGCACCAGGAGCTGACACCATATGGGAGCTCGTCCTATGGCAAGCCAGCTACTGAAGCCGCATGGGAGCTCGTCCTGCGACTCAGTAACCTCATGCCTCCTGCCCTAAAGCCCAAGAAGCAAAGGGGGGTGTGAGATGGCCATAAAGGCATATATACATACATATCTTTTTTGGCTAGTAAAAAGCCATAACCTACATCAAGGCAGACGCTCCTCATAAGCAATTACCATAGTCGCTCATAAGCAACCCCCAAAACTACCCCGCAGTTTCATGACTGCCAAGAGATCATCTCCACGTTACTATAGTTAGAAACCCATTTCTCTATATAAAGGGAAGGGAAAAAGATCCCCCCTTTTCTCAAGTAGAGACAATCCACACACGCGATCGTCTTTCCCCTTAAAAAATTTAAGACTTCTACATCTCCTCTCTACTTCACTCTTCTAAATCAGCATTCCCTCTTGTCATTCTCGCTCGAATCAAACTTCTAGTACCCTTCTCCCACCTGAAAACGCAGGCACCTCACAGTCTGCGGACTCAGCTGTGTTCTCCTCACATCTCCATGCCAAGTTTCCGGGAATCCCCATTGTTGCCATTCCACCGCCTTTTTGATTGAGCTGGATTTTGGCTACCCTAACATCCAAGCATGGACGGGAGCCTTGGGTTACGACCAGGAAACCTTTGTCAAAGCACAAGTCAAAGGGCGGGATGCTCATGGGCATGGAATTGAACTCTGTGGTCCAATTTTAATTTTAGGCGAAAATTGAGTGGATGACGCATGGCACAGTAGAGTTTGTAGTGAAGCACAAGGAATTGCCGGTGCGGTGGACCGTGACAGGGCGCGGGACCGAGGTTTTCAGCTCCAATGCATCGCGGTAGAATCTAAAGCTGTCAGCGTTTTTCATGGTGCCACACTCAAGCTCAACGGTGTCATTGTTCTCGACGTCGAGGTGGGCTCGATTGGTGTAAGAGATGAGGCCGAAGGATTTTTCGGCAGAAAAGCCAGTCGTGGCGGCTGCCGCGCAGGAGACGAGCGCAAGGATTACCAAGAAGGAGGATTTGCCCAGCATCTTTGTTTATTTTGATGTGTTCGGTTCAAAAAGGATAATGTGAGGATGTATTTCAATGGAGAAACCGGTGGGGTTGAAGGACGGCTTTCCTTTGTTTTTAAATATCTGGTCCCAACCACTCACCGCCCCGGCGCTCCGACGCTTTCATTATCGATCCTGATGCGGCGACGTCAAGTTTCTATGTGGGCATCTAGGCAAAAAACACAATGCCTGGGCTCTGCTCGGCCGCAGGGAGGATGGAGGAAGTGGGAGTGTGTCAAACTGGCGGCATGTTTGGAGTGTGATTTGTCTGAAACTGGACTATTGTTCAGGCTGGTTGGTTCCAGTGCGCGTGTTATGGCTGCATCGATCACGTGAGATAATGTTACATCAGCAGATACAAGGCCTGTACAGTGGGGTTATCGTGATGTTATTCGATATTGAGCTTGCTTATGGGCGCGTATCGAGCACTATGTTCCATGAATTGTAAGCTTGTGGAAATTGGCGCGAAAATGACAGGCGCCGTTTGGGTGATTTCGTGGGTGATGCAGAAATACTGTCAATTTGATTGACAGGTTTGCCCACATTGTCACATCGTGTCAATAACAATAGAGCATGGGTCAACACCACTCTCACTTGGAGAGTTCCAAGACTGCTGACAACGGCAATGATCCGGCAGGTTCCCCGGGAGCACAACACCGGCCTTCTCAACCCGCCGCCACCACCATTCCTGAAGCTCAATTCCAGGTAAGACCGAGGCTGAAAGCTTACAGGTTTTGGGTCTTATTGTGCTTACTTTTACCGCCACTATGCACAGCAACTTGTAAATCTACCGCCAGATCTCACAAGTCGTCTTTACCACCGCATCATTGCAATTCACCAACCCAAAACCGCGGCTTTGAACCCTGAGCTCTCCCCGCAAGCACTCGCTGACGCTCTGCAAGCGCTTATTTTCATAAACGAGATAAAAGAGGAAACTGCATCCGCGGAGATGCACCGCTGGTGGGATTACCTTTTGCCAGCCGACGTCAGGTCAGATGATGTTGCTCTTGTTCTCAGCGTCGTTGCGAAATTGGCGGTTGAGCAGCTGGACGAGGATACGAAGGACCGCGTTTCGAAGGAGAATCTGGAGAAAGATGGCGGAAGAATGCAGTCTATTGTCAAGTGCATTGCGTATGTATCATTCTCATGCGCGTTGTGATCAAGTCAAGAAACGTTTGCTCACACTGTTACTCCATCCCTGCAGTGAGCAGGGCCCTCTAACTGTCGCAGCCTGCCGTGCATGGACAAATCATCATTTACCTGGTCTCTGGCTCCCACTTGACTCTTTTGTCGCAACGCAGCTCATCAATCACCGTCCTGGGAAAGCCGAAACCTTCCAGCGCAGCCCTCGATCTTCATCTTCATTCTGCCTGCCAGCGATCTCGGACCATAGTGAGATCCTCTCCGACGCGCTTCTGTGGATAATATCTGGTATACTGGACATGAACCATGCCGGGACAAGGCAGATTTCGGCACGACCCGGTTCTGCTACAACAGCGGACGCACCACAGTCGCCTCAGGGTCTCGATACGCGCAAGTCGAGTAGTCAATCGTGGGATTTGTTGTTCTCAGCTAGGAGAGATGTATGTGGTTCGGAGAGGACTGGGTACCGGCGGTTGTTTTGCGCCTACTGTTTTAAAACTCATGTATATATCTCCCTTCAGGGATATAGCATGTAAGGGAGTTCGGACCATCCTTCGTCCCTCTATTGGTACGCTGATGCACATTGGATTCAGAAATCGGTTCGAGATTCACACTCTCAAGTGTAAGATGGCACATCCCGTTTCTAAAACCATGTTGCGGCCCATGACGTTTGTCCCATCGCGGCGTGATTCTCACATCGTACACTCCTCAGATCCGAAGCCCACGCTGCTTCTCGTGTCAGGCTCTATGCCCGCGTCAAAGTCTAGCGATGAAGCATCTCAAATGATCACAATCGGAGCCTACGTAGATTGGTATGCAGACTACAAAACTGCGACTGATCCATTGGCGGAACCGCGGCTGCGACAGCTGATCTTCTATCAACATTTGCCCTCAGCCCATGGAATAAAAGCAAGTCATTTTGGGGAACGCCGGCGTGCACAGTGTTTCAGCTCGACTCCAACGTTGACGTGAATCGGGCGTATAACGCATTGCACGCAACAAAACAAAAGTCAGCGCACACAACAGGATCTTTCCGCGAACAGCCGCCGCGGGATCACTATGTGTACTTTTCTGCTGAGAAGGCCATTTTGGGCTTCGGAGGGGATGTGGGCAAGTTCCTGTGCGGCAAGACTCTAACTTTGTCATAGCGTTGCCTCTGTTTGCTAAATTAGCTACGGCATGACGCTGCAGCTTCTCAACTGATCTTCGTACAGCGACGTACGCGCCGTATACTGCACAATCTCCCCATGCGACGTACATGCTATCGTCTCCTTGGTCCTCCGACGCCACGCCCATAGTGTTTGATGTCGACGATGTGGAAGTCTTTGGTCTGGGTATGTTTCTGCTTGTGGAGTGTAAGAGACGTGAGAAAGATTCCCTGGGTTGCTGACAGCGGCGGAACGTGATTTCAGGCGGGACGGCTGCTCGTGACTACCAGAAGCGAGGGTGGGACGTCGATGCGCGAGATGCCGCCCGCCGAAACGGGTTGAATATTGACTCGGCTGGAGGAACGGAGGCTGCCAAGATGGTTCTCGCGATGGCTGGTAGGTTCCCGTAGCTTTGCGCACTTCCTCAATCGTTTGATTCTCCTATTTTTTCTGGCGTCCCGCTCACGGCTGTTATGCAGGCGGTCAGTTTGTTTCCTATACTGTTTCATTGCACGATGAAGGACCCTAACTGACGTGTCAGCACGTTTTATTAACAGTTGCATTCACTGACCGATGTTGAGTATAGTGCACGTGCCGCGTTTGATGGCTATCTAGATGACTTTTTATTTGAGGTAAACAGATATTTTGTAGGTTAGGCTTGCTTGATAGGTTTACTTTCTCAACTGGACCACTCCATTAGTTTGATCTATTTCTTTATGAAAGACCTTTTGTACGACCCAATATCACAATAATCACACGCCGCAAATATAAAATCTTGAGTGAACACAGATTCTGAAAAACGCAGTTGGTATTAGACTATTCTGCATTCGAACATCGAAGGCAGATGTATGACATGTTGTTTTGGCAGCATGGAGTTCGAATCTCCTCAGAGATCATATCGTTGTTTACCATCATCTGAGGACTCTCCACACAGAACTCTCTATGCTGGCATACAGTAGTCGCCGAGGAGACAAGAACGCGCAGCCACAGCGCAAGCCACAACAAGCCACTCCAAACTTTGTGTGCAGCACGTGACCAGTGCTTGCCAGGAAGGCCCTCACCCTGTTTTCTTTTTTTCCTAAGGTGAAAACTGTGAATTCGCAGTTGGACACTCCTATTCCCAGCAAAACACCATAATGGGCAAAGCAAAGAAATCGACCAAAAAGTTTGTCAAGAACAAGCTGAACGATGTGGTGACAAAGCGGAAAAAGTTCCAGGCAGCCAACAAGCACCGAAAAGGAAAACCACAACCGTCAAAGAACGGGAGTGGTGAGAATGCACCGGCAGATGATGACGAACCCGTGCTGTCCGACGCTGAATCGGGGAGTGACTCGGATGCCGGATTCGAGGATGGTGGTCTTGCTGGCCCAGAGTCGGATGACGACAACGAGGATGGTGACAATTCAGACGACGAGGACGAATTGGAAGGACTCAGCGATCTCTCCGGCTCGGACAGCGATGAGGACGACGAAGAGGAAGAGAATGACGAGGATGCGATGGAGGTAGATGGGGACGAGTCGGGAATGCCGTCGCTGAAGCGCGCGGCAAAGCGAGACCTCAACAAAGAAATCGCCGACCACAAAGCGGAATTGGAAGAGCTCGCCAAGAAGGATCCCAGTTTCTTCAAGTTTTTACAGGACAATGACCAGGAACTTCTTGCCTTCACAAAAGAAGAAGAGGAGATGGACACTGACGATGAAGAGGAGCCTGTGGATGGTGGCGAGGAAGGGGCGGAAGCCATGGACGACGAGGACGGCCCGGACACGGATGACGGAACAATTGTAGTAACGAAGGAAATGATTTCGAAATGGCGTGCGTCAATGACACAGACATTCAGTCTCCGTGCGCTCCGAAAAGCCCTGTTGGCGTTCCGAGCAGCCGCTGCCGCTGGGGACCCAGAAACCGAGGGAACATTCACCTACAAAGTCGAGGGTGGAGCCGTGTTCAACAACCTGCTGTTGCTGTGTGTCAAGCACGCGCCAGCGGTCTTCAACTACCATGTTGCGGGAGGAAATGTGGAGCCTGGCAAAGTCAGAAAGGGACTTCCATCAAACAGCCCCAAATGGAAGAAGATTCAACCCCTGGTCAAATCGTACCTCACCAACCTCCTGCGCCTGCTGAAAAGCATGACCGACTCGACTGTCGTCAAATTCGTGCTCCGCGAATCCGATGGCTCCGCCCCATACTTTGCCTGTTTCCCGAAACTTGGCAAAGACTACGTCAAGCAGCTGCTGCATTTCTGGACTTCCCCCGATGAGGAGATCCGAATTGTGTCCTTCCTCTGCATCCGCAGACTAGCGATTGCCTGCCCAACACCCTACCTCGACATGGTCATCAAGGGCACTTACCGCGCCTTTGCCGACCAGTCGCGCAACACATCGATCCACACCTGGACCGCCATCAACTTCATGATCAACTGCATAGTCGAACTCGCCGGCCTGCACGTTCCGACCACTTACCAGCACGCGTTCGTGTACATTCGCCAAATGGCTATGCACCTCCGAACCGCCATCACGACAAAATCAAAGGACTCGTTCAAGCAAGTGTACAACTGGCAGTTTGTGCATTCGCTACGGCTGTGGACCCGAGTGCTGGCCACCTACTGCGATCCCAAAAACCCACTGGAGTCGGTCGGCGGGGCGGCTCTCCGTCCCCTCATTTACCCGATCGTTCAGGTGTCTATCGGTGTCATGCGCCTCAAGCCCTCGTCGCGGTTCTTCCCGCTGCGTTTCCACGTTGTCCGCGCTCTGGTCCACCTGATGAAGCACACCAACACATTCATCCCCGTCGCATCGCACTTGTTTGAGATCCTCGAGAGCGCGGAACTGAGAAACAAGGCCAAGCCATCCACACTTAAGCAGCTCGATTTCTCACTTGCCATCAAGGCTCCCAACCAATACCTCGGAACCCGCACGTACCAGGTCGGCATCGTCGAACAGGTTGTCTCGCTCTTGTTTGACTACTATGGCGCGTTCGCCCTGTCCATCTCGTTCCCCGAACTTGCTGTGCCTGCGCTTCTGCAGTTGAAACGATATGTGAAACGTTCCAAAAACTTCCAGGTCAACAAGCAGATCCAACAGCTGGTTGAGAAGCTGGAGCAAAACACTGTGTACATTGAAAATTGCCGATCACAGGTCGAGTTCAGCCCCAAGGATGAAGCTAGAACCGTACGTTGTTTGTCGTTCATCCAGATTCAATGCCTCCCCCCCTGCATTTACTGATTTTGTTGGATATTTTCTCATGTCCTCCCTCTAGTCATCATTCTTGGCCTCGACCGACCCAAATCTCGCACCCCTCCACAAACACAACACTGCGCGACAAGCCCTTCTCGAGAAGGAACTGGAGCGGTTACACGCTGACGCAGCTGCGGCCGCGGCCAAGGAGTCAAACAACACTACATCACGAAAGGGCAAAAAGCAACAAGCACCGCCATCGGATGACGAGGACGATGATGACAGCGACGTGCCAAGCGGCGACGAGGGTCAGGATGAGGATGAAGAAGAGGTCGTTGAGGATTTCGTCCTGAGCGATGCCGAGGGAGAGGAATACGAAATGGGAGACTCGGACGCCGAGGAGTAGACACCTTCGTTGCACCCCCATTTGCTCTTCCCATCGGCCATTTCAGGCCTGGGAATCTTTGATCCCTCCTTTTGCATATACATACATATATCACGCATTCTCCATTTAAACTGTTTGGCCAATGGCTGGCCCACCTTTCTTCATCTCCTATGAGTTTACGCTATCAACGAATACAAGCAGTCGCGGTCCCACGGGTGGCTCAACTTTTGCGATCCACCCCTTTCAGACAATATATGATGAGGAGATACCTTACCTAGTGTGAACCTGCATCTACCAGTCGAGTGTTTTTGTTCGTTTCCTGTCACGTTTTTCAACTCGCGGCAGATATTCGAGGTATCTACCCCAAAGAGCAGCACACTCTCTGGTACGAATACGCTATTGTTCCCACGTGCTTTTCAACCACTACGAGGAATGTAAGGCACGCACCTCTCTTCTTCGAGTATGCTGTGCGGTGTGTGGGTTGGCCTCCGCGGATCCTCAAAAGATTAGTGCAATGTCATGAATCCAACCCATCGTTACCTCTATCGCAGAATGCACGGGGCCGTGCCATCATCCAGCAAGAACCCTCACCCGTAGGCAGAGACTGGCGACGGCGTTGTCGGCCCGCTTCATCAAAAACCATACAACCTGTACAAAGCCGAATCACTTTATTGTAAATATATGAGGGAAACATGATCATGCATCGAGAGTAATGAGTGGGGGTTGCAAGGTTCATTTTCTCACTACTGGTACAAAGTAATCGGTGTGCTTTCTCAGTTGGCTTGCCGAAGTGTCGATGACCCAGTCTCCGATTCGAAAGTACTGAAATAAGACTGTCCGTGCAGTCTCGTTTTCAATCTTGCGGGCGTCGAACTCTGCATGACGGCATGTTAATGTTAGTTGAGCCACCAGCCGCCAATGTCCAAACGCGGCCAACTTACCAACACCGGCGGCGCGCTTGGCACCAGAGAAGGCCGTACTCAGAAGAGCTGCTTCGAAAGCGTAGTGAAGAAGACGGCCCATGGTTTGGAGTAGTAGAGAGTTCTTCAAATGAAGTGGGAAAGGTTGTATTTTTGAGAATGGGAGCTTGGAATTCCGACGCTGCTTATAACGACATTCTGCAGCGCGTTCGGGCTTGTCAATCGGAATTTTCGACTTTTCCAAGTGGCTTCTACGTGTCAGAAAGTCGTTGGCCCTAAAACAACCTTAATCTTTGGTCTTTCAGCTCATCTTCTCACCGTTATCATTTGAGCCCGCTTCTCATTTCTGTTTCATATACTGATTGATTCGAATCAAGGGTCTCAATTTGCTCCCACACATTGTGCCGGTCAATGTTTACGCTGATTAATTATTATATGTAGGGACTGGTTTGATGCACATTGTATAGAATGGGAAATGATATCTGTGCCAGGATAGTGTATGTCGATTTACAGTGCATGGGCACACACAGGTAGGGGAGAGAAAGAGGCATGCATAGATGTTGTGAGAAAGGTGGATAGACCTGAATCAAGCAAGGATGCAAGTCTAACAGTAGAGGGATATGCGTCTGAGCCGCAGAGTCAAATTGTTTACCATCACTCATCAATGGCAACAACTGCTTTGTGAGCTTTCTGCTCGTTGTTCAATTGCGCAATCTTGTCGACGTGAGCCTTGAACGCGTCTCTCAGAGCAGCCAAACGATCGGAGACGACGCGTTTGACCGTCTTGTGGTCGTGCAGGTCGATGAGGGTTTTCATTTCTCCAACGGTTTTTCTGAAAGCGTCTTCCTCGTCCGCGATGCCCTGCTTGGTGGTCAGGATGCCCATGGTCGCTGCCAAACGACGGTCGGCAAGCATGTGCATGAAGGCGGTGCGATAGACGGGGCGGGATGCGCGGAGCGCGTACGGCCGTCCGGCATCATATGTGATGGAGATGAGGCCGGCACGTTCCATGGCCTGCAGCGGCGATTCGTCGCCCTTGAAGAAGGCGTGGAAGCGGGTGCCGTCGTAAGAAATCTCGTCGTGCTTGGTGAGAAGCTGCACGATTTTCCAAAACTGGATGGGCGTCCACGTGTTTTTGTTGCCCCCGCCAAGAGTGGACACGACAGGGGTGGTAGGAGACGGATGCGCAATGGCGTCCTCACCGAGTCCGAGCTTTCGAACCTCGTTGATGGCACGGACGACGATCTCCTGGTATGCGTCTTCTGGAGACATGCCAGCGCGGATCTTCTGAATGAGGAGTTCGAGGTCCGTAAGGCGTCCACCGAGACCATCAATGCATCTCTTGAGCGCGTCTGTGTTGATTGAGTCACCTAGCCGTCGCTGGACAACCGCAAGGGCGCTTTCCGGTGTTGCGTCTGATAGTGAGACCATTTCGATTGTCTTATTGGGAAGAGCTGTTGACAAGAGATATGCAAAGACCGATCAATGAAAGGAACAAGTGAAAGACCACGTTTAATCTTATACATACCTTTGCTGATAGTTTTTACGGCAATCGGATTGTCTGAGATCAAGATAACGTGCGCCTACAAGATATTCTATTAGCACGGTTGAAATATTCCACGATCATCTGTGGTCGACGGACGACATACCAGATGATATTCCGCAGCCACTGCAGCCCACTGTTGCCAAAAGCAATAATTGCATATTAGACAATGGTTGACACAAGGTCGGGAGGTGCGCGTTATAATTGTTCTCAGAAACACGTACCTCTACAAGCAAGTCATAGATAACACTGTCCTTTGAGGCTTCGCTGGCTAGGAATCCGTCAATGACAATGACAGGGTATTCGACGTCCGGGATAGATGATTCAACAATGTTCTTCTCGTCCGCAGTAGCCTTTGCACTAGATGCAGATTCACCGTTGTTCTCCATGCGCTGGTGTAGGCGCTGTTCGGAAAGAATCTTGTTTCGAGCTTCCTTCTGCTGCATGGTCACCCGAGATACAGCGGCTGAGAGGAGTTCCAACATCTTGTGAATCTGGCCTTCGTTAGTCGTGGAGAGACCCGCTTTGGCACCCGTGGTTGCTATGATGGTATGTCAGAAAAGCACCGACTTACTCAACCATTTCCGCTTCTGTGTGCCCACTAACCTGTGATCATCGTATCAATCATGGCGGACATTTGGACCAGCCTTCACAAAATAAATGGCATTTAGCGGATTGTAGCAGTGTACCATTGGCTCAAATCAACCCATACCAGTTGAACATGGGCTTGAAATTGATTTGTGCAGCCAGCCGGTTGAGGAGAACATGCGTAGGCTGGCCTGCCAACTCCTGGCAGCGGATGACAAGCTTGTACTTGGAATGCTCGATCGCCTTCTTGACCAGCTGAGACTTTCCGCTACCCTTTGGCCCATGGACGAGTACCACTGTATCCGGTGTTTGTTTCAGGTGATGCTGTAGCCTAGCCAGATCCTGCTGGCGCTCGGTCCAAGTCTCCGGTGCCACCACTGTGTCTCGATGTTTGTGGCCCCACATGAAGCTGATGCTTGAGGTTGTGGAAGACCACAGCTGCTCAGCGGCACCAGTGTACTTTCTCAGACTGAACCGGTCGGTGAGCTGATTGGTGATGAAAAACACGCGAATAGGATCGAACACGACGTATGTAAGACCGGCGAGAAGACCGAGGAGGACTGGCACCGTGATACGCGGATGAGAGGAGATCCAGTTCCAGATGCTCTCGGAAGTGTGCTTTCGTTTCTCGTAGTTGATATTGATGGTAGTCCCTACAATCGCTTCTCCATTGAGACAGTTGCGGGCGCTGGTTGCGGAACGGACTCGCATGTACTCGATCAGCGCAAACCGTGGCAGATCTTTCACGTTTGCCGGCTGCAAAGTAATGTTCACAATCTTTCCATAAGGGCGGAACTCTTTGTAGAGGTCTTCCACGGAAGCGTCAGGTCCATTAAACTCTACTTTCAACACTTCGGACGGGAGCCGACCAATCATGTCGTCTACCCATGGGCGACCTTTTACATGAAACACCCTGACCAGCTGCAGATTCATCCACGATCGGATTCCACGTTTCTCAATGTGATTCCGGATGGTTTCGACAGCCTCTACATGGGATGGTCCACGTTAGTAATCGGAAGCCAATCGTACACTTCAGTAAACGTAGAGGAAGTGCAACGGCGAGAGAAGACCTTGGACCCAGCTGCGCTCACTCAGCGCAAATGGTACATCACCCGAGCTTACCATCTACGGAGTGACCCTCGTACTTAAAGTGAACGAACACACCGCCTTCCTTCCAATTGGGCGTGGCACCAAGATACTTGAAGTTTGCGGGAAAAGTGTGGGGAATGAGGCGTTTGTTGGCGGCTTTTGCCGCATCACTGGCGTATTTGCGAACCCACAGCCAGCGCGGATCATACTTCCAGTATCCTACAGAAGCGCGAAGGACGGGACATGAGCATTCAAGACGCGAAACATACAGCCGCTGTGTGCGTTCATGCATTTCCGTGCTTACGGACTGGAAAAATGTTATCGAACCATATCGTCCCCTTGACGCTTGGAGGAGTCCCTGAGGTGGTTCCGACGGCGGGCGTGGAGTCAGGATAGTTTAGTGTGCTTTGAAGGCTGACCCCCGGGGCATCCGTCTGAGCCTATGTAGACAGCACCGACGGTGATGAGTTTCGCACTTCTTTGGCCATTTTCTCAGGGAGTCCAAAGAAAGGGGATCATAGCTGTACCTCGCGGGAGATGCTAGTGGTGTGAACGAGTCGTGGAATGGAATGAGTGGTGGCAAGGCGCGTGGAAATGAGGGAAGCTCTTGCAGAGGCGCCTCGACAGGCGACCCGTGGGGTGAGCAAGCCTCTCGCGGTCAAGGCCGTCAAATGCATTGCAATGAGATAGCAAACGAGCAGCTACTCGACCGTCGACGTTGTTGAATTTCGTTGATGTTTGAACGGGTGTGTAAGGGCGACGAACTGACGTACTGACTGACCGTGACTCAGATCCAGGTATGGCATTATGTCATGCATTACACGTGACTCCAGTCCAGTCACGTGAGCCGATGGTGGGCGGCCTGCGGGGCGGGCGGTGGATATGGACTCGCAATGGAACGGCCGCCGGCGAAAGTCTCCCCTGCACGTCTTACTTGCGAGAAGGAGGTGAGCAATTTCTAACTCTATCATAATCCCCTCATCGGCATCAGCCAAGGTAGACGAGAAGGAATGCCCATCGTCGATGCAGATGGAACGAACCGCCGAAAGTCAACTGCAGATGGATGGATGAGTAGATGGATGGATGGATTATCGGACGAAATTACAATTGAGGGACGATGTCGAATTCGAAATGGTTTTTGGACGATACTTCCGAAATATTGTCGGCTGGCGAAGTAGTTACTACCCGGAGACCAGAGAAGAACCTCCGAGTAGGAGGAAATTTGTGGAGCAGTTGGATCGGAAATTGCATTCGAAACGAAGCAATATGTCCTTGGAGAATGGACTTGGAAACGAACGACACAACTCATAGCAGTCGACTGATCCGTGTCTCTTCCGATTCTCAGCATTCACCATGCAGATTTTCGTGAAGACCCTTACGGGCAAGACCATCACCCTTGAGGTCGAGAGCTCCGACTCTATCCAGAATGTCAAGGCCAAGATCCAGGACAAGGAGGGAATCCCCCCGGACCAGCAGCGTCTGATCTTCGCCGGCAAGCAGCTCGAGGATGACCGCACTCTGTCGGACTACAACATCCAGAAGGGTGTGTATTTTCTTAGTAGTTGACTGGATTGGGATCGAGTTCATGCCATACTAAACGCACTGTTTTTCATCTTCCCAGAGTCCACCCTCCACTTGGTGCTCCGTCTCCGTGGTGGTATCATTGAGCCTTCCCTCAAGGCCCTTGCCTCCAAGTACAACTGCGAAAAGATGGTCTGCCGCAAATGCTACGCTCGTCTCCCGCCCCGTGCCACCAACTGCCGGAAGAAGAAGTGCGGACACACCAACCAGCTCCGCCCCAAGAAGAAGTTGAAGTAAACCATTCGCCCCCTTCCCTTCTTCTTGTTTGTCAAAAAACAACAAAAATCAAAGTCATTATCGGCTTTTGCAAATGGGTCTCTGTTGCATTGTCGGGTGGTTGCGATTTTTTTGATCGGGTGGATGAAGTGGTAGATGGCTCATTCCTTTCCCTCGTCTCTTTTGTGTATACAATACAGCGTTACTCGCATCCATGCACTTGCTCATTTTCTAGCGACCTCGCTTTCTCTGGTCTGCGCTCAGTTGTGCGTAAGATTCTTCACGGCGTCGCCGCCATGCACGTATTTTGATTGCTATTTACACAGCACATTGCGAACCACAGAGAAAGTATGTAACCCGTCTATTTCTTTCCTCCCCACAATCCACCAAACACGCCCAACAGCCCGCCTCCACTCTTGGAACCCGCTTCAACTTGTCCTGATTCCGCCCGTGGTTTCCTCTCCTGCGACGCAATGCGTCGTTCCACGTTCCGGTTAGGGAAGTCAATGCCGTGGTACGCCATATCAAAGAAGAGCGGCTTGTACGGCGCGGGTTGGAGTGTTGGGGGGAAAGCGACCAGGTTGGGATTCTCCTCGTCAAAGGACGCCACATAAGTGTCCAGGCGAGATGCCAGAGGGAGCTGAGGTGGACAGAGAACATTAGGTCGGATGCTTCACTACAGTCTCGGAAATGGATCCATCCCCTATCTCTTACCTCTGACGGCTTCGGCACGTCTTCGAGTCCCATCTCCGCAACACCGGTGGCGACCGCATCGACGCTCTTGGCCTGCTCCAGAAACCACCGTGCCTGCTCCTGGACTTTGGCGGCACGCACGCTCGAGTCGGTCGCCGCAATGTCCTGCTTCAGGGTATTCACGGCCAGATCCCGGGAAGTCTCCAGTCGAGAGGCCGCTTCGGCCTGCATGCGCGCGTGGGCAACGTGTTCCAGCGCTCGATCGCAGAGCACAAGGGATTCGGCGCGTTGGGTGGTGGATGCGAATGTGCGAGCTAGGTATAGGGTTCTGTGCAATAGAGACAAAGTAAAGCAGTTAGAACATCTTGGCTCTCCTTGAAAACGGTCTATTCCACGAGCACAGATATAAAGGTTGACGTACTTTTGGGCCTTGAGCAAGTGGCCAACTGCCGTCAGGAAAGTCTGGAGTCCCAAATCAACCTCAAGGATGGGCAACGCCTTCAGCTCTTCAACATACTATGAAGAGACACCGGTCAGAACAAACTAAGATCAAGGGCATTGAAGTGAACAGCAGTCCGCACCTGTGAGGATCTGTCGCACATGTCCAAAACATCTTGCGGTCTGGACTGTTTCTTCCGCGATATTGTGGGACTTTGGGTCCCAATCTTCGCTTTCAAGATCTCCATAGACACCTGATTTCGTGCAAGCACCACTGCCAATCTTTGGAAAAGCGCGAATGCAAGTACCAGTTGCAAGTTTGCTGTGTTCTGATCACTCTTGGAGGATTTGACCTTTGCGACTGCAATCTTTATACCGCGTAAATTGCATTGAGCGGTTGATTTTGTAAATGGCAGAATACAACAGAGACAAACCTCATCTTCTTTCACGGCAGCTTTCGCGATGGACACGGCTTCGTTGACCTTCTTCAGGGTAGTTTCATGCATCTCCAGCTCACCCTCTAGCTCTTCTATGTCCCTGATTGCGGTAGATATGAACCTGAGAGCAGGCCACTCAGCATCGGCATCCGCGAGTATTTTCGTCACCGCAGGGTTTCGAACTGGTATGCTTTTGCCGCCCCACGCAAGCGATACTCCTTCAACGTCTGCTTCCGATGAAACATGCACCAATGTACTCTACGGGCGAAGCATAAATTCAAATGAATTCGCGGTTGCGCCTGACCAAACGTTGCGCCACCCACCTTGACTTTGTCCGCAAGTGATGGGAGGCCGAGTTGCGCCTTCTGATCACGGCCTTGAACCAAGGCATCAACAGACGTATTCTGAGCGCCAGCCACTTTTAGGTTGTATGCGCAATAGCGGATGTTGGGGTCAATATCGTCGACTGCAGATTGGCACATCGTTGCCTGCTGGGCGGTCCCAGACTTGGACAGTTGCACGTATATTGTTCTTTGAAAAAGGGGGGAGTGAGTCGCGACCAGCAAGCAAAGGAGTGCGCTTTGTCACGATGTTACCTTGCCACAGCCATCTGGTCCCAAGCAGCTTCCCATTTCTGCTGCTCAAACAGGAGGTACCCTGTCATCTGGGCTGTGTATGCCTGATGTGGTTCCAGCCAGTCCAGGGTTGAGATTCGCGTTCAGTATGAGAACTAAACAGTTCAGGTTGCTGACCTTGACGTCAAACATAGTCCTAGCATCCCCGCACACATTGCACACTTTCTGGAGCTGCTGAGCAGTTTGTACGGCCCTCTTCAATCGTTTCACAAGGTGTGGCCTTTTGCGCGGTTCGTCTCGCACTTCCTGTCTGAGCTCCATGGAATACGCCCAATTCCGCTCAGCCATGAAGAGCAGGATCTGCAGATGTCTATGCAAAAGGAACCACCCACACCTTGTGTCAGCAGCGCTTCCGCGAACACATCTTATCAAACTCTCCAGATTACTGACTTTTCGCTCGACGCCGATTCTGATGTGACTTCTTTCTTCTCAAACTTTCTTCGCGGCGCAGATTGGGTGTGACTGGTTACTTTGCGAAGGTGTTGGACTTTGCTGGTGCAAAATTGCCTGCAATACGATCCCAGTCATGAATAAGCGCCTCGGCCCCCTGGAACTCCCTCAATGCCGCTGTAATGTACCTATAGCGCTGATAATCTTGATGCCGCAGCCCATGCATATTTCGGGTCTCCGATGTGAGCGCAAGTACTGATTGGGGGTGAGGTTGGTGAACACATGGGCCTCGTGCTCGATAGACGAACCAGAAGAGTCACCATACCATTGAGGGACAGCTCAACCTTCTTGGTGGCGGGTGCGTCCACCTCCATGGCGTCCATTTTCAAACGAGAGAACACAGGCGTTATGAGCGACAATAATGGATCTTGCGTTCTGTTGAAATCTGCGAACTGACGGGAAGCGGCTTGGATGCGCGGCGCGGCTTCACTTGGCTCTTCCCGCCAGTGTCTAGCCGGAAGTAACCGTGGCGGATGTGGCGCAACTGCGTATCTTCATCCAAAATATTTGTGGAATCTACCTATATTCTATAATATAGGATCTAGAAACTACTACAAGGTTAGAAGCAAGACCGCACGAAAGTGGGTTCGTAGTTCCTAGAAGGTGTAAATAGCGATGGCGCTGGCTAGGAGAGCGAGGAGTGTCGCTTGTACGGTGGCCGAAGAGGACAGAGAAGCACCGCTTTCCTTTTTTCCCTGCGGCACAGCGGGGGGCGGCAGTTGCGCAAATCCAATCCGGCCAGTGTCCCAGTGCCACGATGTGTAGAAATTCCTGATCACAAAAAAAGGATATGAGGATCAGTGTACTGCCCATGTTGATCAGGATCATCAGTGGGGACGTCCGTACCTGAGTAAGTTCATTCCCACCAGACCAAGTTGCCCATTTCCCGGAAGGCCGACAATCCCCATGACACATCCTGACACACTGTTGACGAACGAGTCTTGGATGTAGACGGTCGCGGGAATGTCGAGGGTGACGCCATTGAAGGTTAAAGAGAGAGTTGGGAGAGTCGCGGCCTGCGCACATTGAAATTGATAGACGATGGGGAATGAGCTCGCGGAGACGCCATTGGGTGCAGGGAGCAGTTTGCCTCCTAGGGCGCTGCCGATGGCCATGACGATACTGCTGGGCAGCATAGTCATAGTTGTTCCGGTATCGAGAATCAGGGTGGTGTTGGTGGCCAAATATATCGGAACGTTCCTTCCATCGACAGCGACGGTATTCAACGGCGCGGTCCATAAGGGTATTGCCGAGATGTCTTTGGGGGTGCCGCTGCCGGTACCGATGTTGAGCCACTTCATGGGTGTCTGGAATTGCGTTTCGTCGATGCCGCCAAAGTTGATGCTACCAGGTGCTCCGTTGACCGATCCGCGGAGGCCAAACGAGTAGATCCCGGCTTTCGATAGTTGTGCTGTAACGGACGAGCCCAGCTGAGTGACCTTGCGGAGTTCGGCTGGACTGGAAGCATTGACTGTGGGGGAGCGGAAAAGGGATTCAAGTCAAGGTCAGCCTTCCGTGGCCGTAAGGAGCCATCCACGCTTCAACGCAATGCAGCATTTACCTGGCAGCGAAACACCGAGCATAGCGGGGTACGAGGCACTCCTACTCGTATCTCCATGTTGCACATACGTGTTTACATACATGAACTCAAAGTCCGTCACGGTCTTGTTGTCGACTATCAAAGTGTCCATGGCGCTGAATCCCGAAGCCGAGGTTCCGTCAAGATATTTAGTGTTGATGGGCTTGTCACTGACTTTTTTGTACGTCGAGCTTTTGGTTTCCTCGAATCGCTGTGGCCCGCAGTTGGAGCATCCGGTTTTGCCAAAGAACCAGGCGTCAGGGGATCCAGTGTCGACAATCACATCAAACTTTTGCGGGGGCGTGCCGAGCTCAAGTGACATGGTGTTCTGGAAAGGCAAACCGAGGTTGGTCAGGGGTCGTCATCACAGATCAAACACCGATATCACCATCGAATTACCACCACGAGATTATCGATTTCGGCCGTGGCGACGCTTCGGCTGACCAAGCTCGATTCATCTCCACGGTATTGATGAAGAACGTCCAGCACGCTGATATTGGACACGGCGTTAGACTTGGTAGCCTTCATCCGGCTGCAACGAGCATACCTGCCCATCTTTGCAAATGATTCAACTCACCTTCGCAGCTGTTCGCGGATGGGGATCTGGGCGGACGCGCACAGCGCCGACGTCAAAAGAATGACAGAAGCACGGAGAAACAGCATGATTTTCTGGGGAAACTCCAATCGTCGTTGTTGCTTTGCACCGGGGGAAGCATGGCGTGCTGTCCGTACTTTAGTATTCTGCGGAACGCGGGGACGTTCATTCACGAACTTGAACGCCCACGAGATTCGTGCGCCGAATCTTTTGGCTGGTTCAATGCGTTCAAAATAAGCACGCAAAAGGTAGTATCTACTAGTAACTGTAGTTTTGCGTCACTTGGCAAAGCGGGATCGGAGCGCTAAATTTTTGGTTTTGAACACCTTTTGCCTGACGCGACCGATTCCCGGGATGTCGGGCACGCGTCGTTTTACGTTACCGGACTATTGAGTGAGCAAAGGTAGCAAACGTGGCTGAGTTGACATCTCCACACAGTGTCAAATACTATCACTGGGTTGAGGTCAAAATTTTGCCACTACTACTGTATGTCCAGCGTGATCAGAAACTGTCATAGTAGTGGTATGTCTCAAATAAGGTTGCTTCTGCCTATCGAGAGGCACTGTACAGTTTGTCCCTCTCATCAGCTGCGGCTTTCTTTCGCCAGTGACAAATACGTATCGCGACGGATAAAGCACATGCGGATTAGGATCTGGGAAAGGGTCTTCCAACTTGTTTGACTTGGTCACCTGGAACAAGATGTCTTTGGTTGTTCAGCGGCCACGTTCCATACCCGTCGGCCACTCAAGGGCCCCATGCGTGTCCTAAAACTCATCCTCTCGAAAAATCGCTTGCAATTCTATGGAAGATTCTCCGTCTAATTTTTCACAGAGAGTACGCATCTGAACCACGGATTGTCCAAGTCCATCTGTGAAACAAATTCAAGCACTTCCGACAGCGACATTGTCTGTCGCGGTGGCTGATCTGTACCGTCATTGAGTTATGAAAATAGAAAGTCGCGCTGTTGCGTTACTGCGTATCGGCAAGATCTCTATATGATTTTCAAGTACATGTTGGCAACGAGACGTCCGTGACAAGTCGATGTTTCCTCTCACCGGCCCCTGAGGAGCCGTTGAGCGCAATAAGTTCGGTTTAGTACGACATTCCCTCTATCGCCGTGTACATTGCTACAGCTGGGCTCAATAAGCTCGGGCTAGTACGACATTCCCTCAGTCGCCGTGTGTACATTGCTTTAGCACAACATCGCTAGAACGTCACGTCTTCCTTTAAACGGTTTCGTATGTTATGGCCGATCTCGATAAATTTTCCCAATTGCGGCAAACTCCAAAGCACAACAAAAGCGTTCAGTGCAATTCTTGCATAGAGTATCGGCGAGACGGTGGGAACCTGTTAAACCAGTCAATCAATCCTTTCCAGACGCGGCGTGCGTAAGCCTCCGACTCAAAGGGAACGCGCCACAAAAACATGAACAGGCCCAAACCCACAGAGCCACGAACCTACTTACCTCAAACTCATATATTATGTTCATTTATATTGTTTTTGGTATTTTGGTATCTCGGGATATTCTAAAAAGACGGCAAACAGTTCTAAATACCTAGCAGCACTCACGGACGCAAAGTCCATACGCATACACTAAATCCACAAACAACAACTTGAAAGGGAAGGGTTTGAGTGCCGGGAAAGGAGGAGGGGAAGAAATACTGCAGGGATACTTTGCTATTTATATATACTAAGCGAAAATGGCGCATCAACACTACAATGTGGAAAGACTCTCTCCAAATTTTTCTCGAAAATTGTACCGAAATGGCGACAACAGAAAAGCCAAACCGCAGCTGTGTACCGACCACAGGTTGACGTGACCCATGGAACAGAACAAGGGGGAAAAGAAGCAAAAATGCCTTGTTCGCGCATGATGATGGGGTATTCGAATCAGACTTTGGTGGAAAACAGAGATGCACCAAAGAAAGATTGCACGGTCGGAGTGGTGGTCGTGAAGAGTTTCCGTTACAGAACATTGACGTTCAAGCCACGTTTCCTCACTTCCTCGGCGACCGCTGTCCAAATGAGTTTGACACGAGGCACCGGTAGCTGTAGTAGCAAATTCTGGCAATGCGTATTGTTGCTGTCGGATGTTGCAGAGTGTACTGAAGGCGATGCTGGCGGAGACGGGGAGACAGTGCTGGTCGTAGTGCGCGAAGGACTGCTTGCTCTCCCACCATTCATCATGACTTTCTGCTTCCTGGCCATCTCAATCTGCTCAGCTTTCTGCTGGCGCGAAATGACTGTCTGAACATCCCGGACGGCGGCAACGAGCTGCGCCGTGGTGAGCGTCTCCAATCCAGCGACGAATTCCTCATGGGTGTAAGATCCTGTCGTCGGCGCGGTGGATGGTGCTGGAGGAGTCGAAGGAGGAGCTGGGGCCGTAGACAAAGTATTGGGACTGGGCTTTGGTGGGCGTGGATGGTCAAGATTAGGTGTAGAGGAGGGCGAAGATGACAACGATGAAGAAGCGGACGGGGGAGGGGAGAGCAACGAGTTGTGGTTGGCGCGCTCATGATATTCAGCAGCCGGGGCGAGTCTGCGATTCATGGACCCGAACTGCCCCTGTTCTGGCATTTCCCACTCTGGGTCGAGTGAAGATTGGTTCCGATTTTGCTTGGATTTGTTGCGGACAAGATGACTGTGGCGGGTTGTGAGTGGGGTGACGGGCAACCCTTGCGCCATTGTTCTGGCAACACTGGGGATGACCTGTGCGCTTGGCTGAGGTGATGAAGTCGCCGAAGACAAGGACGCCGGCGGAGACGGCAAAGACGAGCCATATGCACCGGATCGTGCAAACATGGTTGAGGCAATGCGCCCACCCATAGAGTTGTCGTCAGCAGAAGGCTCGCCACGTTCGTTTTGGCTCGATGCTACTACCCCGCGAGACAAGGACAAAAAGGTTCGGCCGTTTCCTTCGGCAGCTTCAAAGCTGATGGTGCCCATCTTGCCGGCATGAAGTTGCAGAGACTGAACCGACAACGCGAGATCCGGGAAGCGGCGTTCCGACTCTGTTTCGATGTCCATGGCCAACCGGTGGAGCTGGTCGGGGCGGAGCCCCCGGATCTTGTCGAGGGTCTCGACATGTTGACTTATACCATTTGGATCAGGAGTGGAAGGACGGTGAGTAGCGGCGAGAGCGCAGGTGGCCTGCATGACAGAAAGAGGAACGATGGGGGACGACAAGTGACGTTCCTCAAACTCGAGCCGGTCAATCACCGAGAAGGCGAGATCTGCCAGTTGCCGCGAGGTGAGGGCGACAAGCGGAGATTGAGGTGTGTTGTGGTTTATGCTGGTGACGTCCTGCATGACGGCATTCTGTCCGAGCTGAGAGACTGCATTTGAAGACTGGGACCTGCGTGGGCCGGCGGCAGCGGGGAAAGCGGGGTGATGGGGAGAAGGGAGGTGGGATGAGGAAGGACCCCATTGAAGCAGTGGTGAGTTTGGGTCTGGCCTGGTTCGGGAACTTGATCGGGAGCCTGATGGTGATGCTGATCCCGAAGCGGAAGCAGCTCTGCTTCTGCGGGCCTTGTTGCTTGTGGAGAGGGATTTGGAGCGTTTGAGGGGAATGAAGCGACGCCAGAAGGCCGAGCCTGACG
This sequence comes from Powellomyces hirtus, assembly GCA_025526995.1. Classification (NCBI taxonomy): domain Eukaryota; kingdom Fungi; phylum Chytridiomycota; class Chytridiomycetes; order Spizellomycetales; family Powellomycetaceae; genus Powellomyces; species Powellomyces hirtus. The sequence goes on along the minus strand of JAHLKG010000018.1, from coordinate 642,119 downwards.
AGTCTGTCGAATCAGTTGTGTCTCTTCCGTGCGAGTGCTGGAAATAGCTGGAGTCCATTGTTGCGCGAGAACGAGGGGTATCGGTACTAGCCTGTTACGAAGGGAAGAAGGGGTCAGGTAGGAAGCACACAGCGGATGGGGGCAGAAGGGTAATGAGGGATTCGCTCTGGGAAAGACAGGGGGAAAAAGGAGGAACACGAAGAGACCGCGATTCCTCTCTCACACCGCACTCATATTTGACAGTCCCCTGCACACCCACACACACATACACATACCCACTGACAGGTGTGTATTCAACGGCAACCTCTTTCTTGTGGGGATGGACGTGGATCGAGGCTGCACTGGAAAACTACGCTTCTGCTTTTTAGGTTCACGCCCGCTGTAAGGAGTTTTCTGCAAAAGATGGATGTGACAGGCTGTAGGATGAGACACTGGTGATGAAGCATCATCTTTCGCACCAGCGTTAGATCTTTTCTGTAATGCCAGCCATTTGAGTAGGGGGAGAACATATATTGCGTAAAATGGGAAACAGCATAGCTTCTGCTTCTAAATGTGTCTTTAGAAAAGCTCTGGATCGTGGACCGCACTATAGATTCCAATTCGGGAACAGTAATCCAAATGCAACGCCAACAACAAACCTTGGCATATCCTCCCCATTTTTACCACTCCGTGATTCATGTATCTGTTCGCCAATAGTATTGTTTTCGACGTCCACCCAGGTCTCATCCCCCAAGAGGCACATTGGGATCACCCACAAGCCCGATATACGCACATGAACAAAGTCTGCGTCGTAACGCTCGTGCTTTGAGTGCTTGCACGACCCGAGGACCCGCTATCTGCACACAATGGACAGGTTCATCGATCATGCACGCCGCACAAAGAGCTTGAGCGGCACCCAGACTGTAGCCAGCAAACACTATTGCGGCTCGAGGACGATGATGTTTCTTGACTAGACTGCCCAGACTGTGGATCAAAGGATATCCCTTGGTGTTGGCCATTGGTTCGCCGAGTAGAGTCTTTATTCCAGTTGAGAGACCATCCGGATCACAGCTTGGGCCATCAGTGGCTTGCGATATGTCGTACAGATTGCCCAAGCATTGACCGGCTCTGGGCTGATGCGCCGAACGATTCGCGAGACCTCGTCAAAGATAACCAGGCCCGCTAACCCTTCCAGGTTTGTTGGGCGGAAGCAGACCCAGAGTACGTTGGAGTCCAGGTCCAAAGCCACCCTCACGAACGTAACGTTCTATCCCATTTTCACGTCCAAACGATGAGATCAACATGAAGGACGTGTCTCGTCTCTCGTCGAGTTGTGAGACTAGGAGCTCTGCGAAAGGGCGCACATACTGTGTCGGACAAACGTCGGCTGGCACGATTGGGCTTGTGAGATACAAGATCAACTGTGCAGCCTCTGCGGTGTTGAAGGGGAGTGGTTGATGTCGCGGTGATTGACAGTCCGTCACTGTACGCTGCAGTAGTAGGCACGCCCTCTGGTATATACCCATCATGGCAAACTCAACCTTACCTCTCTATTTCAATCATTTTTTCATTCGTCAGTGGGTCTGTTTATTGTGAGGCGGCACGGGAGAGCCATCGCAACTCGCAGAGCATGCATTCTCTGCGTTTGACATCTTGCTTGCCCAATGGCTTTGCTGACGTAATGACGGTGGAAACGCGCGCTTCTTTGTGTCTTTCTGTGGGGCTCAAAATCCTGTCAATTGCTGTCCATGTGGTAGGCTTGACAATATATATAGAGAGACCGAGGATAGAGAGCCGTCATACGGTCAACGGCATAAACAATACACCAATTGCACTCTGGCCGGTGTGGACCCTCTTTTGAGCCATGTCTCATATCCTAGCGCAGTGGCTCAACACCACAATACATCCACCGTCACCCGTCAAACCCGCAGATCTCGACAAGCAATATGCATCTGGGTACCAGTTCTGCAAGCTATTGCAAACTTTTGATTTGGTTCCGGAAGCCAGTGCCGCACAAATCACCGATGCAGACCACTCCGACGCCGTCGTGCGCAATTGGACCATTGTCGAGCGCGTCTTGCGTGAGAAGCTCGGGGTCGTCGTGGGCAGTAGCGACGCCTGCGAGTTGGTCAGAGCCCGGCCAGGTGCTGCCGCAAAGCTCCTGTACCAGATCAAGAGCGCAGTGTCGGCTCATGGCTTTGGCTTGCCCGTGGTGCCCACACTCCCACCCAACTCTGCCAAAGTCACGGCATCAGAATTCGCCGATCAGCGCCGACTGCCCTCTTATCCGTCCAGTCCACGAGGTAACAGATGCCATGACCCATCACCCCTTGCGTTGCCTGTCTCTTGCACTAAACAAACCTTTCGGCCATCTCGCTCACGCATCAGTCGCCAGTCCGGTCGTGGCCAGCTTTGTCGAGCGCAACACCAAGAAAGCGTTCGAGGAGCACGAACATGAAGCATTTGCTCGCTTGCTTCGTGACAAGCTGGCCAAAGAGACCACGCTGCGCGGCCAATCAAAGGGCCGCAAAAGTCCCTCATTGAAGGTAAGCATTCCGTCGTTCCGCCCGGGTATTCACTGATGAACTGACTAAACGCTTGGCTGTTCCAGGGACGAGACTATGTTCCGCTTCAGGATCGGCTACGGAATGGCCCTCACACAAGTGAGGTGACGCCATCCAGACCCCGTGGTGCTTCAGCTGCAGAGCCAATGGAAGTCGACTTTGATCGTAGCACAACCCCTGCGATCCCGGAGAATGAGCCAGCTCCCATCGTAAAACGGGAACGACCCGCAAAGCCAGATCAGCATCAGGTAGGAACTAGACAAAAGAGCAATGACATGCGTTCGCTTTTCCGTCTCTTCCCAAATGCAAGAGGATGTTCATGCTCTCTCGTTTTCAAACTTTTGCATAGCGACGAAAAGACCAATCCGTCGAAACACTACGAGCTGAGATCGCCGGTTTCGAGAAACGCTTGCGCGAGTTTCGACACGAGTTTCCAGGCGCCCACAAAACAGGTGCACCACCAGTTACATCCACACCCTCAACCCCTCAGCATCTCGCTCCCGAAGCCCACCGTCTGCGCGACCGCCGTCGCAGCTCGTCGACTTCGCACGAACGCAGCACTCCGTCTCATGATCACCCCGCATCGCACGACCGCGCCAATCGACGCATGTCTCGCAGCAGCCGTGGCGGTGACCACCCAGAGCCACTACGAAAAGAGGAAGACGAGGACGACATTGACGAATATGGAAGTGCACCTCTGGATGCAGCGACGATTAAAAAGTTTGTCATGCTCCAAGCAGCGATGGACCCTCCACATCATCTAAAGATGATGGCCCGAGCATTACCGCCCATCCAGGACATGGCGACGCAGAAAAAGGAATATCTCGAGAACATACGTGTGAGTAGCCTCCTTAAAGCAGCACCCAATCATCACAAGGGTACCATGCACTTGCTAACCGACGGTATTTCCTGCGTTCGTGTTTTTTCAGCTGAGGAAACTCGAAGACGAAGGATCGCGGCATGAGCGTGAACAGCGACGTCGAAAACGGGCGTTGGAAGACCAACGATTGCAGGAAGAGCGGGAGGTGGCACAACTGGAAGAGGTGGCACTTTCAAAACTTCTGAGGCAATCCAAGCAGGAACGCCGAATAGCCGAACAGTAAGTTAAAAGAAGGAAGAGTGCTTTGCGATGCACGCGAATTGCTAGCTCACCATGTCATTCTGTTGTCCGTCTATCTTCCGCAAAGTCTCTTGAAAGTCCGCCACGAACGCCAAGTGATGCGAGAGAACCGGATCTTTCTCGAACACCAATACACCAAGCGGCGGCAAAAGGACTACGAAGAAGCGCTCGCACGTGAGTACGATCTCTGCGAGCGGGCGCGCAAAGAGTACCGCCGCGCAACCGCGTTGCAGCTGGAGCAGCACCGTGAGATCCTGGAGGACAAAAAGCGCGAGAAACACCGCAAGAGGGAGCGTGATTGTAGAGATATTGTGCTCGATGTACTCCAGCTGGCCATGAAGGTGCGTTTCAAGCGTAGAAAATTAATAGCACAGACATGCAAATGGGATGCGGACACTTATCACCCCCAAACATCAAAGGTGTCGGACTTCCGCACGCTGAATGACGGCCGGGACGTTCCCAAAAAGTTTCTTGAAGAATGGAAACTCTTGTTTGGTCACAACAAACCGCTGACAAAGCAGTACAACCCGGATCTCGAGAAGGATGTTCTAGAATCTACGTTATACGAAACGACTGAGCCCGTACAGCCGTTGACCGCCGCAGCGGCCACTGCGGCCGCTCCAGATGCGATCACGGCCATGTCAGCAGCTGCGGCCGCGAAGGCCGAGAAGGATACGGTGGCTCTCGGTATTAAGGTTCTGGATGACAAGGAATTCGAGGACTATTTGACTGGAAAAGGGGATTGGTCGTACAGTACAGACCTGTGAGTTTTTTTTACCATTTTACTTCTCGGGTAACAGTCCGGCTTTTGTGTTTCTTCTTTCTAACTAGGTCTGGTTATTGCCAACAGATCGCAGAAAGTGCTTAGAAACAAAGCGCTCGGAAAAATGATCGGCACGATCCTGGACATGACGGCGCCGCCGGACCCGATCATCGAAACCGCACGCCTGCCTGCGGTTCCACTCAAGCTGGCTCTTATCGGGAAACCGTTTGCTGGCAAGCGCACAGTTGCGAAGCGCCTCGCTGCAAAGTACCACTTAACGGTGCTCTCTGTCGACGAGCTCATCAAGAACACCATTCGGTAAAGTGCGCCCGCCACATATATGAGATACCTGTGTAGTGTTCTTTTCCGCTTCTCATCGTGTAATCTCAAATGCCATCAACAGAACCCCAGCCGAACCCCTCCCACCAGCAACGCCCGCAACGCCTGGCGACGGGGACAAAGGGACCAGCAACAAAGGCAATGGTGGTGCCTCTCCCCGCGTCAACCTGGGCGCCAAAGTCGAGATCAACATGTTGGAGGGCGGGTCGCCAGACGATGCTTTGCTCGTGAGCCTGGTCGTGGAAGCTATCCAAAAGCTGTTGCCGCCAGATGACGCTTCGGGCGAGTCGGGTGGATTCATCCTGGCGGATTTCCCGAGAACGAGGGCGCAGGCTCAGCTTTTGGAGAAGGAGTTGTCCGGGTAAGGCCTGAAGGACCATAACAAAGCGAACAAAATCCTGCTTTCCTCTTCCTTTGCTTTCCCTGATACGTGTCATACCTTCACAGCTATGAGGATCCCAAACCGGTCAAACCGGGGAACCTAAAGCGCACGCCCAAAGAAAAAACTCGACGACGATCCCAGATCGCACCGACGGATCCGCAGCAACTGGAGCCCAAAACTGGCAACGTGCAGTCGGGCCTGGACGCGGTCATCATGCTGGACGTACCGAACGAGGTTGCCTATGATCGGGCGTCTGGCCGCAGAATTGATCCGGTCACCGGAAAGATGTATCATCTGGAGAGCAACCCGCCGCCTGTCGATGATCCGGTATGAACAAGAACTGGCCGAAACAAGGATTGGTTTATCAGTTAGCTAATTGAGATGCTACAGGGACTGATGGATCGCGTCACTACTTTGAATGAGGACGAAAGCGAGGGAAACCAAGTGCACTATCAGGTTACTGCTTTTGAAGACCAGCACGAGCCGCTTAAGGAATGGTTCAGTCGGTTCAACAATCTCCAGGTACAAATTGCGGGTGTGCGAGCATGCTCCAATGACCGCCATGAGAATATGTTTTTATAACCGTTGTTGTTCGTGGTTGTGTTGTGGGTGTTTCTCTAGGTGGTGGATGGAAGCACCACATTCGACCACGCGTACGAGTCGGCCGAAATCATTGTGACGCACTTGATTGAACGCAAGGAACGCGAGAAGGAGCGGAAAGCTGCCGATACTCTTGATGGAGGTACTGACTCGCTGAAAGATGAAGGTGCGGATTCGGTTTGGTGTGTGGGTTCCCCGACGTGACGTAGATATTGATTCTTCAGCATTCTCATAGAGCATTCCAACGGCGAACTCATGACCGAGGACGCAACTGCCCGCAATGCACCCATCACTGCGCCCGAATCTGAACCCGGCGGCGGGAAAGCCCACGACAGCGAGGCCCGCCTAGCGACGTCTGCCGCGATGGACGAAGAGAAAAAGACCAAAGCTCCGTCAGGCAGAGTACGGCTTGTGACTCCGGCAGCAACAGCCACACCCGCCGCATCTGCTGCGGGGGCCACGCCAGCAGGGACGGCTGCTGCAGCAACAGGCAAACCGCCCCCGGCACCTTCTGAGAAAACAGGCACAGCGGGTCTGGCGAGTGCGGGACCGGGTCGAGCTGGTGCTAGTGCGCGGGATCGCGCTGCAGGAGGTGCGAAAGCTCGTAGCACATTGCTTGCAGAAGAAATCGGCTTAGGAGGAGCTGACATATTCTTGCCCTCTTCTCCAATTTGGCAGGCGAGCCGAAGGATATGCTTAAGCGACCGCCCATGACGGCCGGTTCAGAACGGCCAATGACAGAAGCGACTGAGCGGTCAACAGACCCGTCTCCGCCAATGTTGACTCGTGTAACCACTGCGGATGGGAAGAGGCTACCGTCCAAAGAATTAGCGGAGGTCCTCGCAGATGGTAAATAACGAATATCTGCCGGCCAGATCCACCATTGCGCAAACGTGGCTCGCCTTATTTCTCATCTTTTCCTCCATTTCCTGCGCCAAATGAAGAATGGGCGACGATTGAGAGTACGTACACCGACACGCTCAAGTTTGCGTTCCGATCGCTGCGGCGTGAGAAAGAAGCAGTGTTGCGGTACTTTTACACGACCAAAGTCAATTTCCGGCGCTTCTTGGAGCGGCCCGACCACAAGCAGCAGCTTGTCGAGTTGTTCCAGGTCGAGTTCAATCATGTTGAAGACGACTTGCGGTATGTGTATACTGTAGAGGGTCTTGTGTATTACTAAAATACCACTGACGATAGGCAACTTTTCACATTTCCAGATCGGATCCGGACGCCAAAGCCGAACTTCACCAGCGCGCAGAAGATCTGCGTGACAAGCTGTGGGACATGTCTGACAAGCGCAAGGACGAAGCCGAAGCGGAACGGGTCCTAATCGTCGAAGACAAATGGGTGGAGGAGCACTTTGTGATCATCGCCAACGTGTACATCGCCATGGTCCAGGCCGAAATGGACCGGTACTTGGGAACCAAGCTGTTGGCTGCAGACTACTTCCGCGACGCGTATGGGATGGTTCTCAATGATGTCACCCGCACCCCATTGAAGATTCCGCTTATCAGCACGAATGCTGCTCCGGCGATTGACATCGGCGCGTTGGTTCTAAACTCGTCGACAGAGAGCTCACATAAATTGCACAGGCGGGAAGCTGTCGGAAGTGCGGACTCGCGTCTGCCCACTGGGACAGGGACTGGAGCGCGACCGCCAGGGAAGAGCGGGTTGGCAAATGCCGGAAAGGATGCATCGCAAGGCGGCGGCGCGGCAATTGGTGGAGGTGGAGGTGGCGGTGCGGGCGGACCGGCGGCATTGGGCAATGCAAAGAAAGGCCCGGCAGCAGCACCACCGGGTCGAATGGCATCGGTAGTTGAGGTCAACAAACACTTCACACCTATAGTCGGAGGCCCGATGAACGACCGGGAGCTGCTGCTTCAAGACAATGACCTGTCTGTTTATGCGGATGTGCTTAATGCATGCGATATTGGACTGGGACTGTTGGGGCAACATGATGATGGCAATGCCAATGCTGCGGACAAGGACAAGAAAGATAAGAAGAAATCTGTCGTGTCGGAAATGGCGGATGCCAAGGTGTCTGAGGTCAAAGGTGAGCGTGAGGCAGCAGGATATCTTGCCCCTTCTTCGTGATACCAGCGCGAAGAAAAAAAGTTGACGGATGAATGTGGCTGACTAACAGGTGCATTACCATCCTGCATAGCTGAGCCAGATATGGATATGATGCCAGAGTACCAACAAATTGTGGACCGAGAAGACCAGCTTCTGCGACGAAAGTTGGAGCGACTGAAAGCACACGCATTGGAGAACTTGAGGGTATGTTTCCTGCCGCAGCGTCACCCAGCAATTTTCAGGAGATGCCATTGAATGACACAACTTCATTCATGACACATGTAGTCGCTGCGGTCCAAAGGCATCGAGGTGTTCACCCTGCTGGACGACTGGATTTCTACGCGATTTGGCTGCGAAATGGACGCAGTGCGCGAAATGCTGAATGTCATCAAGGAGGCGATTGAGGCCGAGGCGAAACTACCAAATCGATTGGCTCTCCATGGCGAAAAATTCAAGGTTGATTTCGGACTGCTCATGTACGAGCCAGATCCCGAGCCTCGACCACCGAGTCCCGTCGAGAAACAAAGTAGGCTCCCTTATTCGAGTACATCGCAATGCAGCAGGATCAAGCTGATGCAGTTTCGCTCGGTTTGCAGTGTCAGATCAGTTCACGGTGGCACAGCTTGGCGCACTGGCGCAACAATTTCGCGGTGTTTCAGGGAATGGTATGACAAGCTGGAGAGAGTTCATTGATTGCTTCCAGCGGCTCGCGGCCGTGTCAGTTGGAACAGAGCAGCTGCCTGATCAGTATGCCCAACTCGATGCATCTCAGCTGCAACAGGTATATATCACAAAAACATTCAAGTGAGTGGAGACGGTCAACCTGACATACATGTGCGAATCATCTATAGATTTGTGCGACCCTGGATCCATACGAGACAGGATTTGTCAACTGGCGCAAATTCCTGATGCTTGCAGCGCGAGTGCTTCCAGTACCAACAATAGACTACCTACTCGAGCTCAAGAGTGCCTACAAGACCAGCAGCAGTAATCACAGCAACAGCGGGAGCATGAGTCGCGGTGGCGGTTTTTCCGCCGCCGCACTGCCGAGCGCAACAACGACAGGACCTTGGAAGGTCTCGCGCGCGGACTATATGAATGTAACGTTGTGGTTTGAGGAAGAAGGGGATGCGGGCCGTGGTTCTGGAAATAGTGGCGATGTCTTTGATGCCAAGTTCGACCGGCCTGGAAAACTGAAAGAGGCGCTGTACAGTAAGTACTGTCTCTGCTCGAAGCGAGAAGCAAGTCGACTCTAAATGGACACTATGAGCATACAGCGTTTTTTGAAGATGCGAGCGACAGCACGACCCGCGCAACAAGTGGTGGAAAGACATTGGCACGTGCAGGCGGCGAGGACCAGGCCATGCGAAGTAGTGGTGATCCATCTACACGGATAACGACTGCCGCTGGAGACCCCGTCAACTATGACGGTCGGTCGCTGGAAAACGTAAGCTCCGCAACCGACGAGCCAACAGGAGAATTCATCAACGTACCGTCACGCCGCGGAAGTGCGAATCTGTTGACAATCGAGCGATCGGGCTCTGCGCCCGTCGTGTCCATCGCTGCCACGGAGGCGCAAGAAGGCCCGTCAGGGTCTGGAGCCGCGCTTTCAACACCACCCTCGCCATCTGTGGCAACGGCAGCGGTGCTGCCGTCGTACTTTGACGCATTTGGATTCTTGATGTCCTGCTGCCTGGATCCGTCGCCGAAAATTGGCCTACAGAAAGCGTTCGCGGTCGCGAGTGACAATGATGACGGTGCATGTACGCTACAACAAGTGTATCAGGTATGTGGACAATGCCCATGGATTTTCGTTGATTTGCAGCGAGTAGACTGCTGACAAGCTGATGCAATTCCCCTGTGTCCTTGCTAGGTGTTCCATTTCGGTTTGACAATCGTCGAAGAGACACACAGGCTGCCGCATGTACACAGCATTGAGGATCCATTCCCGATGGTAAGAACCTCCTCATACACAACAGGGCCACATGCCGACAGAATTTCAATTCATTGTCTTGACATTATATTAGGAAATGCTCAGCCGGATGTTCGAAGACATGGGCGCCGCGGGAGGCGAGAGCGCGCCTGCCACAATGACGTTCGAGCATTTCCTCAGCGCTTCAGAGTCGTATCCACAACTGAACTCTTGCGGACTGTACCAAATCGACGTAAGTTGCGCTCCGACGCAAGCCTTTTGCCCAAGCACTAATCTGCTGTGGTTTTCAGGATCCGACAATCGTTGCAATCAAGTCACGGCCGTCCTCAGCTATGTAGACTACCAAGATGTGATCGCTTTTGTGACAAAACAGTCCCGGGATTACAGATCCTTGAAGCACAACCTTATCATTAATGAGGAAGATTTTCTGTACATTTAATATATTCCATGCTCACACACAACTGTGTCCAGTCAGTGGTGTCTAGGTGACAGTTCACAAAGAATCAAAATAATGTGCCAACAAAAGGAACTCATTTGCAATATTGCGGTGAACATGAATTTGAGTTGAAGATGCTGCCATGCATTGAGACAAAGAGTTGTCATATGCCCACTATCAAAACGGACTTGGAGAAACCTGAACCATGAAATCAATCGGGATATATCCAGATGGCAGCTGTAGCACATCATTAGATTTGAACCAGCCTTATACCACCTCTTTCAGCATGACTTTACAGGGATATATTCACTCTCCGCATTTGATTAGCCAATAGACGTCAGCTTGGAAAACCTTGCCTTTTTAATTGGATTCAGCCTCTGTCATATGCCTTGTGTTCAAATTCTGCCTTAGTAACAATGTGGACCATTTCCGTCAGCCAGTGGTTTGATTCAGAATAAAACACAGGTTGGAGTTAGCTACACCATAAACCCCTCCGAATGTGGTTGCCACAATATCATGTGCGCACATGGCCTGGCACCTTTTTTTGGCACGCAGCAACGTCAAAAATTGGAACTTGGCCACGTTCGGGAAAAACGGCGGGAAACGTGAAGTTTCGAGCACAGAACAATTGGAACCAAGTGGGGACCATGCCACCAAAGACACGTGGTGGTAGAGAATTAATCATGGAACTGTGTGTCACTTAAAACGTGTAGGTGGCACAGTTTGTAGGTGGCAGAGTGATAAAAATAGCCATCTGTCATCCAAAGTTGCGTGGATGGCACAGTACAATAGTGTCCATGGTAGAAGAATAGAAGCAGAGGAATAAAGGCTTCTGAGTGACCAGCCGGAGCTCCTTGGTATCCCAACATTTTCATCTCCCGCACATCAGTTGGCAGGTTTCTGAGAGCCATTTGTATAAAAAGAGTGGACGGACATTGTCAAAACACTTCTTTCCCATGTTTCAGAACCAAACGTCTTCAGATGAGAGAGCAACGGTAGGTTGGCGCTTTGAAGCCTATGTAACGGGGCCCGCATTTGCAATGTAGAAAAGGTAGCCAGTGATTGACTGTTGATAAATGATGTTGTTCCCCCAGTCAGCGTCGCTAAACCCATGCAGGGTAACATTTTTTCTGCCGATGCAAAGGCTGTAAGCGGATGTCCTCTGCAAGTAGCAAAGAACACGCTTTGCAGCTTGCAGATGTTGAGGTATGATGAATAGGTATGATCAGGAAGGTCTGCAATGTGTTGATTGTGTGTGGAAACTGTCTTGTTAATTTAGGGGGAGGGGCCAGGAATCACTGGTCTTTTATAGGAGACTATCTGTACACCGCCAAGGATGCCAAGTCCCTTGGTATGGCTGTGCCTGGTCTTGGCAGACCCTGGCTGAGCAGTGCCAAGCAATGCTGAGTTCTCTTTTGGCACTTTGAGGTTGTTCTGAGCATTGCCAAGATCCTTGGCAGAGGCTCAGCTCCAACAACACAGCCTCGGATGTAACCTGCCACAACTGGGTCAGCTGTGGCTGTAATAATACTAGGTCCGTTGCCAGAGTCTAGTCTTCTATTCGGGAATTCCCTTTCTCTAATTCTACTGTAAGATCCCTAAGTCTTGAATACTTTTGAAGATATCGACGTTTCCAGTACTTTATCGGAAATGCAGAGGATTGGCCGAATTCGATGTGGCCTCCAGTATACTTCGCAAAGGGGGTTTACAGAGCTCTTCTGTGATGCAGATGACGGTGTAGCGTTGTCAGATGCACAGAGATGTAATGTATATGAATGTATTTCTTGTCTTAAAGTCTTAACGGTAATGTCTCGCTTCGAGCGTTCTAATCTACTTTTTCTCCAATCACGTGATCACACGTGATCCAATTCAGCTCTTAGCGTTACCGGTATCACGGTCATGCGTTCTAGCCGGAGATTCCAAATTAGGATCTAATGTAAGGACTAACGTTGAGTACGCAAGGCTCAACATTCCAATACACCCCCTGTCCGAGCAATCGATCCGCGATGATGGGATTTTACTCATTTGGGAGCTCCGTCATGGACGCTTTCGTCATTGGCGTGATGGTGTTGTCGTAGTGCTTGATGCACATGTTTTCGCGATGGTATTTGAATGCCGGGGCCGGTAAAGGCTTCGTAAGTGAGTCAGCTACCATTTCAGCGGTGGGTAAGTACTCCAGGTGAATCTCCTTGTCGATGTGATCACGAATCAAGTGATGTCGAATGTCGATGTGCTTGGTACGGGCGTGATGCACGGGATTCATTGCCAACGAGATGCATGACTGATTGTCTTCGTAGATCGTTGTAGGTCGAGCATTTTCATCGAGATGTTCGGGGATTTGGAGTTCTTGCAGAAGTGAGCGAAGCCAGATTGTCTCTTGAGTGGCGAAGGAAAGTGCCATGGATTCAGCTTCGGTAGATGAGAGAGCAACGGTGGGTTGGCGCTTCAAAGCCCAAGTAACGGGGCCCGCATTTCCAATGTAGAAAAGGTAGCCAGTGATTGACCGTCGATCAATGATGTTGTTTCCCCAATCGGCATCGCTGTAGCCGTGAAGGGTGACATTATTTCCGCCGATGCAGAGGCTGTAATCTGATGTTCCCCGTAGGTAGCGAAGATTGCGCTTTGCAGCTTGCAGATGTTGAGGCGAAGGGTTGCTTGCGAAGCGAGAAAGCATACTGACTGCGACAGCAATGTCAGGACGCGTGCATATCATCAGGTACATGAGAGAACCAACGATTTCGCGATATTCTCCTTCTTGCTGGTTAGGTGAAGTCTTTGTATTTTCGACTTCGTAGGGTTCAAGCTTGGTCTGGTCCATCGGAGTGTTGACGGGCTTGCAATCTTGCATACCAAAGCGCTCGAGGATGTCATTTACATATGACTCTTGATCGAGGTAGATGACGTGCCTTGAGTAATCGCGTCGAACTCTCATTCCTAGGTAGTGGTTGACTTCGCCTAGGTCTGTCATGTTGAACTCGTTGTGCAGGGATGTCTTGATTGACGAGATTTCCGATTCGGTCTTTGCGAAAATGAGGAGATCGTCGACGTAGACGGAGATGTACTGCGATGAGTCACTTTCAGATAGAGTTCTGATGTAGACGGCATTGTCATTTGCCAGGCGCTTGAATCCCAAAGAGGTCAGTTCTTTGTGAAGTAGGGAGTACCATTCGCGCGGGGCTTGTTTCAGACCGTAAAGGGCCTTTCGGAGTCAAAGGATGGTCCCAGGCGGAAAGCCAGAGCCTTCAGGAGCATGGATTAGGATGGTCTCGGTAACAATCCCATTCAGGAATGCGGTTACTACATCCATTTGATGGCATTTCAAGCCTAGATTGGCGGCGAGAGCGAGAAGGACGCGTTGGGTGGCAATCTTGGCAACCGGAGCGTAGGTTTCATTGTAGTCGATGCCGTAGCGTTGTTCGAAGCCTTTCACTACAAGCCGGGCCTTGTATCGTTGGGGTTGACCATTCAGGTCTTGCTTAATCTTGAATACCCATTTAGTGCGGATGGGCCGTTGATTGTGCGGTAAGGATTTGGGGTTAATGACTTCCCATGTTTCATTGGTATGAAGGGACTTCAATTCAGCATTTATGGCCTCGGTCCACTTCGGCGCGTCATCTGATGAGAGCGCTTGTTTGTAGGTTTGGGGTTCTTCGGTACTTGCAGCCGAAAGAGCGCTCGCCGTCTTCTCGTTGATGTAGTCAGCGAAGACTGTCAAATGATTGACATTTTCGAGCGGTTCCCATGTATTATCTTTGTCTTCGAATCCTAGCCATTTGCAGAGGAACTCGGGGCCTTCCGGGCCATCACGTGAGTCGAGAATCTCTTCGACTTCGTAGAGTTCTTCGGGCCGGATGTAGTCTTTCGCGAGGTCGAGTGCTGAATTTTCGTCGAACGTTACATCGCGAGAAATGACTATTTCTTGACGGTTGTCATCCCAATAGCGGTAAGCGCCGTCAAATTCGTAACCGATGAGTTTGAGACGTGTGGTGCGCGGTGCCAACTTTGAGACTTGTTTTCTCTTGACGAGATGCACGAAGGCATCGGCCCAAATCACACAAAGGTGAGAAAGTGAGGGCTCTTCGCCATTGAGCCGTTCGTACGGCAAAATGTTGTTATTGGACATGTGGGGTAGGCGATTCCGTAAGTAGACTGATGTAGCCGCTAACTCGGTCCAGAGTTGTTTCGGGATGCCGTATGAGTGTTCCAAAGAACGAATGGTGTCGAACAGGGTGAGGTTGAACCTTTCAGCTACACTGTTAGACTGTGGGGAATCTGCAGCGGTGAGTTTGTGCAGAATGCCCTTTTTCGAAATGAATTCTTTCAGATCGTGATTGACAAACTCCCCCCCTCGATCGGAATGAAGTCGTCTCACCCTTTCGTTGGTCTGTTTTTCGATGAAATTGATGAATTCAATCAATTTTGCAGTAGATTCGCTCTTCGTCTTCAAGAAGAAGATCCATGTGAAGCGTGAATAGTCATTGATCACAACGAGGGCATATTTCTCATCGCCAACCGCGGGTATGTGCGGACCGTTTAGGTCGAAATGTAGGCGATCGAGTGGCGTCTTGGACCGTGTCATCGTACCGTTGAATGGTGAGCGCTTGTGCTTACCAAACTCGCAACCTTTGCAGACTTCGTTGGTCATTGGGAGCTTGAGTTGCTTCATGATGTGAGTGCCAGGATGGCCCAATCGGTGATGCCAGAGGGTTCCTTCGTTGACAGGAGAAAAGGGACCAGAACAAGCCCCAGAAGAAGCCGCCGAAGCAGCGGCGGCGGCGGCGGCGCCATCGGCGGATGGTGCCCCCTCGGGGGCACCATCCTCAGCATTATCCAATGCTTTTGGGGCGGCCGGCCCCCCACCACAGCACCCACAACTCTCACTCTCCAGTGGGGGGCTGGCCAGCCCCCTCACTGGAGAGTATGGGGCCGGCGGGAGAGCTGGAGAGACTAAGCTTCAAGATAGCGTTCCCTTTCGCTTCGGCATCAAGAAAGGCGTTATTTCCAAATCTGACGCGCATTGAGTGCTCTTCGTAGGATTCGAGAATGGAAATGTCATTCGTCATGTGCTTTGAGCAGCCCAAATCCAGGTATGCCAATGTAGTGGCGTTATGTGCTTCTGCAATGTTGGCATTAGCAGCGGGTTTTAAGGCTTCGACTGCCTTGGCTTTGAGGGGACAATTGAATGGGGTATGTTCATTCGAATTGCAAAACCAACAGGGGAAGTTCTGTCTCTTCTTCGAGTCTGTGGTCTTCTTCGCGTCGGTCTTCTTGTGACTTGAGCCGTCTTTCTTTGAAGGTTGGGCTTCGAGCGCGATGTTTTCGCTCTTCTTGGCGAAACGGTTGTTTTGGTTACTCTTGTTACTACCGTTATCCAGACGCTTGGCAGCTGCCATGAGGCCATGGAGATCCTTGAAACTTTGAGTTCTGACGAGCTCTGCATGATGTTCATTCATTCCGCGAAGGTAAAACCACTTGTAAATTTCGAACGGCACCTTCAAGGGGATTTGACTTGTAATCTTCGTGAATGAGGTATTGTACTGCGAGATGGAATGACTTCCTTGTCGGAGTCTTTCAAGTTGAGTGAGCAAAGTTTCTTCGTGATCGCTTGGTTGGTAACGCGAGAGGAAAGGAGGCTTGAAGGATTCCCAATCCGTGATGGGCTCCACCATCCCTTGTTCGGCATCTTTCTGGTGATTACGATACCATTGTTTTGCTTCGCCAGAGAGCTTTGTGAAGATGAATGAGAGTTGTTCTTCTTCAGATACAGGTTTTAGGCGAAAGACTAGAGTAAGCTGATCAATGAAGTCGGCGAGTTTTGAGAGATTTCCCGTCCCGTCGAATGTAGATACTGCATCAATCGCAGATTTGAAGTATGCAAATGATGTACGTTGTGCGTCTCGATCATCGCTCTTTCTGCTGCTCGTAGTTGTTGTGCTCTCCGTTGGGGAAGACGGACGAAAGTGAGGGGCAACTGGGGCTTCAACTTTGCCGTGAGTAATGTGTTGATGTAGAAAAGGGTACTCAAGGCCCGCTTTTGGGCTTCTCATCGGTGAAACAGCTGTAGGATGACCACTGATATGAGGCTTTTCGTACTTCTCGGGTTGTTGATGGGAAGTTGATGTAGCGAGAGGGTTTGAACTAGTCAATAAAGTCCTCTCCAACCTGTCCATCCGATGGTCGAGCTTTTCGTCGATTTCCATCTTGAACCTCTGCAGAATTTCCATGACAATGTCAGTCGGTACTTCGGACGGTACTATCGCCGAGTCTGCATGAATTTCTCCATGATTCATCTCATCCACATCGGCATCTGCATCGTGGGAATCATGGTAGATCAAGGCATCGATATTAACGTCTTCTTCAGCGTCAGGACCCCGTTGGGCTTCTCGTGTGGCTTGACGGGCTTGTTGGCGGGTCTGCACTCCTTCAATGGGAGATCTTGCAGTAGGCATCTTGACGGTGTGCTCGGTACTTTCTTGGCACTTGAATTTCGACGGAAGACTTGTAGTTTGCAGGTTTTACGAAGGGAGAATGATTCGAATTCGACCGGTCTCAAGGCTCATAACCTATTGAAGATATCGACGTTTCCAGTACTTTATCGGAAATGCAGAGGATTGGCCGAATTCGATGTGGCCTCCAGTATACTTCGTAAAGGGGGTTTACAGAGCTCTTCTGTGATGCAGATGACGGTGTAGTGTTGTCAGATGCACGGAGATGTAATGTATATGAATGTATTTCTTGTCTTAAAGTCTTATCGGTAATGTCTCGCTTCGAGCGTTCTAATCTACTTTTTCTCCAATCACGTGATCACACGTGATCCAATTCAGCTCTTAGCGTTACCGGTATCACGGTCACACGTTCTAGCCGGAGATTCCAAATTAGGATCCAATGTAAGGACTAACGTTGAGTACACAAGGCTCAACATTCCAATAAATACGCCCTTGTCGGAGTATTCCTACTTTTCTTCTGGACCGCGAGGCGGTCCCGGTCACGTGATGGCCATCCGTGGCCATCCCTGAGGTCTAGTACCCTTCGGGATGCTGACGCTAGCATCCATCTTGCGCGGGGCCCTCCCCGATGCGTGTCTAGGCTTAGGTTGGCGAGCCACGCCTCATTACACCCCCCTTAGATTCGCGACTATCTCTTAGGCTCGAATCTCTTCAGCGAGGCGAAGCTTGCATAAGCCGGACGGCGGCAGGTTAACGGATGCTGACGTGGTTATGGGAAGATGAGGCTGGAGAGGCGGCCCTGGTGCGGGTTGCGTCGTGGTAGTCTCCGGCGGATAGTCTCCGCCCTTCGTGGTGCGCGGAGTCATTGGAAAGTCTATTTCTCTCGTCGCAGGGGCCCTGGATGAATCACGAGTAGCTTCCTCCATGCGGATTTCGATAAGTAACATCTGCTGCGCTCCGTAGGGGATGAAACACTAACAACTGAATTTCCGAGCGTTCCCAGGCAGGTCGAGCCTTTAAAAGGTACTGCCCGTTGAATCTTCCCCTCTTGCTCTTCTTTTCTTTGTAGCTTGACAAACTCACACAGCACACACACACACACACATACCATGGCTGACACCCCCAACAACTCTCCTCCCCCTCGACACCACCACCACCACCATGGGCAAGCGCCGGCGCGCCCAACAACTCGCGAAAGGCGCAACCAAGCGGGCCCAGCCCACCCGGGTAAGTAGGGGTCGGTGCTCATCCTCGGTTGTGGCAACTCGTCTCATGTTCCCCGTCTTCCCTTGTTATCTACAGGACCCCTCGATCCATGAAAAGTCCACCCCCGAGAGGTCGGCCGACTTGCCCTCTTGCTGGAAGTGCCACCTTTTCCGCAAGAGCAAGATGTTCATGTCGGAATGCCACCATCTGGTGTGCAGGTCCTGCATTGTGGCGGCGGCCGACGACACGGTATGTTCCCCCTTTGCTGTCAGGCGGCCTGATGTCTTCCTAACGGTGTGGTTCCTTTGTTCCTTTGCTTTCCAGAACGATGGCCCTCAGGGCCAGCTGACGTGCGGCGCCCCCCACTGCGGCCGGGTCCTCTTCTTTGCGGCCATCCCCGCTGGGTGCCAGCTCGCTGGCTGCAACCATGTCGGAGCGGACCTCGGCATGTTTCCATGCAACCATCTCCACTGCATGGGCCACGTCCGCGCGTAAGTAGTACTCTTCGGCCTGCTGCTGTCTTACCTGACTAACTCAGCTCTCTTCGCAGCGAGATGAACGTGGCAAATTACACCCCCCTCCGGTGCGGGTTGGGCGACCGGTGCCACGGCAATCGGTGCCAATTCTCCTTCACCAAGATTGGTTGATTAGTTCTCCCCCCCCCCCCCCCCCCCCA
Source organism: Powellomyces hirtus (assembly GCA_025526995.1). NCBI lineage: Eukaryota > Fungi > Chytridiomycota > Chytridiomycetes > Spizellomycetales > Powellomycetaceae > Powellomyces > Powellomyces hirtus. The sequence continues at coordinate 623,602 of JAHLKG010000018.1, read as the reverse complement.
ATTTCTTGTATATACTTTCGATTGTTGTCTGTTGCTCCCTTGGGGCCTGGCCCTCGGGCCGTAATCAAATTCAGTACCAAAATCTCATCGCTGTACTTGCCGTCTCATCGCTGTGCTCCCTTGAGCCTTGTAGCATTTTGTATGCGTCCGCTGTGTCCAATGTCACTCGGCTTCCTCCCAGCTATGGTGCTCATGGTAGATGCCCTGCATCACACTTCCCCATTGGGAAGACTGCCCAGCGGTTCCCCGGCCATCGTCCAACGATGCCGGTATCTCACCTAGTGAGGTCTACTGCCTCGCAGTCTTCGGCTCATCGCCCAGCGATCCCGGCATCCCGCCCAGCAAGATATGCTGCCCAGCAGCCTTCGGCCTTTGTCCAACGATGCCGGCATCTCACCTCGTGAGGTCTACTGCCTTGCAGTCTTCAGCTCATCACCCAGCGATCCCAGCATCTCACCTCGTGAGGTCTACTGCCTTGCAGTCTTCGGCTCATTGCCCAGCGATCCTGGCATCCTGCCCAGCGAGATATGCTGCCCAGCAGCCTTCGGCCACCGTCCAACGATGCCGGCATCTCACCTCGTGAGGTCTACTGCCTCGCAGTCTTCGGCTCATCGCCCAGCGATCCCAGCATCTCGCCCAGCGAGGTATGTCGCCCAGCAACCTTCGGCCCATCGTCAAACAATGCCGGTATCTTGGCCGAAGCCCCTCTCTTCCCCTTCGCATGGGTATGTACTGCGGCCATGGTCCCCGCGGGTCTCGAGGTACGCTGCCATGCAAATCTGGTGCCGGTCACCTTGCATTTGCAAGCCGGTCGATGTCCAGCATCACCCTTCTCACCCAGTGAGGTACGCCACCCAGCGGCCTTTGGCCCATCGTCAAACGATGCAGGTATCTTGGCTGAGCCCTTCTCTTCCCCTTCGCGTGGGTATGTACTACGGCCATGGTCCCCGCGAATCTCGAGGTACGCCGCCATGCAAATCTGGTGCCGGTCACCTTGCATCGGCAAGCCGTCGGCTCATCGCCCAGCGATGCCGGCATCTCACCCAGTGAGGTATGCTGCCCAGCAGCCTTCAGCCATTGTCCAATGATGCTGGCATCTTTCTCACTGAGGTATGCTGCCCAGCAGCCTTCGGCCATCGTCCAACGATGCCGGGATCTCGCACTATAATGTCCTCTACGTCGCCTGGTTGCTAGCCTTTGGCCGCGGTCCTCTCCAGGGTGCTCCCGGAGCCATTCTTCCAGTGCAGTCGTTCCCTTCACATGTGCATACGGCTCCCACGTGTTCTGGGTGTTATTGTAACCTGTCCACTTGACTAAGAACTGCTCGGTGTTCCTGTGCCATCTGGCATTTAGGATCTTGTCCACTTGGTAGGTCTCCTGACCGTCTTCGTCCTTCTTGGGCTCAGGCGGAGCGGTGACCTGTCTGTACGGGGTACCACCCGGGTCATGGTACCGTCTCAGAATGCTGACATGAAAGACTGGGTGCAACCCGGTGAACTCCTTGGGTAGTTCGAGCTTGTAGGGGTCAGGATGCGGCCCCTTGCCGCATACTGTCAATGGCCCAATCCATTGCCCAGCCAGCTTTTTGTTCGTTGTGGTGATGCTGGTAATCGCAATACCCTCACAATGGAGTAAGACCTTGTCACCCTCTCGGTATGCTTCCGTGTGCTTCTTGCGGTCGTAGTACTTTGCCTGCTGGTCCTGTGCGTCTCAGAGCCGTTGCTGCACGATGCGACTCACGTCGGCGAATTCCTTAACCCGTCTATCCACGGCGGTTTGTGCCGATTGCCTTATCATCTCTCCGGGGTTAGGTGCTACCCATTGGTTCGGTACCCGGGGGACGCGGCCTAGGTCAATCTCGAAAGGGGATAGTCCCGTCGACGTCTGCGGCGTTCGGTTGTAGTTGTACTCGAGTGTGGGGAGTAAACTCCTCCAGTTGGAGCTGGCATAGTCAAGAAAGGGGCCCATGATTCCCTTGACCATCTTGATGGCGTTTTTTGCCTTGCCGTTGGTCTGTTGGTGTTGTGCCGACGAGAGTTCCTGCTTGACATCAAGTGCCCGCATGAGGTACCGCCAGAATTCTGATAGCCACTTGGGGTCCCGATCGCTCACGATGGTGTGGGGCAACCCCGTGTGGCGAAATGCCTGTTCCAGAAAGAGTTGAGCCGTCTCCCGAGCTGTAGCGTATGTGTTAGTAGGTAGAAGTATCACGCGGCATGAAAGGTAGTCAACGATGAGTGTCGGGGAAACCTCATATTCTTATACTTTTTCATTCTTTTCTGACTACGTTATACGCGATCCTTTGTTCCGACTGGCCACCCGTTCATCGGTGATACACATGACTCCTGACTCATAGGCAATAAAGCGCCTCCCGGATAAATTGTGTGCGCCACCCTGACACGCATATATAAAGCTGTCAGCCGCTGGTCACCTTTCCGCTTTCGTTACCTTACAACACACGATAATACACACTATTTATTACTATCAACTATCAAAGCTTCCTTTGACGTTACATGGTAGCACCACCTCACACTAGCACCATCAACCACGATCACTCCAATTGAACAACATGCCCCCTGCACTTACCGCCGCTCAACAAGCTGCTATCGTTGCCGCTGTTACTGCCGGTGTTATTGCCGCAGCTCCTGTCGTTGCTGCTGCAGCTCCTGCTCGCCCCAACCGAGCTAAGACTCTTCTCGATGCACAAAAGGCCAAGCTCTCCGAATACGATGGCACCAAGTCTGCTAAAAAGATAGAGGAGTTTTTAACTTCCCACAGTAACTTTTATTGGGCTCTTGCTACTCCTGCCATTCCTGCAGTCGTTGGTCCTCCTCCTGTTCCTGCAGTTCCTGCCGTACCATTGCCTATGGCTGATTACGTTGGCACTCTCCAATCCTACCTCAAGGGTACTGCTCTTGAGTGGTACAACACTACTTCTGCCGCAGGACCACCTGCCACTTGGGCAGCCTTCCAAACAGCCCTCATTACTGAGTTCTTTCCTCGCAATCTCCGCAATGCAATCGAACTCAGATTGACCAACCTTTCCCTTGGAAATTCACTCGAAGAATTTGTCACGAAGTTCCAAGATGAATGTCATGAGCTTGATGCTGCTTTGCGTCTCGATCCTACACAAGCTACTATTCCTGCTACTGATATTATTCGTATTTTTAAAGCAGATCTCCTTAAAAATCCCATCATCGGTCATTATTTATACAACGCGATTAATCCTTTCGAAATCAATCAAAACCTTGCCGCCGCGGCTGCTGCGCCTATTACCATTCAACAAGCCATAGAAGCTGCTCGACAAGCCTTTGTCGTTCATGGATTTTCCGACAATAATCCTCTCAACACGTCCTCTTGTGGGCGCGGCAGATTCGGTCGCGGTCATGGAGGCGGTCGTGGCCAAGGTGGCCGAGGTGGCCAACAACGATATAGTCCTTATTCCAACCCTCGAATAACCGGAATAGACCACGACCCCGATAATCTCTCGGACGACTTCAACAATCTCAACCTCATTCCATATCCACCTGGCGTTAGCCGCAACCTCATTACCTACAGACCACCTTATACTTCTCCTAGACAAGGTTACCAATCGAGAGGCCGCGGTCAACGACGTCAAGGACTACCAACAACTCCTTGCCCAATTTGTAACCGTATGGGGCATTGGTCCGCTGACTGCTGGCACAATACCGGAAATCAACAACGTGGTAATCGACGCGGTGGCTCCGGACAACGAGGCTGTGGAAACGGTCGCAGCCGAGGCAGTCGTGGCCAATCCAATCCAAACCAAGCACAAGGAATGGCAAATGATAACACGACGCAGAACCAGTCAAACCAAATTGCTACGCCGCAAGTGCAAGCGGCAATTCAAAGCGCGGTCGACGTTGCTAATGCTCAACAACGACAAGTGGGTTTTCTCAACGGCCGTTAGAGCCCATCGGTAGCTCTGTTCGGCCTCCATATCTACCTACCGTTCAAGATACATGGAAACCTTTGGTCACCGGATTATGGATTGCACATTGCCGGATTGGAAAGAAATTTGCCCGAGTATTATTCAATAGCAGAGCAACGGGAATGTTTCTCAACAAGGCCTTTGTCGAAAAGCACAAGTTCGAAACTAGACCTACCGAACCCAAACAAATAACTCTGGCTGACAAAAAATCTCATATGCTCTTAGACACCGTTGCCTCTGAACCATTAGAACTTTGGAACATCGAATCCCGTGCGCCTTTTCTCGTCGGACAACTTCCATGGCTCGTTAGCGACCTCATATATGATGCGATCATCGGAACATCTTTCTGGAACCTCTTTTCTCATGCTGAACAATACTTACACGAAAAACAATCTATTCTCCGTTTTACTAATCATTCACAGATACCAAAGGCATCTCTCTCTGTTACCATCAAATGCGAACAAACATCACGAAAATGGCAACCGTTAGACTTTCTCCCTAGGGATTGTCTCCCTCATTTTGACACTACTCCATCTACAAAACAATCTGTATTTGCTGAAGCCGCTGCTCATCGCAATATCCAAATGATCAAAGTTACATCTAAGCGATTCAACAAGGCCTGGCGACAAAATAAATTTGAAGCCAATACTGTATGCCAACTGGCTCTCAACAAAATTTCGGAGGATCCTGAACGGTTTAGGGGAAACCCTGAACTTTTGAAAGATTCTCTGGAAAAGTATGTTGATACTCTTTTCAAGGAACCGCAAGGCTTACCACCTGATCGGGGAGAAGATAATTTCCAAATCGAACTCGTCGAAGGCGCTGAACCTGTCTGGCAACCTCTTCGTCAGATGAATAAGGAAGAATTATCCGAATTGAAAAAGCAAATTCAATTGATGCTGGAGAAAGGATGGACACAGCACTCCTCAAGCCCATGGGCAGCTAGTGTCGTCTTCGCAAAGAAGAAAGATGGAGGACTACGTATTTGTTGGGACTATCGAGGTCTCAACTCCGTCACAAAGAAAGATCGAACACCTCTTCCGAACATCCGCAAAATGCGCAACCGAATTCAAGGATGCGAATACTTCAGTCTCATTGATATCAAGGAAGCCTATCATCGTTTGCTCATCCGAAAACAAGATCGGGAAAAGACTGCCATATGTACAAGATTTGGTCATTTCGAATACCTCGTTATGCCTTTCGGCTTAACTAATGCTCCTGCCGCATTCCAACAATTAATGAACAAAATTTTCCACAAAGACTACAACGACTTCGTTAACTCATACCTCAATGACATCCTCATTTTCTCAAAGACATTGGAGGAACATCGGAAACATGTAGACCTAGTCCTCAAGAAGCTCAAAGAACATCAACTCTACGTCAAACCTTCCAAATGTGTCTGGGCCGTGCCCGAAATTGAATGGTGTGGACACGTCTTGGGCAGAAATGGAATCCGCATCGCCCCTTCGAAGATCCAAGTGATCAAGGACTGGCCTAGACCCACATCTACGAAAGGAGTTCAATCATTCCTTGGTCTCGCCAACTACTTCCTCGATTTTGTCAAAGATTATTCGAACATTGCTCTCCCATTATCCAACATTCAATCGGCGAAAGTCAAGCTCAAATGGGAAGCCGATCAAGAACAAGCGTTCCAGAAACTGAAGGAAGCACTCATCAACGCGCCAGCTTTAGCAACTATCGATGAAAGTAAACCTATTTACGTCTACACAGATTCATCTGGCTACACCATTGCTGGATGGATCGGGCAACCATATGATGACGAGACCATACCAACCAATCTTCCTTGTCTCGTTGGCGAATGGAAACAATTACCTTGCCTCCGACCTGTCGTTTTCTATTCTCGCAAGATGAAGGGCGCTGAGACTCGGTATCTGACACACAAACAAGAACTTCTTGCATTAGTCAAGATGCTTGTAGCCAATAGACCATACCTAGTTGGACGACCATTTTGGTGCTTCAGCGATCATAAAGGCTTAGAATTTATCCAAACACAACCTCACCTTAGCCGAAGACAAGCTCGATGGGTCGAAATCCTACAAGAATACGATTTTACGATACAGTACATTCCAGGGAGGTGGAATCATATTGCGGACATTCTCTCCCGAAGTGCTATTTACGCTCCACGATGTGTCGAATGTCAAAGATGCATCAATATGCATACGCAGATCAACAACATGATGGATGGCATTCCCGCTATAGTCAGCACAACAGTAGATCTTTGCACAACGCCAACATATTCTATTGTAGAATGGAAGCAAGCTTTAGCTACGGATCCCTATTCTGAATACCTTGAAGAGATCTGTCAGAAACCCAATCACGAAAAGACTGCAAGAGAACGACGATACACTTTCCAAGATGGGATCGCTTGTCATGAAGGACGCCTCTATGTACCTGAAAGCCTACGTCCAAAAGTACTGCGACAATTCCATGATGATTTAGCTACTGGAGGACATCTTGGCGTCAAGAAAACTCTCGCCCGAATCCTTGTTGATTATTATTGGCCCAACGTTAGACAAGACGTCATGAAGTATGTCGGAACATGTAAATCCTGCCGACAATTCAAGCCTGGTCATCGCTGCTATGGGTTCCTACGACCACATCCTGTACCATTGGGGAGATGGCATACGATTGGATTCGACATCTTCTACATCGGAGATGAAGCATGTCTCGCCTGTATCGATTATCTATCAGGACGTGCTATTCTTTCAGCTGTCAACAAGAACATTGGCGGTAAAGAACTTGCTGCTGTGTTTTTCTGGATCGAGTATGGAAATATGTTGGAACTCCAAAGGTCTTTGTTACGGATCGCGAACCTCGAGCACTTTCCGACTTTTTCCTTGCTTTCGATATCCTACTTGGCGTTAAACACGAATTCGCCACGGCTCGGCACCAGCAAACTGATGGGAAAGTTGAGCGAGCCATTCAAACATTGAAGAGAATCTTTAAGCAATATCTCAACTATGATAAGAGCAATTGGAAGAAGCTACTCCCGCTTGTCGAGTTCGCCTTCAATACTGCCCCTAGAAGCGAATATGAAGGACAAGAACTTTGTCTACGCAGAGTTGATAAGGCCGAACTCGAAAGATACCATAAGGGACAAGAAGAGATAGCCCGACTTGTGCGCGAAAATCTACGTTGAGCACAAGATGAATATGCCCAACAACATGACAAAGGCCAGACTCCTATCGCTTACACTATTGAAGATCTTGTTGACCTCAATCGCAAAGGTATAGACCTTGAGGTTGACGTAAGAAGATGCCCTCGATTCTCTACTATATGGATCGGACCATACAAAGTCATCGCCAAAGGTGACCATCCTGACACCTACGAACTCGACCTCTCGCCTTCAAAGATTAGTGGCATTTGGCCTGTCTTCCACGTTGATATCCTACGCTCTCACGCAACAGATCAGTATCCGCAACACGAAGTCGAACAACCACCCGAACCAATCGAAGTTCGTGGAGAACAAGAATGGGTTGTCGAAGACATCATTGATGAACGGCGCCATAAGCGAAATCTCTTGGTCAAATGGGCAGGATGGGCCGACCCTACATGGGAACCTGAGTCTGAACTCCGACAAACACCTGTGTACCAACAATGGCGAACAGCCCATCCTCACTCTCTGGCAATTCAGCCACGTACGAAGAAAAGATAGACCTCATCACTACTCAACAAAGACGGATTGGCTTCGCCTCGTCTTACCTCACATCATGCACGGCGACGCAAGAACCGACCTACCACAAAATCTCATGCGCGGCAACGCAAGAACTGACCTACCACAAAATCTCATGCACGGCGACGCAAGAACCGACCTACATACACATACAAATACTTTGACACAAGGGACGCCTCTGTCGCATACACAAACATTGCACGCCAACGCAAGAACTGAGCACTGCGTCAACAGTCTAAAATGAACATGAGCTCTCCCTTTCTATTCATCCCCTTCACATTCATCTACAATGCTTCTTCAGGGTCTGAGGGAGGTGTCGGGGAAACTTCATATTCTTATACTTTTTCGTTCTTTTCTGATTACGTTATACGCGATCCTTTGTTCGGACTGGCCACCCGTTCATCGGTGATACACATGACTCCTGACTCATAGGCAATAAAGCGCCTCCCGGATAAATTGTGTGCGCCACCCTGACACGCATATATAAAGCTGTCAGCCGCTGGTCACCTTTCCGCTTTCGTAACCTTACAACACACGATAATACACAGTATTTATTACTATCAACTATCAAAGCTTCCTTTGATGTTACAATGAGGAGTACGGCGTCCGCCGTCTTGGTCAGTCTCTTGCCGGTGTGGTGCAAAGGGTTCTTCGTCACGTCGGGCTCTACCCGAGGTTCCCCCCCCCCTTAGAGCCTGACGTGGGGAAGAAGATATCCATGCCGATTTGCTGCCAATGAGCGTTGGGGATCGGTAAGCTGCGGAGGAAACCGATCGGCGCGGCTCGTTTGTGACGTTGGCAGGTAGGGCAGGTGCGGACATATTGGTACACATCACGTTCCATGTGGGGCCGATAGTACAACTCCAGAAGTTTGGCGAGCGTCCGTTGGACACCGGAGTGACCACTGTTCGCAAGGGAGTCGTGATGAATCTGAAGGAGTGGCCCCCGCAAGCTGTCGGGGATGTACCGACGGTCATGGTACATCAAGAATTGGTGCGGAGGGGAGTCCACTGTCCGGAATCGGCGTGCATGGCCAGATAGGTTCTCCGGTGGACTGTTAATGGTTAGTAAGATGTTTTGGCCGAAATCATCTGATGCGAGCGCTTGGGTCCAGTCCGCATCGGTCGGCATGTGCGTCGTGACGGGCTTCTCCATCTGCACAATGGCGGTGACCACGTCGATCTTGGCCTGGCAGGTCGCACACTTGGGGGCGTAAGTCGGGTCGCGACTGAGGAAGTCGGCGATCGAAGGAACTTGACCCAGCCTGCTTGGCGACGTGACAGGTGGGGTTGTTCCTGGAGGTAGATCAGGGATTTGTGGTCAACAAACGCGCAGAATGGGCGGCCAATGAGGTAATGGCGGTTGGCGCATATGGATTTGACTAATCCCAGTAGTTCTTGTTCATGCACAGGGTATTGAATCTCGGCGGGTTGCATCTTGCGGGAGTAGTAGGTCACCGGGCAAAGTTGCGGGAGATTGGCTAAGCCTGATTTGGTGGTTGGTAGTGGGTGAGGGTAAGGGAAATCCCCTTTGGCCGGCTGTGCCAGCCATCCACCGTAGGCGTAGCCCAATGCGTCCGTGAACAAGTAGGTGTCGAGCGCCGGGTCGAAGTACGCTAGGGTGGGTGCCGAGGAGCATAATTCCTTTAAGCGATTGAACGCTCGGTCCTCCTCGTCACCCCACTGCCATGGGCGGTTGCCGGATTGCAGATCCGTTAGTGGTAGGGCAATCTGTGCATACTCAGGGATGTATTCCTTGACATAGTTGACGAGGCCCATGAAGCTAAGGAGCTCCAGAGAGTTGGTCGGGCGAGGTCGTTCCCGGACTGCGGTCACCTTGGAGGGGGCGATACTCAGGCCATCCTTGCTGACTTGGTGGCCGCAGAACTCGACTTCGTCGACAGCCCATTGACATTTACTGGGTTTGACGTGAAGGCGATGTTCCGCCAAGGTCTTGAGGATCTCATCAACGTGCTGAATGTGCGAATTCATGTCGGTGCTGAATATGAGAATATCGTTGAGGTATGAGATCACGTAGGCGTCGTACTTGTCGCCCAAGAGTTTGTTGGTGAGTCGCTGGAATGTAGCAGGTGCATTAGTTAAGCCGAAAGGTAGAACATTGTATTCGAAGTGTCCAAAACGTGTTCGGAACGCTGTTTTCTCCCTATCTTCCGGTCGAATCAAGATGCAGTGGTACGCGTCGCGGATGTCAATCGCGGTAAATACCCGCATGTTGACAAGCCTGTCACGCAGTTCCGAGAGGTTCGGAAGTGGCGTGGCATTCTTGTGGGTCATCTTGTTCAGTGCCCGGTAGTCAATGCAGCAGCGTAAGCCGCTGTCCTTCTTTGGGGCAAATAGAACGGGCACGCCCCACGGGCTGCGAGAGTGTGAGATCCAACACTTGTCCATTAGGTGCTGCATCTGCTGGCCGAGCTTGTCCAATTCATCCGGGCTCAAATGTCGGAGTGGCTGCATCACGGGCTTCGAGCCGTGTTTGAGCCGAATGGTGAAATTGTCCCCGCCTCGATCCGGAGGCATGCCTGACTGCTCGGTGAATAACGTCGTGACGTATTTCTCTAGGGTCGGTCGGAGTGGATGGTCGGCCGCCAGCGCCTCTAGCGGGTCCTCTTGATCTGCCGCCTTGGCTTCGGCGTTGGTGTGGCGTCGCTCCTCCAAGATCACCCTTTTCTTGGCGTCGACCGTCCGTACGAATTGAGCCTCTACGCCTGGGATTGCATCTACGATGTGTACTTCGAAGACTCCAGTGATCTCACCCTTCTTCATCAAACGTTTCCATTGCTTGGCCGTGTAGATTCCCTCTGCATTGAGTGCTGGCTTTGCCGGCTGGACTCTGTGGGGCGGTATCTCTTGTGGGGAGAGCAGGCGGGCGGTGCACGCGGACGGTGCTTCCCAATGGCGATTAGTCAATTTGGCTCGAAGGCTGAGGGTCTGGCCATTGTGGTAAAACGTCATTGTTGGGAAGCCTTCTTGATCGAAGAGCCCTCGGACGTCCAATCCCAATATGAATGGTAAGCCGAGTATGACATCGACCCTGATCGGTGCAACCACGAATGGTACAGTGTCTTCCCAGTAGGTAATCTTCTCCTTGGTGAACACCGCGAGGTCCCCACAGGTCATCTTCATTGCACCGTAGTTTCCCGCTCTATCGCCCCATCGGACCTCCAGCGGGGTTGGAGAGGTGTAGGTCCGGAGGCCGTGCTTGGCTGCCCAAGTGTCGCTGATGATCAGGGTGTTACACCCGGTATCGATTAGGATGCGGGCAAATTGCCCTTGTATCTTCCCGTGAACCACAAATGTCTTCCTATGGGTGCGGGGTCCCGGCCTGTCCGTGGGGATCTTGTCTTGCATCCGGGGTTGGGGTACTGAGACAGTGCAAACGTTTAGCACCCGGGGCAAAAATCCGAGCTGTTGACTGAGCCCCTGTTGCTGACTGCGTCGTCCCCGGACTCTTCGGTGATCTCTACAGGGTTCTATGCTCACCGGTCTTACCTTTACCTGCTGAGCACCCACGGGCATAGTGCCCCTTGCCTCCGCAGTTGAAACATTCGTTGCGTTCACAACATTCGTTATAGGTGATGCACTCGCGGTTTGAGGTCCCTTGGTGGTTGTCCGTACCGTGCGTGGGACGACCTGAGCCATAGGGGGTGTGGCGTCCCCTTTCTCGTGCTTGATAGTTTCCTCGATGTACCTGAGCCGGCTGGACTGCAGCGTACTGACGTCTCCTTCCGTCGGGGGTTACCCGCGCGAGATCATCCGCATAGCCTCAAATCCTGTAGCATAGTAGAGCTTCGTTCTGTAGCTCGGTGATCGGGATCTCGGCGCCATTATTCCTCATGATTGTGGCATAGCAGTGGTCCCGAATGCGCTGGCCGACATGGTTGGTTGAGAATCCCATCAAGAAATAGTCACGCTCTTGCCTTGGGGTAAGCCGCTCCTTGTCGTCGAGCGTTGCAATCTGGGCCCAAAGGGTATTGAACTTGGCGATATACTCCGATATGCTATTAGTGAAAGCCAGCCGCTTTATCTTTGCTTCTGCAGTGTTTCGTAAGTTGGCGGGGTAGAAGCAGATGTGGAGGATCCTTGTGAATTCTTCCAATGTCATGGGCTGGTTGCCGGCATCTCTGAGCATTTGCCACCATTTGTCGGCGGTTTCCTTGAGGTACCCCAAGATGTGGTTGACATCCCGGTGGTCTGTCCTGAAGTCGGTTGCCTCAAGGTAGCGCGTGTGGACCTTCAAAAACTCATCGACCTTCAACACCATTTCTTGACTGTTCCCTTTTCCGTTGCCGTGTGTCAGCTGCTTGCGAAGGTTCTCACAGCGTTCCTTCTCGGCTTGCATTTGTGTGCGGTTTTCTTCCGCCAGGAGGATATTGACATGCGGTGTTGCAACCGCTGGTTGGACTGGAGTTGGAATCCTTGAGAGAAGGGCTTCGAAGCGGGCCTCTCCCATTGCGATCTGCTCCTGCAGTAGGCGTTGGGTCTCCGCCAATTGTGCAGCCAACATTGCGACGGGGTTGTCGGTCGGTGTGTCGATTTCGGGTTCTCCTACTGCCATTGGGCTGTTCCTGGTGCTACGTGCCATTGTTGTCGTCTACGGGGTGGTGCTACCATATAATAATACTAGGTCCGTTGCCAGAGTCTAGTCTTCTATTCGGGAATTCCCTATCTCTAATTCTACTGTAAGATCCCTAAGTCTTGAATACGCCCTCGTCAGAGTATTCCTACTTTTCTTCTGGACCGCCGGGCGGTCCCGGTCACGTGATGACCATCCGTGGCCATCCCTGAGGTCTAGTACCCTTTGGGATGCTGACGCTAGCATCCATCTCGTGCGGGGCCCTCCCCGACACGTGTCTAGGCTTAGGTTGGCGAGCCACGCCTCATTACAGTGGCTCTATCTAACCCAAACAAGGCTCGTTGGCTGCCACACAACCGGGGCTATTCAACGCCGCCCACAGTCTGGGGATTGGCGCCTACAGGCAGGATTACAGACTTCAACACACCCCAAGGATCCCAACCTACGTTTATATGACACTGACAATGCTGGCCCTCCTATTGATGTCAAACTTCATTAGGCTGCTATTGGCACTTTACTCTACTCCTCTGTCTGTACCCGCCCTGACATTGCTATTTCTGTGGGCCTCCTAGCACGTCACATCTCCTGTCCACGCAAATGTATTCTCAAGTATCTTTGGGGCACTTCACGCCTTGGTCTGACATATAAGGCATCTGATAAAACAGCTCTTCATTGCTATATGGTGCTGATTGGGCTTCTGATCCCAATACCCGCCATTCCACTTCCGGCTACTGTTTTCTCTTATCAGGAGCCGTCATCCATTGGCATTCTACCAAGCAGACCTGCATTGCTCACTCTTCTACTGAGTCTGAGTACATCGCTGCTGCTACTGCTGGGCAAGAAACTCTCTGGTTCTGACGTCTCATGGCCCAAATCCGTCCAGACCTTCCCAAGACTCCAACTATTGTCTATATGGACAGTGCTAGTGCACATCTACTGGCTTACAGGGATACAAACTCCAGACGCACCAAACACATTGACATACGCTACCATGCCATTCGGGACTGGATTCTTCAGGAAGAATTTATCCTACAATCAATTGCTGGCACTGAAACTTGGATGACGTCTTCACTAAAGCCATTGGCAATCCACGGTTCACGGCTTTTTGGGATCAACTTGGACTATCTTTATTGTCTATCGCATGACTATATGGCAGCACCTATCTATCTGGGCCTTCCATAATGCTCAAGTGCCGTGCCATTCATCCCAGGCATCCCCATGACCCCCATGAATCTATCACTGCCTTTACTGTTCACCAGTTCCGTCCCATAGACGTTCTTAGACAAAAAAGACCAGAGAACCCTATGCCTTAGTTGCATCTTCAATGCATACTCCGGGTGTCAGAATATGCAATCCCCAATCATTCCTTCATTTTTGACACAGTATCCTATCGTCCACGGTTGCAAATCCTTATCGGTATGATCAGAAATCTCAAAGTTCTTGGCCAGGAACAAAGGGAAAGTCGGCATGTAGATGTTCCGTGTCTGCATCAAGCCTTTCCACTGCTCTGGATGATGAACTCTTTGTTGGAGTCTGTATCTCTGCCTGTAGGCACCCGATCCCCAGACTGTGGGCAGCGTTGAATGGACCGGTTGTGTGGCAGCCAACAAGCCTTGTTTGAGTTAGATAGAGCTGCAGCTGACCCAGTTGTGGCCAGTTACATCCTGAGGCTGTGTTGTTGGAGCTGAGCCTCTGCCAAGGATCTTTGCAATGCTCAGAACAGCCTCAAAGCGCCAGCAGAGAACTCCGCATTGCTTGGCACTGCTCAGCCCCGGTCTGTCAAGACCAGACACAGCCATGCCAAGGGACTTGGCATTTTTGGCGGTGTACAGATAGTCTCCTAAAAAAGACCAGTGATTCCTGGCCCCTCCCTCTAAAATAACAAGACAGTTTCCATGCACAATCAACGCATTGCAGAGCTTCCTGATCATACCTATTCAACAGGTTTTGAGCGCTGAATCTGCAACTCATTGATCAATCAGCATCAACCTCAACCACCCATTCTCTCTACTGCTACTTCCCCCTTCTCCCCACCTCCCACCACCTCAACAAACACATCATGTCCTCTGACCATGACACTGGCTGCCTCACCATTGACAAGTTCACTCGCAAAAACTTCCACCTCTGGAAGTTCAAGATGCAGGCCATGCTGAAAGCCAAGAGCTTGTGGAGTGCCATCGAACGGACGCTCCCTCTGGACACCTCTGACCAGGATGCTTGCAGGGAGGAGGAGAAGGCTATGGCTGCTTTGGTGCTGTCATTGGGAGATGAGCAACTCATGCATGTGCAGAATGCTGCAACTGCTGATGAGGTCTGGAGGAAGCTGAAGGAGGTGCATGAGAGGAAGGGGATTGCAAACAAGCTCTATCAGAGATGCAAGTTCCTGACAGTGGTGATGGAGGATGGAGATTGGATGCTGGAACACATCAACAAGGTCAAGATGATGGCTCAACAGCTGGAGGCCATTGGGGCAAAAGTGGACAATGAGGACATCATCACCACACTGCTCTACAGCCTGCCAGAGAGCTTTGAGTCACTCATTGTGTCTCTGGAGTCCAGGGCAGATGGCCTGACTGTGGAGTTCCTCTCTGCAAGGCTTCTGCATGAGGGGACACGCCGCTCTGAAGGACAGGATGGCGGTGGAAAGTGTTGGAATCTACCTGTGGGCGCCTCTGGGAGGACTTAGAGGACACGGGACATGTGGGAGGACATCCACTTGTGTCTAGAATGGTCTGGAATGGTCCAGAATGGTCTAGAACGATCCAGAATAGCTGGAGAGGGCCTGGGAAGGCCTAGAACACGTCTGGAGCGCTGATAAAAGCGCCAAGAAAAGGCAAAAAGACACCCTGTGATTGGGAACAATACTAGGCCAGGCCAGGGCCGTCTTGGCCAAGCTAGGGCACAGTTAGATTGTCACTACACATGTACTATGATCCAAATTGTTATAAAAGGACGCCCTCTGGGCATCCCCAACCAATATAATAACAGTCCAACACACTCTACTTGTCTAGTACACTCTGCCAAACACCACAGGCGACCTTCCCTCCCTTGGGAAGCACCTTCAGACCCTCTGCAAGTCTTGACAACAACCTAGCAACCTATCTGGTATGCTGAGTTCCTGTTTGTAGATGTCAAGACGTCTCAACAGGTTATGAGCCCTGACACAGCTGTCTGAACATTACTGACTCCACCTCTATCCCTATCTGGGAAACACGTCACTGTGCCTATCACTGGTACTGCTGAGGACTTGGAGAACTGTTTGAGCACTCGAGAAGCCTAGATAGCAGGCATAGGACACCTGCGTCTGACCATTGAACGAGCTATTGTCTGGACTGGACTGGACTGGAGTGGATTTTCTGGAGCAGGTTCTGACTACTTGCGGTTGAACACCGGGACTATCCCATTTTGCCACACTCTTTGCACAAGATGGCTGGCGACTCTGACATCCGAGTGTCCATTGAGAGGTTCACTGGGGAGAACTTTCATCTTTGGAAGTTGAAAATGAAGATGCTGTTGATTGAGAAGGGACTTTGGGATGCCATTGACATCAAGGAAGGCTCTGGAACTGCCAAGGCCACCAACACAGCATCAGACGACTGGATACGTCGAGATGAGAGAGCTCTGGCTCTGCTGATCATGTCTTTGAATGATGAGCAATTGATGCATGTTCATGAGGCCGAATCCGCCCTTGAAGCATGGGAAAAGCTGAGGGAGGTGCATGAGAAGAAGGGGGTTGCCAACAGATACTTCCTGAGACGTCGGTTCCTCACTGTGACAATGGACCCAACTGATTCCATGACCATCCACATCAACAAGATCAAGAGGATGACCCAGGAACTTGCAGCCATCGGAGCTCCCGTTTCTGAGGAGGACCATGTGTTCTCCTTGCTCTCTTCCCTTCCAGAAGCCTTTGACACCCTTGTGATGACTCTGGAGTCGACCAGTGAGAAGCTGGACTTGGCTTTTGTGACATCCAGGCTGTTGCAGAAGGAAATGAGGCGTGCAGATGGAAAGAAGAACTCTGGAAAGGCAGCAAAAGCCTTCTTCACACAAGCTGACACCAAAGGGAATGCTCAGAAGACCAACAAGGCTGGGGGAAAGCCAGATTGGAAGAAGGAGGCAGTCTGTCACTACTGCAACAAGAAGGGCCACATCAAGAAGGAATGCCACAAGAGGGCAGCAGACGAGAAGAAGGGCCTAAACCAGGCCAACTCGACTCAACAGACGCCTGGAGGCTTTGCTTTCACCACCATTGGAACTCAGATGCCATTCCTGACATCCAACACTTGGATTTTGGACTCAGGAGCCTCTCAGCACATGACTGGCCGCAGAGAGCTGTTTGGGGACTATGAGAAGATGTCTCCTGTCGCCATTGAGATGGCAGACAATCACACATTGGAAGCTGTGGGGCATGGAACGCTTCACACATGGGTGATCAACACAGAGGGGAAGACAGTGCCCCTGCAAATCCAGAACTGCTGGCACGTCCCCAAGATGACCAAGAACCTCCTATCACTGGCTCGCCTTGCCAAAGCTGGAGCTTGTTTTGAAGTGGGACCACAGGCTGCTCGGATCATTGCAAAGGATGGGATGGCTTTCCTTGCCAAAGAGAACCAATTTGTCTACACATTCGAGACAACACATGGGCAGGCAAATGCTGGGATTGCCCACAATGTTGGAAGGGACACAACAAGTCAGGACTTGTCCCTATGGCATCAGAGACTCGGGCATTTCAACATTGCAGACATTGGAAGGCTCACCAAGCTTGCCAAGGGCGTTCAAACTAGTGGGAGCTTGAGCATTTGTGACACTTGTGCACTCAGCAAAGCAAGCAGAGCGCCATTCCCCAAGGCACAGGCCTCCAGAGCATCAGAGAAGCTGGGATTGATCCACACAGATGTCTGGGGACCAGTTGAACCACCCACAATCACTGGATATCGCTATTTTGTCACATTCATTGATGACAAGACGAGATATTTCCATGTTTGCCTTATGAAGACCAAGGGAGAAGTTGCTAGGCACTATCAGGAGCTGGAAGCAGCACTCGTCCCCCTACATGGAAAGCAGATCAAAGCTGTCAGATCCGACCCAGGAGGCGAGTACATGAGCAACTTGATAAGGGACCACTTCAAGGAGAAGGGCACACAGCATCAGAGGAGTTCAGTAAATACTCCACAGCAAAATGGTGTTGCTGAACGAGCCAACCGTACCCTTGTGGAGATAGGGAGATGTTTGTTGAAGCAGTCAGGCTTGGACAAGCATTTCTGAGGAGAAGCAATCATGACAGCAGTCTATCTGAGGAACAGATCTCCCACTGTTGCATGCCCCAAGACGCCTTATGAGATGTTCCATGGTATCCCACCATCTCTGGGACATTTGAGGACGTTTGGATGCATTGCCTATGCCTACATTCAACCCAACAAGCGCCAGAAGCTGGATGATGCTGCCGTCAAGTGCATCATGCTGGGGTATAGCTCCCACAGCAAGGAATACCGGCTTATGGACATACAGACTAAGAAGATCCTGTTCTCCAGAAGTGTCAAATTCGATGAGAAGAGCTTTATTCCATCCCTCCAGTCTGCTCAGATGCCTCAAGTGCCTGCTGAGAGCCTGGAAGTGGGAATTGGGCCTGAAATGAAGCTGCAGGATGTCAGTGACGAGCTGCAGGATGTCAGTGACGAGCTGCAGGATGTCAGTGACGACTCTGAGGACACAGCCATGTCAGAAGGAGAGGAGAACATGAGGGAACGGACCCCTGAGCCGTCCTCTGACTATGAGAGTGCTGCAGAGCCTTCTCCAACCCCCAAAAGACTCAGGAAGCCGCCAGGAGAGTGGTGGAAGGCTTCAAGCAACGCTGCAAACGTTGCTGCAGTTGCCTATGCTGTCTCCTTTGTCTTAAACAAGCCCACAAGCTACAAGGAGAGCCAGACCATGCCAGATGCTTCACAATGGCGTCAGGCTGCTCAGGAAGAGATGGATGCTCTTGCCAAGAATGGGACATGGCAACTTGTGGATCTGCCAACGGGCAGAAAAGCTATTGGATGCAAGTGGGTCTTCAAACGAAAGCTGAAGGACACAGGAGAGCTTGACAGATACAAGGCAAGACTTGTTGCCAAGGGATTCTCTCAGAGAGAGGGATTGGACTATCAGGAGACGTTTGCTCCTGTTGCCAAGTTTGGTCCCATGAGACTGTTGGAATCTACCTGTGGGCGCCTCTGGGAGGACTTAGAGGACACGGGACATGTGGGAGGACATCCACTTGTGTCTAGAATGGTCTGGAATGGTCCAGAATGGTCTAGAACGATCCAGAATAGCTGGAGAGGGCCTGGGAAGGCCTAGAACACGTCTGGAGCGCTGATAGAAGCGCCAAGAAAAGGCAAAAAAGACACCCTGTGATTGGGAACAATACTAGGCCAGGCCAGGGCCGTCTTGGCCAAGCTAGGGCACAGTTAGATTGTCACTACACATGTACTATGATCCAAATTGTTATTAAAGGACGCCCTCTGGGCATCCCCAACCAATATAATAACAGTCCAACACACTCTACTTGTCTAGTACACTCTGCCAAACACTACAGGCGACCTTCCCTACCTTGGGAAGCACCTTCAGACCCTCTGCAAGTCTTGACAACAACCTAGCAACCTATCTGGTATGCTGAGTTCCTGTTTGTAGATGTCAAGACGTCTCAACAGGTTATGAGCCCTGACACAGCTGTCTGAACATTACTGACTCCACCTCTATCCCTATCTGGGAAACACGTCACTGTGCCTATCACTGGTGCTGCTGAGGACTTGGAGAACTGTTTGAGCACTCGAGAAGCCTAGATAGCAGGCATAGGACACCTGCGTCTGACCATCAAACCAGCTATTGTCTGGACTGGACTGGACTGGAGTGGATTTTCTGGAGCAGGTTCTGACCACTTGCGGTTGAACACCGGGACTATCCCATTTTGCCACACTCTTTGCACAAGATGGCTGGCGACTCTGACAGCCGAGTGTCCATTGAGAGGTTCACTGGGGAGAACTTTCACCTTTGGAAGTTGAAAATGAAGATGCTGTTGATTGAGAAGGGACTTTGGGATGCCATTGACATCAAGGACGGCTCAGGAACTGCCAAGGCCACCAACACAGCATCAGACGACTGGATACGTCGAGATGAGAGAGCTCTGGCTCTGCTGATCATGTCTTTGAATGATGAGCAATTGATGCATGTTCATGAGGCTGAATCCGCCCTTGAAGCATGGGAAAAGCTGAGGGAGGTGCATGAGAAGAAGGGGGTTGCCAACAGACACTTCCTGAGACGTCGGTTCCTCACTGTGACAATGGACCCAACTGATTCCATGACCATCCACATCAACAAGATCAAGAGGATGACCCAGGAACTTGCAGCCATCGGAGCTCCCGTTTCTGAGGAGGACCATGTGTTCTCCTTGCTCTCTTCCCTTCCAGAAGCCTTTGACACCCTTGTGATGACTCTGGAGTCGACCAGTGAGAAGCTGGACTTGGCTTTTGTGACATCCAGGCTGTTGCAGGAGGAAATGAGGCGTGCAGATGGAAAGAAGAACTCTGGAAAGGCAGCAAAAGCCTTCTTCACACAAGCTGACACCAAAGGGAATGCTCAGAAGACCAACAAGGCTGGGGGAAAGCCAGATTGGAAGAAGGAGGCAGTCTGTCACTACTGCAACAAGAAGGGCCACATCAAGAAGGAATGCCACAAGAGGGCAGCAGACGAGAAGAAGGGCCTAAACCAGGCCAACTCGACTCAACAGACGCCTGGAGGCTTTGCTTTCACCACCATTGGAACTCAGATGCCATCCCTGACATCCAACACTTGGATTTTGGACTCAGGAGCCTCTCAGCACATGACTGGCCGCAGAGAGCTGTTTGAGGACTATGAGAAGATGTCTCCTGTCGCCATTGAGATGGCAGACAATCACACATTGGAAGCTGTGGGGCATGGAACGCTTCACACATGGGTGATCAACACAGAGGGGAAGACAGTGCCCCTGCAAATCCAGAACTGCTGGCACGTCCCCAAGATGACCAAGAACCTCCTATCACTGGCTCGCCTTGCCAAAGCTGGAGCTTGTTTTGAAGTGGGACCACAGGCTGCTCGGATCATTGCAAAGGATGGGATGGCTTTCCTTGCCAAAGAGAACCAATTTGTCTACACATTCGAGACAACACATGGGCAGGCAAATGCTGGGATTGCCCACAATGTTGGAAGGGACACAACAAGTCAGGACTTGTCCCTATGGCATCAGAGACTCGGGCATTTCAACATTGCAGACATTGGAAGGCTCACCAAGCTTGCCAAGGGCGTTCAAACTAGTGGGAGCTTGAGCATTTGTGACACTTGTGCACTCAGCAAAGCAAGCAGAGCGCCATTCCCCAAGGCACAGGCCTCCAGAGCATCAGAGAAGCTGGGATTGATCCACACAGATGTCTGGGGACCAGTTGAACCACCCACAATCACTGGATATCGCTATTTTGTCACATTCATTGATGACAAGACGAGATATTTCCATGTTTGCCTTATGAAGACCAAGGGAGAAGTTGCTAGGCACTATCAGGAGCTGGAAGCAGCACTCGTCCCCCTACATGGAAAGCAGATCAAAGCTGTCAGATCCGACCCAGGAGGCGAGTACATGAGCAACTTGATAAGGGACCACTTCAAGGAGAAGGGCACACAGCATCAGAGGAGTTCAGTAAATACTCCACAGCAAAATGGTGTTGCTGAACGAGCCAACCGTACCCTTGTGGAGATAGGGAGATGTTTGTTGAAGCAGTCAGGCTTGGACAAGCATTTCTGAGGAGAAGCAATCATGACAGCAGTCTATCTGAGGAACAGATCTCCCACTGTTGCATGCCCCAAGACGCCTTATGAGATGTTCCATGGTATCCCACCATCTCTGGGACATTTGAGGACGTTTGGATGCATTGCCTATGCCTACATTCAACCCAACAAGCGCCAGAAGCTGGATGATGCTGCCGTCAAGTGCATCATGCTGGGGTATAGCTCCCACAGCAAGGAATACCGGCTTATGGACATACAGACTAAGAAGATCCTGTTCTCCAGAAGTGTCAAATTCGATGAGAAGAGCTTTATTCCATCCCTCCAGTCTGCTCAGATGCCTCAAGTGCCTGCTGAGAGCCTGGAAGTGGGAATTGGGCCTGAAATGAAGCTGCAGGATGTCAGTGACGAGCTGCAGGATGTCAGTGACGAGCTGCAGGATGTCAGTGACGACTCTGAGGACACAGCCATGTCAGAAGGAGAGGAGAACATGAGGGAACGGACCCCTGAGCCGTCCTCTGACTATGAGAGTGCTGCAGAGCCTTCTCCAACCCCCAAAAGACTCAGGAAGCCGCCAGGAGAGTGGTGGAAGGCTTCAAGCAACGCTGCAAACGTTGCTGCAGTTGCCTATGCTGTCTCCTTTGTCTCAAACGAGCCCACAAGCTACAAGGAGAGCCAGACCATGCCAGATGCTTCACAATGGCGTCAGGCTGCTCAGGAAGAGATGGATGCTCTTGCCAAGAATGGGACATGGCAACTTGTGGATCTGCCAACGGGCAGAAAAGCTATTGGATGCAAGTGGGTCTTCAAACGAAAGCTGAAGGACACAGGAGAGCTTGACAGATACAAGGCAAGACTTGTTGCCAAGGGATTCTCTCAGAGAGAGGGATTGGACTATCAGGAGACGTTTGCTCCTGTTGCCAAGTTTGGTCCCATGAGACTGCTGTTCTCCATCATTGCCACAGATGACTTGGAGGCACATCAGATGGACGTGAAGACAGCATTCTTGCAAGGGGATCTGGACTATGTGATCTACATGCGCCAACCGGAGGGCTTTGAGGATTCCAAGCATCCAGGACGGGTCTGCAAGCTTGGGAGACCCCTCTACGGCCTCAAGCAATCAGCAAGGCGCTTCAACCACAAGATAGACCACAAACTGAAGTCTATGGGCTTTGTGCAGTCGACTGCAGAGCCTTGCATGTACTACAGGAGTCAGAATGGGACAACAGAGTACATTCTGATCTATGTGGACGACCTCATTGTGGCCTCATCAAGCAAGGAACAGCTGGGAGATGTCAAGAAGGAGCTGAGGCAAGCTTTTGAGATGACAGACCTTGGAGAGCTGAATTACTTCCTTGGGATTCACATCAGACGGAGCAGAAGCACCCGCACCATCTGGTTGTCTCAGAAGAAGTATGTTGAAGAGGTCGTTTTGAAATTCAACATGGGAGATGCCAAGGTTCATGCCACGCCTATGGAACATGGACTGCACCTCAGAAACAACATGGCACCTCAGAATGAGACGGAGGAGCTGGAGATGAGCTCTGTGCCATACAGGAATGCAGTGGGCAGTTTGATCTATGCCATGCTAGGAACACGCCCTGACATTGCTGCTGCAGTTGGAATTGTGTCCAAGTACCTTGCAAAGCCTGGAAAGGAGCATTGGAGTGCTGCCAAGCGGATCATCAGATACCTGAAGGGCACAAGCGAACTTGGAATCCTTCTGGGAGGCAAAGAGAATGTCTCTGAGCCTAGGAAGCTGGTTGGATACTCGGATTCCGACTATGCTGGATGTTTGGACACAAGGAGATCAACCACTGGATTCATCTTCATGTTCAACGGGCCTATCACCTGGCAATCCAAGCGGCAGACCACTGTAGCTCTTTCAAGCACGGAAGCAGAGTACATGGCACTAGCCCAGTGCACCAAGGAAGCTGTTTGGCTTCGTCTGCTTGCAGGGGAGCTTGGATTCAAGCAGGATGGACCCACAATGCTCTTTGAGGACAACCAGGGTGCCATTGCTCTTGCTAAGAACCCGACATTGCATGCCAGCACCAAACACATTGAAGTGAGGTACCACTTTATCAGAGAAGCACTAGGACGCTTGGAGATTGCATTAGAGTATCTCTCGACTCAGGACATGGTTGCAGACATCTTGACAAAACCACTGGCTAGGGATCAGTTCTTGAAACTGAGGGACGCCTGTGGGATCACAAAACATGTTTCGTGAGTGGGAGTGTTGGAATCTACCTGTGGGCGCCTCTGGGAGGACTTAGAGCACACGGGACATGTGGGAGGACATCCACTTGTGTCTAGAATGGTCTGGAATGGTCCAGAATGGTCTAGAACGATCCAGAATAGCTGGAGAGGGCCTGGGAAGGCCTAGAACACGTCTGGAGCGCTGATAGAAGCGCCAAGAAAAGGCAAAAAAGACACCCTGTGATTGGGAACAATACTAGGCCAGGCCAGGGCCGTCTTGGCCAAGCTAGGGCACAGTTAGATTGTCACTACACATGTACTATGATCCAAATTGTTATTAAAGGACGCCCTCTGGGCATCCCCAACCAATATAATAACAGTCCAACACACTCTACTTGTCTAGTACACTCTGCCAAACACTACAGGCGACCTTCCCTACCTTGGGAAGCACCTTCAGACCCTCTGCAAGTCTTGACAACAACCTAGCAACCTATCTGGTATGCTGAGTTCCTGTTTGTAGATGTCAAGACGTCTCAACAGAGACTGCTGTTCTCCATCATTGCCACAGACGACTTGGAGGCACATCAGATGGACGTGAAGACAGCATTCTTGCAAGGGGATCTGGACTATGTGATCTACATGCGCCAACCGGAGGGCTTTGAGGATTCCAAGCATCCAGGACGGGTCTGCAAGCTTGGGAGACCCCTCTACGGCCTCAAGCAATCAGCAAGGCGCTTCAACCACAAGATAGACCACAAACTGAAGTCTATGGGCTTTGTGCAGTCGACTGCAGAGCCTTGCATGTACTACAGGAGTCAGAATGGGACAACAGAGTACATTCTGATCTATGTGGACGACCTCATTGTGGCCTCATCAAGCAAGGAACAGCTGGGAGATGTCAAGAAGGAGCTGAGGCAAGCTTTTGAGATGACAGACCTTGGAGAGCTGAATTACTTCCTTGGGATTCACATCAGACGGAGCAGAAGCACCCGCACCATCTGGTTGTCTCAGAAGAAGTATGTTGAAGAGGTTCTTTTGAAATTCAACATGGGAGATGCCAAGGTTCATGCCACGCCTATGGAACATGGACTGCAACTCAGAAACAACATGGCACCTCAGAACGAGACGGACAAGCTGGAGATGAGCTCTGTGCCATACAGGAATGCAATGGGCAGTTTGATCTATGCCATGCTAGGAACACGCCCTGACATTGCTGCTGTAGTTGGAATCGTGTCCAAGTACCTTGCAAAGCCTGGAAAGGAGCATTGGAGTGCTGCCAAGCGGATCATCAGATACCTGAAGGGCACAAGCGAACTTGGAATCCTTCTGGGAGGCAAAGAGAATGTCTCTGAGCCTAGGAAGCTGGTTGGATACTCGGATTCCGACTATGCTGGATGTTTGGACACAAGGAGATCAACCACTGGATTCATCTTCATGTTCAACGGGCCTATCACCTGGCAATCCAAGCGGCAGACCACTGTAGCTCTTTCAAGCACGGAAGCAGAGTACATGGCACTAGCCCAGTGCACCAAGGAAGCTGTTTGGCTTCGTCTGCTTGCAGGGGAGCTCGGATTCAAGCAGGATGGACCCACAATGCTCTTTGAGGACAACCAGGGTGCCATTGCTCTTGCTAAGAACCCGACATTGCATGCCAGCACCAAACACATTGAAGTGAGGTACCACTTTATCAGAGAAGCACTAGGACGCTTGGAGATTGCATTAGAGTATCTCTCGACTCAGGACATGGTTGCAGACATCTTGACAAAACCACTGGCTAGGGATCAGTTCTTGAAACTGAGGGACGCCTGTGGGATCACAAAACATGTTTCGTGAGTGGGAGTGTTGGAATCTACCTGTGGGCGCCTCTGGGAGGACTTAGAGCACACGGGACATGTGGGAGGACATCCACTTGTGTCTAGAATGGTCTGGAATGGTCCAGAATGGTCTAGAACGATCCAGAATAGCTGGAGAGGGCCTGGGAAGGCCTAGAACACGTCTGGAGCGCTGATAGAAGCGCCAAGAAAAGGCAAAAAGACACCCTGTGATTGGGAACAATACTAGGCCAGGCCAGGGCCGTCTTGGCCAAGCTAGGGCACAGTTAGATTGTCACTACACATGTACTATGATCCAAATTGTTATAAAAGGACGCCCTCTGGGCATCCCCAACCAATATAATAACAGTCCAACACACTCTACTTGTCTAGTACACTCTGCCAAACACCACAGGCGACCTTCCCTACCTTGGGAAGCACCTTCAGACCCTCTGCAAGTTTTGACAACAACCTAGCAACCTATCTGGTATGCTGAGTTCCTGTTTGTAGATGTCAAGACATCTCAACAGGTTATGAGCCCTGACACAGCTGTCTGAACATTACTGACTCCACCTCTATCCCTATCTGGGAAACGCGTCACTGTGCTTATCACTGGTACTGCTGAGGACTTGGAGAACTGTTTGAGCACTCGAGAAGCCTAGATAGCAGGCATAGGACACCTGCGTCCGACCATCGAACGAGCTATTGTCTGGACTGGACTGGACTGGAGTGGATTTTCTGGAGCAGGTTCTGACTACTTGCGGTTGAACACCGGGACTATCCCATTTTGCCACACTCTTTGCACAAGATGGCTGGGGACTCTGACATCCGAGTGTCCATGGAGAGGTCCACTGGGGAGAACTTTCACCTTTGGAAGTTGAAAATGAAGATGCTGTTGATTGAGAAGGGACTTTGGGATGCCATTGACATCAAAGAAGGCTCTGGAACTGCCAAGGCCACCAACACAGCATCAGACGACTGGATACGTCGAGATGAGAGAGCTCTGGCTCTGCTGATCATGTCTTTGAATGATGAGCAATTGATGCATGTCCATGAGGCCGAATCCGCCCTTGAAGCATGGGAAAAGCTGAGGGAGGTGCATGAGAAGAAGGGGGTTGCCAACAGACACTTCCTGAGACGTCGGTTCCTCACTGTGACAATGGACCCAACTGATTCCATGACCATCCACATCAACAAGATCAAGAGGATGACCCAGGAACTTGCAGCCATCGGAGCTCCCGTTTCTGAGGAGGACCATGTGTTCTCCTTGCTCTCTTCCCTTCCAGAAGCCTTTGACACCCTTGTGATGACTCTGGAGTCGACCAGTGAGAAGCTGGACTTGGCTTTTGTGACATCCAGGCTGTTGCAGGAGGAAATGAGGCGTGCAGATGGAAAGAAGAACTCTGGAAAGGCAGCAAAAGCCTTCTTCACACAAGCTGACACCAAAGGGAATGCTCAGAAGACCAACAAGGCTGGAGGAAAGCCAGATTGGAAGAAGGAGGCAGTCTGTCACTACTGCAACAAGAAGGGCCACATCAAGAAGGAATGCCACAAGAGGGCAGCAGACGAGAAGAAGGGCCTAAACCAGGCCAACTCGACTCAACAGACGCCTGGAGGCTTTGCTTTCACCACCATTGGAACTCAGATGCCATTCCTGACATCCAACACTTGGATTTTGGACTCAGGAGCCTCTCAGCACATGACTGGCCGCAGAGAGCTGTTTGGGGACTATGAGAAGATGTCTCCTGTCGCCATTGAGATGGCAGACAATCACACATTGAAAGCTGTGGGGCATGGAACGCTTCACACATGGGTGATCAACACAGAGGGGAAGACAGTGCCCCTGCAAATCCAGAACTGCTGGCACGTCCCCAAGATGACCAAGAACCTCCTATCACTGGCTCGCCTTGCCAAAGCTGGAGCTTGTTTTGAAATGGGACCACAGGCTGCTTGGATCATTGCAAAGGATGGGACGGCTTTCCTTGCCAAAGAGAACCAATTTGTCTACACATTCGAGACAACACATGGGCAGGCAAATGCTGGGATTGCCCACAATGTTGGAAGGGACACAGCAAGTCAGGACTTGTCCCTATGGCATCAGAGACTCGGGCATTTGAACGTTGCAGACATTGGAAGGCTCACCAAGCTTGCCAAGGGCGTTCAAACTAGTGGGAGCTTGAGCATTTGTGACACTTGTGCACTCAGCAAAGCAAGCAGAGCGCCATTCCCCAAGGCACAGGCCTCCAGAGCATCAGAGAAGCTGGGATTGATCCACACAGATGTCTGGGGACCAGTTGAACCACCCACAATCACTGGATATCGCTATTTTGTCACATTCATTGATGACAAGACGAGATATTTCCATGTTTGCCTTATGAAGACCAAGGGAGAAGTTGCTAGGCACTATCAGGAGCTGGAAGCAGCACTCGTCCCCCTACATGGAAAGCAGATCAAAGCTGTCAGATCCGACCCAGGAGGCGAGTACATGAGCAACTTGCTAAGGGACCACTTCAAGGAGAAGGGCACACAGCATCAGAGGAGTTCAGTAAATACTCCACAGCAAAATGGTGTTGCTGAACGAGCCAACCGTACCCTTGTGGAGATGGGGAGATGTTTGTTGAAGCAGTCAGGCTTGGACAAGCGTTTCTGGGGAGAAGCAATCATGACAGCAGTCTATCTGAGGAACAGATCTTCCACTGTTGCATGCCCCAAGACGCCTTATGAGATGTTCCATGGTATCCCACCATCTCTGGGACATTTGAGGACGTTTGGATGCATTGCCTATGCCTACATTCAACCCAACAAGCGCCAGAAGCTGGATGATGCTGCCGTCAAGTGCATCATGCTGGGGTATAGCTCCCACAGCAAGGAATACCGGCTTATGGACATACAGACTAAGAAGATCCTGTTCTCCAGAAGTGTCAAATTCGATGAGAAGAGCTTTATTCCATCCCTCCAGTCTGCTCAGATGCCTCAAGTGCCTGCTGAGAGCCTGGAAGTGGGAATTGGGCCTGAAATGAAGCTGCAGGATGTCAGTGACGAGCTGCAGGATGTCAGTGACGAGCTGCAGGATGTCAGTGACGACTCTGAGGACACAGCCATGTCAGAAGGAGAGGAGAACATGAGGGAACGGACCCCTGAGCCGTCCTCTGACTATGAGAGTGCTGCAGAGCCTTCTCCAACCCCCAAAAGACTCAGGAAGCCGCCAGGAGAGTGGTGGAAGGCTTCAAGCAACGCTGCAAACGTTGCTGCAGTTGCCTATGCTGTCTCCTTTGTCTTAAACAAGCCCA
This sequence comes from Powellomyces hirtus, assembly GCA_025526995.1. Classification (NCBI taxonomy): domain Eukaryota; kingdom Fungi; phylum Chytridiomycota; class Chytridiomycetes; order Spizellomycetales; family Powellomycetaceae; genus Powellomyces; species Powellomyces hirtus. Next base: position 595,270 of record JAHLKG010000018.1, on the reverse strand, counting down.
CAAGCTACAAGGAGAGCCAGACCATGCCAGATGCTTCACAATGGCGTCAGGCTGCTCAGGAAGAGATGGATGCTCTTGCCAAGAATGGGACATGGCAACTTGTGGATCTGCCAACGGGCAGAAAAGCTATTGGATGCAAGTGGGTCTTCAAACGAAAGCTGAAGGACACAGGAGAGCTTGACAGATACAAGGCAAGACTTGTTGCCAAGGGATTCTCTCAGAGAGAGGGATTGGACTATCAGGAGACGTTTGCTCCTGTTGCCAAGTTTGGTCCCATGAGACTGTTGGAATCTACCTGTGGGCGCCTCTGGGAGGACTTAGAGCACACGGGACATGTGGGAGGACATCCACTTGTGTCTAGAATGGTCTGGAATGGTCCAGAATGGTCTAGAACGATCCAGAATAGCTGGAGAGGGCCTGGGAAGGCCTAGAACACGTCTGGAGCGCTGATAGAAGCGCCAAGAAAAGGCAAAAAGACACCCTGTGATTGGGAACAATACTAGGCCAGGCCAGGGCCGTCTTGGCCAAGCTAGGGCACAGTTAGATTGTCACTACACATGTACTATGATCCAAATTGTTATAAAAGGACGCCCTCTGGGCATCCCCAACCAATATAATAACAGTCCAACACACTCTACTTGTCTAGTACACTCTGCCAAACACCACAGGCGACCTTCCCTACCTTGGGAAGCACCTTCAGACCCTCTGCAAGTTTTGACAACAACCTAGCAACCTATCTGGTATGCTGAGTTCCTGTTTGTAGATGTCAAGACATCTCAACAGGTTATGAGCCCTGACACAGCTGTCTGAACATTACTGACTCCACCTCTATCCCTATCTGGGAAACGCGTCACTGTGCTTATCACTGGTACTGCTGAGGACTTGGAGAACTGTTTGAGCACTCGAGAAGCCTAGATAGCAGGCATAGGACACCTGCGTCCGACCATCGAACGAGCTATTGTCTGGACTGGACTGGACTGGAGTGGATTTTCTGGAGCAGGTTCTGACTACTTGCGGTTGAACACCGGGACTATCCCATTTTGCCACACTCTTTGCACAAGATGGCTGGGGACTCTGACATCCGAGTGTCCATGGAGAGGTCCACTGGGGAGAACTTTCACCTTTGGAAGTTGAAAATGAAGATGCTGTTGATTGAGAAGGGACTTTGGGATGCCATTGACATCAAAGAAGGCTCTGGAACTGCCAAGGCCACCAACACAGCATCAGACGACTGGATACGTCGAGATGAGAGAGCTCTGGCTCTGCTGATCATGTCTTTGAATGATGAGCAATTGATGCATGTTCATGAGGCTGAATCCGCCCTTGAAGCATGGGAAAAGCTGAGGGAGGTGCATGAGAAGAAGGGGGTTGCCAACAGACACTTCCTGAGACGTCGGTTCCTCACTGTGACAATGGACCCAACTGATTCCATGACCATCCACATCAACAAGATCAAGAGGATGACCCAGGAACTTGCAGCCATCGGAGCTCCCGTTTCTGAGGAGGACCATGTGTTCTCCTTGCTCTCTTCCCTTCCAGAAGCCTTTGACACCCTTGTGATGACTCTGGAGTCGACCAGTGAGAAGCTGGACTTGGCTTTTGTGACATCCAGGCTGTTGCAGGAGGAAATGAGGCGTGCAGATGGAAAGAAGAACTCTGGAAAGGCAGCAAAAGCCTTCTTCACACAAGCTGACACCAAAGGGAATGCTCAGAAGACCAACAAGGCTGGAGGAAAGCCAGATTGGAAGAAGGAGGCAGTCTGTCACTACTGCAACAAGAAGGGCCACATCAAGAAGGAATGCCACAAGAGGGCAGCAGACGAGAAGAAGGGCCTAAACCAGGCCAACTCGACTCAACAGACGCCTGGAGGCTTTGCTTTCACCACCATTGGAACTCAGATGCCATTCCTGACATCCAACACTTGGATTTTGGACTCAGGAGCCTCTCAGCACATGACTGGCCGCAGAGAGCTGTTTGGGGACTATGAGAAGATGTCTCCTGTCGCCATTGAGATGGCAGACAATCACACATTGAAAGCTGTGGGGCATGGAACGCTTCACACATGGGTGATCAACACAGAGGGGAAGACAGTGCCCCTGCAAATCCAGAACTGCTGGCACGTCCCCAAGATGACCAAGAACCTCCTATCACTGGCTCGCCTTGCCAAAGCTGGAGCTTGTTTTGAAATGGGACCACAGGCTGCTTGGATCATTGCAAAGGATGGGACGGCTTTCCTTGCCAAAGAGAACCAATTTGTCTACACATTCGAGACAACACATGGGCAGGCAAATGCTGGGATTGCCCACAATGTTGGAAGGGACACAGCAAGTCAGGACTTGTCCCTATGGCATCAGAGACTCGGGCATTTGAACGTTGCAGACATTGGAAGGCTCACCAAGCTTGCCAAGGGCGTTCAAACTAGTGGGAGCTTGAGCATTTGTGACACTTGTGCACTCAGCAAAGCAAGCAGAGCGCCATTCCCCAAGGCACAGGCCTCCAGAGCATCAGAGAAGCTGGGATTGATCCACACAGATGTCTGGGGACCAGTTGAACCACCCACAATCACTGGATATCGCTATTTTGTCACATTCATTGATGACAAGACGAGATATTTCCATGTTTGCCTTATGAAGACCAAGGGAGAAGTTGCTAGGCACTATCAGGAGCTGGAAGCAGCACTCGTCCCCCTACATGGAAAGCAGATCAAAGCTGTCAGATCCGACCCAGGAGGCGAGTACATGAGCAACTTGCTAAGGGACCACTTCAAGGAGAAGGGCACACAGCATCAGAGGAGTTCAGTAAATACTCCACAGCAAAATGGTGTTGCTGAACGAGCCAACCGTACCCTTGTGGAGATGGGGAGATGTTTGTTGAAGCAGTCAGGCTTGGACAAGCGTTTCTGGGGAGAAGCAATCATGACAGCAGTCTATCTGAGGAACAGATCTTCCACTGTTGCATGCCCCAAGACGCCTTATGAGATGTTCCATGGTATCCCACCATCTCTGGGACATTTGAGGACGTTTGGATGCATTGCCTATGCCTACATTCAACCCAACAAGCGCCAGAAGCTGGATGATGCTGCCGTCAAGTGCATCATGCTGGGGTATAGCTCCCACAGCAAGGAATACCGGCTTATGGACATACAGACTAAGAAGATCCTGTTCTCCAGAAGTGTCAAATTCGATGAGAAGAGCTTTATTCCATCCCTCCAGTCTGCTCAGATGCCTCAAGTGCCTGCTGAGAGCCTGGAAGTGGGAATTGGGCCTGAAATGAAGCTGCAGGATGTCAGTGACGAGCTGCAGGATGTCAGTGACGAGCTGCAGGATGTCAGTGACGACTCTGAGGACACAGCCATGTCAGAAGGAGAGGAGAACATGAGGGAACGGACCCCTGAGCCGTCCTCTGACTATGAGAGTGCTGCAGAGCCTTCTCCAACCCCCAAAAGACTCAGGAAGCCGCCAGGAGAGTGGTGGAAGGCTTCAAGCAACGCTGCAAACGTTGCTGCAGTTGCCTATGCTGTCTCCTTTGTCTTAAACAAGCCCACAAGCTACAAGGAGAGCCAGACCATGCCAGATGCTTCACAATGGCGTCAGGCTGCTCAGGAAGAGATGGATGCTCTTGCCAAGAATGGGACATGGCAACTTGTGGATCTGCCAACGGGCAGAAAAGCTATTGGATGCAAGTGGGTCTTCAAACGAAAGCTGAAGGACACAGGAGAGCTTGACAGATACAAGGCAAGACTTGTTGCCAAGGGATTCTCTCAGAGAGAGGGATTGGACTATCAGGAGACGTTTGCTCCTGTTGCCAAGTTTGGTCCCATGAGACTGTTGGAATCTACCTGTGGGCGCCTCTGGGAGGACTTAGAGCACACGGGACATGTGGGAGGACATCCACTTGTGTCTAGAATGGTCTGGAATGGTCCAGAATGGTCTAGAACGATCCAGAATAGCTGGCGAGGGCCTGGGAAGGCCTAGAACACGTCTGGAGCGCTGATAGAAGCGCCAAGAAAAGGCAAAAAAGACACCCTGTGATTGGGAACAATACTAGGCCAGGCCAGGGCCGTCTTGGCCAAGCTAGGGCACAGTTAGATTGTCACTACACATGTACTATGATCCAAATTGTTATTAAAGGACGCCCTCTGGGCATCCCCAACCAATATAATAACAGTCCAACACACTCTACTTGTCTAGTACACTCTGCCAAACACTACAGGCGACCTTCCCTACCTTGGGAAGCACCTTCAGACCCTCTGCAAGTCTTGACAACAACCTAGCAACCTATCTGGTATGCTGAGTTCCTGTTTGTAGATGTCAAGACGTCTCAACAGGTTATGAGCCCTGACACAGCTGTCTGAACATTACTGACTCCACCTCTATCCCTATCTGGGAAACACGTCACTGTGCCTATCACTGGTGCTGCTGAGGACTTGGAGAACTGTTTGAGCACTCGAGAAGCCTAGATAGCAGGCATAGGACACCTGCGTCTGACCATCAAACGAGCTATTGTCTGGACTGGACTGGACTGGAGTGGATTTTCTGGAGCAGGTTCTGACCACTTGCGGTTGAACACCGGGACTATCCCATTTTGCCACACTCTTTGCACAAGATGGCTGGCGACTCTGACAGCCGAGTGTCCATTGAGAGGTTCACTGGGGAGAACTTTCACCTTTGGAAGTTGAAAATGAAGATGCTGTTGATTGAGAAGGGACTTTGGGATGCCATTGACATCAAGGACGGCTCAGGAACTGCCAAGGCCACCAACACAGCATCAGACGACTGGATACGTCGAGATGAGAGAGCTCTGGCTCTGCTGATCATGTCTTTGAATGATGAGCAATTGATGCATGTTCATGAGGCTGAATCCGCCCTTGAAGCATGGGAAAAGCTGAGGGAGGTGCATGAGAAGAAGGGGGTTGCCAACAGACACTTCCTGAGACGTCGGTTCCTCACTGTGACAATGGACCCAACTGATTCCATGACCATCCACATCAACAAGATCAAGAGGATGACCCAGGAACTTGCAGCCATTGGAGCTCCCGTTTCTGAGGAGGACCATGTGTTCTCCTTGCTCTCTTCCCTTCCAGAAGCCTTTGACACCCTTGTGATGACTCTGGAGTCGACCAGTGAGAAGCTGGACTTGGCTTTTGTGACATCCAGGCTGTTGCAGGAGGAAATGAGGCGTGCAGATGGAAAGAAGAACTCTGGAAAGGCAGCAAAAGCCTTCTTCACACAAGCTGACACCAAAGGGAATGCTCAGAAGACCAACAAGGCTGGGGGAAAGCCAGATTGGAAGAAGGAGGCAGTCTGTCACTACTGCAACAAGAAGGGCCACATCAAGAAGGAATGCCACAAGAGGGCAGCAGACGAGAAGAAGGGCCTAAACCAGGCCAACTCGACTCAACAGACGCCTGGAGGCTTTGCTTTCACCACCATTGGAACTCAGATGCCATCCCTGACATCCAACACTTGGATTTTGGACTCAGGAGCCTCTCAGCACATGACTGGCCGCAGAGAGCTGTTTGAGGACTATGAGAAGATGTCTCCTGTCGCCATTGAGATGGCAGACAATCACACATTGGAAGCTGTGGGGCATGGAACGCTTCACACATGGGTGATCAACACAGAGGGGAAGACAGTGCCCCTGCAAATCCAGAACTGCTGGCACGTCCCCAAGATGACCAAGAACCTCCTATCACTGGCTCGCCTTGCCAAAGCTGGAGCTTGTTTTGAAGTGGGACCACAGGCTGCTCGGATCATTGCAAAGGATGGGATGGCTTTCCTTGCCAAAGAGAACCAATTTGTCTACACATTCGAGACAACACATGGGCAGGCAAATGCTGGGATTGCCCACAATGTTGGAAGGGACACAACAAGTCAGGACTTGTCCCTATGGCATCAGAGACTCGGGCATTTCAACATTGCAGACATTGGAAGGCTCACCAAGCTTGCCAAGGGCGTTCAAACTAGTGGGAGCTTGAGCATTTGTGACACTTGTGCACTCAGCAAAGCAAGCAGAGCGCCATTCCCCAAGGCACAGGCCTCCAGAGCATCAGAGAAGCTGGGATTGATCCACACAGATGTCTGGGGACCAGTTGAACCACCCACAATCACTGGATATCGCTATTTTGTCACATTCATTGATGACAAGACGAGATATTTCCATGTTTGCCTTATGAAGACCAAGGGAGAAGTTGCTAGGCACTATCAGGAGCTGGAAGCAGCACTCGTCCCCCTACATGGAAAGCAGATCAAAGCTGTCAGATCCGACCCAGGAGGCGAGTACATGAGCAACTTGATAAGGGACCACTTCAAGGAGAAGGGCACACAGCATCAGAGGAGTTCAGTAAATACTCCACAGCAAAATGGTGTTGCTGAACGAGCCAACCGTACCCTTGTGGAGATAGGGAGATGTTTGTTGAAGCAGTCAGGCTTGGACAAGCATTTCTGAGGAGAAGCAATCATGACAGCAGTCTATCTGAGGAACAGATCTCCCACTGTTGCATGCCCCAAGACGCCTTATGAGATGTTCCATGGTATCCCACCATCTCTGGGACATTTGAGGACGTTTGGATGCATTGCCTATGCCTACATTCAACCCAACAAGCGCCAGAAGCTGGATGATGCTGCCGTCAAGTGCATCATGCTGGGGTATAGCTCCCACAGCAAGGAATACCGGCTTATGGACATACAGACTAAGAAGATCCTGTTCTCCAGAAGTGTCAAATTCGATGAGAAGAGCTTTATTCCATCCCTCCAGTCTGCTCAGATGCCTCAAGTGCCTGCTGAGAGCCTGGAAGTGGGAATTGGGCCTGAAATGAAGCTGCAGGATGTCAGTGACGAGCTGCAGGATGTCAGTGACGAGCTGCAGGATGTCAGTGACGACTCTGAGGACACAGCCATGTCAGAAGGAGAGGAGAACATGAGGGAACGGACCCCTGAGCCGTCCTCTGACTATGAGAGTGCTGCAGAGCCTTCTCCAACCCCCAAAAGACTCAGGAAGCCGCCAGGAGAGTGGTGGAAGGCTTCAAGCAACGCTGCAAACGTTGCTGCAGTTGCCTATGCTGTCTCCTTTGTCTCAAACGAGCCCACAAGCTACAAGGAGAGCCAGACCATGCCAGATGCTTCACAATGGCGTCAGGCTGCTCAGGAAGAGATGGATGCTCTTGCCAAGAATGGGACATGGCAACTTGTGGATCTGCCAACGGGCAGAAAAGCTATTGGATGCAAGTGGGTCTTCAAACGAAAGCTGAAGGACACAGGAGAGCTTGACAGATACAAGGCAAGACTTGTTGCCAAGGGATTCTCTCAGAGAGAGGGATTGGACTATCAGGAGACGTTTGCTCCTGTTGCCAAGTTTGGTCCCATGAGACTGCTGTTCTCCATCATTGCCACAGATGACTTGGAGGCACATCAGATGGACGTGAAGACAGCATTCTTGCAAGGGGATCTGGACTATGTGATCTACATGCGCCAACCGGAGGGCTTTGAGGATTCCAAGCATCCAGGACGGGTCTGCAAGCTTGGGAGACCCCTCTACGGCCTCAAGCAATCAGCAAGGCGCTTCAACCACAAGATAGACCACAAACTGAAGTCTATGGGCTTTGTGCAGTCGACTGCAGAGCCTTGCATGTACTACAGGAGTCAGAATGGGACAACAGAGTACATTCTGATCTATGTGGACGACCTCATTGTGGCCTCATCAAGCAAGGAACAGCTGGGGGATGTCAAGAAGGAGCTGAGGCGAGCTTTTGAGATGACAGACCTTGGAGAGCTGAATTACTTCCTTGGGATTCACATCAGACGGAGCAGAAGCACCCGCACCATCTGGTTGTCTCAGAAGAAGTATGTTGAAGAGGTCGTTTTGAAATTCAACATGGGAGATGCCAAGGTTCATGCCACGCCTATGGAACATGGACTGCACCTCAGAAACAACATGGCACCTCAGAATGAGACGGAGGAGCTGGAGATGAGCTCTGTGCCATACAGGAATGCAGTGGGCAGTTTGATCTATGCCATGCTAGGAACACGCCCTGACATTGCTGCTGCAGTTGGAATTGTGTCCAAGTACCTTGCAAAGCCTGGAAAGGAGCATTGGAGTGCTGCCAAGCGGATCATCAGATACCTGAAGGGCACAAGCGAACTTGGAATCCTTCTGGGAGGCAAAGAGAATGTCTCTGAGCCTAGGAAGCTGGTTGGATACTCGGATTCCGACTATGCTGGATGTTTGGACACAAGGAGATCAACCACTGGATTCATCTTCATGTTCAACGGGCCTATCACCTGGCAATCCAAGCGGCAGACCACTGTAGCTCTTTCAAGCACGGAAGCAGAGTACATGGCACTAGCCCAGTGCACCAAGGAAGCTGTTTGGCTTCGTCTGCTTGCAGGGGAGCTTGGATTCAAGCAGGATGGACCCACAATGCTCTTTGAGGACAACCAGGGTGCCATTGCTCTTGCTAAGAACCCGACATTGCATGCCAGCACCAAACACATTGAAGTGAGGTACCACTTTATCAGAGAAGCACTAGGACGCTTGGAGATTGCATTAGAGTATCTCTCGACTCAGGACATGGTTGCAGACATCTTGACAAAACCACTGGCTAGGGATCAGTTCTTGAAACTGAGGGACGCCTGTGGGATCACAAAACATGTTTCGTGAGTGGGAGTGTTGGAATCTACCTGTGGGCGCCTCTGGGAGGACTTAGAGCACACGGGACATGTGGGAGGACATCCACTTGTGTCTAGAATGGTCTGGAATGGTCCAGAATGGTCTAGAACGATCCAGAATAGCTGGAGAGGGCCTGGGAAGGCCTAGAACACGTCTGGAGCGCTGATAGAAGCGCCAAGAAAAGGCAAAAAAGACACCCTGTGATTGGGAACAATACTAGGCCAGGCCAGGGCCGTCTTGGCCAAGCTAGGGCACAGTTAGATTGTCACTACACATGTACTATGATCCAAATTGTTATTAAAGGACGCCCTCTGGGCATCCCCAACCAATATAATAACAGTCCAACACACTCTACTTGTCTAGTACACTCTGCCAAACACTACAGGCGACCTTCCCTACCTTGGGAAGCACCTTCAGACCCTCTGCAAGTCTTGACAACAACCTAGCAACCTATCTGGTATGCTGAGTTCCTGTTTGTAGATGTCAAGACGTCTCAACAGAGACTGCTGTTCTCCATCATTGCCACAGACGACTTGGAGGCACATCAGATGGACGTGAAGACAGCATTCTTGCAAGGGGATCTGGACTATGTGATCTACATGCGCCAACCGGAGGGCTTTGAGGATTCCAAGCATCCAGGACGGGTCTGCAAGCTTGGGAGACCCCTCTACGGCCTCAAGCAATCAGCAAGGCGCTTCAACCACAAGATAGACCACAAACTGAAGTCTATGGGCTTTGTGCAGTCGACTGCAGAGCCTTGCATGTACTACAGGAGTCAGAATGGGACAACAGAGTACATTCTGATCTATGTGGACGACCTCATTGTGGCCTCATCAAGCAAGGAACAGCTGGGAGATGTCAAGAAGGAGCTGAGGCAAGCTTTTGAGATGACAGACCTTGGAGAGCTGAATTACTTCCTTGGGATTCACATCAGACGGAGCAGAAGCACCCGCACCATCTGGTTGTCTCAGAAGAAGTATGTTGAAGAGGTTCTTTTGAAATTCAACATGGGAGATGCCAAGGTTCATGCCACACCTATGGAACATGGACTGCAACTCAGAAACAACATGGCACCTCAGAACGAGACGGACAAGCTGGAGATGAGCTCTGTGCCATACAGGAATGCAATGGGCAGTTTGATCTATGCCATGCTAGGAACACGCCCTGACATTGCTGCTGTAGTTGGAATCGTGTCCAAGTACCTTGCAAAGCCTGGAAAGGAGCATTGGAGTGCTGCCAAGCGGATCATCAGATACCTGAAGGGCACAAGCGAACTTGGAATCCTTCTGGGAGGCAAAGAGAATGTCTCTGAGCCTAGGAAGCTGGTTGGATACTCGGATTCCGACTATGCTGGATGTTTGGACACAAGGAGATCAACCACTGGATTCATCTTCATGTTCAACGGGCCTATCACCTGGCAATCCAAGCGGCAGACCACTGTAGCTCTTTCAAGCACGGAAGCAGAGTACATGGCACTAGCCCAGTGCACCAAGGAAGCTGTTTGGCTTCGTCTGCTTGCAGGGGAGCTTGGATTCAAGCAGGATGGACCCACAATGCTCTTTGAGGACAACCAGGGTGCCATTGCTCTTGCTAAGAACCCGACATTGCATGCCAGCACCAAACACATTGAAGTGAGGTACCACTTTATCAGAGAAGCACTAGGACGCTTGGAGATTGCATTAGAGTATCTCTCGACTCAGGACATGGTTGCAGACATCTTGACAAAACCACTGGCTAGGGATCAGTTCTTGAAACTGAGGGACGCCTGTGGGATCACAAAACATGTTTCGTGAGTGGGAGTGTTGGAATCTACCTGTGGGCGCCTCTGGGAGGACTTAGAGCACACGGGACATGTGGGAGGACATCCACTTGTGTCTAGAATGGTCTGGAATGGTCCAGAATGGTCTAGAACGATCCAGAATAGCTGGAGAGGGCCTGGGAAGGCCTAGAACACGTCTGGAGCGCTGATAGAAGCGCCAAGAAAAGGCAAAAAAGACACCCTGTGATTGGGAACAATACTAGGCCAGGCCAGGGCCGTCTTGGCCAAGCTAGGGCACAGTTAGATTGTCACTACACATGTACTATGATCCAAATTGTTATTAAAGGACGCCCTCTGGGCATCCCCAACCAATATAATAACAGTCCAACACACTCTACTTGTCTAGTACACTCTGCCAAACACTACAGGCGACCTTCCCTACCTTGGGAAGCACCTTCAGACCCTCTGCAAGTCTTGACAACAACCTAGCAACCTATCTGGTATGCTGAGTTCCTGTTTGTAGATGTCAAGACGTCTCAACAGAGACTGCTGTTCTCCATCATTGCCACAGACGACTTGGAGGCACATCAGATGGACGTGAAGACAGCATTCTTGCAAGGGGATCTGGACTATGTGATCTACATGCGCCAACCGGAGGGCTTTGAGGATTCCAAGCATCCAGGACGGGTCTGCAAGCTTGGGAGACCCCTCTACGGCCTCAAGCAATCAGCAAGGCGCTTCAACCACAAGATAGACCACAAACTGAAGTCTATGGGCTTTGTGCAGTCGACTGCAGAGCCTTGCATGTACTACAGGAGTCAGAATGGGACAACAGAGTACATTCTGATCTATGTGGACGACCTCATTGTGGCCTCATCAAGCAAGGAACAGCTGGGAGATGTCAAGAAGGAGCTGAGGCAAGCTTTTGAGATGACAGACCTTGGAGAGCTGAATTACTTCCTTGGGATTCACATCAGACGGAGCAGAAGCACCCGCACCATCTGGTTGTCTCAGAAGAAGTATGTTGAAGAGGTTCTTTTGAAATTCAACATGGGAGATGCCAAGGTTCATGCCACACCTATGGAACATGGACTGCAACTCAGAAACAACATGGCACCTCAGAACGAGACGGACAAGCTGGAGATGAGCTCTGTGCCATACAGGAATGCAATGGGCAGTTTGATCTATGCCATGCTAGGAACACGCCCTGACATTGCTGCTGTAGTTGGAATCGTGTCCAAGTACCTTGCAAAGCCTGGAAAGGAGCATTGGAGTGCTGCCAAGCGGATCATCAGATACCTGAAGGGCACAAGCGAACTTGGAATCCTTCTGGGAGGCAAAGAGAATGTCTCTGAGCCTAGGAAGCTGGTTGGATACTCGGATTCCGACTATGCTGGATGTTTGGACACAAGGAGATCAACCACTGGATTCATCTTCATGTTCAACGGGCCTATCACCTGGCAATCCAAGCGGCAGACCACTGTAGCTCTTTCAAGCACGGAAGCAGAGTACATGGCACTAGCCCAGTGCACCAAGGAAGCTGTTTGGCTTCGTCTGCTTGCAGGGGAGCTCGGATTCAAGCAGGATGGACCCACAATGCTCTTTGAGGACAACCAGGGTGCCATTGCTCTTGCTAAGAACCCGACATTGCATGCCAGCACCAAACACATTGAAGTGAGGTACCACTTTATCAGAGAAGCACTAGGACGCTTGGAGATTGCATTAGAGTATCTCTCGACTCAGGACATGGTTGCAGACATCTTGACAAAACCACTGGCTAGGGATCAGTTCTTGAAACTGAGGGACGCCTGTGGGATCACAAAACATGTTTCGTGAGTGGGAGTGTTGGAATCTACCTGTGGGCGCCTCTGGGAGGACTTAGAGCACACGGGACATGTGGGAGGACATCCACTTGTGTCTAGAATGGTCTGGAATGGTCCAGAATGGTCTAGAACGATCCAGAATAGCTGGAGAGGGCCTGGGAAGGCCTAGAACACGTCTGGAGCGCTGATAGAAGCGCCAAGAAAAGGCAAAAAGACACCCTGTGATTGGGAACAATACTAGGCCAGGCCAGGGCCGTCTTGGCCAAGCTAGGGCACAGTTAGATTGTCACTACACATGTACTATGATCCAAATTGTTATAAAAGGACGCCCTCTGGGCATCCCCAACCAATATAATAACAGTCCAACACACTCTACTTGTCTAGTACACTCTGCCAAACACCACAGGCGACCTTCCCTACCTTGGGAAGCACCTTCAGACCCTCTGCAAGTCTTGACAACAACCTAGCAACCTATCTGGTATGCTGAGTTCCTGTTTGTAGATGTCAAGACGTCTCAACAGGTTATGAGCCCTGACACAGCTGTCTGAACATTACTGACTCCACCTCTATCCCTATCTGGGAAACGCGTCACTGTGCTTATCACTGGTACTGCTGAGGACTTGGAGAACTGTTTGAGCACTCGAGAAGCCTAGATAGCAGGCATAGGACACCTGCGTCCGACCATCGAACGAGCTATTGTCTGGACTGGACTGGACTGGAGTGGATTTTCTGGAGCAGGTTCTGACTACTTGCGGTTGAACACCGGGACTATCCCATTTTGCCACACTCTTTGCACAAGATGGCTGGGGACTCTGACATCCGAGTGTCCATGGAGAGGTCCACTGGGGAGAACTTTCACCTTTGGAAGTTGAAAATGAAGATGCTGTTGATTGAGAAGGGACTTTGGGATGCCATTGACATCAAAGAAGGCTCTGGAACTGCCAAGGCCACCAACACAGCATCAGACGACTGGATACGTCGAGATGAGAGAGCTCTGGCTCTGCTGATCATGTCTTTGAATGATGAGCAATTGATGCATGTCCATGAGGCCGAATCCGCCCTTGAAGCATGGGAAAAGCTGAGGGAGGTGCATGAGAAGAAGGGGGTTGCCAACAGACACTTCCTGAGACGTCGGTTCCTCACTGTGACAATGGACCCAACTGATTCCATGACCATCCACATCAACAAGATCAAGAGGATGACCCAGGAACTTGCAGCCATCGGAGCTCCCGTTTCTGAGGAGGACCATGTGTTCTCCTTGCTCTCTTCCCTTCCAGAAGCCTTTGACACCCTTGTGATGACTCTGGAGTCGACCAGTGAGAAGCTGGACTTGGCTTTTGTGACATCCAGGCTGTTGCAGGAGGAAATGAGGCGTGCAGATGGAAAGAAGAACTCTGGAAAGGCAGCAAAAGCCTTCTTCACACAAGCTGACACCAAAGGGAATGCTCAGAAGACCAACAAGGCTGGGGGAAAGCCAGATTGGAAGAAGGAGGCAGTCTGTCACTACTGCAACAAGAAGGGCCACATCAAGAAGGAATGCCACAAGAGGGCAGCAGACGAGAAGAAGGGCCTAAACCAGGCCAACTCGACTCAACAGACGCCTGGAGGCTTTGCTTTCACCACCATTGGAACTCAGATGCCATTCCTGACATCCAACACTTGGATTTTGGACTCCGGAGCCTCTCAGCACATGACTGGCCGCAGAGAGCTGTTTGGGGACTATGAGAAGATGTCTCCTGTCGCCATTGAGATGGCAGACAATCACACATTGGAAGCTGTGGGGCATGGAACGCTTCACACATGGGTGATCAACACAGAGGGGAAGACAGTGCCCCTGCAAATCCAGAACTGCTGGCACGTCCCCAAGATGACCAAGAACCTCCTATCACTGGCTCGCCTTGCCAAAGCTGGAGCTTGTTTTGAAATGGGACCACAGGCTGCTTGGATCATTGCAAAGGATGGGACGGCTTTCCTTGCCAAAGAGAACCAATTTGTCTACACATTCGAGACAACACATGGGCAGGCAAATGCTGGGATTGCCCACAATGTTGGAAGGGACACAGCAAGTCAGGACTTGTCCCTATGGCATCAGAGACTCGGGCATTTGAACGTTGCAGACATTGGAAGGCTCACCAAGCTTGCCAAGGGCGTTCAAACTAGTGGGAGCTTGAGCATTTGTGACACTTGTGCACTCAGCAAAGCAAGCAGAGCGCCATTCCCCAAGGCACAGGCCTCCAGAGCATCAGAGAAGCTGGGATTGATCCACACAGATGTCTGGGGACCAGTTGAACCACCCACAATCACTGGATATCGCTATTTTGTCACATTCATTGATGACAAGACGAGATATTTCCATGTTTGCCTTATGAAGACCAAGGGAGAAGTTGCTAGGCACTATCAGGAGCTGGAAGCAGCACTCGTCCCCCTACATGGAAAGCAGATCAAAGCTGTCAGATCCGACCCAGGAGGCGAGTACATGAGCAACTTGCTAAGGGACCACTTCAAGGAGAAGGGCACACAGCATCAGAGGAGTTCAGTAAATACTCCACAGCAAAATGGTGTTGCTGAACGAGCCAACCGTACCCTTGTGGAGATGGGGAGATGTTTGTTGAAGCAGTCAGGCTTGGACAAGCGTTTCTGGGGAGAAGCAATCATGACAGCAGTCTATCTGAGGAACAGATCTCCCACTGTTGCATGCCCCAAGACGCCTTATGAGATGTTCCATGGTATCCCACCATCTCTGGGACATTTGAGGACGTTTGGATGCATTGCCTATGCCTACATTCAACCCAACAAGCGCCAGAAGCTGGATGATGCTGCCGTCAAGTGCATCATGCTGGGGTATAGCTCCCACAGCAAGGAATACCGGCTTATGGACATACAGACTAAGAAGATCCTGTTCTCCAGAAGTGTCAAATTCGATGAGAAGAGCTTTATTCCATCCCTCCAGTCTGCTCAGATGCCTCAAGTGCCTGCTGAGAGCCTGGAAGTGGGAATTGGGCCTGAAATGAAGCTGCAGGATGTCAGTGACGAGCTGCAGGATGTCAGTGACAAGCTGCAGGATGTCAGTGACGACTCTGAGGACACAGCCATGTCAGAAGGAGAGGAGAACATGAGGGAACGGACCCCTGAGCCGTCCTCTGACTATGAGAGTGCTGCAGAGCCTTCTCCAACCCCCAAAAGACTCAGGAAGCCGCCAGGAGAGTGGTGGAAGGCTTCAAGCAACGCTGCAAACGTTGCTGCAGTTGCCTATGCTGTCTCCTTTGTCTTAAACGAGCCCACAAGCTACAAGGAGAGCCAGACCATGCCAGATGCTTCACAATGGCGTCAGGCTGCTCAGGAAGAGATGGATGCTCTTGCCAAGAATGGGACATGGCAACTTGTGGATCTGCCAACGGGCAGAAAAGCTATTGGATGCAAGTGGGTCTTCAAACGAAAGCTGAAGGACACAGGAGAGCTTGACAGATACAAGGCAAGACTTGTTGCCAAGGGATTCTCTCAGAGAGAGGGATTGGACTATCAGGAGACGTTTGCTCCTGTTGCCAAGTTTGGTCCCATGAGACTGCTGTTCTCCATCATTGCCACAGACGACTTGGAGGCACATCAGATGGACGTGAAGACAGCATTCTTGCAAGGGGATCTGGACTATGTGATCTACATGCGCCAACCGGAGGGCTTTGAGGATTCCAAGCATCCAGGACGGGTCTGCAAGCTTGGGAGACCCCTCTACGGCCTCAAGCAATCAGCAAGGCGCTTCAACCACAAGATAGACCACAAACTGAAGTCTATGGGCTTTGTGCAGTCGACTGCAGAGCCTTGCATGTACTACAGGAGTCAGAATGGGACAACAGAGTACATTCTGATCTATGTGGACGACCTCATTGTGGCCTCATCAAGCAAGGAACAGCTGGGAGATGTCAAGAAGGAGCTGAGGCGAGCTTTTGAGATGACAGACCTTGGAGAGCTGAATTACTTCCTTGGGATTCACATCAGACGGAGCAGAAGCACCCGCACCATCTGGTTGTCTCAGAAGAAGTATGTTGAAGAGGTCGTTTCGAAATTCAACATGGGAGATGCCAAGGTGCATGCCACGCCTATGGAACATGGACTGCACCTCAGAAACAACATGGCACCTCAGAATGAGACGGATGAGCTGGAGATGAGCTCTGTGCCATACAGGAATGCAGTGGGCAGTTTGATCTATGCCGAGCTAGGAACACGCCCTGACATTGCTGCTCCAGTTGGAATTGTGTCCAAGTACCTTGCAAAGCCTGGAAAGGAGCATTGGAGTGCTGCCAAGCGGATCATCAGATACCTGAAGGGCACAAGCGAACTTGGAATCCTTCTGGGAGGCAAAGAGAATGTCTCTGAGCCTAGGAAGCTGGTTGGATACTCGGATTCCGACTATGCTGGATGTTTGGACACAAGGAGATCAACCACTGGATTCATCTTCATGTTCAACGGGCCTATCACCTGGCAATCCAAGCGGCAGACCACTGTAGCTCTTTCAAGCACGGAAGCAGAGTACATGGCACTAGCCCAGTGCACCAAGGAAGCTGTTTGGCTTCGTCTGCTTGCAGGGGAGCTCGGATTCAAGCAGGATGGACCCACAATGCTCTTTGAGGACAACCAGGGTGCCATTGCTCTTGCTAAGAACCCGACATTGCATGCCAGCACCAAACACATTGAAGTGAGGTACCACTTTATCAGAGAAGCACTAGGACGCTTGGAGATTGCATTAGAGTATCTCTCGACTCAGGACATGGTTGCAGACATCTTGACAAAACCACTGGCTAGGGATCAGTTCTTGAAACTGAGGGACGCCTCTGGGATCACAAAACATGTTTCGTGAGTGGGAGTGTTGGAATCTACCTGTGGGCGCCTCTGGGAGGACTTAGAGCACACGGGACATGTGGGAGGACATCCACTTGTGTCTAGAATGGTCTGGAATGGTCCAGAATGGTCTAGAACGATCCAGAATAGCTGGAGAGGGCCTGGGAAGGCCTAGAACACGTCTGGAGCGCTGATAGAAGCGCCAAGAAAAGGCAAAAAGACACCCTGTGATTGGGAACAATACTAGGCCAGGCCAGGGCCGTCTTGGCCAAGCTAGGGCACAGTTAGATTGTCACTACACATGTACTATGATCCAAATTGTTATAAAAGGACGCCCTCTGGGCATCCCCAACCAATATAATAACAGTCCAACACACTCTACTTGTCTAGTACACTCTGCCAAACACCACAGGCGACCTTCCCTACCTTGGAAAGCACCTTCAGACCCTCTGCAAGTCTTGACAACAACCTAGCAACCTATCTGGTATGCTGAGTTCCTGTTTGTACATGTCAAGACGTCTCAACAGTCTTGCCTTGTATCTGTCAAGCTCTCCTGTGTCCTTCAGCTTTCGTTTGAAGACCCACTTGCATCCAATAGCTTTTCTGCCCGTTGGCAGATCCACAAGTTGCCATGTCCCATTCTTGGCAAGAGCATCCATCTCTTCCTGAGCAGCCTGACGCCATTGTGAAGCATCTGGCATGGTCTGGCTCTCCTTGTAGCTTGTGGGCTCGTTTAAGACACAGGAGACAGCATAGGCAACTGCAGCAACGTTTGCAGCGTTGCTTGAAGCCTTCCACCACTCTCCTGGCGGCTTCCTGAGTCTTTTGGGGGTTGGAGAAGGCTCTGCAGCACTCTCATAGTCAGAGGACGGCTCAGGGGTCCGTTCCCTCATGTTCTCCTCTCCTTCTGACATGGCTGTGTCCTCAGAGTTGTCACTGACATCCTGCAGCTCGTCACTGACATCCTGCAGCTCATCACTGACATCCTGCAGCTCGTCACTGACATCCTGCAGCTTCATTTCAGGCCCAATTCCCACTTCCAGGCTCTCAGCAGGCACTTGAGGCATCTGAGCAGACTGGAGGGATGGAATAAAGCTCTTCTCATCGAATTTGACACTTCTGGAGAACAGGATCTTCTTAGTCTGTATGTCCATAAGCCAGTATTCCTTGCTGTGGGAGCTATACCCCAGCATGATGCACTTGACGGCAGCATCATCTAGCTTCTGGCGCTTGTTGGGTTGAATGTAGGCATAGGCAATGCATCCAAACGTCCTCAAATGTCCCAGAGATGGTGGGATACCATGGAACATCTCATAACGCGTCTTGGGGCATGCAACAGTGGGAGATCTGTTCCTCAGATAGACTGCTGTCATGATTGCTTCTCCCCAGAAACGCTTGTCCAAGCCTGACTGCTTCAACAAACATCTCCCCATCTCCACAAGGGTACGGTTGGCTCGTTCAGCAACACCATTTTGCTGTGGAGTATTTACTGAACTCCTCTGA
Source organism: Powellomyces hirtus (assembly GCA_025526995.1). NCBI lineage: Eukaryota > Fungi > Chytridiomycota > Chytridiomycetes > Spizellomycetales > Powellomycetaceae > Powellomyces > Powellomyces hirtus. The sequence continues at coordinate 576,685 of JAHLKG010000018.1, read as the reverse complement.
TGCTGTGTGCCCTTCTCCTTGAAGTGGTCCCTTAGCAAGTTGCTCATGTACTCGCCTCCTGGGTCGGATCTGGCAGCTTTGATCTGCTTTCCATGTAGGGGGACGAGTGCTGCTTCCAGCTCCTGATAGTGCCTAGCAACTTCTCCCTTGGTCTTCATAAGGCAAACATGGAAATATCTCGTCTTGTCATCAATGAATGTGACGAAATAGCGATATCCAGTGATTGTGGGTGGTTCAACTGGTCCCCAGACATCTGTGTGGATCAATCCCAGCTTCTCTGATGCTCTGGAGGCCTGTGCCTTGGGGAATGGCGCTCTGCTTGCTTTGCTGAGTGCACAAGTGTCACAAATGCTCAAGCTCCCACTGGTTTGAACGCCCTTGGCAAGCTTGGTGAGCCTTCCAATGTCTGCAACGTTCAAATGGCCGAGTCTCTGATGCCATAGGGACAAGTCCTGACTTGTTGTGTCCCTTCCAACATTGTGGGCAATCCCAGCATTTGCCTGCCCATGTGTTGTCTCGAATGTGTAGACAAATTGGTTCTCTTTGGCAAGGAAAGCCGTCCCATCCTTTGCAATGATCCGAGCAGCCTGTGGTCCCATTTCAAAACAAGCTCCAGCTTTGGCAAGGCGAGCCAGTGATAGGAGGTTCTTGGTCATCTTGGGGACGTGCCAGCAGTTCTGGATTTGCAGGGGCACTGTCTTCCCCTCTGTGTTGATCACCCATGTGTGAAGCGTTCCATGCCCCACAGCTTCCAATGTGTGATTGTCTGCCATCTCAATGGCGACAGGAGACATCTTCTCATAGTCCCCAAACAGCTCTCTGCGGCCAGTCATGTGCTGAGAGGCTCCTGAGTCCAAAATCCAAGTGGTGGATGTCAGGGATGGCATCTGAGTTCCAATGGTTGTGAAAGCAAAGCCTCCAGGCGTCTGTTGAGTCGAGTTGGCCTGGTTTAGGCCCTTCTTCTCGTCTGCTGCCCTCTTGTGGTATTCCTTCTTGATGTGGCCCTTCTTGTTGCAGTAGTGACAGACTGCCTCCTTCTTCCAATCTGGCTTTCCCCCAGCCTTGTTGGTCTTCTGAGCATTCCCTTTGGTGTCAGCTTGTGTGAAGAAGGCTTTTGCTGCCTTTCCAGAGTTCTTCTTTCCATCTGCACGCCTCATTTCCTCCTGCAACAGCCTGGATGTCACAAAAGCCAAGTCCAGCTTCTCACTGGTCGACTCCAGAGTCATCACAAGGGTGTCAAAGGCTTCTGGAAGGGAAGAGAGCAAGGAGAACACATGGTCCTCCTCAGAAACGGGAGCTCCGATGGCTGCAAGTTCCTGGGTCATCCTCTTGATCTTGTTGATGTGGATGGTCATGGAATCAGTTGGGTCCATTGTCACAGTGAGGAACCGACGTCTCAGGAAGTGTCTGTTGGCAACCCCCTTCTTCTCATGCACCTCCCTCAGCTTTTCCCATGCTTCAAGGGCGGATTCGGCCTCATGGACATGCATCAATTGCTCATCATTCAAAGACATGATCAGCAGAGCCAGAGCTCTCTCATCTCGACGTATCCAGTCGTCTGATGCTGTGTTGGTGGCCTTGGCAGTTCCAGAGCCTTCCTTGATGTCAATGGCATCCCAAAGTCCCTTCTCAATCAACAGCATCTTCATTTTCAACTTCCAAAGGTGAAAGTTCTCCCCAGTGAACCTCTCAATGGACACTCGGATGTCAGAGTCGCCAGCCATCTTGTGCAAAGAGTGTGGCAAAATGGGATAGTCCCGGTGTTCAACCGCAAGTAGTCAGAACCTGCTCCAGAAAATCCACTCCAGTCCAGTCCAGTCCAGACAATAGCTCGTTCGATGGTCAGACGCAGGTGTCCTATGCCTGCTATCTAGGCTTCTCGAGTGCTCAAACAGTTCTCCAAGTCCTCAGCAGTACCAGTGATAGGCACAGTGACGTGTTTCCCAGATAGGGATAGAGGTGGAGTCAGTAATGTTCAGACAGCTGTGTCAGGGCTCATAACCTGTTGAGACGTCTTGACATCTACAAACAGGAACTCAGCATACCAGATAGGTTGCTAGGTTGTTGTCAAGACTTGCAGAGGGTCTGAAGGTGCTTCCCAAGGTAGGGAAGGTCGCCTGTGGTGTTTGGCAGAGTGTACTAGACAAGTAGAGTGTGTTGGAATGTTATTATATTGGTTGGGGATGCCCAGAGGGCGTCCTTTTATAACAATTTGGATCATAGTACATGTGTAGTGACAATCTAACTGTGCCCTAGCTTGGCCAAGACGGCCCTGGCCTGGCCTAGTATTGTTCCCAATCACAGGGTGTCTTTTTGCCTTTTCTTGGCGCTTCTATCAGCGCTCCAGACGTGTTCTAGGCCTTCCCAGGCCCTCTCCAGCTATTCTGGATCGTTCTAGACCATTCTGGACCATTCCAGACCATTCTAGACACAAGTGGATGTCCTCCCACATGTCCCGTGTGCTCTAAGTCTTCCCAGAGGCGCCCACAGGTAGATTCCAACACTCCCACCATCTCTGGGACATTTGAGGACGTTTGGATGCATTGCCTATGCCTACATTCAACCCAACAAGCGCCAGAAGCTGGATGATGCTGCCGTCAAGTGCATCATGCTGGGGTATAGCTCCCACAGCAAGGAATACCGGCTTATGGACATACAGACTAAGAAGATCCTGTTCTCCAGAAGTGTCAAATTCGATGAGAAGAGCTTTATTCCATCCCTCCAGTCTGCTCAGATGCCTCAAGTGCCTGCTGAGAGCCTGGAAGTGGGAATTGGGCCTGAAATGAAGCTGCAGGATGTCAGTGACGAGCTGCAGGATGTCAGTGACGAGCTGCAGGATGTCAGTGACGAGCTGCAGGATGTCAGTGACGACTCTGAGGACACAGCCATGTCAGAAGGAGAGGAGAACATGAGGGAACGGACCCCTGAGCCGTCCTCTGACTATGAGAGTGCTGCAGAGCCTTCTCCAACCCCCAAAAGACTCAGGAAGCCGCCAGGAGAGTGGTGGAAGGCTTCAAGCAACGCTGCAAACGTTGCTGCAGTTGCCTATGCTGTCTCCTTTGTCTTAAACGAGCCCACAAGCTACAAGGAGAGCCAGACCATGCCAGATGCTTCACAATGGCGTCAGGCTGCTCAGGAAGAGATGGATGCTCTTGCCAAGAATGGGACATGGCAACTTGTGGATCTGCCAACGGGCAGAAAAGCTATTGGATGCAAGTGGGTCTTCAAACGAAAGCTGAAGGACACAGGAGAGCTTGACAGATACAAGGCAAGACTGTTGAGACGTCTTGACATCTACAAACAGGAACTCAGCATACCAGATAGGTTGCTAGGTTGTTGTCAAGACTTGCAGAGGGTCTGAAGGTGCTTCCCAAGGTAGGGAAGGTCGCCTGTGGTGTTTGGCAGAGTGTACTAGACAAGTAGAGTGTGTTGGACTGTTATTATATTGGTTGGGGATGCCCAGAGGGCGTCCTTTTATAACAATTTGGATCATAGTACATGTGTAGTGACAATCTAACTGTGCCCTAGCTTGGCCAAGACGGCCCTGGCCTGGCCTAGTATTGTTCCCAATCACAGGGTGTCTTTTTGCCTTTTCTTGGCGCTTCTATCAGCGCTCCAGACGTGTTCTAGGCCTTCCCAGGCCCTCTCCAGCTATTCTGGATCGTTCTAGACCATTCTGGACCATTCCAGACCATTCTAGACACAAGTGGATGTCCTCCCACATGTCCCGTGTGCTCTAAGTCCTCCCAGAGGCGCCCACAGGTAGATTCCAACACTCCCACCATCTCTGGGACATTTGAGGACGTTTGGATGCATTGCCTATGCCTACATTCAACCCAACAAGCGCCAGAAGCTGGATGATGCTGCCGTCAAGTGCATCATGCTGGGGTATAGCTCCCACAGCAAGGAATACCGGCTTATGGACATACAGACTAAGAAGATCCTGTTCTCCAGAAGTGTCAAATTCGATGAGAAGAGCTTTATTCCATCCCTCCAGTCTGCTCAGATGCCTCAAGTGCCTGCTGAGAGCCTGGAAGTGGGAATTGGGCCTGAAATGAAGCTGCAGGATGTCAGTGACGAGCTGCAGGATGTCAGTGACGAGCTGCAGGATGTCAGTGACGAGCTGCAGGATGTCAGTGACGACTCTGAGGACACAGCCATGTCAGAAGGAGAGGAGAACATGAGGGAACGGACCCCTGAGCCGTCCTCTGACTATGAGAGTGCTGCAGAGCCTTCTCCAACCCCCAAAAGACTCAGGAAGCCGCCAGGAGAGTGGTGGAAGGCTTCAAGCAACGCTGCAAACGTTGCTGCAGTTGCCTATGCTGTCTCCTTTGTCTTAAACAAGCCCACAAGCTACAAGGAGAGCCAGACCATGCCAGATGCTTCACAATGGCGTCAGGCTGCTCAGGAAGAGATGGATGCTCTTGCCAAGAATGGGACATGGCAACTTGTGGATCTGCCAACGGGCAGAAAAGCTATTGGATGCAAGTGGGTCTTCAAACGAAAGCTGAAGGACACAGGAGAGCTTGACAGATACAAGGCAAGACTTGTTGCCAAGGGATTCTCTCAGAGAGAGGGATTGGACTATCAGGAGACGTTTGCTCCTGTTGCCAAGTTTGGTCCCATGAGACTGCTGTTCTCCATCATTGCCACAGACGACTTGGAGGCACATCAGATGGACGTGAAGACAGCATTCTTGCAAGGGGATCTGGACTATGTGATCTACATGCGCCAACCGGAGGGCTTTGAGGATTCCAAGCATCCAGGACGGGTCTGCAAGCTTGGGAGACCCCTCTACGGCCTCAAGCAATCAGCAAGGCGCTTCAACCACAAGATAGACCACAAACTGAAGTCTATGGGCTTTGTGCAGTCGACTGCAGAGCCTTGCATGTACTACAGGAGTCAGAATGGGACAACAGAGTACATTCTGATCTATGTGGACGACCTCATTGTGGCCTCATCAAGCAAGGAACAGCTGGGAGATGTCAAGAAGGAGCTGAGGCGAGCTTTTGAGATGACAGACCTTGGAGAGCTGAATTACTTCCTTGGGATTCACATCAGACGGAGCAGAAGCACCCGCACCATCTGGTTGTCTCAGAAGAAGTATGTTGAAGAGGTCGTTTCGAAATTCAACATGGGAGATGCCAAGGTGCATGCCACGCCTATGGAACATGGACTGCACCTCAGAAACAACATGGCACCTCAGAATGAGACGGATGAGCTGGAGATGAGCTCTGTGCCATACAGGAATGCAGTGGGCAGTTTGATCTATGCCATGCTAGGAACACGCCCTGACATTGCTGCTGCAGTTGGAATTGTGTCCAAGTACCTTGCAAAGCCTGGAAAGGAGCATTGGAGTGCTGCCAAGCGGATCATCAGATACCTGAAGGGCACAAGCGAACTTGGAATCCTTCTGGGAGGCAAAGAGAATGTCTCTGAGCCTAGGAAGCTGGTTGGATACTCGGATTCCGACTATGCTGGATGTTTGGACACAAGGAGATCAACCACTGGATTCATCTTCATGTTCAACGGGCCTATCACCTGGCAATCCAAGCGGCAGACCACTGTAGCTCTTTCAAGCACGGAAGCAGAGTACATGGCACTAGCCCAGTGCACCAAGGAAGCTGTTTGGCTTCGTCTGCTTGCAGGGGAGCTCGGATTCAAGCAGGATGGACCCACAATGCTCTTTGAGGACAACCAGGGTGCCATTGCTCTTGCTAAGAACCCGACATTGCATGCCAACACCAAACACATTGAAGTGAGGTACCACTTTATCAGAGAAGCACTAGGACGCTTGGAGATTGCATTAGAGTATCTCTCAACTCAGGACATGGTTGCAGACATCTTGACAAAACCACTGGCTAGGGATCAGTTCTTGAAACTGAGGGACGCCTGTGGGATCACAAAACATGTTTCGTGAGTGGGAGTGTTGGAATCTACCTGTGGGCGCCTCTGGGAGGACTTAGAGCACACGGGACATGTGGGAGGACATCCACTTGTGTCTAGAATGGTCTGGAATGGTCCAGAATGGTCTAGAACGATCCAGAATAGCTGGAGAGGGCCTGGGAAGGCCTAGAACACGTCTGGAGCGCTGATAGAAGCGCCAAGAAAAGGCAAAAAGACACCCTGTGATTGGGAACAATACTAGGCCAGGCCAGGGCCGTCTTGGCCAAGCTAGGGCACAGTTAGATTGTCACTACACATGTACTATGATCCAAATTGTTATAAAAGGACGCCCTCTGGGCATCCCCAACCAATATAATAACAGTCCAACACACTCTACTTGTCTAGTACACTCTGCCAAACACCACAGGCGACCTTCCCTACCTTGGGAAGCACCTTCAGACCCTCTGCAAGTCTTGACAACAACCTAGCAACCTATCTGGTATGCTGAGTTCCTGTTTGTAGATGTCAAGACGTCTCAACAGTCTTGCCTTGTATCTGTCAAGCTCTCCTGTGTCCTTCAGCTTTCGTTTGAAGACCCACTTGCATCCAATAGCTTTTCTGCCCGTTGGCAGATCCACAAGTTGCCATGTCCCATTCTTGGCAAGAGCATCCATCTCTTCCTGAGCAGCCTGACGCCATTGTGAAGCATCTGGCATGGTCTGGCTCTCCTTGTAGCTTGTGGGCTCGTTTAAGACAAAGGAGACAGCATAGGCAACTGCAGCAACGTTTGCAGCGTTGCTTGAAGCCTTCCACCACTCTCCTGGCGGCTTCCTGAGTCTTTTGGGGGTTGGAGAAGGCTCTGCAGCACTCTCATAGTCAGAGGACGGCTCAGGGGTCCGTTCCCTCATGTTCTCCTCTCCTTCTGACATGGCTGTGTCCTCAGAGTCGTCACTGACATCCTGCAGCTCGTCACTGACATCCTGCAGCTCGTCACTGACATCCTGCAGCTTCACTTCAGGCCCAATTCCCACTTCCAGGCTCTCAGCAGGCACTTGAGGCATCTGAGCAGACTGGAGGGATGGAATAAAGCTCTTCTCATCGAATTTGACACTTCTGGAGAACAGGATCTTCTTAGTCTGTATGTCCATAAGCCGGTATTCCTTGCTGTGGGAGCTATACCCCAGCATGATGCACTTGACGGCAGCATCATCCAGCTTCTGGCGCTTGTTGGGTTGAATGTAGGCATAGGCAATGCATCCAAACGTCCTCAAATGTCCCAGAGATGGTGGGATACCATGGAACATCTCATAAGGCGTCTTGGGGCATGCAACAGTGGGAGATCTGTTCCTCAGATAGACTGCTGTCATGATTGCTTCTCCCCAGAAACGCTTGTCCAAGCCTGACTGCTTCAACAAACATCTCCCCATCTCCACAAGGGTACGGTTGGCTCGTTTAGCAACACCATTTTGCTGTGGAGTATTTACTGAACTCCTCTGATGCTGTGTGCCCTTCTCCTTGAAGTGGTCCCTTAGCAAGTTGCTCATGTACTCGCCTCCTGGGTCGGATCTGACAGCTTTGATCTGCTTTCCATGTAGGGGGACGAGTGCTGCTTCCAGCTCCTGATAGTGCCTAGCAACTTCTCCCTTGGTCTTCATAAGGCAAACATGGAAATATCTCGTCTTGTCATCAATGAATGTGACGAAATAGCGATATCCAGTGATTGTGGGTGGTTCAACTGGTCCCCAGACATCTGTGTGGATCAATCCCAGCTTCTCTGATGCTCTGGAGGCCTGTGCCTTGGGGAATGGCGCTCTGCTTGCTTTGCTGAGTGCACAAGTGTCACAAATGCTCAAGCTCCCACTAGTTTGAACGCCCTTGGCAAGCTTGGTGAGCCTTCCAATGTCTGCAACGTTCAAATGCCCAAGTCTCTGATGCCATAGGGACAAGTCCTGACTTGTTGTGTCCCTTCCAACATTGTGGGCAATCCCAGCATTTGCCTGCCCATGTGTTGTCTCGAATGTGTAGACAAATTGGTTCTCTTTGGCAAGGAAAGCCATCCCATCCTTTGCAATGATCCGAGCAGCCTGTGGTCCCACTTCAAAACAAGCTCCAGCTTTGGCAAGGCGAGCCAGTGATAGGAGGTTCTTGGTCATCTTGGGGACGTGCCAGCAGTTCTGGATTTGCAGGGGCACTGTCTTCCCCTCTGTGTTGATCACCCATGTGTGAAGCGTTCCATGCCCCACAGCTTCCAATGTGTGATTGTCTGCCATCTCAATGGCGACAGGAGACATCTTCTCATAGTCCCCAAACAGCTCTCTGCGGCCAGTCATGTGCTGAGAGGCTCCTGAGTCCAAAATCCAAGTGTTGGATGTCAGGGATGGCATCTGAGTTCCAATGGTGGTGAAAGCAAAGCCTCCAGGCGTCTGTTGAGTCGAGTTGGCCTGGTTTAGGCCCTTCTTCTCGTCTGCTGCCCTCTTGTGGCATTCCTTCTTGATGTGACCCTTCTTGTTGCAGTAGTGACAGACTGCCTCCTTCTTCCAATCTGGCTTTCCCCCAGCCTTGTTGGTCTTCTGAGCATTCCCTTTGGTGTCAGCTTGTGTGAAGAAGGCTTTTGCTGCCTTTCCAGAGTTCTTCTTTCCATCTGCACGCCTCATTTCCTCCTGCAACAGCCTGGATGTCACAAAAGCCAAGTCCAGCTTCTCACTGGTCGACTCCAGAGTCATCACAAGGGTGTCAAAGGCTTCTGGAAGGGAAGAGAGCAAGGAGAACACATGGTCCTCCTCAGAAACGGGAGCTCCGATGGCTGCAAGTTCCTGGGTCATCCTCTTGGTCTTGTTGATGTGGATGGTCATGGAATCAGTTGGGTCCATTGTCACAGTGAGGAACCGACGTCTCAGGAAGTGTCTGTTGGCAACCCCCTTCTTCTCATGCACCTCCCTCAGCTTTTCCCATGCTTCAAGGGCGGATTCGGCCTCATGAACATGCATCAATTGCTCATCATTCAAAGACATGATCAGCAGAGCCAGAGCTCTCTCATCTCGACGTATCCAGTTGTCTGATGCTGTGTTGGTGGCCTTGGCAGTTCCAGAGCCTTCCTTGATGTCAATGGCATCCCAAAGTCCCTTCTCAATCAACAGCATCTTCATTTTCAACTTCCAAAGGTGAAAGTTCTCCCCAGTGAACCTCTCAATGGACACTCGGATGTCAGAGTCGCCAGCCATCTTGTGCAAAGAGTGTGGCAAAATGGGATAGTCCCGGTGTTCAACCGCAAGTAGTCAGAACCTACTCCAGAAAATCCACTCCAGTCCAGTCCAGTCCAGACAATAGCTCGTTCGATGGTCAGACGCAGGTGTCCTATGCCTGCTATCTAGGCTTCTCGAGTGCTCAAACAGTTCTCCAAGTCCTCAGCAGTACCAGTGATAGGCACAGTGACGTGTTTCCCAGATAGGGATAGAGGTGGAGTCAGTAATGTTCAGACAGCTGTGTCAGGGCTCATAACCTGTTGAGACGTCTTGACATCTACAAACAGGAACTCAGCATACCAGATAGGTTGCTAGGTTGTTGTCAAGACTTGCAGAGGGTCTGAAGGTGCTTCCCAAGGTAGGGAAGGTCGCCTGTGGTGTTTGGCAGAGTGTACTAGACAAGTAGAGTGTGTTGGAATGTTATTATATTGGTTGGGGATGCCCAGAGGGCGTCCTTTTATAACAATTTGGATCATAGTACATGTGTAGTGACAATCTAACTGTGCCCTAGCTTGGCCAAGACGGCCCTGGCCTGGCCTAGTATTGTTCCCAATCACAGGGTGTCTTTTTGCCTTTTCTTGGCGCTTCTATCAGCGCTCCAGACGTGTTCTAGGCCTTCCCAGGCCCTCTCCAGCTATTCTGGATCGTTCTAGACCATTCTGGACCATTCCAGACCATTCTAGACACAAGTGGATGTCCTCCCACATGTCCCGTGTGCTCTAAGTCCTCCCAGAGGCGCCCACAGGTAGATTCCAACAATCCCACCATCTCTGGGACATTTGAGGACGTTTGGATGCATTGCCTATGCCTACATTCAACCCAACAAGCGCCAGAAGCTGGATGATGCTGCCGTCAAGTGCATCATGCTGGGGTATAGCTCCCACAGCAAGGAATACCGGCTTATGGACATACAGACTAAGAAGATCCTGTTCTCCAGAAGTGTCAAATTCGATGAGAAGAGCTTCATTCCATCCCTCCAGTCTGCTCAGACGCCCCAAGTGCCTGCTGACAGCCTGGAAGTGGGAATTGGGCCTGAAATGAAGCTGCAGGATGTCAGTGACGAGCTGCAGGATGTCAGTGACGAGCTGCAGGATTTCAGTGACGACTCTGAGGACACAGCCATGTCAGAGGGAGAGGAGAACATGAGGGAACAGACCCCTGAGCCGTCCTCTGACTATGAGAGTGCTGCAGAGCCTTCTCCAACCCCCAAAAGACTCAGGAAGCCACCAGGAGAGTGGTGGAAGGCTTCAAGCAACGCTGCAAACGTTGCTGCAGTTGGCTATGCTGTCTCCTTTGTCTCAAACGAGCCCACAAGCTACAAGGAGAGCCAGACCATGCCAGATGCTTCACAATGGCGTCAGGCTGCTCAGGAAGAGATGGATGCTCTTGCCAAGAATGGGACATGGCAACTTGTGGACCTGCCAAGGGGCAGAAAAGCTATTGGATGCAAGTGGGTTTTCAAACGAAAGCTGAAGGACACAGGAGAGCTTGACAGATACAAGGCACGACTTGTTGCCAAAGGATTCTCACAGAGAGAGGGATTGGACTATCAGGAGACATTTGCTCCCGTTGCCAAGTTTGGTCCCATGAGACTGCTGTTCTCCATCTTTGCCACAGACGACTTGGAGGCACATCAGATGGATGTGAAGACAGCATTCTTGCAAGGGGATTTTGATTATGTGATCTACATGCGCCAACCGGAGGGCTTTGAGGATTCCAAGCATCCAGGACGGGTCTGCAAGCTTGGGAGACCCCTCTACAGCCTCAAGCAATCAGCAAGGCGTTTCAACCACAAGGTTGACCACAAACTGAAATCTATGGGCTTTGTGCAGTCGACTGCAGAGCCTTGCATGTACTACAGGAGCCAGAATGGGGCTACAGAGTACATTCTGATCTATGTGGATGACCTCATTGTGGCCTAACCAAGCAACGAACAGCTGGGGGATGTCAAGAAGGAGCTGAGGCAAGCTTTTGAGATGACAGACCTTGGAGAGCTGAATTACTTCCGTGGGATTCACATCAGATGGAGCAGAAGCACCCGCACCATCTGGTTGTCTCAGAAGAAGTATGTTGAAGAGGTTGTTTAGAAATTCAACATGGGAGATGCCAAGGTTCATGCCACACCTATGGAACATGGACTGCAACTCAGAAACAACATGGCACCTCAGAACGAGACGGACGAGCTAGAGACGAGCTCTGTGTCATACAGGAATGCAATGGGCAGTTTGATCTATGCCATGCTAGGAACACGCCCTGACATTGCTGCTGTAGTTGGAACCGTGTCCAAGTACCTTGCAAAGCCTGGAAAGGAGCATTGGAGTGCTGCCAAGCGGATCATCAGATACCTGAAGGGCACAAGCAAACTTGGAATCCTTCTGGGAGGCAAAGAGAATGCCTCTGAGCCTAGAAAGCTGGTTGGATACTCGGATTCCGACTATGCTGGATGTTTGGACACAAGGAGATCAACCACTGGATTCATCTTCATTTTCAACGGGCCTATCACCTGGCAATCCAAGCGGCAGACCACTGTAGCTCTTTCAAGCATGGAAGCAGAGTACATGGCACTAGCCCAGTGCACCAAGGAAGCTGTTTGGCTTTGTCTGCTTGCAGGGGAGCTTGGATTCAAGCAGGATGGACCCACAATGCTCTTTGAGGACAACCAGGGTGCCATTGCTCTTGCTAAGAACCCAACACTGCATGCCAGCACCAAACACATTGAAGTGAGGTACCACTTTATCAGAGAAGCACTAGGACGCTTGGAGAGTGCATTAGAGTATCTCAACTCAGGAAATGGTTGCAGACATCTTGACAAAACCACTGGCTAGGGATCAGTTCTTGAAACTGAGGGACGCCTGTGGGATCACAAAACATGTTTTGTGAGTGGGAGTGTTGGAATCTACCTGTGGGCGCCTCTGGGGGGACTTAGAGCACACGGGACATGTGGGAGGACATCCACTTGTGTCTAGAATGGTCTGGAATGGTCCAGAATGGTCCAGAACGATCCAGAATAGCTGGAGAGGGCCTGGGAAGGCCTAGAACACGTCTGGAGCGCTGATAGAAGCGCCAAGAAAAGGCAAAAAGACACCCTGTGATTGGGAACAATACTAGGCCAGGCCAGGGCCGTCTTGGCCAAGCTAGGGCACAGTTAGATTGTCACTACACATGTACTATGATCCAAATTGTTATAAAAGGACACCCTCTGGGCATCCCCAACCAATACAATAACAGTCCAACACACTCTACTTGTCTAGTACACTCTGCCAAACACTACAGGTGACCTTCCCCACCTTGGGAAGCACTTTCAGACCCTCTGCTAGTCTTGACAACAACCTAGCAACCTATCTGGTATGCTGAGTTCCTGTTTGTAGATGTCAAGACGTCTCAACAATCTCACCCATGTGGGTCCACCCTTGTCTACTGCAAGTCAGGACGACCCCAATGCCATCAAAGCAATTATCGCATCTCTTTCCAAGAACCTGAAGAACTTCTCTGGACGCAACCACAGTGGCCAACCCGACTATCAGAGTCTCTTTGACTACATCCGTGCGTTCAACAACTACTTTTCAGTTGCCCAGCTCAGTGACACCACCAAGTCCTACTGGCTGTCTCTTAGCTGACTGGTGAAGTGGCTCAATGTTACCAATCTTACCAATTGGCAATGAATGCTGGCACTGAACCTTTGATTGTGACTTGGGAACAACTACAGACTTACCTTAAGAAAGCTCACTGCCCTATCGATCATCAGGAAGTCATCCTTGACAAGTTCTATAATCCTCAACAGGGGAAGCACTCAGTGGATCAGCTTAACAAGGCATTTCTGGATCTGCGGATCCAACTCCCTCGTCCTCTCACCTCTGAAGAAGAACGCAATTTCTACAAGAGGGTACTTGATTCCCATTACCCTGTACAAATCACAGCTGGCAATACCGATTGTCAGCTTAGTCTGGCCGAATTTCAAGCCACTGCCTTACGATTGGAGGCTTTAAACAAGCGGATCAATCAGTTGGACTCATCATCTTCTTCAGCCCTTCAGTCTGGCAACAAGAAGAAACAGAAGTCTTCTCCAGCTGCCAATACTGCACCTGTGCCGACTACCTATTCTGTTGCAGCACCTGCCACAGCTGAGTCCCCTAAGAAACCTTCTAAATGGGACACTATTCCAGTCAAGGCAAATGTCTACCAGCAAACACAACTATTGGGATAGCCCTAGAGCCACAGACTCCCAAAAGCAAGCCGAATGCAAAAAGCGCAAATTGGAATACCACCAGAAGCAACTGGCCTCCACTAATGCCATGATGGCTACTTCCTCAGGCCTTGTTGTTGCCTCTACCGCTCCCACCTTTGCCATGGAAGATTCTGCATCTTCTAAAGCATGTAGAGCAGCCTCTAATTGCACACTCAAATGGGTGGTTGATTCCGGCGCCTCTGACCACATGTGCTATCAGGAATCTGCCTTCCTACACCTCAAGCCTATCACCCACACTGTGGAAGAGGCTAACAGTGTTATTTTTGATGCTACTGGCCTTGGAGACATTTCAGTGATGTATCAAGGACATGGACTGATTGTAATGAGGCGTGGCTTGCCAGCCTAAGCCTAGATACACGTCGGGAAGGGCCCCGCGCAAGATGGATGCTAGCGTCAGCATCCCGAAGGGTACTAGACCTCAGGGATCGCCACGGATGACCATCACGTGACCAGGCCGCCTCACGGTCCAGAAGAAAAGTAGGAATACTCCGACGAGGGCGTATTCAAGGATTAGAGATCTTACAGTAGAATTAGACATAGGGAATTCCCGAATAGAAGACTAGACTCTGGCAACGGACCTAGTATTATTACATGGTAGCACCACCCCATAGACGACAACAATGGCACGTAGCACCAGGAACAGCCCAATGGCAGTAGGAGAACCCGAAGTCAACACACCGACCGACAACCCCGTCGCAATGTTGGCTGCACAATTGGCGGAGACCCAACGCCTACTGCAGGAACAGATTGCAATGGGAGAGGCCCGCTTTGAAGCCCTCCTCTCAAGGATTCCGACTCCAGTCCAACCAGCGGTTGCAACACCGCACGTCGACATCATCCTGGTGGAAGAAAACCGCGCACAAATGCAAGCTGAGAAGGAATGCCGTGAGAACCTTCGCAAGCAGCTGACACACTTCGACGGAAAAGGGAACAGTGAAGAAATGGTGTCGAAGGTCGATGAGTTCTTGAAGGTCCACACGCGCTACCTTGAGGCAACCGACTTCAGGACGGACCACCGGGACGTCGACCACATCTCGGGGTACCTCAAGGAAACCGCCGACGAATGGTGGCAAATGCTCAGAGATGCCGGCGACCAGCCCACGACATTGGAAGAATTCACAAGGATCCTCCGCGTCCGCTTCTACCCCGCCAACTTACGAAACACTGCAGAAGCAAAGATGAAGCGGCTGGTTTTCACTAATAGCATATCGGAGTATATCGCCAAGTTAAATACCCTTTGGGCCCAGATCGTGACGCTCGACGACAAGGAGCGGCTTACCCCAAGGCAAGAGCGTGACTATTTCTTGATGGGATTCTCAACCAACCATGTTGGCCAGCGCATTCGGGACCACTGCTATGCCACAATCATGAGGAATAATGGCGCCGAGATCCCGATCACCGAGCTACAGAACGAAGCTCTACTATGCTACAGGATTCGAGGCTATGCGGATGATCTCGCGCGGGTAACCCCCGACGGAAGGAGACGTCAGTACGCTGCAGTCCAGCCGGCTCAGGTACATTGAGGAAACTATCAAGCACGAGAAAGGGGACGCCACACCCCCTATGGCTCAGGTCGTCCCACGCACGGTACGGACAACCACCAAGGGACCTCAAACCGCGAGTGCATTACCTATAACGAATGTTGTGAACGCAACGAATGTTTCAACTGCGGAGGCAAGGGGCACTATGCCCGTGGGTGCTCAGCAGGTAAAGGTAAGACCGGTGAGCATAGAACCCTGTAGAGATCACCGAAGAGTCCGGGGATGACCCGGTCAGCAACAGGGGCTCAGTCAACAGCTCGGATTTTTGCCCCGGGTGCTAAACGTTTGCACTGTCTCAGTACCCCAACCCCGGATGCAAGACAAGATCCCCACGGACAGGCCGGGACCCTGCATCCATAGGAAGACATTTGTGGTTCACGGGATGATACAAGGGCACTTTGCCCGCATCCTAATCGATACCGGGTGTAACACCCTGATCATCAGCGACACTTGGGCAGCCAAGCACGGCCTCCGGACCTACACCTCTCCAACCCCGCTGGAGGTCCGATGGGGCAATAGAGCGGGAAACTACGGTGCAATGAAGATGACCTGTGGGGACCTCGCGGTGTTCACCGAGGAGAAGATTACCTACTGGGAAGACACCGTACCATTCGTGGTTGCACCGATCAGGGTCGATGTCATACTCGGCTTACCATTCATATTGGGATTGGACGTCCGAGGGCTCTTCGATCAAGAAGGCTTCCCAACAATGACGTTTTACCACGATGGCCAGACCCGCAGCCTTCGAGCCAAATTGACTAATCGCCATTGGGAAGCACCGTCCGCGTGCACCGCCCGCCTGCTCTCCCCACGAGAGATACCGCCCCGCAGAGTCCAGCCGGCGAAGCCAGCACTCAATGCAGAGGGAATCTACACGGCCAAGCAATGGAAACGTTTGATGAAGAAGGGTGAGATCACTGGAGTCTTTGAAGTACACATCGTAGATGCAATCCCAGGCGTAGAGGCTCAATTCGTACAGACGGTCGACGCCAAGAAAAGGGTGATCTTGGAGGAGCGACGCCACACCAACGCCGAAGCCAAGGCGGCAGATCAAGAGGACCCGCTAGAGGCGCTGGCGGCCGACCATCCACTCCGACCGACCCTAGAGAAATACGTCACGACGTTATTCACCGAGCAGTCAGGCATGCCTCCGGATCGAGGCGGGGACAATTTCACCATTCGGCTCAAACACGGCTTGAAGCCCGTGATGCAGCCACTCCGACATTTGAGCCCGGACGAATTGGACGAGCTTGGCCAGCAGATGCAGCACCTAATGGACAAGGGTTGGATCTCACACTCTCGCAGCCCGTGGGGCGTGCCCGTTCTATTTGCCCCAAAGAAGGACGGCGGCTTACGCTGCTGCATTGACTACCGGGCACTGAACAAGATGACCCACAAGGATGCCACGCCACTTCCGAACCTCTCGGAACTGCGTGACAGGCTTGTCAACATGCGGGTATTTACCGCAATTGACATCCGCGACGCGTACCACTGCATCATGATTCGACTGGAAGATAGGGAGAAAACAGCGTTCCGAACACGTTTTGGACACTTCGAATACAATGTTCTACCTTTCGGCTTAACTAATGCACCTGCTACATTCCAGCGACTCACCAACAAACTCTTGGGCGACAAGTACAACGCCTACGTGATCTCATACCTCGACGATATTCTCATATTCAGCACCGACATGAATTCGCACATTCAGCACGTTGAAGAGATCCTCAAGACCTTGGCAGAACATCGCCTTCACGTCAAACCCAGTAAATGTCAATGGGCCGTTGACGAAGTCGAGTTCTGCGGCCACCGATTCGGCAAGGATGGCCTGAGTATCGCCCCCTCCAAGGTGACCGCGGTCCGGGAATGACCTCGCCCGACCAACTCCCTGGAGCTCCTTAGCTTCATGGGCCTCGTCAACTATGTCAAGGAATACATTCCTGAGTATGCACAGATTGCCCTGCCACTAACGAACTTGCAATCCGGCAACCACCCATGGCAGTGGGTGACAAGGAAGATCGAGCATTCAATCGCTTAAAGGAATTATGCTCCTCGGCACCCACCCTAGCGTACTTTGACCCGGCGCTCGACACCTACTTGTTCACGGACGCATTGGGCTACGCCTACGGCGGATGGCTGGCACAGCCGGCCAAAGGGGATTTCCCTTACCCTCACCCACTACCAACCACCAAATCAGGCTTAGCCAATCTCCCGCAACTTCGCCCGGTGACCTACTACTCCCGCAAGATGCAACCCGCCGAGACTTGATACCCCGTGCATGAACAAGAACTACTGGGACTAGTCAAATCCATACGCGCCAACCGCCATTACCTCATCGGCCGCCCATTCCGCGCGTTTGTCGACCACAAATCCCTGATCTACCTCCAGGAACAACCCCACCTGTCACGTCGCCAAGCAGGCTGGGTCGAGTTCCTCCAACAGTTCGATTTCTCAGTGGAATACCTCCCCGGCACATGGAATTCGATCGCCGACTTCCTCAGTCACGACCCGACTTACGCCCCCAAGTGTGCGACCGGCCAGGCCAAGATCGACGTGGTCACCGCCATTGTGCAGACGGAGAAGCCCGTCACAACGCACATGCCGACCGATGCGGACTGGACCCAAGCGCTCGCACCGGATGATTTCGGCCAAAACATCTTACTAACCCTCAACAGTCCACAGGAGAACCTGTCCGGCCATGCGCGCCGATTCCGGACAGTGGACTCCCCTCCGCACCGATTCTTGATGTACCATGACCGTCGGTACATCCCCGACAGCTTGCGGGGGCCACTCCTTCAGATTCATCACGACTCCCTTGCGAACAGTGGTCACTCCGGTGTCCAACGGACGCTCGCCAAACTTCTGGAGTCGTACTACTGGCCCCACATGGAACGCAATGTGTACCAATATGTCCGCACCTGCCCTACCTGCCAACGTCACAAGCAAACCACGCCGATCGGTTTCCTCCGCAGTTTACCGATCTCCAACGCTTGTTGGCAACAACTCGGCATGGATATATTCTTCCCCACGTCAGGCTCTAAGGGGGGAGAACCTCGGGTAGAGCCCGACGTGACGAAGAACCCTCCGCACCACACCGGCGAGAGACTGACCAAGACGGCAGACGCCGTACTCCTCATCGTTGACTACCTTTCATGCCGTGTGATACTCCTACCTACTAACACACGCGCTACAGCTCAGGAGACGGCTCAACTCTTTCTGGAACAGGCATTTCGCCACACGGGGTTACCCCACACCATCGTGAGCGATCGGGACCCCAAGTGGCTATCAGAATTCTGGCGGTACCTCATGCAGGCACTCGACGTCAAGCAAGAACTCTTGTCGGCACAACACCAACAGACCAACAGCAAGGCGGAGAACGCCATCAAGACGATCAAGGGAATCATTGTCCCCTTTCTTGACTATGCCGGCTCCAACTGGAAGAGTTTACTCCCTACACTTGAGTATAACTACAACCGAACGCCGCAGACGTCGACGGGACTACCCCCTTTCGAGATTGACCTAGGCCGCGTTCCCCGGGTACCGAACCAATGGGTAGCGTCTAACCCTGGAGAGATGATAAGGCAATCGGCACGAACCGCCATGGAGAGACGGATTAAGGAGTTCGCCGACGTGACCTGCATCGTGCAGCAACGGCTTCGAGACGCACAGGACCAGCAGGCAAAGTACTACGACTGCAAGAAGCACACGGAAGCATACCGAGAGGGTGACAAGGTCTTACTCCATCGTGAGGGTATTGCGATTACCAGCGTCACCACAAGGAACAAAAAGCTGGCTGAGCAATGGATTGGACCATTCACAGTACGCGGCAAGGGCCCGCATCCTGACACCTACGAGCTCGAACTACCCAAGGAGTTCACAGGGTTGCACCCAGTCTTTCGTGTCAGCATTCTGAGACGTTACCATGACCCGGGTGGTACCCCGTACAGACAGGTCACTGCCCCGCCTGAGCCCGAGAAGGACGAAGATGGTCAGGAGACCTACCAAGTGGACAAGATCCTAAATGCCAGATGACACAGGAACACCGAGCAGTTCCTAGTCAAGTGGACAGGTTACGACAACACTCAGAACACGTGGGAGCCGTATGCACACATGAAGGGAACGACCGCACTGGAAGAATGGCTCCGGGAGCACCCCGGAGAGGATCGCGGCCAAAGGCTAGCAGCCAGGCGACGTAAGAGAACCTAGATAGCGAGCTGTAATGTAAATTAATAAGAGAGATACTACTTGAGGTAGAGGACATTCTAGTGCGAGATTCCAGCATCGTTGGACGATGGCCAAAGGCTGCTGGGCAGCATACCTCAGTGAGAAAGATGCCAGCATCATTGGACAATGGCTGAAGGCTGCTGGGCAGCATACCTCACTGGGTGAGATGCCGGCATCGCTGGGCGATGAGCCGACGGCTTGCCGATGCAAGGTGACCGGCACCAGATTTGCATGGCGGCGTACCTCGAGATTCGCGGGGACCATGGCCGTAGTACATACCCACGCGAAGGGGAAGAGAAGGGCTCAGCCAAGATACCTGCATCGTTTGACGATGGGCCGAAGGCCGCTGGGTGGCGTACCTCACTGGGTGAGAAGGGTGATGCTGGACATCGACCGGCTTGCAAATGCAAGGTGACCGGCACCAGATTTGCATGGCAGCGTACCTCGAGACCCGCGGGGACCATGGCCGCAGTACATACCCACGCGAAGGGGAAGAGAGGGGCTTCGGCCAAGATACCGGCATTGTTTGACGATGGGCCGAAGGTTGCTGGGCGACATACCTCGCTGGGCGAGATGCTGGGATCGCTGGGCGATGAGCCAAAGACTGCGAGGCAGTAGACCTCACGAGGTGAGATGCCGGCATCGTTGGACGGTGGCCGAAGGCTGCTGGGCAGCATATCTCGCTGGGCAGGATGCCAGGATCGCTGGGCAATGAGCCGAAGACTGCAAGGCAGTAGACCTCACGAGGTGAGATGCTGGGATCGCTGGGTGATGAGCTGAAGACTGCAAGGCAGTAGACCTCACAAGGTGAGATGCCGGCATCGTTGGACAATGGCCGAAGGCTGCTGGGCAGCATATCTCGCTGGGCAGGATGCCAGGATCGCTGGGCAATGAGCCGAAGACTGCAAGGCAGTAGACCTCACTAGGTGAGATACCGGCATCGTTGGACGATGGCCGGGGAACCGCTGGGCGGTCTCCCCAACGGGGAAGTGTGATGCAGGGAATCTACCATGAGCACCATAGCCGGGAGGAAGCCGAGTGACATTGGACACAGCGGACGCATACAAACTGCTACAAGGCTCAAGGGAGCACAGCGATGAGAAGGCAAGTACAGCGATGAGGTTTGGGTACTGAATTTGATTATACGGCCCGAAGGCCAGGCCCCAAAGGAGCAACGGACAACAAGTGAAAGTATGTACAAGAAAAAGGGGGGGGAAGAACTAATCAACCAATCTTGGTGAAGGAGAGTTGGCACCGATTGCCGTGGCACCGGTCGCCCAACCTGCACCGGAGGCGGGTGTAATTTGCCACGTTCATCTCGCTGCGAAGAGAGCTGAGTTAGTCAGGTAAGACAGCAGCAGGCCGAAGAGTACTACTTACGCGCAGACGTGGCCCATGCAGTGGAGGTGGTTGCATGGGAACATGCAGAGGTCCGCTCCAACATGGTTGCAGCCAGCGAACTGGCACCCGGCGGGGATGGCCGCAAAGAAGAGGACCCGGTCGCAGTGGGGGGCGCCGCACGTCAACTGGCCCTGAGGGCCGTCGTTCTGGAAAGCAAAGGAACAAAGGAACCACACCGTTAGGGAGACATCAGGCCGCCTCTCAGCAAAGGGGGAACATACCGTGTCTTTGGCCGCCGCCACGATGCAGGGCCGGCACACCAGATGGTGGCATTCTGACATGAACATCTTGCTCTTGCAGAAACGGCGGCATTTCCAGCAAGAAGGCAAGTCGGCCGACCTCTCGGAGGTGGACTTTTTATGGACCAAGGGGTCCTGTAGATAACAAGGGAAGACGGGGAACATGAGACGAATTGCCACAACCGAGGATGAGCACCGACCCCTACTTACCCGGGCGGGCTGGGCCCGCTTGGTTGCGCCTTTCGCGAGTTGTTGGGTGGGCCGGCACTTGCCCGCGGTGGTGGTGTCAGAGGGGAGAGGAGAGTTGTTGGCGACGTCAGCCATGTTGTGTATGTATGTATGTGTGTGTTGTGTGTGTGTGTGATGTGTGTGTGTGTCGAGCTACAAAGGAAAGAAGAGCGAGAGGGGGGAGATTCAATGGGCAGTACCTTTTAAAGGCTTGACCTGCCTGGGAACGCTCGGAAATTCAGGTGTTAGTGTTTCATCCCCTGCGGAGCGCAGCAGATGATACTTATCAAAATCCGCATGGAGGAAGCTACTCGTGATTCATCTAAGGCCCCTGCGAAGAGAGAAATAGACTTTCCGACAACTTCACGCACCACAAAGGGCGGAGACTACCTGCCGGAGACTACCGCGACGCGACCCGCGCCAGAGCTGCCTCCCCAGCCTCATCTTTCCACAACCACGTCAGCATCCGTTAACCCGCCGCCGCCAAGCTTAGGCAAGCTTCGCCTCGCTGAAGAGATTTGAGCCTAAGAGATAGCCGCGAATCTAAGGGGGGTGTAATGAGGCGTGGCTCGCCAGCCTAAGCCTAGATACGCATTGGGAAGGGCCCCGCGCAAGATGGATGCTAGCGTCAGCATCCCGAAGGGTACTAGACCTCAGGGATGGCTACGGATGACCATCACAGGACCAGGACCACCTTGCGGTCCAGAAGAAAAGTAGGAATACTCCGACAAGGGCGTATTCAAGACTTAGAGATCTTACAGTAGAATTAGACATAGGGAATTCCCGAATAGAAGACTAGACTCTGGCAACGGACCTAGTATTATTACACTGATCATCCGGGACGTACTTTTCGTTCCATCCTTTTGCCACAATCTACTCTCTGAGCCTACTTTGTCAAAGCGGGGAATCAATCTTTCCTTCAAGCGTACCCATTGTTTTATGGACCTACCAGACAGGATCTCTCTTACCATTCCCCGCACGCTCTCCGGCAATTGCCTTTCACCTGATGGCTCCACCAGCCTCCAGCTTGGCACTGGCTATTGGGGCTCCCACTATCCTCTCTTTGGGGGACTGTCCCCTTTGGCATGCTCGACTTGGTCACCCTTTCTATGACCGCTTTAAAGAGCTGGCCACTGCTTTACCTCTTGCCTTCACTTTACCGCCTTCAGATGCCATCCCTCTTTGTGCTGAATGTGCTCGGCAAGGGCCATAGAGTGGCCAACCCAAAGTCAACCCCACCATCTATCCTGAAGATTCCAGCCTGATCCACGTGGATCTCTTTGGACCAGTTTCAACTCCTTCTCCATCAGGAGCTATCTATTGTCTGGTTATCCTTGACCAAGACACATGTTATTCCAAGAGCTACCCCTTAAAGGACAAGTCGGCCCATAATGTTCATACCTGCCTATTGGATTATGCTGCCCTCTACAAGACCCAACGTGGCTACCCTATCAAGCAAGCCCACACAGATCAAGGCTCTGAATTCCTTAACGATGTGATTCAGGGTTCGAGTGCTTCCCAAGGCATCATCTGGAACACCACGGCTGCTTATTCTTTCTTCCAAAATCCGGTCGAACGTACTCATTGTACCACCCTTGCAGACATGGGATGTACACTGCTCCATGCAGCTCATTTCACTCTGGATTTCTGGGCTGAAGCTTGGAATACCGCAAACTATCTATGTAACCGTCTACCGACCCGTGGATATACCAAGACACCTTTTGAGGCTTGGACCAGCATCAAACCTAAGCTGGACCATCTCAAACTCATTGGGTGCACCGCCTATGTAACCCCGGTTCCTATGAAGGACAAGCTCCTTTCACGTTCATGGACTGGCGTTCTTGTTGACTATGGCCTTTCCTCACCTACGTACCATATTTGGAATCCGGCCACCTCAACCATTGTGGAAACCCGCAATGTCCGTTTTGACAAATCTAAACTATTCTGGGATGCAGCTCTTTCCTTCCATCAACTCCAAGACTACACAGTGGCAGACCTTCCCATTGACAAACCCACTGGCAATGACCTCCCCACGTCTGGCTCTGTTCTGCCGGCAGCTCTTCTGATGAATCTTCCTTATCTGAGGATGAGTATGAAGTGGAGAAGATCATGCAGCATTGCCACCGTCGTGGCAAGCTCCAGTTCTACATGAAATGGAAAGGTTATCCATCTTCTGACAACTCTTGGGAAGATGAAGACCGGCTTGATCATTGTCACCAACTTCTCAATCAATACCTTGAGGACAATGACTTGGGCAACTCATCATGCACCCGACGCACCCATGCCTTCCAGACATCTACTGCTATGTTTGAAGCCACTCCTGTGCCCTGCGATTACGAGGTGCCCAATACTCTCAAGCAGGCCCTTGCCTCTCACCACCGTGTCTCCTGGGAAGCCGCCATGCAAGCCGAACTTGACTCTCTGACCCTTAACAACACCTGGTCAGTTGTTGACTGTCCAGCCCCTCCCACCAACGTTGTGGATTCCCGCTGGGTCTTTGCACTTAAATGCAATGTGGATGGCACTATCAACAAATTCAAGGCTTGCCTTGTAGCTAAGGGTTTTACCCAACGCCATGGCCTGGACTCCCAAGACGCTTATGCTCCTGTTGTGGGCTGGCTGGCTCTGCGCCTCTTTCTTGCCTTATGTGCGCAGATGGACCTAGAAGCTCATCAACTGGATGTAGTCACCGCCTATCTCAATGTGCTTATTGACTTTATCATCTCCATGGAACTTCCACCCAGCCCCTTGCGTTCTGCACACAAGGTTGCCTCACTCAATCAAAGTCTCTATGTCTGGAACAATGACATCGATAGTTTCCTTACTACTGAACTTGGCTTTATGCCTTGTACTGGCGAACCTTGCCTCTACCACAAGCTGGTAAATAGACATCCTGTCTTCCTTGCTTTATATGTGGACAATATCATTGTGGCTGCCCCCCGCACACAGCCTAACCTCCTCACAGATCTCAAGGCCAGTCTCTGCACCAAATATAAGATGACTGATGCGGGCAGGCTTTCATCCATCTTGGGAATCCGGATCATGGCATCCTGACGGTTCTATCTCTTCGGATCAAGAACTACATCAAGGACTCCTTCACCCAATTTAACATCTCCTCTCTCCTACCACTCAGACAACAGACTTGATTCCCAGGCCCAGCTTCTCATGCAACTTTGCAAACTGGGGGCTGGGCAATTGCTTTGTGAGCAGATTGGCTGCCATGTCCTTGGTGGGGCAATACTCTAAGTCCACATGTTGATTGGCAATGGCTTCACGGATGAAGTGGTGCCTAATGTCAATGTGCTTGGTCCTGACATGGCTTGTGGGGTTCCTGGCAAGCGCAATGCAGTCCTGGTTGGCCTCCTAGATTTTGCAAGGCAATCCCTGAGGATAGCCTCGCTCAATCAGTAGTTGCCTGAGCCAAATTGCCTCTTTGTAGGCCTGAGTGAGGGCCATGTACTCTGCCTCAGTGCTGGACAGAGCCACAGTGGGCTGACGCTTACTTTGCCAGGCTACAGGGCCTCCAAACATGAAGACAAAGCCAGTGGTGGAGCCCCTGGAGTCCGGGCAGCCAGCCCAGTCCAAGTCAGAGGACCCTTTCACGTCTGGGGCCATGCTGAAGGATCCTCCCAGCTCGAGAACAGCATCCAGCGTGCCTGACACATAGTGCAGAATGTGCTTTACAGCTTGCCAATGCCCAGGCCCAGGGTTGGCCACGAACTGGCTCACACTGCCCACAGAGGCTGCAAGATCGAGCCTAGTGCCAAGCAATGCATAGATCAGGCTGCCAATGGCACTCCGGTAGGGTGTGTTTGCCATCTGGGCCCTCTCATCATCGCTTTGGGGCTCCATGGCCTTGGTCAAGCGAGTGGAGGTCTCAACTGGTGTGCTGACTGGTTTGCCGTAGTCCATGCCAAAGCTGGCAAGCATCTTCTGGAGATAGTGCTTCTGAGAGAGCCACAGGCGACAGCTGGGGCAGTCCCTGGTAATCTCGACTCCAAGAAACAGTCCCAGAGCGCCCATGTCTGTCATCTTGAACTGCTTGGAGAGCTCAGTCTTAATGTGGTTGATCTGCACCATGGATTTTGATGCCAGAATCAGGTCATCCACATAGACCAGAGATACAGGGCACTCTTGGGGTCATGAGCATGCAGGGTGTAGATGCAATTGTCAGCCTTGCTCTGCACAAAGCCCAGCTGCTTGAGGCAGGCATCAAGAAGCTGATTCCAGTTGCGAGATGACTGCTTGAGACCATACAGGCTGTGACAAAGTCTGCAAACCAGATCCTCCTACTCAGCAATGGCAAAGCCCTCAGGCTGCTCCATATAGATCTCTTCCTCAATGTCAGGGTTAAGGAATGCTGTCACAGCATCCATCTGCTCCAGTTCCATTTCCTCAATGGCTGCAATAGCCAGAACCGTCCTGACAGAGCCGAATTTGGCCACAGGGGCAAACGGCTTGCCGTAATCAACTCCCTCTTGTTGAAAGAAGCCTTTGGCAACCAGACAGGCCTTGCAGCATTGGAGCAAGCCATCTGCTGCTCTCTTGATCTTGAAGACCCACTTGCACTTAATGGGCTGACAGCCTGCAGGCAAGGGAACAAGATCCCTTTGTGGTTGGCATGCAGGCTGTCGAGTTCGGTTTGAGCTGCTTGCTCCCACTGCCTTGCATCAGAGGCTTTCAGGGCAGCCTTGAGAGAGGCAGGTTTGTCTTCTCCAGGTGCAATAGCATCAGCCAGCAGGCCAGCTGCCTCAGCCAGCAGAGTAGTCCCTGACTTCCAGTACTCTCAAGGGGGCTGTTGGATGCAGGCTGAGCTCCGTTCAGGCACTTTGGAGGCCTTAGGCTTCCTGGGAGCAGATGGAATCGCTCCCACAGGGCTAGGCTGGTGCTCCAGAGCATCCTCAAAGTCCTCTTCTTGCTCCGAGCCACCATCCAGCTTGTCCCCTTGCTCAAAGGCATCCTCCCATGCCTCTCCCTGCTGAGAAGAGTCATCTTCAGCATCTGACAGCTCATCTGCCATGTCAAGGGAAGCCTGGGCAGCAGGATCTGGCTTGCCATGATCTCCAGCAAGGGACTCCTCATCAAACTGGACGTCTCTGCTCTCAATCAGCTTGCCAGCAGCCTTGTCCCAGAATCGATAGCCTTTGTAGTCTGGCTGTAGCCCAGGAAGATACATTTGGTGGCATTTAGACCAAGCTTGTGCTGGTTCATCTTGAGAATGGAAGCATAGGCTGTGCAGCCAAAGATGTAAAGGTGCTGAATGTTTGGACGAGTGCCTGTCCACCTCTGCCAGGGTGTGGCCTTGTTATGGAGAGCTCCAGTGGGGCTTCGGTTCCTCAGGTATGCAGCTGTCATGAGTGCTTCACCCCAGAACTTGTAGGGAAGGCCAGCTTGGAGCAGCAGGCATCAAGCCATCTCAACCAGGGTCCTGTTCATGCGTTCTGCAATCCCATTCTGCTGAGGTGTGGAAACAGAACTGAGCTGGTGTCAGATGCCCAAGGACTGAGTGAAGTTTGAGAATGCCTTGGAGAGGAATTCTCCACCATGGTCTGACTGCAGGACCTTGAACAAGCATCCTGTCTCTGTTGCAGCTGCTGCAGCAAAGATCTTGAAGCTGGGAAGCATCTCTGCCTTGATCTTGAGCAGATAGAGCAAGACTGCGCTGTCTTGTTGTCAATGAAGAGGACAACATAGCGAGCTCCTTCAATTGTAAGCATCCTCATTGGTCCACAAACATGTGAATGCAGCAGTTCCAAGACTTCTGAAGCCCTGGATAAGCGCTCCTTAGGGAAGGGCAGCTTGGTGGCCTTGCCTAGAGCACAGGTTGAGCAGGGTGTTGTTTCCAGTTCTCCTACTGCTTCCATCCCCTGGACCAGACCTTTCCTGGCCATAAGCTGGATGCTTTGACAGTTGAGATGCCCCAGGTGTCGATGCCAGGTCTCCAGAGTTGCTACAGTTGTGCTGATGGCAACAGCATGGCACTGGGCAGCAGCATCCAGAGGTTGTCCCAGGGCATAAAGCCCCTCTTGACGGTCGCAGCTGAGAGTAAGTGCACCTTTCCTGGTCCTGATTTCGCATCTTCCTCCAACAAACTGGATGTTGGCTCCTGATCCCTCCAGCTAAGCAACTGACAGAATGCTTCTCTCGAGGTTGGGCACAAGCAAGACATCCTTGAAGGTGGAGATGGTCATCTTGCCATTAGGGAGAGCTGTCTGGATGGTTGCTGTGCCCTTTTCAGTCACCTTCACTGTCCTGTTGTCAGCCAGATGCACCCTAACATTGTTGAGAGGTTGCCAGTTGCTCAACCAGGCTCTGTTGCTGGTCATGTGCTGTGATGCACCTGAGTCGATGATCCAATGGCCACCTCTGCTGCTGGTGGCCAAGAAGGCAAAGGCCTCATGTCCAGAAGCCTGGTTTGCCTCCAAGCTCTTTTGCTCTGCTGCCAGCCTCTTCCTGCACTCCTTCTTGAAGTGCCCTTCCTTTCCACAATAGAAGCAAGGCCCTCCTGCCTTCTCCATAGTGGTGTTGCTGATCCGGCTCCTGCCATAGAAGGCCTGCTGTCCTTTCCACCGCCATCCTGTCCTTCAGAGCGGCGTGTCCTCTCATGCAGAAGCCTTGCAGAGAGGAACTCCACAGTCAGGCCATCTGCCCTGGACTCCAGAGACACAATGAGTGACTCAAAGCTCTCTGGCAGGCTGTAGAGCAGTGTGCTGATGATGTCCTCATTGTCCACTTTTGCCCCAATGGCCTCCAGCTGTTGAGCCATCATCTTGACCTTGTTGATGTGTTCCAGCATCCAATCTCCATCCTCCATCACCACTGTCAGGAACTTGCATCTCTGATAGAGCTTGTTTGCAATCCCCTTCCTCTCATGCACCTCCTTCAGCTTCCTCCAGACCTCATCAGCAGTTGCAGCATTCTGCACATGCATGAGTTGCTCATCTCCCAATGACAGCACCAAAGCAGGCATAGCCTTTTCCTCCTCCCTGCAAGCATCCTGGTCAGAGGTGTCCAGAGGGAGGGTCCGTTCGATGGCACTCCACATCAATGTATTGGATACATTTGTTATTACATTGGACGCGTTTATCCATTTCTTTGATTCGGTAGATGTATTGTTCAACGCGTGTGTCAGTGAGCTTGACGTGTTTGTCTTTGAGCGCGTTTGGGTGACAAAAGCCATCAGAGTTGGTGAGATGTGATACATTCCTCAAACATGAGGTATGGTAATGTTGTTTGTAGTGCTGTTGCAGTCTTGCATAATGGTGCTCTCATCTTCAAAGGTAACTCTCTTTCCATCTCTAGTGAGTGCAGAGACTGAGATGCGGGTCTTGGCAAGTTTCGGTAAGTAGACAACAGTTGTGAGAGGTACATCTCCATCTGAAAGCTTCAAGGTAGCATTCCCTTTTGCTTCAGCATCCAGAAAAGCGTTGTTTCCAAATCTAATGCATGTTGAATGCTCTTTGTAGGATTCAAGAATGGAAATGTCATTTGTGATGTGCTGTGAACAGCCCGAATCCAGGTATGCACATGTAGTGGCATTGTGTGCTTCTGCAATGTTGGCATTAGCAGCGGGTTTCTAGGCTATGACAGCTTTGGTTTTGAAGGGACAATTGAATGGAGTATGTTCATGCAAATTGCATAACCAACAAGGGAAGTTTTGCTTCTTAAAAACGGTTGTTTTGGTTATTCTTGTTACTTCCAATATCCAAACGTTTGGCTGCTGCTTGTAGGCTTTTGAGATCATTGCAATTTTGAATTCTGACAAGTTCAGCTCGATGTTCGTTCATTCCTCAAAGGTAGAGCCACTTGTAGACCAGAAATGGAATCTACATGATGAGCTGGCTGGTAATCTTCGTAAAAGAGGTGTTGTACTGTGAGATGGTATGGCTTCCTTGTCGTAGTCTTTTGAGCTGAGTGAGTAGGGTCTCCTTATGATCAGTCAGTTGATAACGCCAGAGGAAAGGTTGCTTGAAAGTTTGCCAATTTGTGATAGGAGGATATTTCCCTTCATCAGCCTTTTTGCAGTAGTTTTGGTACCATTGCTTTGTATTGCCAGTGAGCTTCCTGAATATGAAGGAGAGTTGTTCTTCTCCAGGTACAGATTTGAGGTGAAAGAGCACATCAACTTGATCAACAAAATCAACGCGTTTTGAGAGATTTCCCGTTCCGTCGAATTTCATGACTTCATTGATTGCTGATTCAAAGAATTTGAATGATGTGTGCTGGGCTTCACGGTCTTTGCTCTTTCGGCTGCTTGTAGTTGCATTGCTCTCCATTGGAAAAGGCAGACGAAAGTAAGGGACAGTTGGGGCTTCAACTTTGCCATGAGTAATTTGTTGGTGTAGGAAAGGGTACTGTGAAAGGGACGGTATTTAAGGGTCCTTTAGTTAGTTAGTTAGTTAAGTACACATGTTTTGTATCACTTTTGTGTGTGAAGTCAGATATACAGAGACTGGACGGCATGTGCCGCATTCTCTGCTATAGCAATGCATAAGTATATACATGGGTGGACCCCAGGGTCCTCCCGAGAAAAGACAGAGTTGTATTACTGCGGTACACTGGAGGACAATTCTCCTAGGTCTATATGCAGAGGCGTGTAGTCTAGTACTAAGGATAGAGGTACTCACACAGAGCAGCACTTCTACTCTTGCCCTTAGCACTAGGCATACTAGCACACCCCGGCACATACCCAAACTCACCCAAAAGCTATGTCGGTACCCAAAGCGCTGTATAGCGGATATTGTGCCTATAACCGCACCCAATCAGGACCCTTTCACAGTACTTAAGAGCTGCTTTTAGGCTTCTCATTGATGAAGTAAGTGAATTATAACCGCTGATGTGAGGATGTCCGCTTTCGTACTTTTTGTATTGATGGGAAGGTGATGTAGCGAGAGGATTTGACTTAGTCAAGAGAGTCTTCTCCAACTTCTCCATTTGATGGTCGAACTTTTCATCCATTTCCATCTTGAACCTCTGCAGAAGATGCATGACACTGTCAGTCTCCGGTCCGGTCAGTTCTGTTGCCAGTTCTGCATGAATTTCTCCAGGATTCATCTCATCCACATTGACATCTGCGTTGTGGGAATCATGGTAGATCGAGGCATTAATATTAACGTCTTCTTCAGCGTCAGGACCCCGTTTGGCTTCTTGTGTGGTTTGACGGGCTTGTTGGCAGGTCTGCACTCCTTGAATGGGAGATCTTGCAGTAGGCATTTTGACGGTGTGCTCGGTATGTTTTTGGCACTTGAATTTGACGGAACACTGGTAGTTTTTCAAGTTTTTACAAAGGGAGAATGATTCAAATTCGACCAGTCTCAGGGTTCATAACCTATTGGAGATATCGGCGTTTTCAGTACTTTATCGGAAATGCAGAGAATTGGTCGAATTCGAGGCAGTCTGCTTGTATTGCCTTTGTAGGAGGTTTACAGAGCCCTTCTGTGATGCAATTGACGGTGTAGCATTGTCAGATGTACGGAGATGTAATGTATGTGAATGTATTTTATGTCTTAAGTCTTATCGGTAATGTTTTGCTTGTCGAGCGTTCTAATCTACTTTTTCTCAAATCACATGATCCCACGTGATCCAATTCAGCTCTTAGCGCTACCGATATATCACGGTTACGCATTCTAGTTGGAGAATCTAAATAAGGATCTAATATATGGACTTAAACGTTGAGTGCGCAAGTCTCAACATTCCAATAGTAACTTGCCACAAGTCGGCCAGCTGTGGCTCTATCTAACTCAACCAAAGCTTGTTGGCTGCCACACAACCCAGGTTATTCAACACTGCCCACTTTCAAACAGAAATACAGACTCCAGCCTCTTTGATTCCATAGGCACAAGTCCTAACTTGTTGTGTTACTTACTTTGTTGTAGGCAATCCCAGTATTTGCCTGCCCATGTGTTGTCTTGAAGGCATAGACAAATTGGTCTCATCCTTTGCAGAGATGCAAACAGCCTTTGGTCCCACTTCAAACCAAGCTTCAGCTTTGGCAAGGCAAGCCAATGATGGGAGGTTTTTGGTCATTTTGGGGACATGCAAGCTGTTTTGAATGTGCAAGGGCACTGTCTTCCCCTCTGTGTTGATCATCCATGTGAGAAGCATCACATGCCCTACAGCTTCCAATGTGTAATTATCTACAATCTCAATGGCAATGGAAGACATTTTCTGATAGTTCCCAAACAGCTCCTTGCAACCAGTCAGATGGTGAGAGGCTCCTGTCTTCCAAACTGGGTTTTTCTTTGCTTTGTTAGTCTTTCAAGCATGGCTTTTGGCATCAGCTTCTATGGCAAAGGGCTTAGCTGCCTTTTCAGAGTTCTTTTTTCTATTTACAGGCCTCACTTCTTTGCAACAGCTCTGAGGTCACAAAAGCCAAATCCAGCTCCTCACTGGTTGACTCCAAAGTCACCACAAGGGTGTGAGAGACATAATGTAGGGAAGACAGCAATGTAAAAACATGATTCTCCTCAGAATCGGGAGCTCTGCTTGCAGCAAATTCTATTGGAAATATTGGTGTTTCCAATACTTTACTCGAAATGCAGACAACTGAATGAGATTTGAGTACTCTGCTTGTATTGCCTTCATAGGGGGGTTTACTGAGCTCTTCTGTGAAACAGATAATGTTGTAATATTGTCATATGCAAGGAGATGTATGTGTGAAATGTATATTCTATGTCTTAAGTCTTAACAAGAAAGTTTTGTTTGTCGAATGAAACTATCTACTTTTTCTTTTTCCACGTGATTACACATAATCCAGTTCAGCTCATTGGGTTACCAGTATGTCAGTCACGCATTCTAAGCAAAGATTCCAAATTAGGATCTAATGTAAGGACCGACATTGAGTACGTTATTCTCAACATTTCAATACTCTCAATTGAAAGATTTTTTAATAATAAGACATTTTATTGCTTTTTCATTCTTTTCTATCATGCATTTAAATCAATAACTAGTATGCCTTCAGGTGTATTGCACATTGTAAGTCTTACAAGTCATTGTCTTTGCGTACTTTTGTTTCCATCACTTTGTACCGAAATTGTTAGGTGGGAGTTTGTAAAGATGTGAAAAACACAACTTTGAACAAGTTGATTATTTACGCCCCTTTTTCTGGATTGTCAATTTCACAGCGTGACAAAGCAAGTGTAAAAGAAGAACAAATCTCAGGATTTTCAGCAAACACTAATTTGAAACAAAATACTGTGCTGTTGGCACCAAAATATGTTCATCAGACAACATTCAACAGGACAGCGTAACCCAGGCCCTAAATCCAGTACAAGTGATGACAACGCATTTGCAGCCGACATTGGCAGCTGGTCGATCTTGCGCTTTCCCGGAAGTTCCACTCCTCTCAAAGACTCGAGCAACTGTGCAATAATCCCAACTACCGGCCATTCATTGAGCGCTCTTAGCAGAGCGAATCTAGCAGACATGGATGACGGGGAGCGGGTACATATTGTTGCATTCGTTCTGTGTGATGCAAAGTCAACCAACGCCTACCACCCCTTGTTTTCATTTCGTAGATCAGGCAGAAGCGTTTGGCCAAGTTAGCGTCCTCAGCTACCATGATGCCGGCAGGCGCCAGTCCAGCTGGTAGTCCGAGTGCAGGGTTCCCAGCCGCCATAACTTCTCCTAGCGTACCCAAATCTCCAGCATCACAAGCGCGACCAAAGGTGATTGAGCGGCACTATTCTTTTGGCCGCATATTCCGCTAACTATCAAACGAACAACAGATAGAAGAAGAGCCCATCGCGCCTCCGAAGCCATCTCCTTCAGCGTCGAACGCGCGTCTGGTCCAGCAGTTCATCCATCAGAGTGACGATGAGTGGGAGAATAACGCTTTTCAGCATGTGTTCCAGTGTTGTCTCGACGTAAGACCTATTTGGGTGTTAGAGAACTGGGGCACTTCGACATAGGCGTGAACCTCCATTGTCTTCGTTCATCTCACTAGGGTCCAACTGCTGAACGGAAGAATCAGACATTCCTTCCAGATCTCGTGAGGGAAATGCAAACCGAAGGCACGCCACTAATGATCTCGGCAGCTCAAGTTGAGCGGGTTCTTTATTCGCGCTTATCGCTGGAGAGTA
Organism: Powellomyces hirtus; assembly: GCA_025526995.1. Lineage (NCBI taxonomy): Eukaryota > Fungi > Chytridiomycota > Chytridiomycetes > Spizellomycetales > Powellomycetaceae > Powellomyces > Powellomyces hirtus. The sequence goes on along the minus strand of JAHLKG010000018.1, from coordinate 543,601 downwards.
ATGCCGCTCCTACGTCCGGGTCTTTATTTGACTACCTAGTGGAGTGCTGGAAGCGGGCCATTAACATTCGCAGGAAAACATTGACGGTGGTGGAGAAAGGCGCAGGCAACGCAGAGGTCGCCCGATTAGCAGAGAGGCGCTTGGCGACACTGCAAAATGCGCAAGACTTGCTTATCAACTACAGTGGACTGACAATCCACCCGGATATGGCTGGCAGCTTTCCGCAACCGCAGAGGTGCACCTCATACCTTTGCTATGCCGTCGACGCCTAATGCTAATGCTACATATCCGTCAGTGCTATCGAGGAAGGACCTTCGTGTATTGCCAGAAAAATGCTCAACCCCAATGTGGATGAAGCCGAGAACGCCCTTCCTCGTCAATTTCTAGACAGCTTTATAGCCCGATTCAAAGACGATGGATTGCCCGAGGTACAACACCAAATGGCGATTACGTGGATCGCACGTGTCTAACATGTAACAGTACCTTGAATACATCGCAAGATCGTTATCAGCCCATATGCGTCAGCAAACCCTGCTCAAGGATTATGTCACTCCTCTTAGGGTACGAGCTCGTAGTGTCCATTTCCTGATACTGACATCAGCTGACTAGACATTAGGTTCTGGAAATGCTTGTTTCCTTGCCACCCGTTGCCATGACGGTATGTTCCCTCAATATTGAAGACGACCAATATATTTTGGTAACATGTTCTGCTTGTGTAGTTGCCGTCCTTGCCCATTTGGAACCCCTCGCCGACCGCAAAGACAATTGAAGTATTGAGCTTTCTTGGACCTTTCTTCGCCCGTATCAGCAGCTTTCCGGACACGGATCCTATCATAGCAGAGCACTATTTTGGCAGCGGAAATACCTTTACGGATGGGAACGCTCGTATGAATGATGGGTTTTTCATCGGATCGCGAAATGTGGGAAACATCAAGACTGCTATGGCCTCTTTGCGCACCATTACAGAATCAGTTCAGGTACCGGTTGCATCGTATCGCTTTGAATTAATTTGATGATCGTTTCCGCTTACTGTATGCCTCAATCTTTACAGGCAACACTTCATAAAATAATGATGGATATCATTCGGACTGGTCCTGAGCCCAGGGAAGCCGTTTTGAAATACTTCTCATATGTGCTGAACTTAAACATAAGGAGGGGACGGATGCAGGTATATCTATGTCGCAGGGCCGTGACGCGCGCCTTACTTTCAGGGTCTAATCATGGAGTAGGTGGATATGCGTGAAGTATCGTCGGACGGTTTCATGTACAACCTCTTGCAGGTTGCGCTCCGCATGGCTGAACCATTGATGAAAAACCAGTACAGCAAGTTGCATCTGATTGATCCAGATTATTTCAGTTACTCGGATCGCCTCGATATATCCGAACAAACGAGAATCAACGCCGACAAGGAGCACTATGAGCAGTACTTGCGAGATTGGCGAGAACGGAACCCATCGCCAACATCGGCGCATTTTGTGGCCGATGTCTTTTTCCTGACTCTCGGGTTTCATCATTATGGCTTGATGAGCAGCATTCGTAGCTTCGGGCAAATCGTGAAGCAGACGGAGGAACTCCGCAAGCATGTTGAGAAGCTCAAGGTCGAGCGAGATTCTGGGGCATGGCCACCAGCCGCGCGCATCATGAACGAAACGATGCTGAAGCGTTTCCAAGTAGGATGAGGCGTTCTTCCTTTCGAGCATTGTAACCTTTCCTGATGATCACTTTCACACGTCTTTTAGACACAACTGGACAAGATGATATCGTACAAGCTGGCCATGGACACCGCGTTACGCAACCGTTCTGCCATCGAGCATACCCTTTACTTCTACGATCTAGTGATGATTTGGCTGCTGAGATGCACTGTGCTGGATCACCCATCTGTCCACCACCCTCCAGCACAGTCCGGCAAGGGTGACAACATAAACTGGGGTCGCGTTGCGCGAGGAGATACTCAAGGGTATGCTGCGCACCTGAGCTCCCAATATGTTTTCGGCGATGGGTAACATCTGCATTTTTCTGTTCTAAGGCTGCCGTTCCATGAACTCGCGAATCCTCCTCCGATGGCTTTCACGATCCTCCCCGAATGGATTATCGAGGACATCTGCGACTTTTATCTGTTCGTCATGAGGTAAAGGCGAAACTGAAGATGGTCTCGGAATGGTAAATCGTCCACGGGCTGAAAATTGGCTTCCTTTACTCAGATATGAAGGACCTACCTTCGAGGGTCTTCCCCGCGACGCCTTTCTAACGTTCACAATGACCTTCCTGGCAAACCCGAGCTACATGAAAAATCCTCATCTCAAGAGCAAGTTCGTCGAAATTCTGTTCACATTCACTTGGCCTCTTTATCGAACCGAGACCGGTGAGGGTCGAGGTACCCTGGATGATGTGCTGTGCACGCACCCACTTGCGAAGGCTCTGCTGGTCAGCAATTTGATGAGGTTCTACGTTGGTATGCATTCCTTCTCTCACCAGTACTCCAGACTTTCGCCTCTTTACAACTAACATTGTTCCTACGACGCGTTTATTCTCTGTAGATGCCGAGCACACTGGCGTGTCCAGCCAGTTTTATGATAAGTTCAACATACGCTACCATATCTCCCAAATCTTGAAGGCTATATGGACGGACAGTGATCACCGAAAAAATGTTGTCAAGCAAAGCCAGTAAGATATTGGGGTTTTTGAGGTTCCACTGGTCATACCATTCTGATACGAATCTCCCAATAACAGAAATACCGAGTTCTTTGTTCGTTTTGCTGCATTGCTGATGAACGACGCGACATACCTTTTGGATGAGTCGTTGTCCAAACTCAAGCAAATCCAGCAGTTGCAGATAGAGCTTGCGGATCCACTTCCCGTAGGTGTTACTCATCTCAACGTAGCTTGACTTAGCGGCTCATGTATCCTCTGCAGCCTACCGTCACTCAAGAGCAGCAATCACAACGCGACGAACGCGTTGGATTCCTCAAACAACTCGAAGGGCAAGCCACATCTTACATGTCTCTCGGAAATGAGACTGTGCATATGCTTCAGTACATGACCGCCAACCCGGACATTGTACAGCCATTTATGCAACCTGAAATTGTGGAGAGACTGGCGGCCATGCTTGATTACAACCTTGCGGCAATGGTTGGTCCCAAGTGTACGGACCTGAAGGTATGTTCTGGAGGCTCCTCATGCGTGATATTACGTGCAGGTTTTGACCAGGCTCTTCCTTGCATTTTAAAAGGTCAAGAATCCTGAAAAGTACCGATTCGAGCCAAAACGGCTGTTGAAGGAGCTCATCGAGATCTACATACACCTTTCCCATCGTTCAGAATTTGTCTCCGCCGTGGCCAAAGACGAGCGATCATATCGCAAAGAGCTTTTTCTTCGCGCTCAAGGCATTTTGATCAAAAACATGCTCAAGAATTCTGTACGTTTCGAAAGCACATTGCTTCATTCCGTCGCGATCTTTCATCGCACGGCCTTGTACTCACACAAACCTCAGAGCGAGTTGCGGATTCTCGAAGAGTTTGTTGACAAAGTCGAGGCCACCATACGCTCCACCCAGGCCGAAGAGGAGGAATTGGGCGATGTGCCAGATGAATACCTTGGTAATGTCACGTCCTCTTCTGCCCCTGAGGAAGCGGTTACTGACTTTGTTATGTCATTTTGCGCAGACCCGCTACTATATCACACAATGGAAGACCCCGTCATATTGCCAACAAGTGGCTTGTCGATTGATCGATCGACAATCAAATCCCACTTGCTGTCAGATGCACATGATCCTGTAAGTAGCTTTACGCTTCTGTCTCCGTTGAGCCGCTCTGACTAAACGCCGAGCTTGGTTGCAGTTCAATCGCCAGCCCCTGACCATCGAACAAGTAGTAACAAGTGAGTGCTTGCTGGACCGTCATCGTAAGTAATAAATGGAAACGGAGAAGTCTGTCCTAACTAATTCCTTCCTCATCTGTGTACACAGACGACGAACTTCGAACCAAGATTCAGCAGTGGAAGCGCTCCAAGAAGGATGGCGGGCGCTCAGACCCCATGGAATTATGAGTTGATCTTGCGCAATCTATCCCCCGGCCCATTATTTCATCATAGTCTCGTCTTTGATAAGTCTGGTGCTGCCGTGTAAACAAGAAATATAATTTGCCTCTGATATACATGTAATCACATGGGCTGATAATCATAGAGGGGAAGCAAGGCCTTCAAAGCTGCGTCCTTAAAGGCTTTTAAGCCTGCCATCGCGACTATGAGCTCCTAAGCTGATTTCCTAGCATATCTATGCACATGACAAGTGCAATAGTGATAGTTTAGTCTACCCGTATCAGGCAGGGCTAACTCGCGATAGCGCTGGAAACGCGGAAACCAACTTGTTTGATGAGGAGTTGATGGCTGACGTGATGAGGTCAACGTAGAGTAGCGATGCCAATCTTGTCGAATACGTTTTGCGAAAAGGCATATTCCCACTTGCTAAGAATTCGCTACTCATGATCCTTCCGTAGTTTGCACGCGCGCGTACCCACTGCTTGGGTGATGATATCTGTACTGGGGCTCCTGTGCTGCAGGGAGTAGCTCGTCGCGCAAATGTTTAAGTTTGCTGGGAGAGGTGGTCAGAGTCTGGCCGTTACCGATGGCAAACATTGTGCAAGGGTGACACCTACCTGGATATCCATGTGATTGGCCGGTTTGACGTATGATCCATGTTTTTCGCGGCAGTCGAACACGGTAGAACATTGTCCCATGAGCCGATTGTATGTCGCGGGGTCGAGGCGGCAGATCGTCTGTTAGAAGTATTTGGAAACACGCGGCCAATGCGCGGGGCGTCCACGTCGGGCGGGGTGTGGCCGAGAGCAGAGAGAGTAGCAGCAATGTCTCTGTCAAGAGAAGCGAGGAAGGCCTCGGTGGTTGTTGATGTTGTTGGTCGCGGAGAGGTGGTGCTAGCTACTGACGGCGATTCAGTTGCTGGCGCTAACCGTGAGCGACTGAGTTCACCGAGCGAATCTGGGAAAGGAAAAGATCCGGCAACATCTCCTGGCGGATGTTCCGATGGTGTGAGACGGCATTTGGGGATGATGAGGTGAGAGCGGAGTAGGAAATCTAATTCATTCCATAGACGGTTGGCAGCTTTGAGTTCCGCAACCTTTGCAACCGAAAGATGTTAGCACATCTTCAGCGGCAGCGTCTCTTCGTGCCCTTTCCGCCCAACTGACCGTAACGCGATGCAGCACGGCGATTCCTGCAAGCGTGTCTGATTTCCTGATGACGTGGACAGCGCCCGAAGGAGAAGCATTCTGATGGAAGTCCTTGCCGAAAGATAGCCTGCGCAAAGGCATGCTGCTTATGGGGCGCGTTGCTGTGGTTGAAGCAGTCGGGAACGTGTCCGTAGGAATTCCCGCAGGACCGATAGCGGCGACTGCGTTTGCTCGATCGATATCAGTTGATCGCTTCCTGACCGGGGATGCAGAAGCAGAATGGGACGGGGTTTGAGAGCGAGGTGGCGTGGCGAAAGGGCAGGGTGTAACGGCGTGTGGAGGTGATGCCTTCCATTCCGGCTGCCGTGGTGGCCGTCCGACACTCTTCTCCCACCATTCAATGTCGTCGTTCATTGGAGCGGTAGCTTCTTCGAAGGACTCCGATGGATCTACAGAGCCGCCCATTGCTTCGACCTCCTCTTCTTCGTATGTACCACCGACATGCGAGTGGGCGCCATCTGCGGCAGGAGGAAGCACCGCCCCGAGTACTGGGCACCGGACTTTTTCCTCGGCCCAAGGGTCTTGTATGTCATAAAGGGCAGCGGCTCCTTGTCGGTTTTCTTTGTGGCTATGGTGAGTTCTTGGTGACATTACAAAGAACGCCATGGGCACCTGGTCGGGAAGAAATTTTCACCAAAGAACAAGGACGAGACCAGCTGCGAGAACCAGTCACAGTTCCAAATAGGGCCTGCGGAGTCTGCCACAGTTAGTGGTAGCTGGTGTCAAGTAATGTCTTGTTCCTCAAAGTGGGCGCTACCGAAAAGCACGGGTCAGTGATATTGTCTTCGCCATACTGCCTGCGCTGTGACCATAGATATATACCTTTCACAAATACCCGCAGCAGAATCAATTCTAAGCCGTTATAGAACAGTGTCCCAAATCCTTCTTCAATGTTACTTTTTTGGCTGCCCCGGTACATGTAACTCCCCTGTCAATAACATAATTGACAGTGTTCAAGTGACAGTTTTAGACTCGCATCCATGCTATTTCAAGGCACTTTCCCTAGATCTAGTACACATAGGCGAATGAACAAAACGGAGGCACAGCACCCATTCATTCGATTCACAGCACCCTCAGCAGCCAACTTCATCCAGACGCTCGATAGTCTACTCGCTAGTATCGACAGACAAGCTGCGAGCGCAGTGCTGCCATTGCGAGTTCCCACCAATCTCCCCTTACGACTAGTACTCAATATCTAACTCACAGAGCACTATATCATTACCATACGACCGGCTACAACCGCTAGCGATCCAACTGATCCCTGCAACCTGGCTTAGGAAGTCTGGTGCCGCTATCGTCAGCAATCTAATCGTTCAACCTTCAACTGCTGGTGGTGCATATCTACTCCGACCATGGGAACCATTAACATTCTTGATGACATTCTGGGAAACGAGGATGACGAGCTAGACTTTGACTTTGCTGAAGCAAAGAGTGCCGTTCCTGAAAGTTTGCACGAGTAAGATCCGGAGATCCTCCCGTATTTCCGGCCTGCAACGTTTTTGAGCTGAGACAATGTAACAAACAGATCGGATAGCGTGCCTCCATTGACGCAGGAGGTAACTGAACAGGAAGATCGGGCGAGCCGTGATATTGTCGACGAACCACCCAAAAAGCTGCCGAAAGACGGCGAACCGGATCCGACGCGAGTGAGAACTCACGCGTCGGAGGGCAGCGCAAAACCCGCAACGCTGCCAGCCACTAAGGAGCGGGAGGGACCGGACTCTTGGAGACCCGAACCTAGAGACAGCGGACGAGATCGGGACCGGGACAGAGATCGGTTCAGACCAAGGGACGGGGACAGACTTCGAGATAGAGACAGGGACAGGGAACGGGACCGGAACAGGGATAGGGACAGAGATCGGGAGAGAGATTGGCATCGGGAAAGGGAGGTTGGAGGGCGGGTCATTCGACGCCACTCGAATCGCGAAGACCGACCTTCTGAGCGATCTCGATCCCCACGGCCGCAAACGCCCCGGAGATCAGAAGAAAGTGCCCGGGCTCCAACAAGCAAAATGATAAGAGATACCAGGCCAGGAGAGGTGGTGAGGAGAAATTCCCACCATACTGCGGCTGTTGGAAACGGACATGATATTACATCCGATCGGGTAACCCCTGATAAGCGCGCAGGTGAGACTGAAAGCGCACGCTACTCTAGTGATGGAAGAGCTTTTCACATTGCTAAACTGCGGTGTATTAATCTTCATCAGAATGTGTTAAAGCTAAAGCGAACGCTTCTAACACTCGTTCGTCCACAACGGTCTCTTCAGAAGCGCGGGGACGCAATAGTAGCGATTCTGGGCGAGACCACGTGAATCGATCTCCGCGTAGAGAGATCCGGCAGGATGTTGTACCGCGTCACGGAGCACGTCATGCGGACGAGAATGTCCGGAGACAGGTACATCATGCCCATAAATCCCCGCGACAGTCGATCGAGCCGGACCAGAACCCGCGGCAGAGGGACAGCAAACCAGTTGAAATGGACAGGCCTCCTCGTGATCAGGTTCACAACGAACATCTCAAAACACAAAATCACGGTGGTATGTCGTCTCTATCTCAAGCAGGTTCGTCTGTGCCCCCCAGCAAAGACAATGGACCGCCTCGTGAAAATTTGGGTCGTGATGGAAGAATTCGACCTCACGACCGGGATGCGAAAGAGACTCACCAGAATGGAACTTCTCGGGCTTCTCCTCATGAAGCCGCATTGGATCGAAAGCGGTTACCAATCACGACTGGTGATTCACATAAGGTACAGACCTGGTCCCCTTCACCGGTGAACCGCATGCAGTTCTTCTTCGCGACGGGGTGGATTGCGTGGTTTTTGGAGGCCCCCTGGCCCACGTACGTGTGAAATTTGTGAATGGTCGTACGCAAAGGACAAGCATTGTGACGACGTGCCCAATGCCCTTGTGACCACGCCCTACCGAAGGCCAAATCATCGTTGATGGCGATTGACACGAAGCTTAACTGCATTGATCTGAAGAGGAGTTCGCAGTACTGAACAGTGGAAGTCGATTAAGTTTCACTGTCGGTTGCCTGTCGTACTGGAATCCCATTGCTTAATGAAAGCATCCGAACTCACGAATTGATGTTCCATGACGTGATACCTCTTCTCTTTGGAAAGGGATCCGATCAGCGTCTTACAGAACTGCAGTCTCGCAAGAATCCCTCAAGCTTTAACACCACCAGTCTGGCACCCGGAGCACCGATGGTACACCCTGAACGCCTGAAAGCCCTTGGCATTGTCGTTGACGACGAAATAGCGGCCCGTCCTTCTGCAAATGTAGCTCCCATTGTCGGCCGAGTTGCTGATGTCCCATCTGGATCTCGTGCATCCCCAATCACTGAACGGCTCGGTCCGAAAATTGGGTCGTTTGCGGAATCTTCCGTGGGCGAACTTAAACGAAAGCGAGAGAGAGATGACCTGGGGGCGACCTCCCACGGTCAACACCGTCGTTCCAAATTTGAGCCTTCGAATGAAGCCTCCAAGGGTACGTTACGCCTGGAAACATGAAGCATGCTGCCTCGTTATCCTCATGATTGTCTTTTCGTAGACGGTGAAATGGCAATACTCGCGCGGTATTTCATACTGTTTGTGCCGTCGAATGACATCTTGCTGCAGTCCCGAGCCCAGGTAAGGGGGGTTGTTTTTTTCAGTGAAAGATGTGAATGATATTGATGGATGCTTGCCAAACAGGGTGTATTTGTCACGACTTCTGAGATATCTTCTACCTTGAGCGCAGCATTCCATGTGAGTATCTGAATCTGCTTCTTTGCAATTTCGGCTTACAACATTTTCTGAACGATACAATGAAAGTCTGCGCGTGATGTTTTCTTGTTGTTCATGGTGAAAAACAGCAGACGCTTCTGTGGTCAGTTTTCTGTGTGGAGTGGTAGCTTGCCCAGAATCGCTTCTGATTAGTCATCAATGTACCAGGTTTTGCGCGCATGCAAAGCGATATTGGATCCTGCAGAGCTTCTTGGAACTCGACGTCCAACAATGCGTTCAGGATGAAATGGGAAACGGAGTATGTTTTTGCTTCTTGTTTATTGGGCAGGCTTTCACAGAAGTACTGATTCTTATTGGGGAGCAGCTGCGAGGTGCACCAAGGCAGAGTTTTAGCATTGCCAACCAACACCCAAAGAAAGCAGGGCCGCATACTGAATCTTGAGATTGACGGCGAAGTGGGTGCTCTTACGCGTCAAATATTCACAAGCGTCGAACACTTTTACTAACCACTCAAACTAGGAAGTTGCTTCTGACCTTGGACCGCCAATTTGCAAACTTCTCGCTTCGGCATCTCCGGCTCCTCCACGCACCGAGAAAACGAACTCGGGAAGATCTTCTCCTACATCTTACAAACATAATGCAGATTCTGACGCTCGCGCTGAGCCAAGCAAAGAACGGTAATCCTTTGGTAGTCTCAGCAACCGTCGAGGCGATCTATAATGAACTTTGCGTAGGTTGCTGGAGCCGCGCCGGCCGGATCGTCATGTTACGGCTGGGATAGCGAAACAAGCACCAATTGGGGAAGTAGTCCACGAAGAACCCGCGCCATCTCCCATATTCGTCAGCCACGCCAATCCATCGATAGGAGCAGCCAGTGTGCACCCATCACGGCTTGCTCAGGTGGACGGCGGCCGCATGGCAATTGCTACCACTCAGGCCCCGGCGGTCCACACCCGGGACAGTAACGCAATTCGACCGAGCTTGCCGCCCAACCCGGTGATGGTGCAAAGAGAAGTTGACAGAGTGAATCAGGACCAGCAGCGTCCCGAGCAATCTGCTCGGAACAGAGATGGCATAACGAAGCGCGCGGAAAACAAAAGGGCGTTGGACCTTCAACCCTCGGGGCCCCCTCCTGAGGGGCCAACGCATCAGCGGCGAAATGATCTCAATCGATCTGGCTTTGGTCGGGAACGGGATCCCATTGGCCCAATCCACCGGCCAATCCGCCGCGATTCCTTTCCTTCTTCATCAAGAATAGAGGAACCTTTTCCAAACCAGGGAGGACCATTTCGACGAGACATACCAATGCCGCGCGGGGACCGTGGCAACAGACATATGACGGATGATACGCGTTCAGATGTACGCCTCCGTGAGCCCCCCATCGAGCGTGACAGGCTTGGCAATGCTCCCTCACGCCGTGGACCTCCAGTTGGTGACGGATATCTTCAGCCGCCTCCGCGAAGGAGCGCAGGAGGCCCTTCAAGCATGGACGGGAGAAGAAGGGCAGATGATCGACCCTCCTTGCCGCTTCTTCCGCCGCCTGGGGAAGGACCTCCATCTCAACGGCAAGACTCCTTCGTGCCCCAACGACACCAAGACGAACGCATGCACGATGAAACACATCGTGTGAATGGCCGTCCAGGCCCAGGAGCTCAGCAAGGGAGAATGCTCATGGCGCCTGAAGGTCTTCCGCGTGGCCCTCCAGATTCGCGTCCGAATGAAATGCAGGGTAGCGAAAGGTGTGTGACCGAGAGTATTCGTTTATGTCAAAGGAACCTTATCTGAATGGTGAATCCTTTTCTGCTCTGACCATGTTGATACAGTTTGCATTCCCGCAGGGGACCGGGCGAGCTCCATCCAAACATCAGCAGAGGAATAGATCGTATGGAACCATATGGACGGCGGGTATGTCACGATCGGCGGGAGAAGCATCTTTTATGTATGTTGGGTTCTAAGCCGGGATGCGTTTTAGCCTCTGCGAATGGGCAGAGATTCAGGATTCCAGTCTGCGCCCCACCAAGGGGTACCTACACGAGGAGGTCCGCCACTTTATCATGGCAACAACGACATTAGCGCTCCGTATTCTGGTCGTCAGGTGAGAGCATAAAAAAAGCGACGCCTGGTTGTTTCCGATGATACTAATGCATGTTATTATACTTTAGAGTCCTCCGCGACAATTTCCACCGCGCCCGCCGGGTTCCGGAAACAATCAGAACAACTTGAACAGCAACAGCAACGCTCCTGCACATAGCGTTCCGCCGCCGCCGCCTCCAGGCTCGTCGTCGCGTGAACGGTAAATGGGCACATGTATAGTGTGATGTTTATCCAGACAGATACTTGCATCTGTTAGACAGCAAAATATATGGATGAGCCCTGGTTGGAACAGAGCGAACCACGTGCCTTCGGGACAAATGGACGCGCGTTTGTCATCACGAGGCGTGTTTTGGCTGAGACCTACAGAATGACTGACTCATCATCCGAAGACTGGAGGCCAAGTGATGAGTTTCAAATGCACAGGGGCCTGGTGACCAGCCGTGACTGATTGACGGACGGTCTTTCCTGCAGACAAACAAACAAACGACAAAGATAACAATCACACCATATAATATCACATACGTAGACCCATCCGCCCTGCCCTGTTCTTGTTGAAGTAAAGTAGGATTGGACTCGCGAATCATTCATAACTCGTTGAAGCCCAGTTCCTTCGTGCTCCTTCTGCGAAAGGAATCACTCCCACGCTTCCAAAAGAATCGTCTCCTTCCCATCCGCACTCGACACTTACGCCAGGCCAACTGGATATATATCTGCTTCCAGCAACTTCATCTCGCTGTCTCGCATCTCCGTTTACATCGCTGCTGCGCCGGTTGAATCTTAACCATGCCCGTTCGCTCCGAGTTCAAGGACGACCACCCGTTTGGTAAGCTTCCGCATTGCTTCAGCAAGACAGTGTCGCTTCTGCCCTGGGAATTTTGGTCCTAATCGCAATTTAAATCTTGCAGAGAACCGCAAGGCAGAGGCTGACAAAATTCGCTTAAAGTACCCTGACCGCGTACCCTGCATTGTGGAGAAGGCCGAAAAGAGCGATATCGAACCGATCGACAAGAAGAAATACCTGTATGTTCAGCCGGGTGTTTGTCGCTGAAGAGTTCCAGCGTGGCGGTGGTGTTGACCATATGTTGGCTTTCTTTCGACAGCGTGCCCTGCGATTTGACAATTGGACAATTTGTGTGGGTAAGGCTCCTACGGCTTTCGATTGACAGCGGAATCTGCATTGATTGGACTAACGGTTATTGGTATGGCAGATCATCAGGAAGCGAATTAAGCTCAGCCCCGAGAAGGCCATGTTCATTTTCGTAAACAACGTGCTCCCGCCCACTGCTTCCATGCTCAGCCAAGGTATGTTCTATAGATGACTTGCGATCCAGTTATCAAGGCGAGTCTGACTAGTTTGCTGTGTCCCTGATCAGTGTACCAGGAGCACAAAGACGACGACGGTTTCCTATACATCGTCTATTCGAGCGAAAACACATTCGGTGGCGACCTCGGCGAATTGGGCTTTGTCGAGATATGATTGGAAGGAACTGCTCTCCAATCGAACCTTTGAATACTTCCTTTCGTAAGGCCTTGGGCGAACAGAAGCGAAAAGCAAAATTGCAAAAATCAACCGAAAAAAATCTCATATGCAGGGTCCTTTCTCTGAATTCTCTCTCGACGTAGTTCGATGAGACGAGTTCTTGTTTCTTGGGCGTGGATTCACAAGTTGTTCTCCGAGAAGAAGTTTATCGATGGAGCTCTCGAAATGGGTGCATTGTATATATGGATAACCGCGACTTCAGCACCTTACCTCCTGTGGCTGGCGCTTGACCTACTGACCCCCTTGTGCTAGCTGGCGTTTAAGTCATCGTATGTTTTTGTTCTGTGAATAAATTTCTTTCAACCTTAGATCAAACACGAGATGCTGGATGTTTGATACGAACACAAAGTATTAACGATTTACAACAAGCACCGGATACATTGGAGTTATGATATCACAGAGGGGAGAATAGAATAAAATAGAAACTCGTCAATCTATGTCAAGGACACGGACGACTGTCTGCATCGCAAACATGCAGGCCGGTTTTGAAAGGAAAGTGAAGGAATATCTCGGGTGATCAATGAATTCCTCGGCCGCTGGAAGCTCTTTCTTTTCGGTGTGTTCACTGATCGGTGGAGTGTATTAACAGTACTTAGGAATGGGGGATTCGAAATGTGGCTTTTGTAACATTCGTGGTGGTGAGTGAACAGGGCAATCCGGCAAGAAGTTCACTGGATTCAGAAGTCGCGGCCACCTCGGTCGCCGCGGCGGTCACCGCCGTAGCCGCCGTCACGGTTACCACCGTAGCCGCCGTCACGGTTACCGCTTCTGTAGCCACCGTCACGGTTTCCGCCATAACCGCCAGAACCACCAGTACCACGGTCCTCCATAGGGGTCGCCTCGTTAACCTAGCGATAATATCATGTTAGCACCTGCGGATCATTACAGAAACCGTACTAGGGAAGCATACCCTCAATTCACGACCCTTAAGGTCATATCCGTTCAGACCCTCAATGGCCTTCTCAGCAGCCTCCTCGTCAATTTCGACGAAAGCAAATCCGCGCGAGCGTCCAGTGTTGCGGTCAATCATGATTCTGGTTCCTTTGACCTCTCCGTATTTGGCGAAGAGCGTGGTAAGGTCCTCGTTTTGAGCAGCCCAAGGGAGGTTTCCGACAAAGATTCTCTTGGTGGAGAACTGAAGGGCGGAGATGCCGAGAGCACGAGGAGCGAGGAGGGAAACGGGGCGGAAGAGAGGAAGCATTGTGTATTGTGTTAATGGGCGATGAAAGGTTGGGTAGGGAAAGGTCGGGTAGGAGAAAGGGCGGGTAGGAGAAATGTGAAGTCGGTCGGTTGCTGAAATCTTTTTCAGCGCAAGGGTGGCAACTTCCGAGCCACCGACGTCACGTGCCACATTGGCTGCAGCCAACCAGCCACATCGCCAAGCCACTCTGCCCGCTCACGCTTTCCCGCTTTCCGACGTCATTGTTTTTTCCCCATTCGTCGCTGAAATTTATACTAGAACACTTGACAACGAACCTCAGATAAGAACCTTTCCGTGAATATACTTGAAATGAGCGCAGGAACTCCATCTGCCGCACCGCGGGCCACTGCTCAGCGTCTTCGAATTCTTTGTCTGCACGGGTATACGCAGAATGCGAACGTATTTCGGTCCCGCCTTGCTGTTATGCGGAAGGATCTGAAGAATATTGCTGATTTTGGTGGGCACCCTCCATTTCCATGTTATAGGACAAGGCATAGGTCGATGGTCAACCGTACTAACTCTCTCTCATCAAGAATTTGTAAGTGCACCACACGTCGTTCCAAAGGAAGAAATTCCACCGGTCGCTTCCGCTGCGTCAGTTGATCTTAATGGTAAGTTTGTCTTCGTCCGCATGTGTCCTCAAGGTCCTTCAATGAGCTGCTAAACGCTTTCCCTATCACGGCTAGCTCCCGTGGACGAAATGGGTCCGCGGACTTGGTGGAGACCATTTACCCTGCCTTCGAAGCTGGAAGACTCAATCGCCGAACTAACGGAGATATGGTCGAAAGCATCGCCGCCTTTTGATGGAATCCTTGGGTTCTCGCAAGGCGCCACAATGGCTGCTCTTGTTCTGCCGTCGTTGGATCCGCCGCCACGGTTCTCCATTCATTGCAGTGGGTTTTTCCCACATGACCCGGCACATGGGGCAATGCTGGCGGCATTGCCAACCGTTCCTTCTTTGCACGTCATGGGACGTAGTGATGCTTGGGTTCCGCCGGCTCGTAGCGAAGCGTTGCGAGCAATGTTCAAAGACCCGCAGACAATGGTTCATGACGGGGGCCATTTCATTCCCACAAACGCGACACACCGGCGCACCTACAAAGAGTTTGTCGGACAATTCACAAACTCCGCGCCGCTTGATTCGGGAGAGGCTGAAACGCAATGAGGCAGTCCTCTATTTGTCTAGTAGCCTCTGGAATTCAGACTGCTGGCTCTTGTCGGCTAGTCTCTAGCGAACGTCTTTTTCCGGAACAAGCCCGTTCCGATGGATCAATCTCCTCGAAAGCCATCATTGTCAACGCATGACAGCACAGCGACACGCCAAAGGAGCAGCTTCGAAAACGCGTTCATGATACTTCGTATGGATGATCCTAGATTACTTTATTAGAGTGTATTTACATAGATCAGATAGGGACCGCTTATGGATCCTGCTGCTCTTTTCTCCACATATATGACAAGTATGTACGGGCGATGAGACTCCTCCTGCCTTTCCCCCTCCAATTGAGTACGCCCACGTCTACGCACATCAATCCAGCCAACGCTCAAAGAATCTTGCGACGGAGTTTAAAGCTACGTCGGGTGATTTGCTCCTCGCAAGCCCGACGAAGCACTGAAACAAATGGATCATTCCGTCGTATATTTCAAGTTTGCCTTCACATCCGTCCGTCTCGAACTTCTTCGCGATGGCGCGGGCATCATCTAGGAGGACCTCAGATCCGCCAACTTGTATGAGGGTGGGCGGAAAGCCTTCAAAGCCCCCTTTCGGTGTGAAAGCCGGGGAGACCAGCGAATTGTTCAGGGATATGATTTTGTGGTCGGGTCCCAAGTAATGACGCGGTATGTTGAAAAGGCCTTGTGGGCTTGGGAGAACGTCATGTTCTGCATTCTCCCGCCAGCTTTCCGACGAGCAGCTCAAGTCAGTCCATGGCGACATGAGGACTAAGCAGGCAGGGAGTGGAATGTCAAGAGTCTTCAAGCGAGCGCATACGGACAATGCGAGGCCGCTGCCGCTGCTGTCGCCGGCAAAGGCTATTTGTCCGGGCTTGTATTGCGTCAGCAGCGTCACATAGGTTGCTACTACGTCGTCCAACGCCGCGGGAAACATGTGCTCTGGTGATGTGCGCGGCTCAAGCAAGCAGATGGACGTGGACTTTCCGTTCATGCGATTCAGTATCCATGGCATACCTGGCCTGTACGATTCGGAAGTGAAGTAGCTGAACCCTCCTGATGATAACGAGGGTCAGCTGGAAGAGTCGGATTGACAAGAGGAACAACCACCTGATATGGAATGATCCTACCTCCAAACAAATACAGAATGCACCGCTCTCCAGCGCCCCTGAACGCCCGAGTTGTCTTGGTGCCACTGCGCTCAAAGTCTTCGTGTTTCTCGATCCAGACCGCGTCGATCATGCGTTTCCCACTGTCCTCCAAATCAGTTGCACTGTCAATCAACACCGCGCTGCGGCGATATTGATATCCTTTGTCGATTTTCACACCGTATCGGTAGACCCATGGTCGAATCCGCCGCGCTAATTCAATACTTTTGGTTCGATATGTTGGTTCATCGAGGCGGCCGTCGTCTTCCCGGGCGTCGGCGGCACGGTGATCTGGATTTTGCCGAAGTTCTACCCCGATCGTTGTGTGCATCATCTTTGTAACAAAGTGCTCGAGAAGTCCCCATTGTGGAACTGGCGGTCCTTTGGTGAGGTAGGTCCACCAACACGCGAAGAATGCTACAGTAACCTCGAGAGCCATGTTCAGATAGTTCAATGTAGTTGTCACTACCCCTGGAGACGGGCGTTTGCATACTGTCGTGCTTCCCATGGTTATAATTTCCTAATACTTTGAACAATGCCAAGAGGAATTGCGCCCAAACGGGAGGCGGAGAATGTTGTGGTACGCGACCAACTACGTACCAATGACACATCGATCGACTGCGCATTGACAGCATGCTTACTCCTGATCTCGGAGCTCACGTAAGCATCGGGACCCAAGCCCCATTTGTCTGAACCCAGGAAGTATTGGTGCGTGGAAAAGGTCGATTCCGCTATAAGATAACGGTGCCATGGACTCAGATATTAAGGTGCGCTCATTAGGAATTTGGAAAGGTACTTTTCTCGTGACTGATCTGTATCGCTTAACAGCGTTGGGCCGGGCTTTCTGCACAAGGCGAACACACCCTGTACCCCGGTGAGCGTGTAGTCTTAGCACCAAGAAGTCGAAGCCCCACTCGCCCAAGAATTCATATAAGCCATGGACCAAAACAACGGCGTCTGCGGCCCGGAAAGGCGCCCCTACATGAGGAGCGGGCGTTTATGGCGCATCTCTTGGACACGTTCTCTGCATCCCAGCGGAAGGACGTCGAAACGCTGAGCTCAGGATATCTGAACCCGGATGTTAGTAACCGGAGAATGAAGGGCGAGATGAAAGCTCTAGCCGAAGCTGCAGCTAGTGCCGCAGGTGGAGCTGTGGAGAAAAGCTCGGCCAGTGCCTGGTTGCAGAGTCTGGGGCCTACCTATATTCCCGCTACGCCCTCCGAGGTGCAGGCTCCCGCAACAAATAAACAGGACGAAATGAAGCCAGAAAGGAAAGAGGCTGTGGATGCTGTGTTGACCGGAACAGAACCACACCGCATCGCTCACAATACCACAGATCTACATGACGTCTGTATGTTGGCTGTCTTTCCTTCAAGGGCCAAAGGAACGTTCAATTCACAAAATCACGTTTCCAGTAGAAAAGTTTGATGCGGTCAAACTCCAGGAGAAGTTCCCCGTAGCGGAAGCATCTAGCCTACCGGCAGCTGAAACCTCAGAAGCCGCCTTAGACTCATCGTCGTCGCCACGCAAGGTCACTCTGCCGGACCTTCCTACCGCTCTGCGGCAACGTTTTGTTCCAAATCCGATATTGAGCATGACCAAGCGAGATGGTTGGAGAACACGGCAAGAAATAGACACTATGCTCGATCGATCAACGTGGATGAGTTCCCCCAAAAAGTTTGCGAAGCAAGATCAGTTGGAGAAGCTGTATGCGTTTTTGGAACGGGTAGGTCACTTGTGCCCCTGACGAGACTTGTTCTAGATAGCGTCGTGCACAGCGGCGGATAGAATTGGCAATTTCAACCATTTGAGAAGTATTCTTAATCTATCCATCGTTGCTGGGGATTGGTAGGAGCTGGAAGCCCTACAAGCGCCGGAATCCGGCCCCGACTTCCGCAGATTGCAGGTGTACTCTGCCGTCTGGGACAAAGTGATCAAAGAATTCAAGCTCTATGGGCCAGTTTTATCTGAGATCAAGGTAGACCCGTGATACCTTGTCACGCACAATTTTAGTGAATGGCTCACATTCGCGTTTTTGGATCACTAAGAACGAGTATGACAAGACCGTGGCAAACTTTCACAACGATCAGCGCGAACTCAATTTTCTGCGCACCAAAGTTCAGAGTCTTCTATCGCAAAACGAGAACAGATTGCTGATCAAGTATGAGCGACGGAAAACGCGGGCCCTGGAAGCAAAGTACGCTGCTTTGGAAGGTATGGACGCGGATTCGTGTCCATATGGACTACAGAGCAGCTTTCGCAGCTGGTGCGGGAACGTATGATGACGACTAAAGCACAACACGTTGTTTTGCCCTATGTGCGCAGCCGAAAATGAACAGTAAGTCAATCTATATATTACGGAGCATCATCAAAACTCGAAGATAAACTGATTCGACATTCTCATATCAAACGAACGCGCAGACTCAAAGCAGACCTGCGGCGAAAGTTGGCAATGTACGCAGCCTACCTGCCTCCTTCAGTTCTCGAGCAGAAGAAGAAAGACGACCCAGGTACACGCTCTTGCCTTACTCATTCGCATTGTGGCTTCCGGCTCACTTCCATTGCTCTCTCCAACCTAAGTTCTCGAAGCAATTGGTAGCGAAATCAAGACATACAAACTGGGCGAGGATCCGATTTCGGTAAATGCAGCCCTCAGTCAGCGGTCATGAAGGTGGCGGATCGTCAAAACTGCACATCTAAACTATGCATATTGTAGCGCTACGAGAATCAGATCGACTCGCTCTCAAAGGATGTATCGAGATGCGAGACCGAAATCAGTGACTTGCGGAAATCGCACGCCGTGGACTACGTCCTACGGAGTGAAAAGGACGCTGTTGAGACGGCTCTTGTCTATGCTGAGGTACGTTTTTATGCCACAAATAGGCACCTTGCAAAGCCATGATCTAACATGACGAAATCCGATCATTGTGAAGGCAAACCTTGAAGAGCTGCGTGCACAAAACTCGGCTCTGCAGAAACAGGTCGCAGAGCAGCAAACTGAACTCGATACGGTGACTGCGGGTGTCAAGGAGAGGCAGCAGCAGTACGAGTTTCTTTACAAAGAGTACAAGTGCGTATCCCCTCTGAGCAGTGTCCTGCCTCGCAACACAAGCTTTTCGTTGTATTCCATTATCCTATTAATACGTCTCGTAACAGCGAACTGTCAGAAGCTGTTGCCAGGAAATTCGACGCATCCGCGTCATCAAAGTCCGGTACTCCCCAAAAGGTATTTCCGTTCACTATGTTCCCATCATGAGCGCAGCAGTGATATCGGAGCTACACTCACGTTTCATATTAATAATCACCATCTATCTACAACCTCCCAATGTCCAGGACTGAAAATCAGGCAAAGTGTCTTCAGGAGGCCCTCCGCACAAATTTTGCCACAGAACTTCTCGTTCTCTTTTCTGTATGTGTCTATGCGCGCCTGTTTGTATTGTTTCAGTTCCGCCTCTCCTATGTAGAGTAGCGGTAGCTGGCTTTGTTGTGCATGATGAGCTCGTCATCGACGAAATAGAAACTATCGGAAATAGTTTGATCTGGGGAATCAATCATTTCTTGAACTATTATAAAAGGTGTCATGTCAGTGTTCGCCCACTGCCCGAGTTTCTGAACAGCACATACTCTGATCTGGATCCAGTGGGGGCATCTATAGGCGCAGAAGTAAGATGAGTAAAGAGAAGTAATATAGCATCCATCTCCACTCTGTAAGCAGTATAGGGCGTGCTCTTTTACCGTATAAACGCTTTCCCATGTGTTCACGCTGCCTGGTATGCAGAATCCAAAGGTAAAATCGAATGATTTGATGAGACGGTTTTTGAAGTAATGCCGTTCGATCATGCGGAAGTTTTTAATGCCGGCCGGGCAGACTGCGAAAACCAAACTGGAAACAGTGGTTTTGTAGAATTAGCACTGTGGAGGGCAGAATGGGACTGGATGTGACTGCAGCGCACACTCACGTCGTCCCAATGGCTTTGTAGGACAGGAACTCTGCCGGAAATGTGTAGCTAATTTTACGAAGTTCGTCACTCCTGCATGCAGCATTTCAGCAGCTTGTCAGCATCACGTCGAGCAATGTTCTGCAGAAGACCAACCCGCTCAGATCTCGTGCATTCCAGTCGATCTCATGTGATGGTCGCTTGACTTCAAACATGGCCTACGCAATGTCATAAATCAGACGCCTTCCCTCATTTTACCGTGATCATTCGTGTGGGCTTATCTCACTCGATTTGATTCGACATCGCGGATACGAAATTCGAGAAACTAAGGAGCACGTGGTCAATCTCATACTTCTTAATCATGTCATACCATGATCTTGCTGAGAAATACCAGTTTCATACCTCTATGAAAGTATTTGCGCTCACAGGGCACAAGAACTACGAACAGAGAAGACACTATCCTTGATGAACAAATACGATGTTCCGTGACAAGTGAATTCCCTTATTCACACCTTTTCCGTCGGTTTATTGAACCTTCATAGGAAAGATTATAAAAGAAGATAAACAGCATATTAGCGTTGGTGCTACTCCAAATGCACATAGGCCAACGCTGAACATACTTTAATACGGCGTCAGGGGTCACGTCAACGACGGCGCGACGGCTCATGGTACTCAACATGCGAACCGAAGAGGATACGTGCGGCGACGCCGGATGACTTCAATGCGAGCAATGTACGTGCGCCTCTGGAAACAGCTGCCCGGATACCACTTTTGGCTCTGATGTTCTCTCCCGCTTCCTGCCCTGCTGACAGTGCTGGAGTGACGATATGTTTGTGGCAGCGTGTCTGACGCGCGCGCCGCTTGTGATTACCCAACACGTTCGCCACTGTCAAACCGAGTCTCGACGCTCCCGACTACTCGAAGCCAACTCCGCGGAGAATGACAGGATGCGCGAAATGGAAAAATGCCCATCACTCAAGAATCACGGAGCCAAAAGTTAGACCGCGTCTGACATGATGAATGACAAACGGCCAGTTGTCAAGTCTAGCTAGATTCGACGAGTCTCAGGCAGACAAACTAGCTTTGGAGTGAAGGGAAAGTGAAACGCATGAGAGGAGACGATACAAAGAAGAAAGGACTCTTATAGTGGGATCAGAAAGAATGTATTTGGTTTATAGATGGAGGCTTTCATATCAACAAATGTGCAGAAGGGTAGCTGGGATAGCAGGAGTGTGTTATTTGAACATCTGCAACTTCATATGCATGTCTTCGCACAGGCCGGCAATCGTATTGAGGGATCTTATCAGCGTGACAAGTCGGGGGCTGGCGGAGCCTACCGTCAACTCGTCGAGAATTTCTACTGGCCGACCTTTGTATGTCCTGAACGACAAGAATACACAATGACGGATTAGCATGCGTCGCTTGAATGTACAGTACGGGCTTGCACCGAAGCGATTGATGATCGCAATCACGTGTCGCTACTTACTCGATTCGCATATTGCGAAACTTTCCTAGGATCTTGCTCTGTATTTGAAGTGGTATTCCTTGCTGCTGAAAGTTCAGTGCCCTGATAGAGACCATGAGCGACGAGTGCTTGACAAAAAACTCCACTATCAGATCTTCTGGCAGATCCGGCGAGAAACACTGTCGTTAGGAAATACACGCAAGCAGGTCAGTGCTTGGTGGTCATTGAAGACCATTCGAGCGATTAAGGATTTAGGCCATACCTTCGCATCACATTCTTTCGCGGGAAAAGTATCGGCCTCTCTCACTCGCGAAAGCGCCTTGCTAGCCTTTCGGACGCAGGTCGAAACTTTGGTCAACAACTGATGGAGTGGGACGCCATTGAGAATCGTGTGCGGTCCGTAGATCAGCGAAGCCGCAGCAGCCGCATACCAACCTTGAGCAGTCCTGCGCGGTTACGCGCAGAGCGAGGGACCCTGATGAACGCCTGCTGTGCCAGCACGAGATAGTTCTGGACTGTGATAAGCTGTATGCAATGTGGGAGAGAAGCACGGTCAGCTCGGTACTGAGTCAACATGAAGGATATTGCAGTAAATGACACCTCGTCACAAGCAACTAACCTGTTGCAAGTATGCGGGTTGTGACGGGTTAATGGCCACTTTAAGGGCATTTCCTCGATTGTAATGCGGTAGCTTTAATGTCAGTTCCTGCAAAGAACGCCTGCATTAAGCAAAACATTCTGAATCACGAGCAGTGATTTCAAGAACTAACCCCTTTGACAATAGCCGTCCCATCAATTGTGACAAATCCTTTCACGAGATCACTGCTGCGAATGACAGAAGCGATCCGTCATCGGTCCACTGCCCATAAATGAGATACAGAAGTGTTTGGATACGACCTTTGCATACCTTGTCGATGTCACGGCTAGTGTTGATGGACTGTTCACTTGAACACCAAGAATGTCTAAAAACCCAGTTCCTCATAAGTAAAAAGCAGAATGGCAATCGATGCTTTACAACCACACCTCTATCTCTGGATCCAGTACAGCATGTCAACGCTGTCTACAAGTCACGGAACATCGTCCCGTCATATCAAAGCCCTGCACAGTGGGAGCAGCTAAGCTTTGATATTTACCTTGATGATGGTTTCGATCTCGCCTACAATTGGCGGCGTCTGAGTTTCCAGCAGCCATTTGAGTTCCGCATTCTAGTGGTGGAGAGAACGTTATTAAGCGTTCACAGCAGGAACGACCATTCCGCGTTGCCGTGACCGCCATTCCGCCTCCGTGGCTCCGGCAGTTACGACACTGGCAAGCACTTGTTCATATCCATTTGGTACGTACCAACAAGCTCTCATCTGTTGCTTGAGCTTGAGTTTGAACTGGGTCCACGCTATCTCCCCTGACAGTGATAGGACCACAAAGTTCTGCGGCAACTGCGGTGACTCCGTCCATTTCGGGCAGGAATTCAATTCTGAACAGCGAAGTGGCACAGGCTCAAAGTGTATTCGATCTGTCACTGTGTTTGTGGGGTTCAATGCTAACCACTGAATGGAATAGGGTTCGGCTGTATATTTGCGTCACCAGGTTCGGAGCTGTTTGCTTTGAAAGTCGCGTATAGACGAATACGGTCGAGCTGGTGGCAAGAGCAATTTATATGTATGGGACGCTAATGAAATTGTTATACGCTTGAGGTACTTGAGCAGCAGGGAAGCCACGGAGGGTGCCGTCGCTATTTAAGCGGAAGGCATGTTCGCTTCATTCCAGCGGACGGGATATCAATGGATTCGCTCCGCCTACGACCATGGTTAGCGTGGGATTGGTTATTGTCCGTGTGCAATATTTCTAAAATCGTGGCTTCCACAAACAATGCCACCGCCTTTTCTCGGGACTATTCACGGTGCGGGATGCGATCGCAGTCTTCAGTCGATTCGTCTTCTATTCATGGGCCCCCACGGCTGATAGCTAATTTAATTTCCAAGAATTTTGCGCAAATCCATTTCATCGGCGGCCGGTAGGGAACGTTGCCAAGCGCATTCAAGGCTGGCCAACATGCTTGATTTTTATGATGTCGTGAGCATCAAAACTGCCCCAAGAAGAACATTCGATTCGAGAAACCTGGGATGTAGGCATGCTATATTTATGCGGCAATGACGTTTCCCCCCTTCACTTCTCGTAGGCATTTTCTCATTGGCTCCTTTCTTCCAATGCAGACCGCACATAGATAATCCCAATGCACTTATTTCACAAGCATGTCTCAGAGGTGTGTATCGGCAGTCTCATGGGTGTCTGTGTGTCTTGAGGACAGCCCGCAGTTCTAACCCTGTCTTTGGTTGCGGCAGGGCAAAGAGTCTGACTCGAGAGCTCACCAGACCCTTAGAGCGTCGAAGGGCAATGTCCATGGACACGGGGCCAATAAAATTCACTCCAGCACTTACATTGAGGTATGGCTTTTGTCTGTCTATTAATTCTTTCGCAAAGGCCCGAACTGCCCGAGCCTTATACTTTTCTTCGTCTTTGGTCCTCTAGCACCCCAGCAGCACTGGAGTGATTTATGTGATGGACAGGTGAGTTCCAGTAATTTTCAGTCCTTCACAGGGGCAAACCGATTGCGCGGAGGGATATCTTTGGATGTTAACATTGTTCTCACAGGGCGGCGAAGATGGGTTGGACATATAGTTCTGAAGAGTGGGGTAACTTTGGACAGGTGCGTGAGCTTGTATCACAACTCGAAATCGTACCGCTTTTTGATAGTTGATCTCTACTTCTTAGGGTGCCCCGGAAGTTGGGTATGATTCACCAAGCCAATGAGTCAGATGCGAAGAAGGGACTGATGTTGACACGCTTTGATAGTCATATCGACGGCGCGATGGACAAGCCATTGACCATAACGATGGAAGAGAAAGAGTTTGAATGTTAAGATCCTCTGAAAGATCAGACAACATTACTTCCCTGTCTAACACACTTCTAGATGCGCCCGTTGCTGGAGTGCCTGAGCTCCGCAAAGCTGTGGCCGAACTGTACAATGCTCGATACAGATCCAATCACGCATCCAAGTACACTGCGGACAACGTTTGCATTGTTCCTGGTGGTCGGGCTGGACTCACACGGATCGCTGCTGTTTTGGGCGATGCGAACGTTGGCTTTTTCCTCCCTGACTACACGGCTTATGAGCAGTTACTTACGGTGAGCCGGCAGATACGCCCCAGCTCGAGGATCTTGCCACTTGCTTATAATTGCTGCAATTTGGCGACTTTAGATCTTCAAACGATTTGTTCCTATTCCGACGCCGCTAACGGAGCAGGACTCATTCCGGGTCACCCCGGAATTTTTGCATCAAGAAATTTCGCAGCGCGGCTTAGGTGTAGTTGTGTGCAGCAACCCCAGCAATCCCACTGGACGTGTCATCATGGGCGATGAAATGAAGGAGTGGATTGAAATAGCTAAGGACAACCACGCCACGTTGGTACTTGACGAGGTAAGCACGCAGATCCATGCGGCCTGGCCTACTAGTGCGTCATGCACTGCTTGCGTGATATCTCACTGTTCCGCATTTACCGTAGTTTTATAGCCACTACGTTTACACACATCCCGAAGATGAATTTGGCAGGGGAGTCTCCGCGGCGGAACACATTGTTGACGTCAACGTGGACCCTGTAATCATGTTAGTGTCGCGGATGCGCGCAACGTTCATGTCCAATTCCTCTCGTCTCCAGTTACTGATGTATAGCATGCAGGGTCGATGGCTTGACGAAGAACTTCCGTCTCCCAGGTTGGCGCGTATGCTGGGTTGTGGGCCCGGCGGACGTCATTTCCAGTATCCAAGCGGCCGGATCGTTTCTCGATGGCGGGGCCAACCATGTCCTGCAACAGGCCGCCATCCCGCTGCTTGAGCCTGAACGTGTCAGGTCCGACGCAGCTGCCCTGCAGCGCCACTTCAAGATGAAAAGGGACTTTGTGATGGGCAAGTTGCAAGAGATGGGGTTGAAACTCCGGACGCCTGACGCGACGTTCTACATTTGGTTGGATTTGAGAAGTCTACCGGAGGTAGGTGGTCTGCCTATTAAGGATATTTTGATGCTACGTGACCCGCTCATTGCCTTTTCCTTTCACACAGCCGTTAAACAATGGCCTCCACTTTTTCGAAGAATGTTTAGCTGAGAAAGTGATCCTTGTTCCCGGCATCTTTGTATGTAGCTGCTGTGGCTTTTCTTCAATCCGGCCGTTAGGGCGTTCAGATACTCGCCATTTAACACTTCCTCATTGCTCTACCTGCAAAACAGTTCGACATCAACCCGGGCCGACGTCGCGAACTGTTCCATTCACCGTTCCACCATTACGTCCGACTCAGCTTCGGCCCACCGCTTGACCAGCTCGAACGTGGCCTGGCTGGTATCGGCCGAGTGCTAAAAAAGCACAAAGTCCACGCCTAAATTCTGGTCGTTTGCATAACACTCCTTTATACCTTATCACCTACTGTCCAGATAACATCAAACTGAATAAATTCAAGAGTGTCAACGCGAAGACCTATCGTTTTTGCTGGATGCAAACTGTAATGCGCCAGGCTTATCACGTGACTCCAGATTCAAACGCAACTCTGTCGATTAGTCACGGACACCAGCCATCTAAACAAATTTCACGTTGAAGCCCGTCATTCCTAGGCAAAAAGTCATTACTAGCATTTACAACGGTCAAACATGTCAAAACACAACGTGAACGGTATGTCTGAACCAGCGAGGCTGCGTTCGGGGTGAGCTTGTGAGACGAAAGTCACATTTATCGTATTCCATAGTCTGACTTTATTGAATGTTTCAGAGGTTACCTCGGACGAACATTTTGAGCGTCTCCTCGCCGACCGGTCGATCAGTGCGCTGAATTTCTGGGCGGCATGGGCCGAGCCATGCAAGGACATGAACGAGGTTTTTGAGGAGCTGTCGCGCAAGTACCCCGCTGTGTCTTTCATCAAGGTGAATCTTGGGAATCGAGGGGAAAGAATGGCGGTGGTGGGCGGGTGTTGACTGTGTATATTTGTTTGTTTTTCGTTAGCTGGAGGCGGAGAACTACGCTGACATTTCCGAGACGTACGAGATTGCTGCGGTGCCGACATTCATCATTGTTAAGAATGGCGCGGTCGTTACCCGGGTCGAAGGAGCCAATGCGCCAGCATTGACTGCGGCCGTCGAGAAATATGCCAAGCTCGCAGCGGGACCTGTTTCGTCGCCAACAGCAGCAACGTCGTCCGCCACAGGCTCCGCTCCGGCCGAGTCGCCAGCAGAGAAGCAGAAGGCGCTGACGGCGCGTCTTGAGGAGCTTGTCAAATCGAATCCGGTGATGATTTTCATCAAGGGGACCCCGCAGCAGCCGCGATGTGGGTTCTCGAGACAGTTGGTGGAGTTGTTGGCCGAGGTCGGTGTCAAGTACGGTTCGTTCAACATTCTTGCGGACGACGCGGTCCGCCAAGGTACGGCATTCTTCCACTGTTGGGCTCCCTGTGTACGAGATGGTACTAAGCGCCGTTCCATCTGGCATCTTTGATAGGCTTGAAGGAGTACAGCAACTGGCCAACATTCCCGCAAGTGTACGTCAACGGCTCTCTTATGGGTGGACTCGACATTGTGAAAGAAATGGTATAGTGTGCCCCCGCATTCCTTTTACGACGTAAGGCACTCGCTGACCGTTGCACCCGGCTTTC
Source organism: Powellomyces hirtus (assembly GCA_025526995.1). Classification (NCBI taxonomy): domain Eukaryota; kingdom Fungi; phylum Chytridiomycota; class Chytridiomycetes; order Spizellomycetales; family Powellomycetaceae; genus Powellomyces; species Powellomyces hirtus. The sequence continues at coordinate 516,389 of JAHLKG010000018.1, read as the reverse complement.
AGATTGAATCCGGCGAATTCCAGAAGATGGTACCAGCCGAAGAGGACTTGAACACACGTCTTACCTCTCTGTAAGCACTCGTATCTTGTTGAGATAGCACAGTCGTAGGATATCCACTCATCTGCCTATATTGCTTTTGCGCTCCAGCATCAACAAGGCCCCTGTCATGGTACGGACTCTGGCAATTACTCGTCCCTGTATCACCCGAGCTCAAACAATGTTATTCTATCATTTTTTTTGCATAGCTGTTCATGAAAGGAGACCCCGAAACACCGCGCTGCGGATTCTCACGACAGATCACGTCACTTTTGAAAGAGCACAATGTGGAGTACTCTACATTCGACATTCTCGAGGATGAGGAAGTGCGACAGGGTCTAAAGGTGTGTGTGTGTGTGTGTGTGTGTGTGTGTGTGTGTGTGTGTGCCAAACTTTGTTTAGGTCTTTTTTCGTTTTCCACAAACGTTTCATTTTGCTGATATTGGTTTCGATGTACTTGTAATTCTAGACATACTCTTCGTGGCCCACGTACCCGCAGCTGTACGTGAAGGGCGAGCTGATTGGTGGACTGGACATTGTGAGGGAGATGATCGAGTCTGGAGACTTTGCCTCCATGCTGGCGTAACAAGCTCATCGTCCCTCTGCACTCCTGCTGTCACCCCCTCCCCCCACGCCTTTGTTTTTATTTTAGTTCGTACATATTGAGCGTAGATGCAAAATGTAGCGCCTTTCAAAGCTTGTTACTGGTGATTGATTGAGAGAACGATGCTGCATCTCACTTTTTCCACTCTCTCTCAAATGTGCATCACGCAAAGGAAAAGCCACTAGCTAGACCCAGGTTCATGGATATAGTGTCTCTGTCACTGAATACGTATACATGTTTGCTGTGCATTATAATTTTGTTTTTGGGGGTTTGCAAGGCCCGCTCTGTACATGTTTGTATTTGCTCATCCCTCTTGCAGTCCCCGGTGGGCGAGAGAGGGAAGCGCGCAGGATGTATGTACGAAGGTATGTACCATGGTTGGAGGTGGCATCGTGCGCGTCTTGTGGGGTGCAGCGAATGCGAGATTTTTTTCAAACAATCTCCACCATTTCAGGTTCAACCGGCGGCGACTCGATCTTTGCTTTGTTGTCCTCACACTGTGTATCCCTCCTACACGTTCCCTTGTTGGTATAGCAGGGGCGTCTACTGAGTACGGTGAGGTTTCCGGGTGCGGTGAGACCGCCCAAGGGGTTGGTCTGCGGGGGGAAGGAGAGCTGCATGTAGAGGCGGTAGGGGAATTTGTTGTTGACGAGGTGGGCATTGGAGACGACGAATTCGCGTAAGGCGGGGTCGACTTTGAGCAAGTAGGAGCCGGGCTCGGCGGGGGCGCTGTCGGAGATGATGAATTGCGGGAATTCTTCAAAGTAGTCTGAGGAGAAGAAGATGGAGAGGAGGACTGGGGGGTGGGGGGTGTTTAGCCATCAGCGATTTTTTGAGTTGCGACGGGGTTTTTTTGTTTGTTTTTTTGCTCATACCTGTTTTTGGAAAATTGAAGCCCTTGGTGTACTTCCATTTGATATCGATTGTTTCGCCGACGCGGACGCGGTGCGGGGAGAAGGAGAGGTCGGTAAAGTACGTGTAGTTGCGTTTGGGAGGGACGATCTTGCAGTTCAGGGGGCAGAAGGTTTGGGTGCTGTAGCCGGTGGGGTTACCGAGGGGGTCCACGTCGGGGCCGTAGGGGAGGGATGTTTGCAGGCTGGAGGGTGAAGGGATGACGAGAGAGATGAGTGATGGGGGTGGGTAAAGGGTAGGGGAGTGGCCTGTACCAGAGATTTTGATTGGTGTAGTCGACGATGCCGTGCGGTCCAAACTGGTACCAGTCAAAGTCACCAATGACGAACGGATCTTGCAGGAGGTTGGTGCTGGCGGGTCCATTGATGGGGACGGGTACAGGGTTGCCGTCTTGATCCAGAACCTGTTCCGGTGCATTTCCGCGATCCAGAGTGGTGTTCAAGACTGCGTTTCGGGCGTACAGCTGCCACGAGAAGACGCCGCGGGACGAGTTTCTGTCGTCTTCGCGGAGCGTCCATGTGATGTTGGCTGAGGAGCCGAGGGCGATGCGGGAGGGTGAGCAGGTGACGGCGTCGAGTTTGGGGATGGCGGCGACGGAGGGTGGGGTGGTGGTGGTTAGGAGCGCGGCGAGGAGGAGGAGGAGGGGATGGAGTGGGGATCGCATGGTGCTGGTGGTGGGAATGGTATAAAGAGGAAGGTACAGGTGCAAGCAAGAGGAGGATGGTGGTGGTGGGAGAGGAATAAAAGAAGGGAAGAGGAAGAAAGAGTTATCAGTCAGCGGCGGTTGCGGGTTGTGGCTGCTGCTGCTAGCGACGGGGAGGCTGTTGTTTCCCGCGCGAGCAAAAAAGGTGTATGCTGCATTTTCTCGACACGATAAACAAAAGCAGAGTTTTCTACAAAAGTTGGCTCGGGACGGGCAAAAGTTGCGTTCACGTCCCGAGGAATGTTCCAAGTTCAATCAAATCCATCGGTCAGCGCAAAAGTATGTGGGGGCGCGCGCCGGGAGCGGAAAAGGGAGGGGAGGAGGTGATCACGTCAGCGGAAGTGGAAGACGCGTCTGTCACGTGAAAAGAGAGCGCAAGGAAAGAGGGACGCTGCTCTACAAAGTCTCATCTCGCCCAGCGAGGTATGCTGCCCAGCAGCCTTCGGCCATCGTCCAACGATGCCGTAACCCTAACCCTAAAAAGCTTTTACAGAAGCGACAACGTATCCATCCAGAGATTGAAATAAATTGTGGTCAGTGTACCTTGCTGTGACGCTCGATAAGATTGGATCGTCTGCTTGATTGCTGTTGCCAGTCTACTTTTCCGGTGACTTTTGTTCTTTCTGATGAGCAGCAATATTCCGTTATTGAGCAACCCACGTGTGCGATAGGAACCAACACGGTAATAACGATGGCATAACGAGGGCATGGGGTTTCAATGGCATGAGGGAGCGACGTGGGGGGGTGATATATCTAGCAGGGCAAGTTGGAGAGAAGCGCAGACTCTTGGCCCCTAAATGGGATGGGCGTCCAGTTGTTCAGCCCCTTTCGTCTTGTCTGTCTGTCTTTCTCTTTCACTCTTCCAACACGTCTATTTTGTCTGTCTGTGTGAATCTCCCACATCTAGGGTGACTACTAGATGTATGACGCCGCATTGCACGTGCGCAAAGCAGACTACAATCAGGATGAAACAGAGGGGAGTGATCGCTTCGTGTCCCTTTTTAAACTCGACGCCTTTCACTTCAAAAGTCAATCAAGTCAATAACGGGAATCATCATTCGGAAAGTCATTCTGAGACGCGGCCGGCGGACGACCGACTGACTTGACTGACTCTACCCTATTGACGTATCCCCCCCACTGCCAAAGAAAGGAAAGAAGGAAGGAAGGAAAGACAGCCCAATTCTCAGTCCTCACCATCCCCCAAATTGTAAAGAGTTACTCCTGACCCACAACTGCACAACTCGACAAGAACACTCTCATTGCATCACGTCAACCTTAGAGCTACTCCCTCACTCCACCCCGCCCCAGTCAAACCCCGCGGCCCTCCACCCTCGCAGGCTCCGTAATGCTCGGACTCGACAATATTCCAGTCATCTCAGAGCCAGAAGCGGGTCCTCGTAGGAACTCGGCCTACACTGACCCGAGACGTCGCTCTTTTGACGCTTCCCGCGCTTCTCCCCGAATCCCTGCCAAGAGTCCAGAACGCCGGTCGCTAGTCCCAGCAGGGTCCAGAGGAGAAGCCGACAGCCTTTCGGCCTACATGTATTCTGAGCGAAGGAGCTCTCTGCAGCCCCGCTCGCGCTCTCCCTCTGGCGAAATGTCCAACTACGACGCGGAGCGCAGGGCAAGTCATGAAGTCTCCCCAGGAGCACACTATTTTGAGCAAAGGAGCTCGCTTCAGCCCCGTCACTCTGCCTCTCTAGACACGTCCAGTCAGAACGCGGAACAAACGGCGAGCCCTGAACCCCTGGCGAGTGCGGTCAGACCCGGCCCTGGAGCAGGACACGTTCAGTCAGCCGTGAGGCTGCCAGTGCCGACCCAGCGAAGGTCCAGCCTGCAATACCCATCGTGGGAAAAGGGAGAGACACAGAGTCATTCTCCTTCCCCGAGAATGGATTATGCCCAGCCAACATCAAGTTACGCGCAATCACCAACAATGAGCTACGCACAATCACCAGTCTCCTCTCCTCCGATGCAACCTACAGAGATGGGTCCACAGGCGCCTTACTCTGATGAGCCGCCCTACTCTTATGGTGGTCCCCCGGGGGGCACGGCGGGTCCTTCTCAACCCGGTTATCAGCAGCAGATGTACTACCAGAGTCCACCCCAAGGACCGCAGTTTCGCCCTGCACCAGTTTACCCTCAAACCTACCACCAGGTTCAAAACGTGTCTTACCCATCCGGCATGGTCACCGGCCCATTTCCGCCGCAGCTTGCTGCGCCCAATCATCCAAACTCGCATCCGCCAATACACTATGCTCCCTCGATGCAACGACCGCAGCTCTACTCGAGTCCTCTGGCGCCTCGCCCACTGCCACCGCACCCAGGTCCTCATCAACCAGGCCCTCATCAATCTTGGGAAGTGCGCCCCGTAGCTCCAGCCGCTGAGGGTCCTGGTCCCCACGTCTCGTTCACATCCGGATTCACGCCAGTCCCACCGCCACCCCGGCGGCCTTCGGTCTCAACCGCGGTCTCGACGTCACCCTCAGACGAAGATGAAAGACTGGCCGCGTCAATGGCCAGCGTGGATATGGGCACGCCGCCGGTGGCTCCGTCCGACGCCCCGCGACCCACATTCCGAAAACTAACCGTCAGAAAGCCGGCAAGAAATCCTGCCGTGGGACCCACTCCCACTGCTCCCACTGCTGAAGAATCAAAGGCAAATGTCACCAAGGTGTCACTGCTAAAGACCATCGAGATGTACCGCCTCAATGCTCTGAAAAGCGGCGACAGTGGTCTGAAATTTGAGTTTGCCAAATACTGCATTGAGGAAAGCGTCAAAGCACCCGACCAGAAAACGCGAGACCTGATGATTGAAGAAGGCTTCTCGCTGCTCAAGGAACTGGGCAGGGCTGGCAGTTCGGAAGCCATGGTAGGGTGTCAGCAATTGCACATTCGACTCTTGATTTATACCTCCTTCTAATTCTCTCTCTCTCTTTGGGGGCGCTATTTAGTACACTCTCGGTCAAGCTTATCTGGATGATCAACAGTTCTCTCTGGCGCACTCACAACTTCTCGCTGCCGCCAAGCGGTCACACCCTGGCGCCATGTACCTTCTGGGCATCATGTCGGAGAAGGGCGCGGGGACGAAAAAATCCACTCGTGTGGCCATGGACTTTTACACAAAGTCTGCACAAGCAGGCTACAAACCCGCGCTGTATCGATTGGGCATGATTGAGCTGTTTGGGCAGCTGTCGGGCGGCAAGAAGGATGTGAAAAAGGGCATCATGTGGCTGAAACGTGGCGCTGCCGTGGCCGATCGGGATCACCCGGAATGCCTGCACCAACTCGCGCTGGTCTATGAGGACGGTCTGCCGCCGCATGCGCAGCAGGACGAGAGTTATGCGAAAGGCTTGCTGATTGAGGCCGCGGAGCTGGATTACGCGCCGAGTCAGTACAAGCTGGCATGCTGCTACGAGTTTGAGCGGCTCGGGTGTGAACGAGATTTGGTAAGGATCATCTCCCCTTGATTGCTGTTGGCAGGCCACACACTGCGGGGAAAAAAAAAAGCATCGTTTCGTTTCGCTTACTCCCATTCCCTCCTGTTCTTCTCTGGGTGTTTGCAGAGCGAAGCCATGCACTGGTACACGCTCGCCGCGGAAAACGACAATGCGGACGCGCAGTTTGCGCTCGCGGGCTGGTACCTGCAGGGTCTGGAGGGCATGTTGCCCGCGGACCCGTACAAGGCGTACGCATGGACGTACCGTGCGGCCATGAAGGACCACGCCAAAGCGCAGTACGCGATTGGCTATTTTTGCGACCTGGGCATTGGGTGCGAGCAGAACCAGGAAAAGGCGGATCGGTGGTACCGTCTGGCCGCGGCCCTCGGCGAGGAACGCGCTATTGCCAAAGTTGGTCTCCCCCCGCCGCCCCACGACGGCAAAAAGTCGACCAGGAGCCTGTCGCCGTCGGAACTCAACCAGCACATGCAGCCCAATGCGGCGCCGCCGGGCAAGGAGGCCAAGGGACTCTTTTCGTTTCTGAAAAAATAAAATATAGTAGTAGTAGTAGTAGCAGACAGCGTCATGAACATTGGGACCTGCCGGTATCGGACCTTGGACTCCCCCGTATTCTCATGCATCCATCATTTTTACATAGTTAAATAGCCAACCCCGCCTCTTTCCATATCACACAGCAGTGTTTTTTTGTTTTGTTATTTTAAAAGCGATTTGTATATATAAATGTACATGTGGAAAGAGAAGGAGAGACAAAAGAACAAGAGCAACTAGCGACAACACGTTGGTCCAGAATGTGCCGGTTTTCGCGAATCAGGGCTTTTTGCGAACTGCTTTCGTCCATTTTTTTTTCTTTTTTTTTTTTTTTCAAGACTCGATGGTCTCAATGTAGTTTCCAGGTACCAGCCCCATATCCACCAGCTTGATCTTGACTCTCGGTGTGGCTTTTTTGCCCGCCGTTCCAGCAGCAGTAGCAGGCACATCCATGGGGGTACTCGGGGACGGATGGGGGCTCTTTTTTTGCTGCTGATCGATCGCGATCGCTGCGGCGGGGGGTGGTGGTGGTGGTGGTGGCAGCGCGCCCCTGCACTTGAACCGCACCGCGGTAGCCCAGCCCGTCCCATACACGCCGGCGTAGTCAAGGAGCTGGTTAAGCTGGGCGGCGAGATCGGACGCCGGCGGGTCCGAGTTGAGCGAGAACGAGGGGGAGGGGGAGGATGAGGATGAGGAGGAGCAGGATGTGGTGCTGCTGTTCGTGTCGGGTCGCGCCTGTTGGCCGCCGTGGACAATGGTGAGGAGTTCGTCGGCGACGCAGTCGATGCTGGCCCAGCGCTCGCTGTTGTCGGCGCCTCTCAAGGTGGTGGCGGTGGTGTCAGTCTCTGATTTGGCGGTTTGCGATTGTGGCCGTTGTTGTTGTTGTTGTTGTTGGTTTTCGGGTGTTGAGTCCCCGGTTATGTTGGTGCTATCGTTTTCTTTCCATTGTTCCTCCATTCCAACCTCCTTCTCCTTGTCCCCCGTTTGCTTTTCCCGAGGAGCAGGTTCCGGAGACGGTGGCTCAACGTAGGCAATGACGAGATCCTCGCCTTCATTCAGTGACATTTCCCACTCTGTCGCCTTCTGAAAATCAAACATCGCCTTGGCATATCTGAATTTGAGGTCCACATGGCCCATATGCTGTCTCAGTAGACTTGCAAGGTGAGGAAGAACCGTTGCTTCCATGTCACGATGCGGGATCTCGGCAGGCCGTTGCCGCCGACGAGAGGTAGAACCCGCTTCGTTGTTGTTGCTGCTGCTGCTGATGTTCTTGATGGGTGACCGCATATGTGACGTCACGCCCTGTTGCTGTTGCTGCATGTGCTGTTGATGCAGATCCGACTCCGTGTCTGATTCAAAGAGACGTTCGGCCCCGGACCCGTATGATGCCGCATCGTCTTCCTCTTCGCGGTCGTTTTCCTTGTCTTCGGCAGAGGACGAGGACGAAGAGGAAGAAGAGAACCAGTCGCTAGAATTGGAGCGGGATGTGGGACTCGAGTCGATGGCGGAGAGGGGCATGCCGTAGTGTCGGGCGTCGGTGGTGTGATAGGCGTAGTCCCGGACTTTGACGCCTGGAACGGCTGAGGGGGAGAAAACAGGAAGAGTTAGCGGAGCTGAAAGTGGACGGAGCACTCGCAGGTTCGCTCATGGTAGATGAGAGATGCCAGCTCTTGTATACATACCCATATATGCCGAAAACCGCTGCTGCTGCCCCGACGCCGTCGTCCACGACTTTTTCTTCTGCGACGACGTTGACGACCGCGAGATTCTCTGCTGAGTTCCACTGCCATGGCCGGTGCTCCCTCCAGCGCCGCCTCCGGTGCTGAGCCGCGAGCCGATGGGTCGTGGGTGCTGCATTTCGACCGACATGCGTTGCTGCTGTGGGCTGCGTGATGGATGTGGGTCTCCCGAATCTGGTTGCGGCGGGTCTGCTAGTGCAGGTTCTAAGCGCCAATCAAAAGGTGAGTGGACTGCGAACCTGAGAACGAGAAGAGGGAAGGAAGTCTTTTATTACCATTCATGGACGGCTGTTCCATGACGTAGCCTTCGGGGCGCGGGAAAAGATATGGGGTGCAAAGTTTCTTGGGCTCTTCCGTTCCGCTAAGTGGAGGATCGAATGCTAAGAACTGTACGTTCCTTCTAAATTCGTAGGAATCCTCTCCCAGCGAGTTTGCGGTAGTCTGGGGTATGTGTGTGCGTGTGTGTGTGTGTGTGGTTGAATTGCCGGAAGAGTGATGAGTGAGATGACAGTGAACGAGTGAGGGAAGGTTTGTTGTCACTCAATCGTGTTCAACTTCCGTGAAGTCATTTCAGCGCCAAGGTAGCGTCACGTGGCACAAGGGTGGTTGACGCGACAAATTCCGCCTCCAACCGCCTCCAGTTCCAAACTGTTGAAATTTCCATGCGGTGGAAGCAGTAAAACGCAATACACATGTCTGTCTGTTGCAAAGCGGCTGAAGAAGCCGGGAATTTTCCTTCAATTAGAAATTATATACAATTTTCGCGCTGGAATGCACGGTGGAGAGTTTCTGCGTAAAAACGTGGCAGCCCATGGTTCAACAAAGTGGGAGGGGGAAACTGAACCACCCCGTGCTTCATTTCCCCACAGGTTTGCTTCTGACCCACCCCATCTCGACAAAGAAGTCGTAAATCCGGCTCGTTTTGTTCACGTCGATTTTGATGAGCTGTCGGCACTCACGGCGACGAAGCGATCCGTTCCGCGTAAACTCTTTCAAGATGGTGTCTTTGATGACGAGGTAGGATTTCGGGAACAGGCGGAGATTGGCGCAGAGAATCTGTTCATTGTGCGTGAGAAGGTCCAAACCTTCTGCAGCGCTGATATCGAGGGGCGCGGCCGGTTTACGGAGTCCCGCTGGCGCGGGTTGGGCTGATGTTGAGGAGGACCCTAGCTGTTGTCCTGCAGCAGCTGCTGCTAATGATGATGACGAAGATGACGGTTGTGGTGGTAATGATGGTGGTTGCGGTGTGGCGGTCGGTGTGAGCGTGGATGCGGGTATGGATGATGGCGCGGGTGTTGGCCGGCCGGAGAGGGTGGGTGTTGCGCGGGATCGCGGGGTATTGTAGGAGTGGGGGTGATGGTGATGAGACTTTGCGACTTCGCGGTCGCGCTTATCGCGTTCGTACACGTCGATCTCTTTGCGGTCGCGGAGACCCATGCGCCGGTATTCTTGGAGTCGGGCAATTTCTTCGCGGAGTTTCATCTCGGCTATGGGACGGGAGGCGCGAGAGGTTCATGAGCACATATACAATGTCATATGCAAACGTCTCCATTCGCGTAACACCTACTCAATAAACCACCGACAAAATCTTCAAAGTCCTGTCCTGTCTGCATCTTTGCAAATACGCGCATCTTTTGATACAGGTCCTTTTCGTCCTTTTGGCGTTTCTTTTCAGTCTGTTGAACCTGAGCGAATGTGACGCTTCGTTAGACATCATGCCGCATTTGAAAGTCGTTGCGCAGAGTGTCTATGTGGGAAAAGCTTACTTTTTTGAAGTCAACTATGCCGCGATCAAGGACAAACTTTTTTCGCTCAGCACGCCGATCCAGCGCCGCGTTGTACATGCTGAACATGGCCATTTTCAGTTCTGAATGAAAGGACAACAAATGGAATATCAGCATTTTTGCAATCAAAGGGTGACGCACAACGGGGTGCAGTAGCATACCTGTATCTTCGGGGGTATCACTATCACAAAACTCCAGATCCTTGATCATTATCTCAGCATCGTTCTCCCACTCGGTCTCAAACTCGCGCCGACCAGGCATGTAACCATGGATCTCGTGGCATGCGGGTTGACTGACTGGCGGTCGGTCATGTTTCGGAACTTTCCGCGGGGGGCCTGCAAGAAGGGCACCGGGCGATGAGTCGGGCAATAAGAATCAGCGATCATTGCGCATATCACTTGCCTCTACTATGTGATAAGCGCGAATTCCGGTCAATTCTGCGCGACATGTCCTGCAGATAGTAACGACTTCAGTCTCCGGGATCAATGACTTATGAAAGAATGCCTAGTAAATACATACCGGTATCGGAAATGTGTCACTTTGTATATACACCCGCTGGTAGTGCTCTGCGCACTCAAGGCGGTTCTTCGAGCCCACTTGCTCGGCCACCTGCTCCCAATTTCCCAACCCATAATGTTCGATAGCAGTAACGAGCTTTAGCTCCTCATCAGCACCCCAGTTGTCATCAAAAATGGCAAAATCCAGCATTTCCTGAAAATGTCACAAATGAAAATTAGACGGGAACGTGTAGAAGCAGCGGGGGTTGAGAGTCCCACTCCAACAAATACTTTGCTGTTGCAATTGCCGTATCGCTAGCACACATACCATGACTCGGTATTTGTGGAAGTTTCTGTGCTGCGTGTTTGCAGGCTCGACCCCCGAGCTAAAACATGTGACACACAAGTCAAAGTCGGTACACTCTGCACACCGAACGCGGACCAGGTTCGTGATGTCTTTTGAACAGCCATTGCAGTGATAGCTCTGACCAAACTCTTCTTCCACTATCCCAGACAAGAAATAGCGTCAGTTGAAAAGATCACAGTATTCGTCTTGTAGTTGCTCTGCACCCGCGCCCCGCGCATTTTTGCCTCTGACGAATTTCGCTGTCATTTGCATGACAATCACAGTGATTCGTACCTTGGGTGACCAGCTCATCATCAAACTTCCGTTTCCGGTCGTTGGTAGGTTCTTGGTCCGGTTTCGTCCTCATTGTGCCCGACGCCGCTCCGACCCAAATTCTCGGCCCTGAGCCGAGTTCCTGCGCTCGTTATTGCTAGCCGCTGAGTATGTAGAGTACGTATCAAAGGGAAAAGTTCTTCTATGGAGACTTTCTCAGTGAAGCCCAGTCGTGGGTGCAGTTCTGTGAGCTTTTGTGCTGGGGCGCTTAGCAGTGAGTGTTCCGTGAAAATTGCCCCGTTCGCGAAATGCCATGAATAGAAGTTTGTGAGTGAATGGGAAACATGAGCAAGCGCAAACCCGTCAAAGCATAAGCGTCCAAATCGGGAATGTATTGTCTGCACAGCCACCCACCGACGTCCGACTCTCTCGCTCACTCGGACTTTCCCAAATATTGTTTTCCCTACTGACCACCCGCATCCATTCCGTTTCCCACGCGCTTACATACTAAAATAATGTCCTCCAGAAGAAGCACAAGGAAACGGAAGGCTCAGCCAGCCACCACGGACGTCAGGTACTCATAGCTTTCATTTCCGCACCGTCTACTCTACATTGGCTAACGCGTGGGCATGTATAGCTCGTCTTGGTATGTGGGCTACGCAGAGGACGGCGAGTCGGTCGAGGCTATCATGCAAAAGTTTCAAGAGCTGGACAGAATGCAGAGGGAGCTCGCCACGCAAGAATCGGCGTGCGCAGCTACACCAGCACTCCCCGCCAAAGTGGAAATACCCGACGAAATTACGCCATGCGACGACCCGGCGGGAAGCGCTGAAATGGCCCAGGTGGTGGCCGATGCTACGGGGGATGAAGCTGCCTTTGCTGTCGAGGTATGTGAACCACGAAGTTTGCCCCCCTCTCAGTCTCCTCTGAATGCCGCCGCTCACTTCCGCGCGGGGTCAGGACCGAGACCAGGCAGGATTCACTCAAGAGCAGCTGGAAGAGCTGTTCAAGCGGACATCAGGTTTCACTGTGAAGCAAGCAGCCATGAATCTCGACCCCGAAGATCTTGATGATATGGAACTATGGCGGCTTGAAATGGAAGGCCTGGAAGACGATGACTGGGCGGAACAAGAGTGTGTCTCGTTCATATCTTTGCCATGCTCAGGGCAGCACCCATTGACATCACCCACATTTCTTGCAGCGACGCTCAATTTGTCGACGACGATTTCTGGGGTGACGGGGCCGGGGAGTTGTCGTCCGGAAACCGCAAGGCTGTGCGTGTCGCCAGAGTGCGATCTGTAGGGGGATCGAGGAACAAGCTGGATCGCGAGAGCTTGATTGCCAAATACAAAGTCATGCAGATCCAGATGCAGGACAGACACGGAAACTATTTCGTGATGAAAAAACGCATATGGTTGGTGGTGGTTGTGGTTTTAGGGTCCCGGACGCTTAGGTCTGATCGGCATCCTTGTTGCAGCGCGGTTGACCCAACGCTCCCGACTTACGTTCGAATCCCTCCTGTCCCCATTCCGAGAGCATGGGTGAAATTTATTGCCCCGTATTCCGCGCCCAACCCAAATCTAGAAGGATGCAGGTACATAATCTCACGCCTCCAGCTGTCGGATGTACTTAGCGGCTAACATGCCTTGTCAGATATCACGAACAAGACGTCTTGACCTTCAACCTCAAAAGTCTCGGAAACCGGTTTCAAGCGGTTCACATGGACCCGCCGTTACTGCTCCCAGGCGAAGAGCCGACCCCTGGAAAGATATCAGTAGACCAGCTGGTACGTTCTACAAAACTCTACCAGGCTCAGCAAAGCGCTGGGAAGAAACAAAGGTCGCATGCCGCAAGACTGAGCCCTCACATGAACCCCACAGTCCAAACTCGACATTCCGTCCATCATCCCCTGCGGGTTCCTGTTCATCTGGGCCGAAAAAGAGTTAACACCGCACATTCTCCGCGTGACGCATGCATGGGGATTCCGCTACGTGGAAAACTTTGCCTGGATCAAGCGTGAACGAAACAATCGCATTGCGCAGCAGGCGTCGCGGTATTTCAATAAAAGCAAAACGACGTGTTTCATCTTTCGAAAGGAACAGAAGGTAGGTAGGGTTTGAGAGGGCAGGGTGTATGGGCTGTGTTATCATCTCACAAATGTTGCTTCTGTGAGGCTAGACTGGTGATGTTGAACTGAGGCATCAGAGAAGCCCGGACTGTGAATTCGACTTCATCAAGCCGCCGCGGCCAGGTACTTGCGACTGACTTTGTGATTCCATAATCCACCTCTGACATATGGCCTTCAATAGGACAAACCACTGAAGAGAAACCCGAGTTCATCTACAACGTGATCGAGACTCTTTTGCCGCAAGCCGTATACACGCCGACCAATCCAAAGGGAGATAGAATGCTCGACCTGTAAGTTTTTTCGCGGGTGCTCGTTGTCGTTAGTCCACATGGCTGATGGTATTGACTGTAACAAAGATGGGGCAAGGCAGGCAGCCGCCGGCAGGGATGGACTATAATCGCGCAGGATTAGATAAAATCTCCCAGCCATCCCTCTTCGGTTTGTCCCTATGCAAACTCTTTTGTATATGTCCCTTAGAGACGCTTTACGGATGATTCAGTAGTTAGAGATATGTACAGCATCTCGCGCTTTGTTTATATATTTATGATGTACACATGTGACCCTGATGGGACTTTACGACGCCACATTCTACTTCTTGGCATATGTGACTTTGATCTCCTTCTCCGGCGTGATCTTGAATCCATTGAGAGACTGTTTGGCCGTACCAGCCTGCACCTCAGACTCGTATTCGACGAATGCTACAAAATGAAGGCATATAAGCAAACGGCAACAAAGTGATGTACAATATACGTAAAGGCGAGACGTACCAATATCGCTCTTTCCAGGGACGAGACGAACTTCCTTGAATCCTTGGAACTGCTGGAACAGCGCCGCAAGGACTTGTTCCGTGGTTTCCGTCGGTAGATTTTGTACGAACAGAATGCTGTTTGGAGGCAGAAGATCTTCCGGCATCGCGGCTCCGTAGTAGTATCCTGGCCCATATACGGCCGCGACAGCCGCGGGGTCCACTTGGGCAGGTTCCTGCTCTTGTCTGACTGCGAAGAGTATGGAAGGTGAGTGGTAATTCCGACAGCGCGCGCGTAGGTTCTTTGGACGTCGTACGTTTGTCTGCAACACGCTTCTGTTTGTATTCCTCCAACGCCTCTGGTCCATCCAGCTCTGCAACCTTGTCCGATCTGCTCCGCGCATATTGCACATCCTACGAAACGTTCGCGTCAGGTTTCACATGATCCAACAAACAAAACTTTGATATCAATTGCTAACCATCGGTCTTCCAGAAAGCGGAAATCCTTGTATTTCTTTTAGTGCTTTTGTCGCCGGCTCGACCTCTTTGAAAGTTACGAAGGCCTGTCCTCGGAGTTTGATGTTTGTTTTCATCCGAATGTCAAGGATCTCGCCAAACTGTGAAAAGATGGCTCGAAGTGCATTTTCCAGCGCTGTAGGTCGGAACAGTTGTGAGATGTGATGAGCTTTTAAGGCCATCGACTAGAAGCATTCCAACAGCAGCACGGAGACAAAAACGCACATTTTTGGGCTTTGGTCTCGGGAAGGTTGCGAATGTAAAGAGTCTGACACGGCTAGAGAGAAATCCACATCAAATCGGTGACCTCTTGCAAAATCGATCAGTGTAGCAAACTGTTAGTTTCTTACCTCTGTTGGTGGTGGTTGTTTTGGAATTCGCGGCGGGGGCGGTACGACTCCTGGCATGTTTTGCATATGTGGCGGCATTCCTGACATTCCCGGCATCCCCGGCATACCAGGCATGCCCATCGGGGGCATGCCAGGCATGTGCATCATATGTGGAGGAGGGTTCATTATTGTTGGCTCAGTGATCTGACGTTGGAAGATGTTTGGAGAGAGTGGATGATGATGGATGGGCGAGCGCAGTCGTCGGTTGGCAACGTCGCGCTGGCAACAAGACAATTTATCTCAGTTTGGGCAAATGCACATCCAGAGTTCTACCAAAGGCTCAGTGGAAGGGTAAAGTTCATGAGATTTTTCTAAGCATAATGCCAAGATGTGCAAATCACAGTCAAAGAAACTGACAGAATTTCAAAATGAAATCAGGTTGCGGTTGCCTATCTACATCTACTTTCATCAACTGTCTCTAAGTACAATCAGCTACCTAAGGGGCTAGATTTTGATTGATCAATCTGTCTTCACAAGCGCCGGCATGCCAAATTTCATCGGATCAAACTCCGCCATTGAAAGAACCATCTCCGTAGTGCCATGGTCCGCACCCTGGCCGACATACTTCCTGGAGTTGCGGTAGGTTTTCTGTACGTCGTAAGGTCTTCTCAACGCTACCGGTAACTCAACAGCCTCTTTTGTTTCATCAGAACTTGGTCTGCCACTTGAAAGCCCACAACATTCCCATCGGCGTTGTGACATCCTCCTCCCGTCCCAAATTCGAACTCAAAACCAGCCGACACGCAAAGCTCTTCTCCCTCTTCGCCTCAGTCACACGCGGAGACAATCCAGAAGTCATCAACGGCAAGCCAGCCCCCGACATTTTCCTTGTCGCCAAGAAACGGCTTGGCAATCCCGACGCGAGCTAATGCCTGGTGTTTGAGAATGCACTGAATGGAATACAAGCAGCCAAGCAGCCTGCATGCATTGCATCTGGATCCCGGACGCTAACATGTTGAAGCTGCATGAGTAGCCATCTCTTCTCCTGCAGATCCGGTGTCTCATCCAGATATTCCGCCAGTGTCATAGGGAGCTTGGTGGTCGAAAACCATTCTTCCAGACTACACGTTCACGCCCAAACCAGTCAGAAAAACAGCCCTCTGACCTCCAAACGACTTTCCCTATCACCTCAACAGCGGTTCGTCCCATCAACAGCGGTTCGTCCCATCAACTTGCTCTGGAGGTCCCACGTGAACTTGGTTCCCGGAAGGTACTCGTCCAGAATCTCTTGGGCCACTTGCGTGTCAGTGTCGAGCAGGGGCCCGTCCTAGAATACAAGAGAACATGAGCATGCAGGGGTGTGGAATAGCTGGGCGTATTCGCCCTTGCCATGTCGAAGATGCAGTGTGTGTTTTCAGTCATTTCTGTATAGCAGTGCTTGTTCTGAACGGGACGGTAATGTTTGCAAGTCGCGCGCGTCTTTGCCTTGATGTCAAAAAAATCGGTCACAGAAAATCCTTCGGTGATCGACCACCATCATTTCTGGAAGTGACAACACTGATAGCTAGCCATGGTTCAAAGCTTGAACGTGGCGGCTCTGAGCTCGTTAGGGAAACTAGTACGGAATCCGTCTCTTCTTGTTCCCCATCTGGTCGTCCGTGGTAATGGCTAGGAGTTGTTGAGAGCAACTTAGCTCAAACCTCTCGCCAACCCGTCGTTTTCCACCGCAGACATACGATCGATAAATTTTCCCGCACTGAAAGCCGCCGGTATCAAAGTGATGGTATTCGACAAAGACAACACGGTGACGGCGCCCTACGTCGACACCGTGCACCCGCCGTTTCAAAGCTCGTGGACCAAGTGCAAAGAGGAGTTTGGCGCAAACAATGTGGTCATTGTGTCAAATTCAGCTGGAACACTGGATGATGTCGGTCATGAAAAGGTTGTTTGAGCGCGCGCGCTGTTGCGGCAGGAGATCCTATTATTCTCAGTGGGGAGATCACTTACGGAGCAGGTCGTTCACGTAGGCAAAGAAGGTCGAGGATGCGCTAGGTATGGGATTCGAGGCCCTCCGACCCGTGCATCAAGCGCGAACGTTGCTTTATTTACGTCGGCCATGTGCGCCAAACAGGGGTTTCAGTGTATAGGCACGACATGAAGGTCAGGACCCAAACGCGGAACGTACAAACAGCATATCAAATCTGATGAGACCACAACAGAAACCAGCTGGCGGCGAACTCCTCGCGGCCCACTACAGTTGCCCAGCACCATTAATAGCTGTAGTCGGGGACCGCCTATTCACGGACATTGTGTACGGCAACGCCTGCGGGATGATGACCATCTATGCGACGCAGATTGTTACCGAGAAGGGCGATAACCCGTTTGCGGCTATGGTGAGTTTCTAACTTGTGCGGGTTGGTGACGGCAACGATCACATGAAATGCTGATTGGCGTTGTTGACAGATCCGACATTTGGAGCATCCGCTATTGAGGTGGTTGCAGATTAGAGGTGTACAACCACCTGAGCACCAGGCCTTTCAGAAATGGAAGGCGTCTGATTTCATGCTGTAGACCCGCGACCATCAACGAGATTCTCACGATCTGGATGCACGTGAGGTAAGACGGCTGGCAGATGGCTGCGGGATAGGCTAGTGATAGGACCGTGATCCCTCACCTTATAAACGTCACCAGAAAACTGGCGTAAACATCGGTGATGTTCTCCATATCCAGTAGTGCAGGCCCCCTCCTCCTATATATCAACAGTGTTTGTGACGAAATCTTAGCCTTGTTATGGCGGAAACGTCTCCGGGCCTCTCTTGACGCTGTTGCCTTTCTCGCTCCGGCTCTCTTAACGACGCTGGAACAATACCACATATTTGGTGAGTTCTCTGCCCTTTTTTAGTCTTAGTTTTCTTTCTTCCGGGCCAGTTGACGTTGGCGACGCGCCCCTTACGTTAACGGTGCAGGGGTGGTAACGCCACCCTTTCACTCTTGTAGAAAGCCGTAACCCAACGCTTGAAGCAGCAATACTGCTTTGCAATTTCAACCACGTCCTTCACTCAAATCAATTGGTATCAGTATGAAGTTTCCATCAACCTTCATGCAGGCATGCATGTCCGGCCACTTTGAGGGCTCTGTACTTTTCAAAGCTGTGAGTGTGAAAAAAGACAATTTAATGATCCAAACGCCAAGCGGCAAACCCCGTTACGTTCTCACCCAACCCGCATTCGCATCGGATGGTGAAGAAGCTTGATCGCATGGGAAACCCTCACTTCAGTTAGACATGCGCATGCATAGACTCGGTCCCGGTATAACGTCGCGAGTAGCTGGCAGATACACCCTTCACATGCTACATAAACTTCTCGTGGATTGAGTAAAAATGAACGGCAAAAGTCTTGACGAGAAGGGTTTCAACAGGATCGTTGAAACAGAAACTTGCATAGTGATTGGATTCTTAAACACCTTCACAGCAAAAACGACCTAGTCATATGGTGGGTGTCGTCATGACGCGGATACAATCCATAAGCTACTTCGCCACGGCAAGCCGCACCGTTCTAAACGTTGCCCCGAAGGTATTATTGCATTTGATCAGAGCTTCATTCAGCAAAATGTCTCAACAAACAGCGTATCAACCCGCGCAATGTTCATTTTAATGTACAACTCCTCGCGATGTGTTATTCACATCATAGACAACAAGAATAAAAATATTCTAAGCCTCAATCGACGTCTCAGCTGCTCTAGCATTCAACCGCGCCGATTTCCGCTTCATGGTGGGCATACTCTTTTCGTACGGGTTGCCCAGGGCCGCACATTGTGAGTTGTTGGTGAGTCGTGGCTTGGTGCTCCTGAGACCCAACGACGACAGGGTCGTTTGGACGCTCGCCTTTGATTCTGCTGTCTTCCTGACTTTTGTCTTTGATGCAGGCGCGTTTGCTCGCTGCACTGAGGGTTGCGTTGCCTTGGCCACTAGCTTTGTCTGGTTGCGGTCGATGGCCGCTTTCATTGTCTTTCTCCAAGCATTGGGCTTGTCCTTGAGCGTGGTGTCCGCACCTGCCGCCAGCGTTGGGCGGACAACAATCTCCACTTCAACATGCATATTTTTCGTAGTACCAGCACCATTCTCCGTCACACCGCTTTCTTCGCGGAGTAGAGAAGGCATAGATGGTAATGAGACGACCGTGTCTCCACCGTCCTTTTCAATCGTCTTTCTCTTTTTGGATTGCCTTCCGCCCTGTCCCTTCGCTTCCCGTTTGCGAGGGTCGTCGAGCGAGATGATGTCAACTTCCACCATATCTTCCACTTCCACCTTGATGACTTCTGATGGCCGCGAAGTTGTTTCCTTCAATCCTTTAGTCTCCTTCTTTTCCGCCAGGCGCTTGTGCCTGGCATCTGCTGCTGCCTGTAGACATTCCACCTCCACATTGAGCCGGGTTACGACGTCGTCCGTCGCTCCCACAATGTGGTAATCAAAGATCCCGTCCCACTCCTTCCCGACTTCCGTGTTGTTGACAAAAACTACAATGCCATTCTTCGTTTCGTGCACAGACTTTGCCAGGTCTTTCACGAGTCGTTTAATCCCTACGACCTTGAGCGACGTTCCCATGACGATCAGCAGGTCAGGTCGTTTCTTCACGTCATACGCCGTCAATCCGGCAATTTGTTCGCCTAATGACCAAGGGATTGGTAAGCGACTCTGCTCTTCCCATATAAATTAGGAATCAAGGACATGAGTGTACATACCTTTGGCGTGATGTTCATTGTAAAGCACGATGTTTGGACGCAACGTGCCGACCGTCACCGAGCGCTTCCCTGCGACGATGCGTACGGTCTGCATGATTTGGCATTCTGGGCATGGCGGGGGCGATCCCTCACGAAAGAATTCGCTCTTGGGATCATCAAATGGGTATTTGGATTTGCACATTGTGCAAATCACATTGTCCAGGTCGCCGTGAAGCTGCACAATTCTGGCAGCTTGCTTGTCGTTCAGATCCGAGGACATTTCCAATCTCAGTTCTAGGCCATCGATGTTCTGGGTATAGCAGCGCAAGAGCTTGTGGTCGACGTCGAGCTGTTTCACAAAACGGTGCGTCGGGGTGATTTCTGCCCGCGACACAACCGTCTTCAGCTCGGCCATGAACGTGTAGAAAAGGGACGTCGAGGTTGGGTCCCGAAACAAGGCCGCATCAAAGAGGTCTTTTCCCTTGACGACTGCGGTTGGGTATTTTGCTTTGACGAGATTGTAAAGCCCGTCAGCAGACCGGAAGTCCTGAAGAAGAACAAAAGGGCGTGGAAACGTGAGAAATGAGTCGAATCGGACACAAACGGATGTCGGTGTTGCTAACGTCGGGGAACGTGCATTCCCACGCCAACAACGTGCCGACCCTTTGCAAACTTACAGGTATCCCTCCTGACACTGAAATTCCCGCGCCGGTGACGACGACACAGCGGCGCGTGCGGTGGAGGGCGGCGGCGACCTTCCCAATAGGGTCCGCAGCTTCAGAATCCTGAAGGCTGAATCGAATAGTCATTGGTGAGAGTCAGTCAAGAAGTTTTCGGTAGTTGGTGGTGGGTGGTGTTGGTGCTTGTTTCTCAAAAGCGTGTTGGTTTTGGCGCGAACAAAGAGGGTAGGTGCGGGCTCATCAGTTGGCGCAGTTAACGAATTGGTGGGCGTTGGAATGAGTTGAGATGATGTGAGGCTGAGTTGGGGGGCGAGGGAGGGGGCACGGTGGTTTTTTGGTCTTTTTGTAAAGGCTCTTTCTCACGTAACAGACGTCAGGGTAGTGAGGGTGTTTATTCTGTCTTGTGTCTGTTTTCAGTTACGAAAGAAGAGATGGTTTATGCTTTGCACTTCAGCCATGCGCACGTCGGTCGGCAGTGTGTCTCGCGTACGTTTTGTTCTCTCCAGAATGAGCAATAGCAACAATATTGAACGAAGTGGAAGGAAGGTTGAAGGAGCGTTTCTTGTTGGTTAGGTTATCCGATTCGCGCGCCATGAAAAAGATGGTGTTGGGTTTCAAGTCACCCGTCCGACTAGCTGACCGCCGCCTGTGATCGTCTAGCGGTTTCTGCAACGAAAAAACAGGCTGTTTACGTGTCCGATTAAAACATAGCGCTGCGTTGTGACGAGACCCCCGCCCAGACATGAACTTTGACGAAGAGTTGAGCTGCGACCAGCTCGAATACATCAAGGTCTTCACGTCCGAACTTGCTTCAGAGAAAAAGGAAGATGTGAGACAAATCATTCAGCAGGACCCAAATCATCAGAGCTCGCCAGAGGTTGGTAATGCGCCTTCGCTTCCAGTTCTCTCAAACATAGAACGTATCTGACCACATGCTTTCCTACCCTCGTGTGCTCAAATTTGACAGGGTGAAGACGAGACTGAAATCAACCTCCAGAAGCTAAGCCGCCCAACGCTCTGGACATTGTACCATTTCTGTCTCGCCAACGATATCCAGGGCTATCACCGCCGATGGAATTTACGCGGTCGCACGCGAATCCCAGGGGGTCCGTGATGAATTCGCCGATGAACGAGTCTCCGACTCATACAGAATTGTCATCGATTTTCGTTTATGATCGCTTAAGCTACCGAAGGTCCCGACGCTGCCGTATCTACTGCTGCGACAAAATCGCGTAGATGGAGCTGTATGCTGTGTTGTATGCTATCACTTTGTCCGCATTCTCCGCGGTTAAGGCTTTGAAAAGCGCGTCATGTCTCCTGGCGTACATGTTTGATCATGAAACTCGTATAGTCTGAAGAAGAAGAAGAAAAAACAAAAAACAAACGCTATATACAAAAACGTCTACATACACTCCATCAATCATCCTGCAAAATCTGGCTAAACAGCGATTCAACCTCAAACAGCCTATTGACGACATCCTGCACTTCGGGTGTGGTCAACCGGTACACATGGGCTTTTTCTAGGTTGGCTCTAACCGCCTTCTCGTCGCCATCCAAAAGGCCCTCGACGAGGGTGACTAGACTCAGGGCGGATGGGTGGTGCTTGGGCGGGTTCATGGGGAGGGTGAGGAGAATGAGGGATTCGTTGAGGCTGCAATGTGATTAAAGAAACATCAGTCAATGAAGGCACGAGCAGAGCAGCGGTTCTGTTCATGCTGCATACCGTCTAAACAAAGCCGCCGGTTTGGGATGCCACCGTCGGAACAGTCCCGAAAACAGTCCCGATGTAATATCAAACTGCAGTTGCTGTGCGCCAGCGCTGTTGAAGCGGCCACGGAGGACGACGCGGGTAAAGAGGTGTTCATCGATGCGGAACGCGAGGTCGCGGAGGACATGCTGGAAAAGCGAGTGCGGGAGGTTGGTGCGCAGGTTTGGAATGAAACGGGAGAGGGCGTCGAGGGAGCTGCAGAGTTCAGGTGATATTTCTTCGAGATGAGGGGCGCTGTCGTCTAATGAGGAGTGCGATGCGATAACCCAATTGCGCCTAAGATTATTGAGAAGACAGCATTAGTTGACGTAGAGCGTTGCATCGAAACTTATGAGAACACGCACCGCCGGTCGTATTGCCACATCGACTCGGTAAACTCCTGCATCACGTCCTGAATGATAACATCTTGAAGGCGTTTGACGCCTTTCTCATACGCGACAATCGCTTCATCAAAGACAGTCGCGTTAATCCCAGCCTCATCTCCATCTGCCCGCTCCCGAATTTCTTCCCAGAAATCAACAAAAAACTGAGCAAACAAACCACTAAATGTCAGCTCAAGTTTCCTGACAATTACATTGGCCGCTCGAAACTGTCCCACTCACTGGTTGATCGCCCCACTCTTGAAGCGTAGACGCGATGTAATGTAAGGAGCTCGCGTACCGGCACAGCATTTGCAAGCGGCCAGATTTGTTCGGAATCATGGCTCCGGGGGTGTTGATGGGATGGAACGCGCTGACGTGCTTCTTGATACCGCTGCGAACTTCCTGCAAGTAATCTTCGAGAAGCGGTAGTTGGAGTTCGTTAAAGAACGATATTCGGTGAGCGAACTCCGGGAGGAGCTTGTATCGATCTACAACGACGCACATGTTGAGAACACGTCGCGTAATGCGAATCAAATACAAACGGTGCCATCATCCAACCTGTAATAGCTTCAAGAATCTTCACAAAGAGCTCCGCTGACTGGGTAGGTCTGAGCTCATCCGACTCTGTTATAGCTTCATCCGCAAACTCCCAGGCCTCATCAGCTTCAATAGCTTCTGCAAACTTGCTCTGGCTGGCTGCCATGTGATGAGACGCAGACGCTTTAGAACAAAGAAACAGATGATAATAGTGGCCCCAAGCAGTAAAACATACCAGCCAATTCCATTGCAATCCATTGCTGGAACCACTCTGTCTTCTCCGTGAAAATGCTCGCACATCCCTTCCAGTTGCCCTTCGGTTGAACATACAGGTGGACCTCCCGCAGTGATTTGTCGAAAGCCAGAGTTTCCTTCACAGCGTGTGAAAAGAGCCTCGGTTCGAGCAGTAGCTTCGGTGCGTCAATCCGAAGCTTATGCATCACTGCCACGAGCAAACCATGTATGAACTCGTTCTGGTCAAATCACGAATGAGGCGGTAATTTAACGTTTTCAATTGGAAATGGAAACGCGGTGCAGTTGCTCGTATACCTTGGCATCCCGAGATGCGAATCCATACTCATCCAGGAGCAGTTGCACAGGTCCACACAGGAATACAGAATGATCTCTGATAGTCATTAAAACACGTGTGAAACCCCACTCGGGCTAAGTTGACATTGATATTAGTTCACGAGCTTCCGTAACCTACATCCCTTACCCAACACCAACCTTATCAAGCCGATTCGTTGGTCTATCTCCCTGAAAATGGTACTTGAAATGCAAAACAGGAGCCTGCAGCAGAACTTCCATAGGTGATAATGGACCCGACACAGCTCCGTCGCGTTGCTCACTAATGATGTCACGACTCCGTCAGACGTTGAATACAGACTGGATCAGGTGGCTGAGGCTTACGGATTTTGTAGTAGCAGCAAGTTGGCAAACGCTTCCCGGAATGCTGACAACTTTTCATCCGCGTTAGGACCCAGAGCGATTGGCTTTGGCCAGTCCAGAGCGTCAAGCACATCTTCGAGTTTCCTGTACATTGAGACGAGGTCAGCGTCAATAGCAAGTTCCAAAGAATCGTCGATGACGAGATCGGTACCTTGCAAATTGGGACTTCATGGACGCATGAGCATTGCTGGTGACTCCCTCCACATAGCTGACCAGGTTCTTCGTAGCATCCCCTTCAATGGGAAAGGGCAGACCAACCTCCGCTTCGCCCAGTGCCTCCGCAACTTCAGCCAGTTCCGGGTGCACGGCCCTCCAAAACAACCTCAACTCGTCATAAGCATCCAGCGCAGCCGTGACATCGCGAGCCATATTCTGCTCTACCTTCGCACTATCGTAACCAAAATTTCACCCATCAACATTTGATCACCCAATGAAGTCCCATGCTCTATATCTCCTACCTCAACCCATCAATTTTCAACAACGTCTCCACATAACTCTTCGCAATCTGCAATTTCTGCAACTTTGTCTGCGCAGCCGACAAAGTCGCCAACAGTGTCTCGTCCGTCGGCAGCTGCTCCAACGTCTGAACCAGATGCGTGCGGCGCGCCTGGAGATCCTTCAACTCGGCATGCACTTGTTTGGCTTCAGCGACGATCCCCAGGACCTTTTGAGGCGCTGTTTCCGCTTGTTTCGAGGCCTATCGTGTTTGCGATTTGAGCGATGGTCAGACACATGCTCCTTCATTCTGACAGGGCTATGTACCTCTTCCAATAATGCTTCCCGCCGCGCCTGGGTTGTTGTTAGGAATTGCACCACCCCGGTCAGAGAATCAAGGGTTGGGAACTGAGCATTAAGTAGCCGAGCCACTTGTGCTTCTACATCGCTCTGCGCAGATGCTATCATCCCTTTGATAACGACAAAGCCTAGGCGTTTTTATGGTTCACTGTGTGCAATTTCGTCTGTGTGAGATTTGCACCTCCACGCGTCGATACCGTCACCGTTCTTTGCCCTCGTCGAAGCGGAGGACTACAGTACGGTATCTTACAGCGCAAAACTAGGACTAACCATACTTAAGTTTGCCAACATCGCTGGTGGTGCAAAAGCATTATAGCAGGCGTTCATGATTTCCGGGGAGGTCAGGACAGTGGCTGTTTATAGTGGGTCTCGAGTTACCTGTGTGGATTTGATCGCGCGCTACGTGTCATCTCTTAACTTGCAATTGGTGGATTCTTGTGGTAGATGCCCAGTCATGCCCCACCAAGCATAGAGGTGTTTTGTGTGGATGCCCGTATCAGTCAGCGTGCAGTACGTTCGTCCGCCAGTCTCGATGAGCAGGGCGACCGAACAGCAAAATCCTCACAATCTTTCCAAATGATCCCCTGACGCTATTGACGTTGGTATGCAACTTTTGGCATTCGCCCTTGCGTCCTCCAGCTGCCCACTGCGCATTATATCAGCACCAGTCCATCGTTGCGCTCATACCCATCCCTCATCGTAAGCAGCATTCACGTGGCTGGATCTCGACCAAAAGACTGTCATCCTCAGCAGTCATTCCCAAACCCTTGTTCAAAAACTACGATCGCGAATGATGCCTCAAAAATGCTCGCAGAAAGACTCTCTATTTCAAATGTTCCTGAGGCAGATGCGTCTCGTACGAGTTGTCCGTGCAAGACGAGATGCGTGGCCTGCGCATTCAGATGATGAGGGCATAGTGGATATATCTTTATTGGTGAGGACCTATGATTCCATGCTTATTTGCCGACAGCGGCAACGAGGGCTTCGTACACCTCCAGCTCGATCTTGGCAATCACACGCTCCTGTTCGGTGGCGGCAGCGGTGGAACGGCGGTTGGCATCTTCGACACCACGACGAGCAGCCTACAGATCGGGAGGAATGAGCAGCCGCATTTTTCTGATGGGCTAGACTGTTGTCCGTACCTCGGCATCAATGTCCTCGAGGGGAAAAGCCTCAACGGCGTTGATGTTCAGGGTGGAGTCGGGGTTGATGATGGCGAATCCTCCGCTGACTATAATCGAAGAGGCTCCAAATAAGTACCCTGTGCCAGTTCAATCACTTCCTATGACTCGTCAGTGCCCATACCGAAGAACTTTTGTGACTTTTCCGAAGCGGAGAAGATTTCGATCGGTCCGGGCTTCAGCTGGGCGATGGTGGGCACGTGCTCGGCCAAGATACCCATGTCTCCCTCAGAGGAGGCCAAGTTGACCTGGGTAGCCTCGAACTTGTTGAGCAGAGCCTGATTGAGAGACAAAGATCTTGTTAGTGACCGAAAAGTCACAGACATTGCCCTCCAGCTAGTTCCAATCCGAGACATATCGTGCGCCGATGGGGCTCGGAAGTTCGTTCCGTGTCAAAGTCCGCATGATATTGACATCAAGGGTGAAGGTGGGAAGACTAACCTGGTGAGGAGCAACAAGGCTCACACGGAGCTTGCCAGAGGAAGCTTCAGTGGCGTATGAGCGGACTACAAATGCCCCAAAAAGACCGTGAGCATGCTATTGTCCAGAGGCAGAGTTCTTCTTAGTAGGTAACCTCAACCCACCAGCAGAGGCCCTGAGGGGACGAGCAGCACGAATCGCGTGACGGAACATGCTGGAAGGAAAAATAAGCACGATCGATGAGTTTGACTGATATTGCGTTAGGAAATCACAATCCCGAGCGGGACATCGGCAGGTTTGTATGCTGATGTCTCTTGCGCTGCTTCTTACTTGAAGTGTGTTGAGGGGAAACGGGAGGGATTCGTCGTTGTCTCGGGTCAATCCGTTGCATTTGCGCTTTCGGCTTGTCGTTCGGCAACGGCTGGATGGATTGGCTTGAGCTGGCTTCTCTTGGCTAGATATGTCACGTGTGTCGTCGGATGCAGTCAGTTATGGTCCCTGACTATAAGGCGATGATAATGCATTGAGTGACGGTTTGCCATTCGAGAGAGACGGGATTTCTCCCCCAAGAAACCCACGACGACCGCCCCGGACAATCCCCACATTTACCCCACCCCCTCCAACCAACCGTAAGACTCAGAATCAAATTCCCAAGACGTTCATTGTGCACTAAACATCATCGATACACTCGTCACTTATAGTCTTCAGAGGCATACTCATAATGTTGCGCTTTGCGTCGAGGTCCGCTTCCGCCGTGCAGACCCGGTGTCTTGCCGCCAAAGGTGCGTGATTTCTCACCGCAAATTCCTCCCATCATTCGCGGGCGTATAACTAACAGCATTTTATACAGGTGTCCGTCACTTCAGCAAAACTCCGACAGCACGAGCAGAGATCGAAGTGTTCATCGATGGCAAGTCAGTGAAGATCGAGCAGGGAGCAGCTCTGATTCAGGCTTGCGAGAAGGCCGGCGTGGAAATCCCGCGTTTCTGTTACCATGAGCGTCTGTCCGTGGCCGGAAATTGTCGTATGTGCTTGGTGGAGGTGGAAAAGTCTCCCAAGCCAGTGGCCTCGTGCGCCATGCCTGTCATGCCCGGAATGAAGGTCAAAACCAACACTCCGCTCGTCAAGAAGGCACGCGAAGGTGTCATGGAATTTCTGCTCGCCAACCACCCTCTCGACTGCCCCATTTGCGACCAAGGTGGTGAATGCGATCTCCAGGACCAGTCTGTCCGATACGGTTCCGACCGGAGTCGATTCCAGGAAGCTGTCGGCAAACGAGCTGTTGAGGACAAGAACTTGGGTCCATTAGTAAAAACAACAATGACTCGTTGCATTCACTGCACACGTTGCGTGCGCTTCTCAAACGAGGTTGCCGGCGCCGTGGAAATGGGTACCTCTGGTCGTGGAAACGACATGCAGATCGGAACTTACATTGAGAAGACGATCAGCTCAGAAATGTCCGGAAACATCATCGACCTCTGCCCAGTAGGAGCACTTACCTCCAAACCCTACTCATTCACCTCCCGTCCGTGGGAACTGCGTAAAACTGAATCCATCGATGTGCTTGATGCCGTTGGCAGCAACATTCGCGTCGATTCTCGAGGATTGGAGGTTATGCGTGTTGTCCCCCGATTGAACGATGACATTAACGAAGAGTGGATCTCTGACAAAACTCGATTTGCTTACGACGGTCTGAAAAGACAACGTTTAACCACTCCCATGATCCGCGAGGGAGACAACTTTGTGCCGGCATCTTGGCCAGAGGCTCTCGCCAAAATTGGTGACGCTCTGAAGAACGTCAAGGGAGAGCAGATGACCGCAATCGCTGGTCAATTGGCCGACGCCGAGAGTCTAGTAGCTTTGAAAGACCTCTTCAACAAGAAGGGCTCAGAAAACCTTCGTACTGATACACAAAACGCCGATAAGCTCCCCGCTGGCATCGCGGATTTCCGCAGCAACTACGTCATGAACAGCACCATCAACGGCATCGAGGAGGCGGACGCCCTGCTTCTTGTTGGAACTAACCCGCGCCACGAAGCGCCCATTGTCAACACCCGCATCCGGAAGGCCTACCTGAACAACAACCTCGACGTTGGCCTGGTTGGTGAAGTCCCAGACCTCAACTACGAATTTGACCACATTAGCGCCGATCCTACTGGTCTGGAAGCCCTCGTCAGCGGAAAGCACGCTTTCTTTGAAACGCTCAAGTCTGCCAAACGCCCAATGGTCATTGTTGGTAGCGCAGTGTTGGAGCGTGCGGACTCCTCCGCTATTCTGAGCTCTGTGGCCTCGTTGGTCAACAAGCTCAAGAAGACCGCCGAGCCTGGATACCAGATCTACAACGTCCTGCAGCGGGTAAGATGGAGCTCTTGCGTACAGCGTCCTCAATGATGCATTTTTGTGCTTTCGACTGATGTCCCCCTCATTTTATAGGCTGCCAGTTCCACAGCTGCCCTCGATGTCGGTTACACACCTGCCGGCCATACTGGAGCCAACAGCAAATTTGTCTACCTGCTGAACGCTGATGATGTCTCCCCGCGAGACATCCCAAAGGACGCTTTCGTTGTATACCAGGGCCACCACGGGGACAATGGCGCCTACTACGCCGACGTTATCCTGCCCGGAGCCGCTTTCACCGAGAAATCCGTCACCTACGTCAACACGGAGGGCCGAACACAGATTACGCGCGCGGCCGTTGGACCCATCTCCGGCGCCCGCGAGGACTGGAAAATCATCCGCGCTGTCTCGGAAGTCTCGGGCCAGCGTTTGCCATATGACGATATCCACGAGCTCCGGGACCGTATGCAGCAGATTTCCCCTAACCTGATCAGCTACGACCATGTGGAGGGAAGCACCTTTGCGGATGTTGGATTGGCGCAGATGGCCAAGTATTCTGGAAAGGCTACCAGCGAGGCCTTTGCATTGCCTATCAAGGACTTTTACATGACCGACCCCATCTCCCGTGCATCCGTAACTATGGCCAAGTGCTCTCAGGTAATGGACCACCTTTATTCTTCTGCACACTTTTGACGATATGGCTACTAACATGGTCGCATCCTTTCCTTGCTCAGGTTTTCACACATGGCAACCAGGAGGAAGGTTCTCAAAGGGCTGAAGAATCGGCTTGAAAGAAACCCAACCCTTTAGACAGTAGTTCTTTTTATTTCTTTTTTGTGTGTTGCGGATAAACTGGGTGGTGTTTCTGTTGTCACTGTGTTTTCGCATGTTCTGTGTGTCCTTCGTTGGGCCTTTTCCTTTCAATATACCTCTTGGGAAAAATTATATGTCGGTTGCGTTGTTGATCAGTGAGTGGATTGTGCGATTCAGACGCTGAGTCGCGTCAAAGTGTATTA
The DNA here is from genome assembly GCA_025526995.1 of Powellomyces hirtus. Classification (NCBI taxonomy): domain Eukaryota; kingdom Fungi; phylum Chytridiomycota; class Chytridiomycetes; order Spizellomycetales; family Powellomycetaceae; genus Powellomyces; species Powellomyces hirtus. The sequence continues at coordinate 487,025 of JAHLKG010000018.1, read as the reverse complement.
TTCGCACACAAAAAATACGAAGTTGTGTTTTACACGGTAACGGTATGGCGGGTTTGGAGACCGGTGAGGAAGCAACGAGAGGAGCGGCAAGGCAGAAGAAGCGGTTTCTAATATTCTCCTGCCCCGCTTCCGGCATGCATACTGCGATGACTGGACATTTGCTGTTTGCGCTGGACTTCCAATTTGGGGCAATTAGTAATTCGGTGGCCGAGACCACCACAGAACGTACAATCCACATCCACTGCCAAAGAAAAAAAAAAGGTGAAAGTCAGTCACCCGCCCACTCCCCACCTCTTTCTTTTTTTTGCGTGTCGTTCCTTTTTGTTCACCCCACACTTACATCCATCCACGATATCGCCACCCGCCTGCATTCTAAACTTCTCGTTCGGGTCTTCCAGGGCGTCGAGCACGGGGGGCACCCGCTGTTTGGCTTCTTTAAGAAGGTATTTGAGATCCAGCAGGATTTGTTCGGACGAGTTGCGGTTGATGAAGGTGGTTGCGACGCCTGTTTTGCCTGATCGACCGGTGCGGCCAATTCGATGTACTACAAAACAACAAATAAGCGACTCAGAATCCTGTTCTTTTTCCGGTGTGGAGAAATATCCGTTCGTTCTAATCTTTTCCCCCTACCATAATCTTCAATTTCCTTTGGCATATCATAATTAATCACGTGTTGGATCTGTGCAAAATCGAGTCCCTTGGACGCGACATCGGTCGCGACCAGGACGTCCGCTTTGCCGTCTTTGAAGGCTTTGACGGCGTATTCGCGTTCGGCCTGGTCTTTGCCGCCGTGGATGGCGACGCAGTCGACGCCCTTGAGGAGGAGGTACTCGTGGATGTCGTCCACGTCGTTTTTGTTTTCGGCAAAGACGAGGACCTGCGGGGTGGGGGAGGAGATTGAGGACGAGCTGCAGAGGAGGGCAAGTGGGGGGCGGGGGAGAAGGGGTGGTTGAGGTGAGAGTAGGAACACTTACTGGTGGCGGTGTTTTCTGCAGACATTCTAACAGATATACGATTTTCGCCTCCTGCTTCACATACTCAACCTCCTGAATCACGTCCAAATTCGCCGCTCCAGCGCGTCCGACATTCACGACCACAGGCCTGACCAAGGCACTCCTCGCAAAATTCTGAATCTTTTTGGGCATCGTGGCGGAAAACAATAGAGTCTGCCGTTGTCCTTTGAAATACGCCATGATATTCCTCACATCCTCCTCAAAGCCCATATCGACCATTCTGTCCGCTTCGTCCATGCAGAGGTATTTGCAGGACGTGAGGTTGATTTTGCCCTTTTCCAACATATCTTGTAGGCGGCCAGGCGTGGCGACCAGGACGTGGGGGCCTTTGCGCAGAACGTCGGATTGCTCTTGCATGGAGATCCCGCCCATGCAGAGGAGAGTGCGGATTTGCGGGTACCCGCCGCGTTCGAGGGCGGAACACATCCCCATGGCGACGTCGTAAGTTTGGCGTGCGAGTTCGCGCTGAGAGGAAAGCGAACAGAGTGTGAGAGGTAAGAACGCGACGCATCTCAAATTGAGGGCTGTCAGATGCCAAAACACATACCGACGGACACAACACCATCCCAATCGGTCCCTCTCCCTGCACAAACGGCAGTCTCATCTCCGCCTCCAACGCCAACATAATCAACGGGAGAGTAAAAACCAACGTTTTCCCACTCCCCGTGAACGCTATCCCAATCATATCTCGCCCCGACAACACGGCGGGTAATCCCTGCACCTGGATCGGGGTCGGTTTCGCAATCCCCTTTTCCTTCAAATGCGCCAAAATCGGGGCGGGCAGCCGCATCTCTCTAAATGTCTTGATCGGTGGTGGAATGTCTTCGCCCTCGGTGATGATGTGCCATTTTTTTCGTACGTCCGCTAATTGCTTTTCGGTCATTGCGCGGATATGTGCTGGCGGCCGCCACGATGTCGTCAGCGATTCCGTGTAATGCACATCTTTCGCCAGCTCCGCCGCGGAAAACAACGCCTTCTTCTGTGTCTGCGCCTGCAGAATCTCCTGCTCCAATTCATACTCTCTCTGCAACTCCGATTTGGGTTTCTCCGCCTTCCGCATTTCCGCGGCCTGATCTATCAGTGCTACCGTTGACCGCGGCCCGGCTTGCGGCTCATCCCGATCGGAATCGTGATCGGAATGGTCTGGTTCAGTTGGTCGACGCAGCGTGCTGGCTATCTTCCGGTACTTATCGGCGCGGCGTTCCCGGACGGGCACGTAGGGAACATAATCGTCGACATCGGCGTCGAATGTCACTGTAGCGTCATCCTCATCCTAGCCAACGGATGAGACGTCAACCTCGTGGAATGACAACGTGCGAAGGCATGAATCGAATCTTACTCTAGTCCGTTTTGACATTTATGGTATGTCTGTGTTGTATTGAAAAGACGCCCCTGCCAATACGACAAAATTGACAGTGAAATTGTTGACGTGCACTGAGCAAACTGACACTATGCACATTCTGTGGACAATCCAAAGCACGTCGGCATGTGGCTTGTGCGCAGTCGCGAAATGACACTTCTCGATCTATCGATCGATACCCCCCACCCATTCCCTTCACATTCCTTACACATCAATTGCCTCCAAACGCTCATAATGTCAACTCACGCACACAGCATAGCTGCAGTTGCAAAAGCACTTCCGCGGTCCACCGCCTTCTACCCCGCCGACTATGTGTTTCCGCGAGGGAAACTCGCTGAAGGTCAGCACCACCCATCCTCACCATACCCGGTCACCAACCCTACAGCTTAAGTTAGCAAGTTCCGCCCCTTTCAGTCGTTGGTCTCGGCAAACGACAACCCGTAGTCGCAGTCGCATGCGGTTCCTACTCGCCAGTGACCAACTTACACCTCCGCATGTTTGGTACGCGCGTCAATCGGCAGCCCAGGTAGTAGCACCCTCCACCCTCACTGAGCACCCATAAAACCCCCCGTCTTCCAGAAATGGCCCGCGACTACATCTCCGACCACCCCAACCTACACCTTATCGGCGGCTACTTCTCTCCCGTCTCGGACGCCTACAACAAGCCCGGTCTGGTGTCGTGGCCGCATCGGGTAGCAATGTGCGAGGAAGCCACAAAAGACAGTGATTGGATCATGGTGGATTCGTGGGAGAGCAGGCAGAAAGAGTATCAGCGCACAGCGTGGGTGCTGGATCATTTTAATGAAATGTTGAATGGGAATGGGCAGGCTGGTAAGGGGAACGCGTCGCAGCCATCATTGCTGTTAGGGAGCGGTTGTGCTGATTGCACAAACGGACGCAACTAGAATCCCGCGGAAGAATAAATATCATGCTCCTTGCTGGAAGCGACCTCATCCAATCTTTCACCGTGCCAAACCTATGGAAAGAATCCGATGTAAGCTACATCCCTTCCACAACCCCTACCGCTAGCCCTAACCCTTGACTACCCCCCCCCCCCCCCTCCCCCAGTTGGACCATATCATAGGAGACTACGGCTGCCTCATCATCGAACGCCTCAACTCGGACGTGCACTCACTGTTACTCGAACACGACATTCTCCATCGGCATCGGGTAACATCACCACCGCCCACATATGTATACCCTCACCCTAACATCCCCCCCCCCTCTCAGCACAACGTTCACGTTATCCAACAACACGTCGTCAACGATATCTCATCTACAAAGATCAGGTCAGAAAAAATGCCGCACCTCCAACACCCCAGGTGTCATCATCTCATATCGACTCACATGTACCTTTTTCTTGTGATAGATTGTTTGTGAAACGCGGCATGTCGGTAAAGTACCTGGTGCCTGAGGGAGTCATCAAGTATATTGATGAACATTCGTTGTATCGGGAATAGTAGATCGGGAATAGTAGGTAGGCTACGTGGGGAGAGCGTTAGGTATAGGTCTAAGATTAAGTCTCTTTAAGCGCATGCGGCTTTTCATTCTCGTATACACTAGATTATATTTACACAAAGAATGATGTAAGGCCGAGTCACACATCTGAATCTGACGCCATGTAGCGCACCACTATGGAGAATAGAATGTCGAAGACGCTACAAAACTATAATCAGGACGGTCTTCGGCAAACGCCACAATCTGAACTAAAGACGCTGAGGTCCCCAGACGCACGTGGGGCGACATCATTGTTGAATTGCCGGAGGGCAGGGCGATGTCTCATGCCACAGATGACCGCACCGATTCCATGTCCGGTGCATTTTATCCGATGTGACGCAGAAGGTTTGCAGAGCCGCTCAGCAAATCTGGGAGGCTTCTTCTGCTTTCAGTAAAGCGGACACGAAGGGTTGAAAACTCTGGCCAACAAGCGTGCCATGAGTGACCCGTCTTCTCGCGGATATGCACGCTCGATTCCCCCCGGCAGGTGCTGCCCCGGAGTCATTGTGCTTTGAGCAGTGGTGGTCGTGATTTGCATTTGTTTGATGCCGGTCAGCGTGCAGTTTGGTGTGTGGTAAACTGGTGGGGCGGCTGTGGTTGTATGGATGTGTCTGCCGCCAACACCATCCCAATCTCTTCATCTGCCTCTAACGCCGATGCCGCGCACTCCCACAGGCCGCATCCAATTCCATCTCCTCCTTGGTCAATCTCTGGGCAGCTGCATCCGCCAACACATCCCTCCTCTCTCTACCCACCGGTACCGGCGTCCCACCCAGCGTGAACGCTCCACCCTCAAACGCCGCCACGGGTGCCTCGTCCACAAACCCAGTTCCACTCACCCCAGCCAGGGTCCGTCCACTGAACTCCTTGTACAGTTTATTCAATTCCCGATTCATGGCATGAAAGTGGGTATCGTGGTCATCGTGCACCATATGAGTGAGTTCGTGGAGCAGCACCCGGACGAGGTCCGGGTAGTGGCGAAACCCGTCGAGAGCGTCGGTGCGCAACCGTAGGGCGATCGAGTGGCCGCGGTTTTGGTTGTATCCGAGAATCGAGCTGTCGCGGGCCGGGTGCAGCTCTTTGAGCACACCAACCCGCCATTTTCGCATATACATGATTTGCCGGATCGCGGGGTCGGTCGAGAGTCGTGACAGTAATGTCCGCGCGGTGGTCGAGTCGCGGAATTCAGGCAATGTCTCTAGCGTTCCGAAGGACGATGGCATTGCGGGCGCGCCTCTGGGTCGAATAGAGTGGTGGGCGGCGGCATCTCGTTTAGCCCGAGCTGCGGCTCGTTCGCTGGCGTCCCGAATTCCTTCCACGATTTTAGCTGGTGTGCCCAGCAGCATGATTTTGGCGCCTGTACAAAGACCCATTTCGACTATAGTCTGCTCGTCATTGAAGACGGCTCGTCCTTTCACGACGACCTTTTGCAGTTCCTGTGGCAAGTTGACGCCTGGCATTTCGGCAATGTGGGATTTGAGAAGAGAGTAGGTGGTTGTGGGAGGGAGGGAAATGGTGTGGGCTTGGCCCTTGTAGGATAGGGAAAATGTGATGGGGTCTTCGGTGATTGTCATTCTGGAAGGTTGAGGGTTGACAATGGAAATTGGCTGCCTCTTGACAGTTGCTTGCAGCCTGAAAGAGAGGAGAGTTGAATAAGGCAGGAGTAAAGCCTATGGTAGTAGGTTTATATATGCTACAGAAAAACAGCGCATTCATGCGGACTTTGGCGTTCCTTTTGAGAAGATTTCGCCAAATGTCATTTCAAATATTGGGAGTCGATTTGTCACATCTTCCAAAGTCACACTTGCGCGTCTCTCTGGAAAGTTCTATGTTTCACTCAATTTTGACTTTTGCGCCGGGCGGCGCCTGTCCCATTCCGTGTGCGAATTCGTGGTGTTTTTATATTTATTTTTACCAACCAACATATGAGTTTGCCGCTGGGGGAGGCTGCCGTTGTTGCTATCCATATCCTTTCGTCGTTGAAGAACCGCTGGACGTCGTCTACTTGAAAGTTCATTTCCGACAGTCGCTACTCCGACGTGGACAATGACCACCAGCACCACCGCCACAATGTCCCCCGAAAAGCCACCGCTCCCGCAGTCCCACCTCAGCACCGCTCTGATGATGACCGCCATGTGCGGCGCCAACTTTCTGACCATCTACGCTTCGGGCGCCGTCACAATCGCCTTACCAACCATTGCCCTCGAATTTAACATTGAAGAATCGCAACTGCAATGGGTCGTCTCTGCCTACGCGCTCACATTTGCCGGGTTCCTGCTAATTCTGGGGCGGTTGGCGGATATATATGGCCAGAAGAGGATGTTTATGCTCGGCATGCTGTGGTTTGCCGTCTGGAGTGTCGTGTGTGGGTTTATGAAAAATGTCGTGCTGTTGGATATTGCACGGGCGTTCCAGGGAATGGGCGCGGCCGGGGCGGGACCCAGTGCGGCGGGGATGTTGGGCAAGTATTTTCATGGGCGGCCTCATGGTGGGTACAACTGAAGCGCCGATACCCCGATCCCCTACCCACGTTCCGAAAAATACTGATGGCTTTCGGGTTGGCAGAACGCAATGTAGCCTTCAGCATATTTGGCGCCACCAACCCGCTCGGATTCGTTGTCGGAACCTTTCTCGGCGGCGTATTCACCGAAACCATCGGCTGGCGGTGGCTCTTCCACATTTGCGGGATCGCGGCAGTCCTCATCGTCATTCTCGCCTACTACGGCGTCGCTGCCGACGACGTGCACCCAGACATTGATCGACGAGTGGATTCCGTTGGGGCCTCGCTGGGAACGACAGGAATCATTTTGCTTACTTATGCTGTTTCGTAAGTCCTCCTACACGCACTCTCATTTAGAGGAGGCGAGCGGGTGTAGTGTAACCTTTCTGACACAATTAACTTTCTTGGTACACGCGCGCAGAGCGGGAAACACGGACGGCTGGAGCGCCCCACAAATCAGTGCCTGTTTCGTGCTCTCAGTGGTCCTGTTGGCGGCCTTCATCAAATGGGAGGACCGCTGCCCGTACCCCGTGCTTCCGCTCGGTCTCTTCAAACTGCACGGGTTCGCAGCCATGGTCGTTGTCCTGTTCGCCATCCAATGGTAAAAAACTTACTCACTCGTACCAATCCAAAAACAAAGCTAATTTCGTCTCCCGTGCCCCCCCCCCCCCCCTCCGCTCCAGGACATTCGGCGGAACTTACCTCTTCCACCTCACCCTCCTCTTCCAAAACGTCTACGCCCTCTCCCCACTCACTACCGCGGTGCACCTCCTGCCCTTGACCATCGCGGGCGCCATCGCTGCCATCGCCTCAGCGCCGCTCATCCTCCACTTTCCCAAGCCCAAAATCGCCATCTCCACCTGCCTCGCACTCATGACCCTCGCGCTATCGCTCTTTGCCTTCACCACCCAGCACACCGACTCGTACTGGAAAATCATCTTCCCCTCCCAACTCCTCGTGGTTGTCGGCTACGAACTCGTTTACAATTACTGTAACATCCTGGTCCAGTCCTCTGTCGGCCCACACCAGCAATCGCTCGCATCCGGCGTCTTCACCACAACAACCCAAATCGCCAACGGAATCGGGCTCGCCGTCGAAACCACCATCTCATCTTCCGTCAACACCCACCACGCCCCGACCGGGGGACCCCCGCTCCTCACCGGCTACAGAGCAGCCATGCTCGCCGCCGCTGGCCTCCAATTCCTCTCGCTGGTATTCAGCCTCATCTTCATCACCCGCGATATGCCCGAAGAAGCATCCAGTGACCATTCCGGCGGGTTGACCCACGCGACCACCCCACTGGCAATGGAAATGCCCGTCAAGACCGGACCACCGACCCCCAGGCATAGTCAGGATACCCTGCAGGACAAGGAAGCGGGCGAGGCCGTGGGAGAAGACACTGCTGCAAGTTCCCGGTGATTACACCAGATGGGACAGTTTTTGAGTTTCGACCACTCCTGTATTTATTTTTTGCTTTTCTTTTATCTGCTGCTACTGCAACTGTGATGTAGATAGATTAGATTTGTTTCGTCTCCCTACCTAGCGAGTTTTGTTTATTTGAGCCGGCTCTCTCACCGACAGATATCGATCATTCTGCGACAAATTTAAAAGTCTGAAATCAGAGGTTGCTTCTGAATGAGATGCAACAGTCAAACTCTCGTGAGATCGTACGTCGCGATGATTGTCATTCAGAGCTATGAATTCGAGGCATTATACCGCGACTTTCCAACGGTCAAGTAAAACCACATAAAGATAAATTCAAAAAGCAGCCTGCCCGTGGCGAAGTGGATGGCTTGCAACATGTTGTAGATAAATGAAATGTCATTGAACGAGTGAATGTCGATTGTAAATAAATGAAGAAAGATAATTATTATAAAGTAAGAAAGCAGGAAAAGAAAAGTGTGTATCGTAGCTCGTTGAGATAGGGGCAGCGGGGAACATATCACGCAAAACGGGGCCGGTTTTTAGTGAATGTTGGCAAAGATGGCCGAGAGGTTAGCCCATACAGCTTCAGGGGATTGAGCCGCATCGACACCGTACCAGATGCCCTTTCGCTTGTAGTAGTCGGCGACTGGCTGGGTCTGCTTGTGGTAGCTTTCGAGTCGCTTGACGAGGGTTTCGGCATTGTCGTCGGATCGCTGCATCAGGGGCTCGCCCGTGATGTCGTCCTTGCCCGGAACCTTGGGCGGGTTGAAGGTCTTGTGGTAGGAACGGCCACTGTGGCGGGGAGAAGAGGAAGGGGTTAGGTGATGCGTGAGAGCAGTTGTAGAAGCGCCATTGCAAGAAGGATCATATCTAGCAGGCCCGTGATGGCGTTCGCTACTCATGACGCTCAAGCCCGTTTTCCAAGCAGGACTTTTGCCTCCACTCTGCGATATTTACCTAGCAGCATGAATCAACCGTCCCGTGATTCTCGACACGAGAAGGCTGTCATCAATCTCGAGCTCCACGGCCGCCTGGAGGGGCTTGCGACGCTTCTCGAGCATCTCGTCGAGCTTCTCGGCCTGGACGACGGTTCGGGGGAATCCGTCGAGGATAAAACCCTTTTTGCACTCGGGGTTGCTGTCGAGGTTCTCGCGGATGAGGTTGACCATGATTTCGTCGCTGACGAGACCGCCGGCGTCCATGACCTTTTTGGCCTCTTTGCCAATCTTTGAAAATTACAAAAAAAAACAACGGGGAGATCATGAGCATCTGGATAGTCAACAGGCGCAAGCAGCCGCGGGCGGGGGTTGGTGGTAGCATCAAGCATGTATGATTGATTTTTACCTCTGTTCCAGCTCTTACGGCGGCGCGGAGCATGTCACCGGTAGCCAGATGACAGATGCAGTACTTGTCCTTGATTGTGGGAGCCTGGGTGCCCTTTCCGGCGCCGGGAGGGCCCATGATGACCATGCGCAGGTCCTTTTGCTCGGGAGCGACGGCGGATTGCAGGTTGCCCATGTCGGGGGGAGATGTGTGAGAGTGGGGGTGAGAGGGAGATGTGTGGAGTAAAGCTGCGTGGCAATGAGATGGGAGACGACGTGGGACCAACGGTAACTTCTACATATCTGTGGGATCTGATTCTGTCAAAAGAACAATAGTTGCTGACCGCGGCATCTGGCCGCATTCCCTCCAATTGCTCCCTCCGGCTTCTTCCATTAAGTGAGATCGTGGGATAGATATGGGCTGACGCATTGGATGGCCATAGCGAGGGGAGAAACGGCCAGCTGCCTTATTTGTTTGATTAGACGAGCCGCTTCTTTCGCTTCTCGACGCGCATTTCTTTTTTATAAGTGCTATCATACTATCGATACTGTGTGTTTGCATCGCGTGCTATCATATATCGAAATTGGAGGTTGGTTGTCGACTTCCCAGAACCACGTGGGCTTAGCAGGTCCAGGCTTAGCATGATTACGCTCTCCGGTCCATGACTTGACTGACTAGCAAGTGCAAACCGCACTTTTGACATTCCCTCAAACTCACCTGCATCAACGGCAAAGGGAAAGCAATCAACGCTCATACAATGTCAACCTGGAGAAACGGTACGTGCCCCTCAAACAACGAGCCATCATTGGTCTCTGTAAGCATGCATTTTTGACTCATGCTCATGACCAACATTGTTCTGTCCCATTACCAGTCGCCGTTGGCACGGTACGTTAGAGAACAGACGCTTGTGAAAGCCACCTTTTGAGCATCAAAGTAGTTATATACCCACTTACGCCTACTTATCTCTCTTCGCTCCAGCTGCAAGCACTACAACAGAATGGATGGCGACGGACCCTGAAGCAAGTCATGATCATGTATGTGCATGGGACCCGGTCTTCCTCCCTTGTTCCAACCTCATGTGGGAAATGAATTCTAAGTGTTTCTTTTTTAATTGAAAGGGATCAACCGAGGGTGGGAAAGCATGTTGGCACGGACGATTTGGGAAACAACTACTATGTCAATGACCAGGAAATCATCCTGCGTAACCGTTGGGTCGAGTATGCGAAATGGAACCATGATGCGACTCAAATTCCCTCGGAATGGTGAGTAGAGAGGTGGGGAATGAGGGGTGGGTGGTGGGAAAATTGCAAGGGAGGAACTTGGGGTGGGCTGAGGCAGAATGGAGCTCAGTTGAGCAATGTGTAAAGCGGATTGCAAGAAGGGTGGGCGTGGCTGTAATGCCCCACGGAGAGCAGATTGAGCAAATTCCTCTACTGAGCAAAAGGCAGACCAACACCCGTAAACGAGACGCGCGTCGTTAGCCGCGGTCTCCATGGATGTAGCACCCCGTTTCTGTGCGTCTTCCCAAAGTCCCTGGCCATCCGGGGAACAAGCAAAACTCAGTGATTTCAACCTTTGATGTCGTTTCCGTCCCCCTTCCCTTCCTTTTGGCGAACAAGCGCTAGTTGGCTTTTTCCTCTCATCATTATACTTATCACCCCCTTCTCTCACCTCTAGGCACCAATGGCTGCACCACATCACCGACGACGTGCCTACCCCCGAAACCGTGCCACGACCCTTCTTTGCCGGCCAACACCAACAGAACCTCACGGGCAGTCACGGCGCCTACAAGCCGTACAACACGGTCGTCCCCAAGATCAGCGAATGGACGCCTGCGGTTAAGCCGCGTGATGGATAGAACAAAAAAGAAAAAAGAAAGGACACGGCACGGCACGGAATTTTTCTTTTGGCTAGCACCCCTGCGCGAGAACGAGATAGAAGTCTTTGTGTTTGTTTGTTTTTTGCTTGTAGGGTGTTTTGTCATTGTGTTGGTGTGGTGTCTTGTTGCGCAGAATATTTTCGTATACCGGTTCAGAAGTTTCTACAATGGCTGCGTTGCGTGTAATCAAGGCCTCATTTGGGAAAACCCTTGTCACTGGTTTGAGAACGGGGAGTGTATAGTGCCAATGCCCCACTCGTAGCGTATAAAATAGAACATTCCTTTTTAAGGATACCCCATTTTAGAAAAGCGGTTGCCCCCTCGATTACTCCTCATCGGCGCACGCTGTCGCAACACAAAACACAACAAACAAAAATGACATGTACGGGCTGTCAACGAACCCTCGACGGAGAAGGTACATGAAGAAACAAAAAAAAAACCCCCACCAAAACCAAAACTCGCCCCAACCTTCAAACCAACCCGGGCTCGCAGCCACCTCTAAACCGCTCCTTTTCTAATTCCGTCAATTTCGATATTATTCGCCCGCCTTTTTTCGCGTTGGCCAAATCGTAGGCGTCCTCGCACTCGGGGCCCACGGGGGGCTGCCGCTCCTGCTCGCGCTCTTTCTCGGCAGCCTGTGCGGCGGGCTCGCTGTGGTTGCTGCGGGCGTGCTCGTGTATCGCCGACGCCGGAGGAATGCGACGCGGGGAAACGACGAGTGTGAGAGACGAGAAGAACGCAAACAAAAAGATAATTGGATGTAAATGATATATATATATGATGTATGGGTTTTGTGAATGGGCGTGTGTTTTGGGCGCCTTTTTGCACATTCTTGAGTGGACCCCCGCGCAAGGTAGTTTAGCTACGGCCGCTACCTTGGCTAGGTAGCAGTGCAGAATACAGAAGCTTCATTCTATGTTTCATCTGAACGCAGTCGTATTGCATATCTCATAATAACCCCATCGTATAACCCCATCGTCAATCCCGCGTGTACGTAAGGAAGTAAACCCAGACGCGTTTTTTATCCCCGCTCGGGGTGAAATCCTGTCATTTTCAATTTTGTGTAGGGGCTTGTGCGATACGATAGATCCTGACCCGCACAGAAAAACGAAACGTAAAAGAGGCACGGTTGTGAACACATACACACACATACACATACGGGCAGCCAGGAGGAAAACGGACACAATGAAAGTATTTGTATCCCACGTCGACACCCCCGTCGGACACACCCTCTCGCGGCTCTTTTCCCTCACCACGCGCCGGGCCGCGGCTCCCACAGGGGATGACGAGCAACCACCGGCCGAGGACGACGACGACGATTCGACCAACAACAACAACAACAACAACACCACGACTAGCAACACCAACGACCCGTATACGGTCGTAGGAACGCTGTTGGGAACCGAGGGTGGGGCGCACGAGTCGCCAGCGCCGCCGCGTCGCCCCGCCCCGATGGTGGAGACGGGCGATCGGAAAAAGGACGCGGCGAGACGCCTGGCGATTGAGAAGTTTGCGGTCGCGGGCGTTACGCCCAAATGGGTCCGCGAGACGGTCATGGTAAGCAACAAATGGAAACATTATAATTCGTCCCAAGCGGGGTGCTGCGGGGTTTGAGTTTCGGCATCCATTTTGATAAAGTCATTGACTAGTTTTACTAACTCTGTGGTTTTGTGTGATCCTTTTTTTTTTTCTTTTTTTTGCAGAAAGAGGATCGTGCGGCGCTCAAAGACCTCCTCCTCGCCTCCGACGTCATCGTCTACGATATTGTCGCGTGTCTCGAGGAAGCATCGTGGGCTATCGACAGTAAGTAAAACAAAAAAAAAGTAAAAAGTAAAAGAAAAGTAGCCGGGGCAACCAAAAAATGAGGAGCGGACAACACAACTCGTCACTTCTACTTTTCTCACACGGCTCTGTGTTTTTATTTTATTTTATTTTGTTTCGTTTTTTTTTTTCTTTTTCTCCCCCGGACAGTGCTGAGTGAAAACGCGGACTCGTTTGCCGATAAACCCAAAACCTTCATTGCGCTCACAAGCGTCATGACATGGGCGAGGACCAAGCTTGACCCGGTAAGGCAAAAAAGAAAAAAAAAAGAAACCCCTCCCCCCCTCAACCCCCCCCCCCCCCCCCACCCCGCGCTCCGCACCCTCACTCACCCCTCCCTGCACAGGACGACGCGGACGCGTTCCTGGCGGAAGACGAGTACCGGCGGCGCAAGCCGCACCCGAATTTCAAGGCGCACCTGGCGCTCGAGAAGAACGTCATCAAGGCGGGGAAGAAGGCGGCGCTGAACACGTATGTCGTTGCGGCGGGGTTGGTGTACCATGCGGGGGATTGTATTTTCCATTATTTGTTAAAGGTAAAAAAAAGCGGGCGCGGGCAGTGAGGGTTTTGTATAGTTTGGGCGATTGACGTTTTTTGGGGTGGTGTTTTTAGGCGGCATGGCATAACCAAGACCTCCACTGTTACGGCGACGGGCGCAACGTCCTGCCAACGATCCACATTGACGATCTCTGCAGCGTGATTGTCGAGACGGCCGAAACGGCGCCCGAGGCGCGCTACATGCTCGCCATCGACGATTCCAAACCCACGTTGTTGGAGATCACCCATGTTCGTACGAGATGCCGCGGCCAAAACCAAATCGCACTATGAGTGTTGACCCCGCCGCGCGTTTTTTTTATTTTATTTTTCATAGGCCGTGAGTCAAGCCCTGGGAACAGGCAAAGTCATCATGTCCCCGAAAGAAACCGCGCTGCTGAACAAAGACCTGCCGCAAATGGACTACGACATGCTGCTCCTCAACCTGCGTCTCGAGCCGGGGCATGTGAAGGATATGAATATTGCGTGGAAGTATGAGGTGCGTAAAAAAGAAAAAAGAAAAAGAAACGACTGAAAACCACAACGCGGCCTGCGTCTCACCCACTTTCTGTTTTTTTTGTGTTGAATGTAACATCCGCAGACAGGCCTGATTGAAAACCTCCCCGCCTTCATCACCGAGTACAAATCCGCGCGCGGGCTGACGGCGCTCAACGTGATCATCCACGGGCCGCCGGCGTCGGGCAAGAGCGTGCTGGCCGCGAAACTGGCCGAGTATTACGAGATCCATTGTTTGGATGTGGAGCGGGTTGTGGAGCAGGCCGTGGCGCGATTGGTATGTGATGTGTGTTGTTTTTGCTGTGCGTCACATACGCGCGCCGGACACGAAACTTACCATCAACAATGTGTTTGTTGTTGTTGTTGTTTTTTTGTTGTTGTTGTTGTTGTATGTGTCGATATTCAATTTCCCAGGAACGGCGGGTATCCGGGCACCTTCTCCCCTCGGAAACCGACGACGACATTGACGCGGACCGCGAGCTGCTCGACGAGCTGAAGGAGGCCGCGCGGGGCAACAACGGGCGGTACCCCGACGACCACGTCATTGCCTTTGTGCGGGACAAGCTGCGCTCGATGCCGTGTCGCAACCAGGGGTATGTCATGGACGGGTACCCGGTTACAGTGGAGGAGGCCAGGGAGTTGTTTAAAGGTACGGTGTGGGTGTGTGTGATGGAGAGGGGAAGGAGAGGGGGGGCTGATGGTTGTTTGTTGTGTGCTTGTTTGTAGCGGCGGATGATGATGGCGGGGACGACAAACCGACTTCCACACTCGACGACGTGATTGCGCCGCACCACGTCATCTCGCTCGACATTTCCGACGCGGTGATCAAAGAGCGGGTGATGCACCTCCCCGAGTCCATCCCACCTACCGCCACGACCACGACCACGACCACGACCACAACGACCACTACGGCGACGACGACGACCAGCAGCAAAACCAGCGAAGAATCGCTCCTGCACCGGCTCGAAGAGTACCGCGCGCACAACACGGACGACACGACCGTGCTCAATTTCTTTGACGAAGCCGAGATCCACCCTCTCATCGTGTCCAGCGAAGCCAACGGTATCGACGAGATGGTCGCAGTCGTGACAAAACAGATCGGTCCGCCGCACAACTACGGCCCGACGCAGGAGCGCTTGGCCGAGGAGCGCAAGGCCGAGGAGGAGAGGAGGCAGCGGGAAGTGAGTGCTGCGGAGGAGGACCGCGTGAGGAGGGAGCGGGAGGAGGGCGAGCGGCAGAGTAAAGCGGTCGCCGAATGGGTGAGTTTTGGTTGTGTGAATTTTGGCGGTTGCGTTGTTGTTGAGAAATTGAAAATGTACCGTGCATATGTGGTGCAGAACGCACGTTTGGAAGAAGTGCGCAAACAAGAACAAGAAGTGCTCGAAGCGCAATCGGTGCCCCTGCGCAACTACCTCATGAAATTCGTCATGCCGACATTGACGTCCGGGTTGATTGAAGTGTGTAAAGCCCGGCCAGAGGTAATTGCGATGGAAACGCGCGCTTATGCGGATAGAATGGACCAGGGAAGTGACACTACTTTTGTTGTCGTATTTTTTTGTGTCGTAGGATCCGATAGATTATCTGGCAGAGTTTTTGTTCAAGGTATAGAAATAGTGCGTGAGGGGGCGTGGATGGGAGAAGGGTTTTTTGCTAATGTCGGGTTTTCTTTTTTATTTTGTGACCAGCATAATCCGACGAGTATGTAAATTGTGTGGGGCGTTTATATTCAATGATATACCCGAGATGTGAATGTTGGAGAACGTGATGGCATCCATGGCTGAGCGCTTTTACGAACGGTCACGAATACTCATGGGAGGGGGGTTAATGTGCTGGAGTCGCATGTACGTAGGTGATATGGAGGAGGGCCCCCGGTCTCCAGGGGCGTTCAAGACGACTTTTATTGTGCAGACTTGATGCCCCAGGATACGCAGTAGTGTGCCGAGAGAAGTCTCCATTCTTCAATCTCATCGAATATTTCCAGTTTGGCAATTCTGCATTACCCGGAATGTACACTGATCAGCCCCGCCCAGTCTCAAGTGCGGGGTGTTTTTTGGTTCAGAAACGACATACCTGTCCTTCTCCACCTGCGGCAGCCCATCCCAATACTCATTTAGATCCCCGGCCTTGGCGACGCTCCAGCCGTTTTCCCTAAACCTGCGTTTTTGGGCCTCGATATCGGGCCACTTGTCCCACCCCAACAACTCAATGCCCCTCATTCTCAGATTCTGCAGCATGGTCTGACCAAACGCGTCATGGGGGTTGATTTGCTCATAGACGACAAACATGCCAGAAGTGATGATGGAGGACGCGGCACGGAGAATGCTTTCCGAGACGCTGGGGGCCAGGTAGATGAGGACGCATTCGGAGAGGAAGAGGGTGGGGGATGTGGAGGAAAAGTTGAGGAGGTGGAGTTTTGCAACGAGGTCGGTGGCGAAGGTGCGGAGGTCGCCCGCGAGAAGGTGGTAGTCGGTGCCGTGAAGTTCTGTTCCGCCCGAGGCTGCAGGGGGGAGTGACCAATGTGTGTGTGTGTGTGTGTATGTCAGTCGAGCCTTTTTTTTTCGGGCCACGGGGGGGAGATGTGCCATGTTACCTAGTTGGAAGGGGCCGATGGTATCAGACAAGGCCTTGTTTTTGGCAATGGTTTGCGCCTTTTTGGCAGTGATCTCTGCAAAATCGATCTCAAAGTAGTTTCCCGGTTGCATTCCCCCATTCTGTGACGAGACAGGTATGAGTGTCAGGACGAGGTGGTTTCTATCGCGATTTGTGCTCGCAGAGGACGTTCGCTCGAGGCGCTCCCACTCCCCACTCTGAGCGAACCAGTTTCCCTCTGTCCTTTGCTCAGATGCCCTCTTTCCAGTTTCCCTCTGTCCTCCATCCCGTCCCCACTCTGAGGGAAATCCGCGAGGAGACCCTCTGTGCTCCCTCATGTCTCCACTCCTCGCTTTGCTCAGAGGCCCGTCCCCACTCCTTCCAATTTCCCTCTGTCCTCCACACCTCGCTCCGCTCGGACCTCCCCACTCCACTGGGACGTCCGTCCCCACTCCTCGCTTCGCTTGGCTCGCTCCACTCGGAGCGAAAGCTCTTTTCAACACTCAAGAGTCTCCCTCGCTCCGCTCGGCTCGCTCCGCTCGGAGGTTCGGAGGTATATACCTTGAGCAAAAAGTATCTAGTATCGGAGCCTGCTCCGAGGGACACGATCTGTTTTGTCCGTGGGTTGCCATCACCGGCGGTTAAAAAGTCATGGATCAACGCGTCGATAGCCTTTGAGCGGGTGTAGGTTCCTAATACGCTTGACCAGAGGAGAGAGATGTGGGTCAGGACAGGACAGGTCAGGAGGCGCGCGACGGACGCGTTTTGAGGATACCTCTATTTATGACAGGCGGACGCTTCTGAGGGCGGCGGACAAACAGCTCTGCGTGGGGGTCTGTGAGGTAACCGCGATTGACGGCGGCACTATATGGAGATGGGCACATGGTTTAGCGAGTGGCACTGGCAAGAGGAAAGGCGGTGGGGGACATACAGAGTGGACATTGCGGCGTCGTCGTTTGTGGCGCGGATGGGGTCGTCGTGGGCGAGGGCGGCGGGTAGTAGGAGGCGGTTGTGGTTGTCCATGGAAGAAGGTCCCACTTGAGAGAGGGCGATAGAGAGAGAAAGAGAAAGAGAGAAGAGAGAGAGAAGAGAGAGAGAGAGAGAGAGAGAGACGGAGGGGCCTGTGTACTAGATTCAGGGGAACATGCTGGATCCAGGGCCAGACCTGCATATGGGATGAGCAGAGTGAGGATGCTACATATAGGATTATTCCGAATGAGTGACTAGATGTAGTCAGTCTCCTTCTTTCTTTCTTTTCATTTTGCATGATTTCTCAGTCTCTCTCTATCGATAATATAGGAGGGATGATATGTGGGACAGGGGACTGAGTGAGTGAGTTGAGTGAGTGACTCCGGTAGTCTCCCCCTCTCTCTCCGTCTATCGCTCGCTCTCTCTCTCTTTCTCTCTCTCTCTCTCTCTGGTGGGGGAAGTAAGTGCGTGTGGGTCTATTCTATTCTAGATATGATATTGGCTGTTGTCTAGGTTGTTCTTATTTTAGCCTTGCCCTTGCCCTTGCCTTTGCCTTTGCCTTGCTTGGTAACCCACTCACCCACTCACTCACTCACTGACGACCTCCCCTCGCCATACTCCCAACCTTCTTTCTTTCTTTCTTTCTTCTATCCATACTCACTCCCTCCATTCACATTCCCTTGACAATGGCCTCGCCTTCACGCTTCGTGCGAGCCCTCAGACACACAGCCACTAGCACTCTCTGCCCTGCTCACTCCCCTGCTCCCAGAGTCGCTGTCGCTGTCGCTGTCAACCCCCGTTTCTACTCTACCGACGCCGCTCCCTCTGCCACCGCCGCTCCCTCTGCCACCGCTGCTTCCCCTGCCACCGATGCCAAAGAACAACCCGCCACCACCGCCATCCCCCCCTCGCCTGATCTGGCCGCCGCCCTCGCTGAAAAAGACAAGCAAATAAATGCTCTCCAGGTATCTCCACCGCTCCCCCTCCATCATTCACGTTTCTCCCATGTCTAATCCCCTTGTCGCAGGACTCTTACCGTCGCGCTCTGGCAGAGGCCGAAAATGTCCGCCAAAGAACCCGAAAGGAAGTCGCCGACACAAAGGACTTTGCCATCACAAAATTCGCTAAAGACCTGCTGAGCGTCGCCGACGTGCTCGAAATGGCCCTCAACGCCGTGCCAGAAGCAGAACGCGGCGAAAAGGCCTCAAATCAGCACCTCAAGGACCTCTACATTGGCGTCGACATGACCCGCTCAAACCTCCTCTCCACTTTCAAGCGATTCAACATTGAAGCCTACAACCCCATCGACCAGGTCTTTGATCCCAAATACCACGAGGCCCTCTTCCAGGCTCCTATCCCCGGAAAAACCCCAGGAACCATCTTTGATGTCGCAAAGTCCGGATACAAGCTCGGCGACCGATGTCTCAGACCTGCCCAAGTCGGCGTCGTCCAGGGCACCACTGCATAGTCTGACTTGGCATTGACTGTCACGACTGGCTAACTAGTCTATCGCATTCGGGCTGCATTGCTTCTTCCACTTTTGTCCCTTTTCTGAACCGCCATGTATCATATCATACACACTGCGTTATCCAACGTCTGTTCGCTGATCTCCCACGCGTATCCCCCTGCATTCTTCACTCGCAATCTTGGCAGATCTGGTTTTTTATTGTTAATCGAGTTGGATAAAGTCACTCAAACCCCATCCGCCTCAGCATCACATCTAATAGATTATATTTGACCATTATATGACGTGTCTCTCTTCTTCTCATCAAGGTGGTCCGTTGTCATCTTTTTCGTTGCTGCTGGGTTTCCAACCCTGGCACCGAGTGGCCACCTGGGTTTTCAAGTTATTCATCATATCCATTCAGGGTAAACGTTCCTCTACCAAACCGACAAACACAAAAAGCCTTTCTTCAGGACAAGTTGAAGTTTTTTCCAAGCCTCTTTGCCAACCCCAATGTCTGGACGGCCGCATCGCTCATTCGCACAGCGGCAGCCCCGGCCCCTGCGTCCTAAACCCAGCACCTGCTCGCACCCGCCCTTCCTTCGTCGCCTGGCCGCGACTGTGATTGTGATCCCCCCCAAACAAACCCACCCCGTGGTTGCATCCTCGCACGCCGCCCGTCGACAATCGACAACTGCTCGCAACCCCTACTAGTAGAGTCGATGAATGCGTGTTCCCGTTGGCGCGTTACAGGAAACGGGAGCGTGGGGGTTTGGGATCGAACAGCGCGCGCTCCCCGATGTTTGTTTTTTGGGGGGCAGGTGGTGGGATGCGTTTGGGTTGGGTTCGTGAGGGTTTTGTATTGGGGATTCAGTGCTGGTTGGGTTCTTCAGTAACGTGACGTGAGAACTGAAGCAGCCCCCACCCCCCCCCCCCCCCCCGACAATGCCACACGACGTAACCCCGACACTCACAGCCAGCCCCCGCCGCCACACGCACCGGTTTGGCAACCCAGAGTGTGGGTGCACGGCCACACCCGCTTCACGCACTGCTTTCCGGACCCCAAATCGCGCGCGCGTGTCGCCACCCCGTTGCAAACACTAACATTAACACTGTACTAACACCAACACGCCTCAGAGTCCAGCCCACGCGTACGCGTCGCGAGTTCACCTAACGAAAAGCGCGCGCGTCTCGGTTTCAAAACATTGGACCATGGTCGTGAAGAACCGTGTGGAGGACCATACGAGTCCTGCCGCACGGTGTACCGCACGGGGGGTCTAGCGCGGTCCGTAAGTCAGGTAGGGGAGGTGCGGGGGGATAGATCCCGAAGTGCGGTACAGTGCTGGGTTCCGAGACTCAACACCGTGAAAGTACATTCATTCATTCATACATAGTATCTATCTCATCGCCGGGCATCTACCCTACCCACTCTCCTGGGTGGGGATTTCGTGCACTACCCCCATCCCACTACGATGTTACCGTCACTTAACTTAATGGCACTTGCTTCTCCCCCCCCCCCCCCCCCAACCAATACCTGGCATTCTCCAATAGGATAGCCGCGCGACCCCCCGCGCACACCACCAACCAGAATGAAACAAAACACAACAAAACTTGACACCCACCCACACATTTTGCACACACATCCCCCGCTCGCTCGCTCGCTGGTCCCCGCGTGAATGTGGATGTGGATGTGGGGCCGACAAACCGTGTTCGACAACGCGTAAAAAAAATAAGAAACAGAACGCGCCCGTCCCGCTCACCAAAACAAAATTTCGCAAAAAAAAAACAAGGTTGCCCAAAAAAAAAAAAAAAAAAACTCTACAGTTTACTCATCCATTATATTGACATTTCACACCCCCACCAGCTTTTCACTCTACTCTACTCTACTTTTCCGCGCGGGGCGGGGGGGGGGGGGGGGCGGGGGGCGCCGAGGGGAAAGAGAAAAAAAGCACAGCGGGATGCGCACCACCCCGCGCACCGATTCCAAAACCACACCCCGCACACTCTGTTCACCAAAGCCACAAAAGAAAAAAAAAAAAAAGGAACGACAAGGGATGCAGAGATGTGAGGTTAATTTCAAAACGGTAGGGCAACACCGTTTTCCCCAACTTTCGCAGCTGTGGCTCTCTGCCTGCATTTACCTGAGGCGACGCGCGACGAACCGCTCCGCGATCATTTACCATCTGCATTAACGCCAACGGCGGATCCCGATCGGTGGTGTGCGGCGGCGGCGGTGCATACATTGCAATATACGCAGCCGACGACGACATCATCATCATCCCACCCTCCTTCTCCTCCTCGTCCCTCGCGAGCTGGCGGGCCAGTTCCGCCATGAGGACGCAACCCAGCTGCAGAGCCGATATAGCGGCGAGACTCTGTCCATCATCACCACGCGCCGTGTCCACCAGCCGGCCGTAGGCTGCGGAATGCTGATCAAAGGCGCCGATGAAGGGTGTCCATTGCGTAGTGCCTGATGCAGCGAGCGGGATGTGGAGGCGCTCGTGGACGGTGAGTTTGAGGAGGAGGCCCGAGGTGGATTCGAGAACGCGGGCTTGGAGGGTGAGGAAGGCGTGTTGGAAGGCGGTGCTGCTGATGGGGTCGGTGGTGGCGGATACAGCCTGGGGGGGTTGACATTTTTGCGTCAGGCAACATAAATCGGGGTGGTTTTTGGTGTGACCAGTACCACTGCGGGGTTTGCCGGGGTTTGTTCTTTCCAATACCTTCATTGCGGTGGTCGCGTTCCACAATTTAGCAACGGCGGGCAGCAGGGGATCAGACTTTGGCGCCGTGGATGATGCAGCCGCAGACTGGATCATCACGTAGGCATCCGCAATGTGTTGCATACTGGTGAGCCAGAAGCGGGTGGCTTCCGTGTCAACCTTCAAACAACACAGAACAGCGAAAAAAGAAATGTTAGCCAAAACCATACCCATCCGCCCCGCACTTTGTGAGCCCCGACGGTGTCTCGCGTGGGTGGGGGGTGTGTTTTGCAGGGGTCTCAAACGAAAAAAAAAACACATACGCAGTCGTGAATTTCATGAAAGAGTGTTTGAGAAATACTCGCAAGTCCACTCGCAAGGGCGTCGACTCCAATTTGATAAAAGAACCACGGCGCAGCGTTCCGGTTGCGTAGGAGCGTCAGCAGGGGTTGGATGTCGCGGTCCACATCTTGCCGATCGAACGGTTGAACGCGGCACAGTCTCAGTGCAATTTGAATAGCTCGTTTCTGTTTTCAACAAGAAAGGGGGGTTCAGAAAGCAGCCATTTCCTGCGTACACTGTATCGCGTGAACCCCACGGCACGTACAATCACATTGGGCCGCAATACGGCGCCATAGGCTCTGGTTGTGGTCAGCAGATAGGTCGGCCGAACCGGTGGGTCACGATTGGGTTTATCAGCGTACTTTAGCGCGAAACTGAATGCAATGTTCAACCCTAAAATTCATCCATGGTCAGACGGGATATGTCTGGGGCACACAGAGAGAGAGCTAATTGAAGGATAGATATATCTATATCTCACTCAGACTCACCTTCTGGATCCGCAGAGAGTATGGCAAATAACTCGGTCCAAACATCTTCCGTAGTGTTCAGAACAGAGACTCGCGCGATGGTGCCAACCAGGTATCTGAACTGCGTGAGCCCAGCCAAGGATGGGTGAGATGATGATGATGCAAAAGGGGAGGCTGCAAAGAGCAATTAGCGATTTCTCACATGGGAGGGGTAGCGCGAAAACGAGACGTTGGATAACACATCCAGAAGTCGACGTAGCAAGGAACCGCCCGCGATATCGTCTGACGCTGGCGAGTGAGTGAGTTTGCCAAGGGATAAAATGGAAGCATCGCCATTCCGTAATCACCGTCCCCATTTCATTTACCAGCGACGATTTTTGTAGCAGATTCGGGACGGTTCTCACAGTCCCGCAGATGACCCATGACTTTGGCAGCAACAAACGCTACACGGTCGCCCGCAGCGACAATGTCCCGCAAAGCCGCCATGTGCGCCAACTGGTGTTCCGAATGCTGGATCGTGGGCAAGACCTGCGCGGCCAACCTTGTGTTTTCACAGAGCAAGGCCAGGAGCGTCAACGCGTTCAGGCGCGCTTCCTGACATGCGGATCGTACAGCGAATTTGAAAATGTTCTGGAGTTTCATGAACGGACCCGCGGTTGGCACAATGTAGAATTTGAAGGAGAGAGAGAGAGAAATGAAAATAGGGGCGTACCAAAAAGTCGATCTCTTTGAAGTGATGCGACTCGGTTTTGGCTAGGAACAGCAGGTTCTTCAAAGCACCGTGCTGGACAATCTCGCGTGGATCCTTCTCCACATAGTGGACCAGAAGATCTATCTACATATTCGGGGTTTGTGTGTGAGCCACTGAAGGGGCGATAGATTCGAGCGCGCTGCAAAGCCCCTCACCTGAGCTCTAATTTGAACAACGCACCGAACTGCGAGCACGGTCAAGGTGTGCAGAATGTTGAGTACATTGTCTTCTTCGTCATTGTGCAAGAGGTATTCAAGACATGATCGCCGAGCCTATGAAACAGAGCCAGATCAGCAAAAGGGGGGAAGGTTCCATTTTCCTCAGAAATCAAACACCCCAGTCATTACCGTTGCGACGAGAGGCAGGGTGTGGTACATGTGTCTGTAAACTCGGATGACTGTGCTTTTGACAATAAAGTTGGTCTCCTTGTCTTGAGAGCGGACAATTTCAGATGAGATGATGATGATGCATGAGATAGAGGAAACTGACCTTGCATAATTGCGCCAAGCTTTTCAATGTGGTTCACTGAGAAAGTCTTGGATCTGAAAGCGATCCGGTCGGCGGCAAACAGTGCAGCTTCGAGTTCCATTGGTTCCTTGGAGTCCAAGAGTAATCGCACACTGCAAAAAAAATACGCCCCAGTTGAGATCCCCCAATGATCGATGCGATGACAACAAACAACACACACTGCGTTTACCCGTGATGGACTTCAATGTTATCCACAACAATGACCGACATGTATCCAATCACTCTACACACGACCATCATTCAATCTGACAGCACCGGTGCGAAGCAAAATGGCCAGGTTGAGATGGCGCCAACGCACCTGAGAGTAAGCGCTCTGGCCACCGGGTCGTTACTCGTGAGAATCATGGATATCCGCCGGGAAACCTCTTCGGCGCTCGTGATCTTGACCAAGGCATGTTCACTGTGTTTGATGACTTTGAAGATGTACTGTCGGATAACATTTGTGCTGAGAAACGTAGGAAATGGATCAAAAAAGGGCGTCATTCAAACGAGTATCGGTTTTTTATGGGCACAAATACAATCACCTGGTCCTCCAATAATCTGCCAATTTGAGAAATCCTGCCAAAACGAGTGAAACATTGATGTATTTAGGCAAGGCACAGAATACCAAATAATCATGCTACCCTCCTCGTTCATACCCAAAGTGACATTCTCCGGTGATGGGTACTTGTTGAAAAACGTAATGTACTTTAGAATAGACTGCAGCTTCTCTTCCAACCGCGGCGCCTTGAACCCTCTATCCAGCTCGAGGAGTTCATGGAACCCTGGGTCTCCGAGAACTTTGTCGTCCATTTGAATTTGTCTCTAGCCCTCTTTCGGTGGTGGGGTACTGCTTATCGTGCATATCCAAGACGCCCAAGAGTGATTCCTCAGACAAGTCTCTTTTTTCAAAGACTCAATTCTAATGAAGCTTCCCGCGAACAATTCAGAATGCAGAGATGCTCAAAGCCCCCAAGCCCCACCCAAGCCTCACGCCGCGTCATGCACGCAACTCGGGGGGAGCTTCCCCCCTCGCTTAACCCAAATTGCCCACCAACCAAAACATTGAAAACTCGACTATGGATTTTGCATCCCATCTTCCTCGTGTAGACTCCAAGGACCCTACTGACGGCGCCGGTGTTTCCGGCAAGCCAGCCGAGGCGGACCCTGCTTCATCGTCATCCCGTATTTTCGACACCGACTCGGACTCGATTGTCGTTGTGGAGAAGCCATCCAGCGAAAGCGGATTTAGTTCCAGCGATATGGCGGATTCCGACACGATTCCGAACCTGGTCGCGGATGACGACGACGAGGATGTTCTGGATATTGTCTCATCTTACACGCAGCTGAGAGCGACCACACCCCTGGGGAGCGGCAAGGATGACAAGCGCAATGGACAGCTGGACACGGAGCCGGTTATACTTGGATCGGGATCGGAGAATGTAACAACGTCGGTGGGGACCCCGGCGGCTGCAGAGCCAGAGGTGGCAGAACGGGAAAACACGGAGACCTCCGCTGCCCCCGTTGCCCAGCCTGTTAGTGAAGCTACCCACGAATATGTGCAGCAAAACACATCAGTGGAAAATGCAGCCGAACCTATTGCGCAGAAGAGCGAACCATTGGGGGCCTCAATGCAGTCTTCGACTATGAAAGATGTCAGTCCGTCCACTGAAAGCAACCCGTCTGCGGACTCTGCCGAGCCACCTTCCACTTCAAATCCCCGTGGCATCGCAGCAGAGACTGCTGAACCTGCAATTGCAGACAACGATGAGGAAATGCCACTGGATCGCAGCCCCGCCCTGGAGATACCTGACAGGATCGAAGATGAAATGAAGGCAGACCTCCGAGAAGCTCGAACCCACGTTGTGCCACCCGAGGACGCACCTGCACCCGAAACTGGCATTCTGGAGGAAATCTGGAATTCGGTCTTTACGCCTGGAGTCAATTCTCGTGTGCAGGGCGCCATGAATATGTCATTTGCCGGTCTATTTGTGTCCCTCACAGCTCTGGCCGTCGTGACCGGCGGCAACCTGCACGTCATTGCTCTGATCGGGATCGCTGGGTGTTTGTTTGCGTCCGTACAATGGTGGGTTTCCTCCACATCAACTTCCCGAGTTCATGGCGGCATCGCTAACGCTATATTTTACCAGGTTTTTGAGAGAGCTTGCCAAGATGCCGCCTCCTACGGGGAATGCAGCGGCAGCGGTTGATACCCACGAGAAGCATGAGTAACCATCCATAAGGGAACCCCACTCATATCCGCTTCAAGTTGTAAATATATGCATATCGATTTGCTCTGTACCTCTCTGCTCCAGTTCTTCTGCAGCCTTCCATTCTTTCGCCTTTCGGACGTCGTTGACAGGGAAATCATGTCACGAAACGAGAAGAATCAGCCAATATCCTCATGCACATATGCAGAGCTCATTGTATCCTGAATCGGTCAAAGATGTGTGCAAAAGCTGCAGGCTTCGTTATATCGATAAATATCATATACTTGTGTTGCTGTTGATTATATACAAATGGGTATGCAGGGGAGCATGAGGTGGTTAAAATCAACCATACCACCTCCCACTCGCTGCAGCAAAGCTCGTGGGTGGTCGTGTTGGGATACATGACTCGGTGATCCCGTACGCCGAGATCAATGCCTGGCATATAAAAGTTCATATTGAGCCCGGTGAAGGCCGGATGTGTGGTAGCGTCTAGGCCAAGTGCTTACCCGCCATGTGGGCTGATCTATATCAACGACGGCCTGAAACCGCTTGATCTCGTTATCCTCGTAGTCTTCAGCCCGTGGCGGGTGAGCAGGTTCTGCAACGATCCGGAAAATGAGTGACAGACATGGCAATCAAGCAACTTAAGGACGGAGCTACGTACCCAGAATGAGCTCGCCGTCGTCATCCTCGTGCACCTGCACCTTGCCGTCACGGATCAAAAAACTAACGTAAAACAGGTTTTCCACAGTCTGTCCGAACGAGTCTGGATTTATCACAAATTCAAAGAAACTCATGCAGCCGACCTCGTGCAGCCGCGCAGCGATCTGCATCACAAGACCAGTGGTTTCGTTTTCTTGTTTTTCGAAATCACTTTCTTTCAACTGTGAGATGCAACGCCGCAGATGTGAGCAGAATTGAGTGAGTGAACCGCTCGACGAATTACTGCGTTACCTACTATAGCAATACAGTACCTGCTGAGGTTTCTGTAAATCCTCTTTATTCTTGACCAACTTGGCCACTTTCCGATTCGCATTCCGCAGCTTTGGTTCGATCGCAAGCGGGCCCAGCATGAAATCGATCGTGGGGACTCTCGCAAGGCACCGAGTTGCCACTTTTCCAAGCGCGTGCCAGTCCAGCGCCGGACCGCCGCCGTCGTCGGCGTCATCCTCGTTGCTCTCTTCCGCAGCCTGTCCGTTCATCCTCACCACCAACTTCCCCATCCAGTCGTCAATGTTGAAACTTCCGCCATCGAGACGCATGCGCTGAGCCTTTTGCACACCCAGATCGGCTGCTGCGACGAGGACTTTGGAGTCGAGGGTGGCTTCATGCGTTGTGTATACTGCCCAAAAAAAAAAAGAAAAAAAAAGACGCGTCCGTTGGGTCCTATGTCTTCGGCTGCTCCTCTGCCTCTGCACGTCTAATTTTGCTCTTCTCCACTGACCATCTCTAAATAGACTATCGGCTTTCTGTATTGTTTCCAGGAGCTGCTCAGCGTCAAGCTCGCTTCGGTTTGCTATCAAGCCACAAACACACCATGAGTTCTTCCATAAATCCTCAAAGCGCAATTCCCAGTCATTTAAACACCTTCAGTAAATGCCAACAATTCCCGATACCCTGTCCGCACTCGTCTCCGCTCTCCCTCTGGCTGTTGAGTATCGAGGTCCCTCCCCTCATGCCCATCCTGAGCATTCTCTTCCTCGTCGGCACTATCGCGATCTTCTTGATTGGACGACATGGTGTTGGTGCGTCCCGCGCCCTGACTGTTGCGTCCTAGCATTTATACATATGAACGTATCCTAGAATGCGCAAACCCGGTTTCGACCGGTGAATAATGCTCTGAAGGATGCATTGGGAACTGTGAAACTCTCTCGCACGAGTCCGAATCCAGCGGACAGGCTTGGGTTGGCTGGATCGCGGTGGTGTGCGGTTGGATCCAGTTTCCCGTAAGCGATCGGAGAAAGCCTCAAGATGGTGAGATTTTGCACCGTCAATTTCCCGAAATAACTTTCTGGTGACCCTCACCCATGCAACCTTGAGAGAATGGTCAACCTTGATCAGCCGATTACCAAAGCTATCGATGTCTGGACTTTGTCTCAGAAACATGTTTTCGTTCTCCGCCATTTATCTCTCAACTCCCAACTCTCCCATTTTCATTCCCCTCCTCTATCCATCAACTGACTTGTCATGAAACTCGCCATTCTTTTGTCCTGGATCTTCTGCCTGGGCCTCGCATCCAGCGCCCAGGCCAACTACCTTCTCCTCTCACGAATCAACCGGCTGGGCTTTACGGCGGAAGACATCAAAAGGCTCGACGCCATGGCGGCCGCCCTTCGGAACCCGGCGCCAGCAGGTGGAGCTACTGTGCAGGAGCCTCCCAAGGCTGACGAGACAGCTGCCACGGAAGAAGAAGCATCTGTTGACACACCTGCTGATACACCTGTTGATACAACCGCTGATCTCCCAACTGAGAAGCCTGCTGAAGCTGAAGAAGAGGCACTCCAAGCACCATCCGACGACGAGGCCACAGTCGCAGAAGCTGACGAAGAAATCACGGAGGAGGGCGAGGATGAAGAGCAGGAATTCCAAGAATCGGATATCCACGATACATTCCAGGGAGGAATGGGAAGCTCACTCCATGCGCGCGGAGCCTTGTCTTGGACATCAGGAGCTTTCAAGAGCAACTGGCAGGACACGTGGAAAGTGACGAAAGACTCCTATGGTCAGAAAAACCGAGACTTGGTTCCCGACCCGACGGGTGGTTCCAGCGGTGATGTCATGGAAGTAACATACCCTGCAGGTAGGAGAGGTTGCTCGGCTCTCACGACTTGGGAGACTCCCTCGACTCACCCTTTTCAATGGTCCTCGCAGGGTCACGGAACCCAAAGAATGGTCCTGTCGGAGGCACTGGATTTTTTGCCGCGCCCATTAGCCTGAAGGGAGCCAAAACAGTTACCCTCAGCTTTCAGATCTTGTTCCCGAAAGGATTCAATTTTGTGAAAGGCGGGAAACTGCCGGGCTTGTATGGTATGCTGCAAGAAGCCCGCCCCATCCCTCTGGTCCCATCTTTGTGAGAGTTAACATGTCTTCATTTAGGTGGACGCACTGGATGCAGCGGCGGAGATTCAGCGCTGGACTGTTTCTCGACTCGATTCATGTTCCGTACAAAAGGTCTTGGCGAAATTTACTTGTACGTTGATCGCAAGCTTCAAGACAAGAGCTTCTGCCAGGTGAAGCCGGTCACACTTTGCAATCCGCAATGTAAGCACATGAAAATGCCACCTTCTGTTCTGATGTTCGTGGGACTGATTGACTGTCGATTTCTAGATGGCGCCTCCATGGGACGCGGGGCGTACAGCTTCACTCCCGGATCATGGATGTCCTTGACGCAAACGATAACCCTCAACACATTCAAGGGCAAAAAGCCCAATAAAGACGGCCGCGTCCAAGTATACGCCAACGGAAAAAAGGTGATCGACTTTGACAAAGTGGTCTTCATACCGAAACCCACCATTGGGTTTGAGGGAATCGATTTTGAGACCTTTTTTGGCGGAAGCGACGACAGCTGGTGCACTCCAAGCACCCAGCAAGTGTACTTCAAAGGATTTTCGTTGACTGCTGTTTGACAGCTGTAGAATCTTTGATGCAGGGGTTTGCGGACTATTGGGAGAATGTAGTTTGTGGAAAGTTGCGGTTAGAAAAGTCGTGTATTGTCGACGTTTTAAGTAAATTGAGGACTTTCTAGTGCTTGTGAAAAGTCACACATCTGTACACTAGGCTGCAGAATGAACTTGTTTGAGTATAACTATCTGTCGTGCAAAGAATGTGCTGTAACCCACCTTTGCGTCAAAGCCTGAACGGCTCAATGCTGCTAGACTAGCACGCCTTAGCAGCTCCTTGAGATCTGCACCTGTCTTTCCACGTGTGCGGAGGGCGATCTCCTCAAACTGGACATCCGAGTGAAGGGTTACTTGCGAGCTGATTGTTTTCAATATAGCTATGCGCTCGGATTTCGAAGGTGGGCGGACTGCTACCAGCCTGTCTATCCGCCCTGGAAACAAACAACGTCACGACAAGCACGAAAACGACAAACGCCAGACGCAATGCTCGTACCTGGTCGTAGCAGAGAAGGGTCCAGACACTGTGGATGGTTTGTTGCGCAGAGCAGAACAACTTGCGAGGTTGTCCAATCAAGCGCATCAATCTCGATAATCAGCTGAGAAAACAGCTTTTTGCCAACATCGCCCATCTGGTCATGGCGTGAAAACAACGCTTCCAATTCGTCCATGAACACTACGCACGGGCTGCATCTCCTTGCCGTTTCGAAGGTCTTCGCAATCGCTTTCTCTGACTCGCCCACCTATGCAATAACTGTCAGTGGCCGGCCTACCATGCTGAACCTTCTAACTGAACATGTTAGGCCGTCTCCGTACCTCGCCTTTGATAAGATCAGCAATTGAGATTGACAAGAAATTAGCCCCCGACTCGGTAGCAACGGCTTTTCCCAGAAGCGTCTTTCCTGTCCCTGGGGGCCCGTAGCTGCAAACTGATGGTTCAGCACAACATAATCTTTCGATTTTGAACGCTTGAAAGAACATACAGCAACACTCCTTTGGATGGCCGGATTCCCAGTCTTTGAAATGCCTCCGCGTTTCGGTAAAACCACACAACGCTTTCATGTAACAGTTCCTATCATGACCGGTCAGTTGCTCATCGATCATCAGAGACCAAAGCAGTATTTTGCTACCTTCACCAGCCGATGACCACCAATGTCTGCCCACCGAACCATTTCCATCCGCGTGACATCATGGTTATGGTGTGCCGCAGAAACGCGAATCGACGAGTAGCTTGCCATGAAATCAGAGTACGTAAGTTGTGCAGCGTGGTCTTCACCCGGGACATTTCGAGAACGCCGCGCTCGAGCGTGAGATTGTGCGGTTCGACAGAGGGCACTGAGATCTGCCATCGTATAAGCATGACATCGCTGGGCAATAGGGTTCACGTCAATAGATAATGTCCCATCGCGTGACATAATGAGCCATTTCAGGAGTTGGGCACGTTGTGGTGCGGTTGGCAGCTCAAGCATGATCTTGTTCTGCAGTTAAGAATTAGTCCAGAGTTCAGACCGGACCACTTAGTTTTGTGTATACCGCATCTGCAGTACCTCAAAATACTTCAAGACGGCAGGATGTATGTCTGCAACTCTGGAAGTCGTAGCGAGTACGAGAATTCTCGAACCAGACCTTTTGATAAGGTCAAATGCGGTGGTAAGTTCGTGATAGATCTCATCATCAGTGCCCTTGGCAGGAAACAAGTTATGGATGTTGTGGAAAAGGACTATCAACAGAGAAGGTTAACCGAGGCCCATTGACGATCCCAACACAGCCTACACCCACCAACAGCTGCCTCACAATCCAAGCAGCTTTTAATCAGGACGTATAGACCCCTGGATGGTTGGGCAGGGAACTCGGTGGACAACCGCGCGCTATCAATTATCACCGGCTGCGTTTACGTCTGAGCTTTCGAGTATCTAACCATGTCGCATCATCATTGAGGAAATGAACGGGTGCCCACCTTTAAGGCAAACTGTCGGCATAACTCAACAATCAGTGTTCCCTTGCCTATGGCGAGGTCAGGGGATCATGTGAATTTGTAATTCAAATCTGCTTCCGACGACATCAACATACCGGAACCGCACACACCACTCAATATCAAGGACTGGGAGAGTTCAATAGGCAGCCGTTTCAAGGCGTCATAATCCAGAAAGGCAGACTCGAACGCCCGCTTCAATCTAAACGGTCATTGAGGTTATCATCCATTTCCAAGTTCGGGTCTACCATGGATGCATCAACAACCTTTCACCCGCAAGTCCACACGCCTCGACTGGGAACTCCATATTTGACCCAGCAACCGCCATGACCGCTATGAAGGGTACCGCCGCCTGAAAACGGTCGGGAACAGCAGCATACAAAGTGTACACAACTAAACAAGACGGAGAGGACTAATGAGTGCTGAGCACTGGTACAACGGACAGAAACATAAATGGTGTAGGCATTCAGTTCTATTGATATCGGGGAAACAACCCTAGTGTTCATGTGACAGATGGCTCTCCTTGTCATTTCATGCCGCACAGGGCCCCTGCTATCTAGGTTCACCAAATGCCATGCTCGACAGCTACTCTACTAAGAGATATCCATCCTCCCCTCTTTCCAAACGAACCTTGCAGCAAGCAGGGACAGTGGCGATAAAAGCTAGACGACTGGAATGAGGAAATGTCGCGTCCTACACAAAATGACAGTTTGCTTGTTGCTATGGTCGCGTCATTCGTGTAGCCTGTCAATGCAAGTGACAGTTGTGCTCGGTAAATCTGTATCCAATCCAGTTCCGGCCCTAACCAGCCCGATACCCGTCCAGCAACTGAAGACCATAACATCATCAGTAACTTACCAACATGAAGCGTCAACATGAGGAAAATCAGCAGTCTGCCAACGACCGTCCAGATTCTACCACCCAACATCCTTCAAAGTACCGTATGGTAGACCAAGCTCGCGAGGCCGCCAAGGTCGTTGCTCAGCACTACAATGCCCGGCCCGAAGTCGGACGCGAACGACGCAAAGAATCGCCGATTCTGCACTTGAAAAATTTCAACAACTGGGTCAAATCGATTCTGATTAATAAATATGCTCGACGGGGCGGCCACGTGCTGGACTTTTGTTGCGGAAAGGGAGGGGATCTCCTAAAGTGGAATAAGGCACAGATATCTCATCTGGTCGGGGTGGATATTGCGGACGTGTCGGTGCAACAGGCGCAAGAACGGTACAGCTCGGGACGGGGAAACCGATTTCGAGCTCAGTTCTTTGCCATGGATTGCTTTGGTTCTCCGATCGCAGACAAACTGCCACCAGGGCACGAATTCGACCTTGTCAGTTGTCAGTTTGCACTGCATTACTCTTTTGAGACCGAAGAGAGAGCTCGCATGGGCCTGACCAACATCACAAAGAACATGAAACCGGGAGGCGTGTTCATCGGCACGATACCAGATGCGAATTGGATCGTCAAGAAACTCAGAGCTGCCCAGGGCTTATCATTCGGAAACAGTGTTTTGAATATAAAGTTTGAACAGAAGGACACATATCCAGCATTCGGCCACAAATACTGGTTTGAGCTCAAAGATGCCATTGACGACTGCCCGGAGTATCTGCTCCATTTCCCGACATTCGTGAGGTATTCAGATTGTCATTTACATGCGAGCGCAGAACGGGTAGATAACATCAGGTTGCCATGTAGACTGGCAGCCGAGTACGGGCTCGAACTGATATACAAGGAAAAATTCCACTATCTATATGAGAAAGAATCCAAGGATCCGCAGTATAGAGAACTGCTGACTCGCATGAGCGTTTTAAATGCAGAGGGCACCATGTCTGCGGACGAATGGGAGGTGACAGGTACGGTGCGAGTGCTGGTGGTGATGTTGAGCGCGCTGAGTTTGACGATTGTCCCTGTTGCTCTCATGGGATAGGATTGTATCTCGCGTTTGCTTTCCGGAAAGTAAAATCATGAAAGACAGGGAACATTGTCCGAAGATACACCTAGGCGCTGCTATTTTCTGCTTTCTGCTTCTCAAGTTGCTCATGACGAAGCTTTCGTATCCGAGCAGCCTGCAACCAATCCTCCGTTATCACGTATTTCAACGGTCATTTAGCACTTGAACTCGCATACCTCTTCTCGGACTTCGCTCATGGAACTCGGCAGTTTCTGCAAACGAACGCAAAACATTCAGCCTATGGAAACTATGGCAATTGCAGACACGCAGCCCCGGCTACATACGAAGAGTTTATCCTCAGGGACTCGGAATGCCGCAAGAGTTTCGATCTGTGTCGCGACAAACATATTGGTCACACTTGAACAAATAAGTCGCTATAGTCCTCTATATCCACTCATCTAACCTGGTCTCTGCCGAGCTTCTCTTGAAGGTCCGGGCGGTTGAATAGATAGAGGACCCCAATAGGAAACAGAATGTAGATGCCAAACTGAAGGCAATCAAAATGCGTCTGTAAGAATCATCAAACCTCTGTGTATTTTAGCACACACAGCGTACCTTGAGCGTTTCCGCTCGTACAAAGTTCTTAGGCAAAGGCATTCTGTCGGCTATATGTTTTCGAACAATTCCTCGGAAATTTCGGCCTTCGCCATTATTTTGCGCATCGTGAAGTGCTGTCACCGTGCTGCGCAAATTGGCTGCAAGTGGCTTGATCCGGCAATGGCGCGCGGCCGTCAACGCGCTCCATGCATGATACGCAGTGCAAAGATGCAAACATGCGTCTTTTGAGTGTGTGAAGGGATATCTCGAGCCGCATTAGTCCCTGCATGCGAATAAGTTGCTGCATTTTTAAGAGCAGGCGTACGTTGCCGATCGTAACGAAGGCGCCATGGAAACCTAAAGCATGTGGCCGCATTCCCGGTTCACATCCGCATAAGAGCAAAAGATCCCGGGATTTCGACAAAGATGGTGAGTGGATTTATTTTCAAGTAATATAGTAGGAAAAATGTCTTTTTCTTTAGTCCCACTCCTTTTTGATGTCGAAAGACTGTGAACGTAACATCATCAGTACGTGGCCAATACTTCCGACTCTGATGAAAACGCGCGCGTACCCATG
Source organism: Powellomyces hirtus (assembly GCA_025526995.1). Taxonomy (NCBI): domain Eukaryota; kingdom Fungi; phylum Chytridiomycota; class Chytridiomycetes; order Spizellomycetales; family Powellomycetaceae; genus Powellomyces; species Powellomyces hirtus. Next base: position 452,522 of record JAHLKG010000018.1, on the reverse strand, counting down.
CCCATTCAAGATGAGATGTTCCGTCGTCATCAATAAATCTGCTCTTGACTTCGTAATGGCCGCGAGCGAGCAGACCACTGGGGGCCTCCTCTGTCAAGAACTGAAAATGCGCATCAGGTTATGAGACAGCGCGTCGCAAAAGCCAATTGGGAGGATGCTCACACCTTTTTCTCGTAAGGCTCGTTGGCAGGGCCATAGGATCCCAGCATTTCTTCCATCTTGTCCACTGTAGGTGCCGCATCAACATTTATAGCTAATCTCGTAAATCGTGCTTGATGTGTGACAAATACCTCGGATGCCCTTGCGTTTCACTACATGCAGGTATTTCAATCCAGATACAACGTCGTGTTGCACCTTGAAGGTGACCTTGAGTCTGTACTCAACTCCCTCCTTGATTGTCATCTGCTGATCCTTCAGCTTGGCGATACCCTCTGCGGAAAACAAAGGGTATGAGTCACTACTTGACACATCGTCTGAGCATAGCCTCTTTCTCGGACGCATGAGCTACGGAGAGGTGTGTTTCCGTTCGCCTACCTGGCGAAAGATCAACGACAACGTCTGGCCTGCCGGGGCTTTCCATTCCGAGAGACAGCACAATTACTTTTCTGGGGTCGTCGGCAGGTCCAACAGCTGCAGGTTGCCAGTATAATCAGAATCCTCGCGTGTAGTGCTCCAATCAAAGCGCCAGACAAAAAATGCACCTGCTTTCAGACCCAGGCTTTCTTTCCACTTCTTCAGGGATTCTATAAATGTTCAAAGATGGCGGGTCAATCATAGGTACGATTCAGGCTTCTCACTCTCCCCCGAACACAGAAGGCCCCGACGCAGTTCTCCTTGACCGCCCAAGCCACAAGAGGTGTGGCAGTAATGGTTGTTTGCCCGCAAAGTACACACCATCTCCCGCGTCAAGCTGCGCGAGCTCCGCAACTGTCTTCTTTTCGGGTGCCTTGTAGCCAGCAGTCTGGGTGGGGGCCAGGTCCTCGTGTGAGTCTTGGTGGTCAGGCATTGCGGGACGACGAGTTTATATGGGTGAAGATGGCCAAATAGGTCTACCGAGTTACAGTATAGTTGATACTACAGTACTCTGTGGGGGTTTTGGCAGGAGCGCTCAGCGGTGGAGGGTGAGACTAAAGATGAGGCCATGCGATGCGCGCGCCATTCAAGTCTCCATCCCACATCTAGGTGGCCGCAACATTTCACAAACTCAGCATTTTTCATTCATAATAGAATCGATATGTTGAAAAATGTGCAAAAGACGAGCATGAAATGGGATATGATGGTTGTGCATTGCGTAGAGACCTGCTGACTGCAGACCTAACACAGACGGTGTCCATCCCATGTTGCATTCCGATTTTATGTTGAATTTGACAGATTTATAGAGTTCAAACGTTGGATGCGCACTTGTTCATAGCATATGTGTGGGTGTATCGGCGCATCCATGCCTGTTTCCATTGAGAACGAACCACAGCATTCTCATAAAGTCACAATCACAAACCCCATCGATATTTACTACGTTGAACTACATTGATGCCGAGGGGGATGTGGAAGATAGTCCATGGGCTGTATTCCTGGCCCTCGTTGTCGGACATTGAATTGCGCAGCTGGTGGATAGGCCATTGTCTCACGACGCGTCCGAAAGGTTGACTCCTCTCTGCCAACGCGTCTGGTTCCCTGTATTTTTAGCACACTTTTCCGGCAAATGACCCTCAAATTGCTTGCACAATATCGACCCTCATTTTCGCTATCCGACCCTCAATACATACATAATACGACGGAGTTTGGCCACCCGGGCCTGAACAAAACAATATATAAACCAGCTCCACGGCGTCCCCCGCTCCTTACCTTGGTCCTTTATCCTTTCCGAACACCTTTCTCCTCACTTTCCCTATATCACAACGTACAATACCTAAAAAATGCTTCAAGCACCTAGCGTAAGTGTTTCTCTTTCAGGGATGTCATTGTGGTGCCGGCATTGACTGTGGTTGTCATCAACTGCAGGTCAAACCTCCCTGCCAGGCTGACTGCGCCTTGGATTGCTGCGACCCAACCTTCCACGACATAAGTGTGTGGCAAGAGGATCCCTATATGTTGGCAGTAGACACAGAGTCCGAAGAGGACTTGTTTGGAATTTATTCAGGCAGATCTTATAGCGGTATAGAAATTAAGGCGTTGGTCCATGGGTGGGCCGAAAAACTTGTAGCTGATTCGGGGGGCTGCGATGCGGATATCGTGGCACTGCTAGATCTGCTATACGCAAAGAAGAATGGGATCATTATCGCTCCGCCCATTAACAAACCCAAGGAGCCCGTACAGGACCCGATCGCCGAGGAAAAGAAAAAGATGGCCGAGCTAGTAGTAAGTTAGTCACTTGATAAAGCGCATTACATTACATGCGAATGCTCATGGATTTTTGGTTTCCTCTTTTAGAAAGGACTATATGATGACAAAACGACAATACTTGACGCGTTTAAGAAACGGATGGAGTATTTGGATCAGCAGGTGGACGAGGCCAAACAGAAGATTAAGAAGGGGGACGAGGCCGAACAGAAGATTAAGACCGCGACGCAAGAATTCATCGAGTGGAAGGAGAATGAAGAGGCCAAATTGGCCAATGAAAAAGAGGACCTTCAGAAGGCAATGAGAGAGTTTGAGAAAACCAAAAGCAATTTCGAAAAGCAACGACTGGCCCTCGAGGTGCTTCCCACGAGGAGGTAATTGGGGGTGTCTCACATTCACCGTTAGTTCTGTCCATATACTAATGTTTGGTGTGCTTTACAGGGAGCGGCAGGAGGCTGATATGCTGCGAAATCAGATCGCCTCGTTGCACAAAGAAAAAGCGGACGCTGAGAAGCGTCATCAATTAGCGCAAGAACGCCAGAAGCAGCGTATGGACAGTGTCCTAGCTCGAAACCTCGAGCTCGAAGACCAAGTCAGCACTTTCGAGCGAAGCAGGCTGGAGCAGTCAGCAAGACAGGCCCCTACGCCGGAAACTCCAGAGGGTACACCCCGACCCTCTGCAGCCACGGCAAGAAGGTTGCTGGGTCCCCAAGCGCAGACTTACAAACAGGCGCCGGCCGCCGCCCGCAGGAGTCCCCCCGCTCCGGCGGCGAAAGCCGCAACGCCTGTGGTGAAGTCTACCATCAGAAAACCCCAATTCACTCCCAAAGTCACTCCTCGCGCCGGACAAGACAGTCTCATGGAGAACTCACCGGCTGCCCGCCCAGCACTCCCGTCGTCCAACATGGCCAATGAGGGCCGACCCACCCCTCAAGCCATCAGCAAGACAAAGGCTCGATCCCCGATCAGCCTCCGGCCAAAGAGGAGTGCAGGATCATTAAAGCTTGACGCCTTCGCCAAACAGTTGCTTTTACCTCCGCGTTTTACGGTAAGTAAATCATAGACAGTCACACTTTGGATTCTGGTTGCGTGTTTACTGACACGGACTTTCCTCGGCAGGAAATCAACGAAGATGGGAAGATCACCAGGACATACCAAACCTTAGATGTGATTTCCTTGTCCTACTACCCCAACGGCGTCTTCAAGGTTTTGCACGCCGATGGTTCAAAGACCATCTACCTCGCCAACCAGGATATCAAGAGGGTAAGAGTTTGGAAACTTGTTGAACAACCCTTCACTGTCGTTCTAACCTGTAGTTCACGTGATAGGAGCTTCCCGACGGCAGCACCGTCTACGAATTCGCGGACCGCAAGACCGTCGAGACCACCTACAAGGACGGTCTCAAAATGATCATGTACTCGAATGGACAGGCAGAGACTCGATACTTGGACGGATCGAGAGAGATCCAATACCCGGACGGAACAATGAAGTTCATCTCCAGCTCGGGCGAAGTAAGTAACCCCCGCGTCCCTTTTGAAAAACCACTGCGCATATAAAATCAGGTTCTGACCAACCCTCGGCATCCATGTCTTGTAGGTGAAGACCTTCGTCCGCGAGTAACAAAGCATAGAAGCATCAAGTATCGCAAGGTCCGCTGTAGACGTACAGCGTTCTGACCTTGCTGGGCCTTATATGCCCATCATTTTGCAGAAACCTCGAAACATACAGAAGCAAGCTCTGACAGACCTAGTCATGTCTTCTATAGGAGAAGACACTCTTCCCGAATGGGAGGATGCAGAGCCACCCACCATACAACCCATCACTGACCGTATTGTAAATGCACGACCCATAGAAGTATAACGTTTTGGGATTGCCGGGGCTTATAAGCCCGGGGCAGAATAGATTTGAATACCCTTATACATGTCCAAAATCACGAGTCAGCAACGGCAGCCCCAGAGGCCATCAATTCCCGAATCCTCAGGCCCAACTCGACCACTATCCGGTCCCCAGTGTTGTACACGCCGCTTCTGAGTAGCGAATCGCGCTCAGCGGCCAGCCGGTCAACTTCCAAAAGAATTTTTGGATCTATGGGCTTTTGCTCTTGTGGCTCTGATTTGCTTTCGTTCCGCTTTGGTCCATCGACCTTTTCGGACTGTTCAGGAGTAGCGTTTTGGCTATTGCTGTGAAAAGATTTGAGAACTTCCAGATCGCGTTTGATGTCGCCCAGTACACTCGGGTTGTCGGCCATTCTATTGTTTGGATTTGCGGATGGCCGATACGTAGCAAGCTCATTGAGAGTCCGGACCCACAGAGTCTTGTAGTATTTCTTCCCTCGCTTCTCATCCGCAAGTTTTTGCGTCAACCGTTGGATGGTGGCAGCGTCTGTTTCTTTATTGCTCTTGTCGGTTGTCAAAAGTGGAGGGTGTGGCGGCAATTGCGCTTTCCGAAGTACTTCAATCTCCTTCCGTAACGAATCGGTAAGGGCACGCTCCCGCTCCCGATCGCGCCGAGCGTCCTCGGCGTCCTGCTGCTCTCGTTTGAGCCGATGGGTGCATTCCTCCACAGTGCGGCGGGCGAGATTCTTGGCTTCCAGCTCTCTGGCCTTCACTTCCCTTTCCAGCTCTCTGGCTTTGAGCTCCAGTTCTTTTTGCCTGTCATCCAACTCCCTGTCGCGTTTCTCCAACGTACCAGCGAGATCTTGCAGTTTCTGCTCAACATCTTGAAAGGCCGATAATTTCTGGTTTAGGGCGGCTTCGCGGGATCGGTATTCGGCGGCCAGTTGAGTCAAAAGCTGCGATTCTCGAGTTCGGAGGTGAGATCGGAAGAGGCGTTCCTGCTCCGCACGCCAGAGTTCTAGCTCGAGGGCAACTTTATACTCTTGCGTCTGGTGGAGCGGAGTGGCGCCAGTGGTGGTGGTGGTGGTGCCGAAGCTGCTGGGCGGAGCCGTACTGGGCGGATTGTAAGGTGTGGTTTCAGGGAATGACTGTCGTGGCAAGCGACGCTCGATCTCAGTGGGTGATGAAGGTCGTGGCAAGCGACGGTCGTGCTCAGTAAGGAATGACGGTCGTGGCAAACGATGGTCGGGCTCAGTAGGCGAAGACGGTCGGGACAAGCGGCGGTCGTGTTCATTAGGGGATGACGGCCGTGGTAAACGGAGGTCCTGCTCAATAGGGGACGACGGTCGTGGTAAACGGCGAACCTGCTCAATAGGGGATGACGGTCGTGGTAAACGGCGGTCCTGCTCAATAGGGGATGACGGTCGTGGCAAGCGGTGGTCGGGCTCTGCAGGCGATAGCGGTCGTGGCACACGGAGTTCGGGCTCAATAGGGGATGGCGGTCGTGGCAGGTGGTGATCGGGTTCACGAGCGGATGACGGTCGTGGCAGTTGTTGGTCGGGCTCAGTAGGAACGTGGTCCGATTCCGGATGTTGGTCATGTTTGGCCGCATGTCCAAAGTCTGGATGTGTGACATTTTCGTCATGATGATCCTTCCTAGAGGGCTTCTCCAACTGGCCCACAAAATCAGCATCATACGATCTGCTCAAATGCTCTCCATACGACGGCTGTCGCGACCTCGATTCCTCCGGAGTGGCTGCCAAGGCAACGCCGATGGAAGGAACTCTGGCATCGTCCGACATGCACAACTCAAGCTTTTGGGTATAGAGATTGTACATCTTTTCCACAGTCAAAAAGGCGTCCTTCTCGTGATCGCCGTTGTCTTGAAGGCCCATGTCTCCAGGGGAGAGCTCCCGCAACGAAATATCAGCAAACCCCAGGATGGGGTTGCTGCTGCTATTGCTGATATTCCCTGATTTCAGATAAACAGTCAGAGACGACAGTTCATCAACGAACATTCGGAGATGCGAAGTTGTGCAACGCAGGCGGATCGAGACTCGCTCCGCTGCGAATATCGGATTGGCAAGTTCACTAAAAGGCTCTGTGGTGATCTCATTGCCCAGAAACGTGAAGGAGAAGTAGAAACCGGCCGTTGACGCATCTTGAGCGTCGCTGCTTCTGTACTTTCCGGCAGCATCCAAGAGCTCCAAGTTCTCGGCGAACGCTATCGTAACTCCAAGTACCCACATTGATGTGCCATCTCCAATCTGATAATATCCGTCCTTGTGTAGATCAACTGGCAAGCTAAACACTCCAGTTTTCATACTCCGCGTAGAGGTTTGCATGGAAGAGCGCTTAGGTTCTGGATCGCGTGTCTTTCCTTTTGATCTGCGCTGGAGAGACGCAGCAGCTTGTCTGCCCTGCATTTCGAACACCTCCTCTTCCTGTTGTGTCTTGGCCGGCACAACGGCAAAGGACATTTTGATTTCAGGTCTGAAAGCTCCTGAATACTTTGCATTGACAAGTGGGTACCATTTCTCTTGCCCTTCCACCTCTTCTGGCGCTCCGCGCAGTTCCAGCATCACGTATCCAATCGCGTCCCGCTTTCCACCGCTAGGGTTGACCGCATACACAATCAGTTTCAATGCGGCACGTTGAGAGCGAAAGAAGCCGAGGGACTTTGTATCGATGTCCCATGCTAATTCAGTGTCGAAAATCGGAACCGGGACGTGGTCGACCGGGTCAGTCGTGAGGATCTCATTGTTGAACCGACATTGAACGTAGAGTTTCGAGTTTGCTTTGCGAACAAAATATCGTCCTGGTTACAAAGGAAAAAGGGCAGTTCTGTCAGCTTATCTGCTGCCTTTAGGAACAGTAAGCAACGGCCCGCGCGCGTACACAGTCGCCGACATTACCCTCCAACACCGTCACCAGGACGGTGTGCTCAGACGGCCGTGCCATGGCAGTTGCAAACGAGCACCATATGAGGATAGGCCAGTCCTAGCCTCTCCAAGTATGCTGCAGGGGACCTTGACTCGAAATGCTTTTGTCTCTAAATGTTGCGACGAAGATCACACAGAAAATACAAAGTACCAGAGAAACTGGAGAAAATGAGACGCGCGAGTGACACGACTCACGCGGCGGCTGATGGCCAATCCTGTTTCCTTCTCGCCTCATTTCAGTCCACCAGGACCCAAACTAGCAGAAAAGAATCGCAGGAAATATGGAAGCGAAAACACAAACGGCTGGTGTCATAACATTGGTGTATTCTGTATATTGTGCACCCCCAAAACGCCGCGCGCAGTGCCAGCGACGGAAGTCTATGTGCTGCCCAATATCTGGGTGGTGGGCGACAAGTGCAGAGCTGATACACACTTTATACATTGAGACGATACAACTTCAAACGATTTGAATTGTTCATGGTCAAGAGTCACTCATCCTTTTTTCTCAGATATTCTACACCGGGAAAACAATGAGACCACTATGCGGAAGAGACGCATAGCGTAAACAGTCACTTTACCTTGATACTGCTCCAAAACTAGCGGGGTTTGCACCTTAGTGTGGCTCAAATCATAAGTTCCTTGAAAGCCGGCTTATTGTTAATCCTTCTTTCCGGCTGTACCTTATTTATGGCTTGCTTTACAAAGCGTCCGTCTTCAAGATACAGAAGCCTATCAGCGTAGCACTCCACATCAGGATTGTGCGTGACCTGGATCGTCGATCACATGGCATCAGCTTCCGTTGTCAAACAGACTACGATTGTGCGCTTCAGCTTTCACACCATGACGCAAGTAGTTTTCCTCTCCTTGTTGATTCTGAGTAGAAGATTCATTATCTCAATCGTATTCAATGTGTCGAGATCACCAGTCGGCTCGTCTAGAAGCAGTATATCCGGATCGTTGGATAGGGCTCGTGCGATGGTTCTGGAACATGCCCTATAGTCAGCGTCTTCTGGACAGGTCAACCTTGAACGCACTCCATACACTCGCTGCTGTTCCCCTCCAGACAGTTCGGAGGGCAGATGGGCAATCCGGTCTTGTAGCCCTACCGCTGTTCAAAAATAGAGAGCATCCATCAGTCGGCATAAGAGAACCAGATTGACTTTCAAATGACGTACTCTCCAGAAGCATCAACGCTCGCTCTTTGGATTCCTTATGCCCAAGCTTTCCGCGGATGGTCATTGGAAGTTCAACGTTTTCGTATGCAGACATGGTCCCAAGCAGGTTGAAAGTTTGAAAGACGAAGCCAATCCTTCTCAAACGGAGGTCCGAGAGATATTTGTCCGACGAGATATCTGATATCGCTTCGCCAAGAATTTCTGATAAGATGAAAGACAATAAGGATGTTATGGCTCAAAACCTCACAAGCACATCTGCATTTTCTACCCTTGTGGGTTAAGGAAAGAATGATTACCTACACTTCCACTCGTCGCATTGTCGATAGTGCCAAGGATATTCAGGAGCGTAGTTTTGCCACCGCCACTAGGACCACGCAAAATCACAAACTCTCCACGTCGGATCGGATAAAATTCTGACTCCGGTGCCAAGTGGATATCATGAAGCGCGTGTACAGACTCATCTGTCCCTGGAATGGTGTATGCTGTACAACAATAGAATTGCATTCAATGTCAGAGATCATCAAGTGGAGCAGACAGAGTCATGAGGAAACATCATGTACTTTTGGACAGGTGCTGAATTACAATAACAGGTTCGCCCAGCTCCTTTTGAATGCGAGGAACTCTCTCCATCCAGCCATCGTTGTTATTAGCAAAGCGCACGGACATTGCGGATGTGATATCCCGGTCCGCGCACATTCTACGCGCTCTATTCAACGCGTAGTAAGATCCCTGCGCAGCAACGCGTGGCATACGCGCTTGTATCAAGCGGTTTACTAGGTAGGTTGCGAACCTTGTAGCAAGAACTACTCATTCGCCTATGCAGGTTCGAGTCTCCCACTCGCCCCATACTGCCGGAAGGATACGTGATGAGACAATTACAACATTTGCCTCTCGAACAGCGACTGCACATTGAAAATCAGCATCTTCATGTTGCTATGCTCTAAAGACTGTTCATGTTGTACCAAGTTCCTACAGGCTATGCTAGGTTTATTCAGAGTTGTACTATGGATGAGATTGGGGCATCCGTTTCTGAACTTGAATAATGCCGGATGATGAAACGGGGGATTTGCATCATCAAAACGAGCCGAAGATCCAGGCAAGTTGCGGATCCGCACGGGAAGGGGTGTGAACGGCATGAGGGATACTTGCGCCCGTCGGCTGAGCTGGAGGTGTGATGACCTCGTGTTCATCAAGTGTTCACGCGATAGTTACGGATATGGTCAGTAAACAACCTTTTTTTTGTCATCTACTCATATATGAAGTTGAACCGCGATAGCAGATGCGGCAAAGCAGCTAGCTGCGGGCCGTAGCGAGCGGCGTTGTCGTACAGCTCAAATAGCGGAACGGCAAGTAACTTCATGTTCTTCGGCACCGAAAGCAATTCTATGGTCCAATGTCAGCGACGCTTCCCTATCCGAACGGAGAACTACGCCTTACTTTTATCCGGGAGGTGGACAAGGTATACTTTCTTCATCTCTTTCGGTTTCTACAATCAAAGCGGTAAGGAGGGTGCTCTGGAAAACCAGATGCTGCTGACTTACTGTTATATGGGCTGGTACGTATGGATACTGTACGAAACAAAGAAAAGCGATCAATAAAAAATGACGGAGACTACGTCTATGAGGCCAGACGTACCATGAATGTCTCAAAATTTGGCCGCCACCAAACTGCAAGAAGCTCCCCTACTTCCCAATCTACTGTCATTGACGGGTCCCCGCCTGGCGGAGCTAGCTTGTGATTCAGTCTTGATTTCAGTCCTTCCACTTCATCTTCTCCCGGCTTTAGTGAATCTCCGGGTCTATATTGCCGGCTGTCAGTAGTCGAACGTCGTCTGATGAGGGTTTCCGCGTAGTCGATTCTCCTTCTGCCGGCACTCACAGTTTGAAAAACGTGTTTGCGATTTGGAGCATAAGAACGTGGGGATGCCCATGTTCGTGAACGACCAATACGCCCTCCACGGTTATTCTCATTCCCTGAGTAGCATATTCACTCTGGAGGCGCAACAGGCGTGCTGCTACCGATGGATCTTCTTCTGGCTGTGGTTCCTTTACTCCGAACGTGTAGCTCGAGAGGGGATGTCTGCGAGGAAGGTATCTTGGAAGTCAGCAACGCCAATTCACCTAGAAGCCCTGTTAAACAAGGGCTTTGGGTTAGTTTGGGCAAGTTGATACTTACAAGGTAACCGTTGGTTGGCGTGCTGTGGACATTCGTTGGGAAAGAAAGTCGTGTGAATGCGAGTGATCTAAGGTGAATCACCACAGCCTCAGAAGCCGATAGTGTCAGTGCGAGATGGTGAGTTGCGAGGGCAACAGCCCGTCACACGTCAAGCGGCCAACGCGAAGGCAGCCTTGACTCAACACCTCATTCTGGCAATCCATCACCAATCTGAGAGACACATAGGAAGCCGCTTACAAAATGCGGGTATTCAATGCAATGGCCTCGCTGATGGCAGCGATGCTACTGATGATTGTTCTGCCAGTCGGAGGACAGTCGATCGAACAGAAACTGCAACGTCTCGACGGAAAGTTGAACAAGAATCGCGCTATCAAGCTTACGGGCCAGGACTTCGCATATGTAACGGGGCAACCCCGAAACTATTCCATCTTCGTGTCTTTAACTGCACTCGCACCCGAAATGGGATGTGCTCCGTGCAGGTAATTTTGCGACGGCGCGGCGGGTGGTTTGCATTGTCAAATGCCGGACGCGTATTGATCTTGCCCATACATGACTATCGCAGGGATTTCGAGAGCGAGTTCAACCTAGTGGCGTCCTCGTGGCAGCGCCAGGGAATCCAGCAAAGGTTGTATTTTGGGCAGTTGGACTTTGCTGATGGAAAGGAGGTTTTCCAAAAGGTTGGCAAAGAAGAATAGTTGGAATCTGCACATGGAAGAATCGACACATCAATTCATAGGTCCTAATGTACCTTTTAGCTCAAGATTCAGTCAGTACCTTTGGTGCTCCATTTCCCGCCTACAGAAGGACCCAATGCAGTAGTAATTGGGGGAGAATTTGAACAATACGATCTGAACAGATGGTATGAGCGACATCGAACGTCAGGTGCCACACTATACAAGCTCTGAAACGACGATTTATAATAGGGGTTTAACCGCTGACGCCCTCGCAAAATATGTCTCAAGCTCATGCAAACTGGAGGTGTGTACCGAATTGGCTCCGTTTCAGATGCACTCGCTGACGTTTGGTCAATTGAATAGTTTCAATTGCGAAGACCTATTGACTACTCGCGCTACATTGCAACCGGAATACTGATTCTTGGAGCTCTGACCGCCGCCAAGCTGTTGTGGAAACATCTGGTTGCTGTGTTCCAAAGTCGCAAGATCTGGTCTATGGGCCTGATTGTGAGTCAATCAAACGGAGCAAAGGGCAAGCTCATAAATTCTAACATTGACCGGATTTTAGGGATGGTCGGTATTGATGTGCTCGGGGCACATGTGGAACACCATCCGAGGGCCACCATACACGGGCATGCGCGACAACCGTCCCGAGATTGTGGCTCCTGGGTTTCAAAATCAGTTTATTCTTGAGACACAAATTGTCGGATTGCTATGTAGGCCGTCCTGTACATTCAATGCGACGGGCCGACCATGGTTGCTCATATTCTTCCCGTTATAGACGCAGCGATTTCGATCACATTTGTGCTCATTGTAACCAAAATTCCCAAGCTCTCGGACCCTCTCCAGCAACGAACAGCAACCTACGCTCTTGTCATAATCTTCATGGTCCTTTACTCGATCATGTTGAAATTTTTCAAGATGAAGAACGGATCCTATCCGTACAAACTGGTATGTGCAGGAACGAGTCATGGTTTGGAGAGAGGGAAACTTGTACTGACTGCACTATCCTCTAATCAGCTTTTCTGAGCATAAACTGGCGCCACATCAGTTGTTTGGAAACTTACACATCCTGTAAATAGGGCACTCGTGTGTGTTGAAATATACATTATGAGTATCAGTCAATTGACTTCAGACACTGCCGTTATACATGATGATGAAGGATGGAAGAAGGGACATGATAACCCGCGAAAGTCGGTGGAAAATGGATGAGGCCTCGGTTCCTTGGATTGCATCGCGACTGTGCCACATCCGCGATTCTGACAGTATCGTAAGCAAGATGCGCTGTGGCGTCGCCAGTGTGTAAATCCATACCAGTGGGAAGTCTGCTATACTTCTCTCCGCAATACTATGCAATGGACAACTCTAAGGTTAGAGCAACGCCCAAGAGGCAGAAACGAAGGCTTCATAGTCATCAATCAGTGCGAAACATGACTTGCCTTGAAGACTTCCCAATTGACCCGATTTTGCATGAAACCCTCATAGGACAAACCATTGTGGGGCGCACCACCAGGATCACTTGTCTCAGCTGAACTAGACACCAGTCGAGCAAAGCCCATTTCGCCTTTTTCTCGGGGCAACAGTGGTGCAAATGTACCCGTTTCACCATTTGCGAAAGCTGGCGGTGGCACGGCAGTTGCTCAACCATCATCGCCTTTTGCCAAGAGACCGTCCATGGGCCCTGCAGGACAGCCATCTTCACCGTTTATGCGACAGCCGAGCACGACAGGCTCAGATGCTCCGCTGCCACAACAGCAGGCCGCAAAACAGGGACCGATATCAGCATTTGCCAAAAACCCGACATCCAATATAGCGATGTTTACAGCCAACGAACAAAGGGTTGGCGAAGACTCGAGTACAAACATAGGGAGGGCTCAGGTGGCCACGGCATCGGTTGTCAACGCTCCGCAACCGCAAGCAGCATACACGAGACCGCAGATGGCCACGGCATCGGTTGTCAACGCTCCACAATCGCAAACAGCATACGCGAGACCGCAGATGGCCACGGCATCGGTTGTCTCTGCTCCGCAACCGCAAGCAGCATACGCGAGACCGCAGATGGCCACGGCATCGGTTGTCAACGCTCCACAATCGCAAACAGCATACGCGAGACCGCAGATGGCCACGGCATCGGTTGTCAACGCTCCACAATCGCAAACAGCATTTGTGACCCCGCGAATCACGACGGCATCGGTTGTAACATCTCACCCACCGCAGACGGCATATGCGAAGCCTCAGATGGCCACGGCATCATTTGTCTCAGTTCAGCAACCGCAGACAGCATTCGTTAGCCTACAGGCTGCGACGCCATCATCCGTCACAGCTCATCAACCGCAGACAGCCTTTGCTAGACCACATGTGGCAACTGTGTCAGTAACATCCGCTCAACAGCCGCACTATGCCAGCATCAGCGATACGAATTCGGCACTTGCAGGACCGCAAAGGATGACAGTACATCAGACGCAGCAAGGCCCCAACTTAGCATTCGCAAGACCACAAATGACGACGATGCTGCAACCGCAGCAAGGGCTCTTCTCCGCTCCAACAGGCCCGCAAATGGCGACGGCCTCTGTCGTACATCTTCAGCAACCGCAATACAGCAGCGACCCGGCTTTTGTTGGTTCACCGCAAATGGCACATCATTATGCACAACACAGCAAAAACCCTTCAGCTCACGCACAGCCACAAAAGGCAGCCAATTTGTCCGCCGAATTATCTATGCCACCACCTCCCCCAATGGCTGCATCAATCCTGCCCAGAACGACGCCGACGACCGACGATTCGCTGGCAGGTTTGCCGCTGCCACCACCACCAATGGCCGCACCGATCTTACGAAGACCTTCGGAAATGACGGCTGATACAACAGCGGACTTGCCATTGCCACCACCCCCTCCCACTGCTGCGCCAGTTCTGCGCAGAACATCGCAAACAACAGCCCACTCGCAAATAGACCTGCTACCACCGCCTCCTCCAATGGCCGCACCGATCCTGCGAAGACCATCGGAGATGACGGGTGATTCATCAGCGGACTTGCCGTTGCCACCACCGCCTCCAGTGGCTGCGCCAATTCTGCGCAGAACATCGCAAACAACATCCCACTCGCAAATGGACCTGCTACCACCGCCTCCTCCAATGGCTGCACCGATTCTCCGCCGAATCTCACAGATGACGGAAGATTCGCCAAGCAATACGCTGTCATCATTGGCACCTCTCACCGCGGCTTCAGCGCTGCCCATCACGCCGCACATGGGAGAGCTGCCAGCGGCACCAATATTCCCTCCAGCATCCATGAGCGCTCCAATACTGCAATCTGCTCAACAGCTGTCAACAACAGCAGCTCAGCCTGCAATCTGGCAGAAGACAGAAGCGACTGAATCAGCACCACGACTAGGTGTTGGCCAGCAGCGGCCACAATCGCAGTCGGAACAGGGACCAGGGGAGCAAGGGCTCGGTGCTAGCAGCATCGTGGGACGGAATGTAGCTCAACCGAATATCACGGGAACACACCTTTCTCCGAGGCGTGCAACGGTCGCGATGCCACGAAGTCCATTTGCAGCACCTCCCACAGCCCAACCATTGCCGAAACGAGAAGATTCAGAAGCAGAGACCTCAATTAATCGGCTCCGAATCGGGATCCCACCTCAAGTGAACACAGGAGCAGGCATCGCCAGCAGCAACAATGCGGAAAATCCCGCAACACCCATATCTGCGGCAGCCAAATCTCCTTTCAATAGAGGCGCATTAGGATTGTCAATGACAGCGGTATCTCCTACGGGATCCGAGACCGCCACGCTCGCTTCAGAAGCAGAGGCCTCTCCACGCTCTCCCTTCAGTCCATTTGCTTCGGCGGACAGCCCAAGTGTTCTCCGGTCGCCCCTCAGCGGCGCCCTTCCATTTGGGCGCAAAATGGTAGAAGAGGTTGTGCAGAGTCCAGTCGAGGCTGCTAAGATCTTCTTTGCGGAGCGGGCAAGAGCTCCTCCGCAAAGTGAGCTCAACGCCCCCCTTTCTACTACTGCCCTCCATAGCATGCAGTCTGCAAAAATGGTTAAGATTGGAGGTGAGTAGTCTTCTTTCTCCCTCTCCGCGTGCATCTTCTGCGTGTCGCCGCTGACTCATGGACTCGTGGACAAACAGGAGCGGGCTCGGCAGTGTCCCGCAATTCCATGGTTCCGAAGGCTTCTGCCAGCGCGGCACAAGGGATCATTGAGAGCAGACGACGGGCGGGTTCATCAGGCAAGGAATTGAAGCGCCGAACGAGAGAGACTTTGGGTCTAACCGGTCGTTGATCTTCTGCAGCCTCTATGACCATGACCATGCCCCTCGCCCCCGATTCTCCCACGTCACGGACACAATCCACGGGAAGCGGCTTTGGTGACACATCGCGCAACCGCTCGAACTCGCTCCTACGCTCTCCTAACGCCCTACGCGAGGCTCACCAATTATCTCGTGCACCGGGGGAATCTCCAACAACCTCCGCGGCGGGCGGTGTTTTGTCACCTCTTGCTGCACGACACGTCTCCCTTCAAGCTTTCAGATCACCTTTGACGGAAGAGATGCCTGAAAAAGTTGATACCACTGTCACTTGTTTCCCAAGAAGCTCAAGTGGTCTATTCCCATCGGACCTTCAGTTGGACCAGGAAGGTATGCTGCAACGTGATCACAATCCGAACATCGTATCATTCGACCACTTTTACTCACGAACCTTGTCTGCCACAAACAGTTTTTGATGATTCAAAATACAACCTGTTGCGCCGGGTGATGTTGGATACGTTCCAAATGCAAGTGGATTATCCTCTCCTGATGCCTCCCGATGTGCTTGGTTTGCTGATTGAAGAATTTTGATCAAATAATATGAAACTTAGTCCGAGAATCTTTATAAAGCACTGTGGTTAGCGTTCATGATACAATCGAAGGCAAGCCGAAGCCATGTTCTCAATGCGAACGTCGCATCGCAGTATTCTGTAGTAGCATCTGCAAGCCATTCTTCTGGACTTAAGTGCCAGCTCAAAGCCTAAGGAGATACGTGATCTAATGTGAATTGTTATACTCGCAATGGGACACTCCTGAAGGATGATGCAGCCACGCCACTGACTATCGCATGACAGCGCATGTGTGGTTCACTACGCTGCGTTACGCCATTTGATTTTATCTCGCCCGAACCTCACATAATATACGTCGGAAGAGGCAGCAGCGACTATACAGTTATGCCCCATTTTGAGGAGTGGTGTGCCGAGTAGACGCGCAAATGGAAAGCCAATTTTCAGACTCTTTCCCCCCTTCCATGGCATCACCAATTCGACGGAAAGCTTGTATGCTTGACCGGTATCGACAAGAAAGGCTATGTAATGCTTTCCGTAGATCTCCCAGTTCGCAAACCCCTTTCGCAAATGAAGCCGGATATCGTTGATCAATCGCTCGCTCAGATCGAGATCTACAACCCACCCTATCGCCACTTGTGATTAATCGCGCAATCTCATTGTGCTTGACATGCGCTTCTTACCAGACGTTGCGTCGGGATTGCAGAACGACGGGGTCGCAATGGAGCCTGAAGTACAATTCAGTGTGTCGCCCGACAATTGTGTCCTCCAAGTTGAAACCTCAGGCAGTGAGTCTGCCACAAGTGTATCACGATGCAGCAAGAAGTACTCGCGCTGGCCTTCGCTTGTAATGGCTAGGAGATGACCGGCACATTTTTGCAAAATGGCAATTTTAAAACCTGTATGTGTTGATGCAGGTCCACTGAATTGCCGCTGCAATGTGTAGACATCCAAAAGCACTCCCGTTTCCACACTCCATAGGCCAATGCTCATGGCAGCACTGGCATACACGTAGTCTTCCAACAGCAATAGTTTGGAGACTGGCATATGGAAACGAGTCGTTGTCACACGATGCGTGCGAGTTGGCCAGTCCCATATTTCAATGGACCCGTCATAGTGGGCCACAGCCAAAAGACCGGGCATCACGGCTTCGGAGGCTCGATCGTTCGGAAGAAAGTCTACGCTCACTGCTATTGAACTCTCCAATGTGCTGGTGACGGTCATGGTGGCTACATCCCAAGCTTTGATCAATCTATCTTGCCCACATGTTATTAGGATGTCGCCCTTGAGCTCCATAGCCACAATTCTTCCGCTGTGTGCGCGGACACACTGGGGGGCTGACGCATATTTGTACCAGGCGTAGACTTCTTTCATAAACACAACAACGTCGACTTTCGGATTTTGTGATACGTTCTGCGGGACATCTGGCAGATAATAGTGTTTCGCATACAGGGCCGCATAATGCTTTTGCCATATCAGGCTGTCATCGGCAAACTTCGCCCAGCCGACGGAAACTTGTTCCATTCGTAACAAGTCTTCCCATGACAGATATTCGAGTATTTTCATCACTGTTTCGGCGGGGAGAATAGTCAAAAAGTCCAGCCCCTGAGAGCCTTCCTTAGAAACAATGCAGAGAAAACGACCACCTTGCAAGACGACAACTTACCGTCGAAAGCGTCTGACACGTCGCTGCTACTTGCGCAAGGTCACTCGGACAGCACTGACGAAGGAGGCCGTCCAGAAAAGCATTTCGATCGGTAGCTGGGAGGGTGGGAAAGAGCGCCAGCACATTCTTGAGTTGTGTGGCGGCCGGTAGCGGCTCCATTACAACGGTACAGGGTATATTCTCAAGCTTCACCTGGACTTAATGAGCAAAACGCGCTCGTGCAAAAACTCACAAAGTTTGTCATTGTAAACGCACCCGGCCTTGACCCACAGACACTTTATACATATACCACATCATGGGAGCCTTCAGTAGCTGCCTGGGCTCAAGGGTCCACTCTGATGAGTCTGATGGTCTAGATCAAGTCAGTTGGAGAATGCGTTGGTCTTTTTCAATGCTACCCATGTTAACAACCTCTTTCTCGACTGCCAGCATCCCTCGGAACGCACCCGCCTACTACCTTCTGACGTCTTCCGAGAAAACTTGGACCGGTCAGTGAATTGAGGTGTAGTCACGGAACTCTCTACGGCTATACTGATGGTCATTCTGTGTCTGGGTCTCAGCGTGCCGCAAAACCAAGCGGAACTAGAACAGCTTCGGACCCAAGAAGTGCTGAAAGGAATTGTTCAGCGGACAGCAGAGTAAGTGCCCTGCATTGTAGAAAGAGCATGGAAAAGAAAGAATGGCAGTACTTGATCAAAGTCTGCTGGGTTGGCTTGATGGGCCTGAGAGTTTCGCTGACCTTCACAACGCTTTCAGCAACCTTATCGACATATCATCCATTCGTATGTTGGACCGCATTCAGCCGGAACATGCTGTCGAGCGAGCAGCGGAATATCGGTAAGACACCGCTTTTGCACCAATGACAAACTGATCCCGGTTACTAACCTACCGTTTTTTTTTTCAGATCGATTCTGGCCGGAGTAGGCCCACAGCTGCGACAATTTATCCCATCAGATACCACGAACACCCTGTCTAACTCACCACCAGACCCCAACTCCCGCTTTTCCGATCTTCTTGCTGGAGGTGACATCAGCAAAGAAGATCCTGAATGTGAAGAGATGGCGGAAGTCATACAGCGGGTCCAGGCTACGTTGAAGGAGATTAAGATTGACCCGGTGGGAGACATCGTTGTGCCATTCATGAGTACATAGCATTTATAGGACAGAATAGCTTGACAAGTGAGTTTTTCCATGTAACATATTATACAGTTTTGCACATTAGTAAGTTGGAAGGCGATATTGACAGATTTGAAGCGCTATCCAGTTTAGTGCGCATCATTTAGGTTCACACGAGCCGATTCCATCCATAGCACATACAGATGAGGCTTCCATACAGATAAACCGGTGCTGACGCCGGCGAGGTCGCCCTTGACGAGTAAACGCCGTGACGAATTTGCAAAGAAGCAAAAAGCGAAAATCTCGACCCGTTTAGGGCTTATTTCACGCCGTGCCCTGCATCTCCACACTGCTGGCATGCGTGGCAGCCGTGCCCTTTACTTTCTCCTTCGGGGTCCGTCCATTCTTCACTTGCAAAAATGCGAAACCGGCGATGGCAGCGCCGAGGAGAATACCATACACGATATATGGCCACGACTCCTGCGATTCGCGGTACTTGTAAAATAGTGCGATGCCGAATGGCAGGTTGATCAGCGCGATGAGGAAGACGAGTCGTCCCAGCCACCAGTGCACTTTGTCCCACCAAGGGATGGCCTCGCGCGTAGGCTTCCAGAGCTTGTCAATCACGAAGCCGAGAACTACTTGTGGAAACGTCAGTATTATGACAATTAATCCAAGAATCTGCAAAAAAGAAAGCATCCAGCATCAATCTCATTTGGCGGAAATGGGAAACAGTCGAGGTAAGCATCCTGAAGCACACTGCATACCGCATGGATTCCGTTTGCTTCGTAGTTGTAGTGCTTTTTACCATTCACGTTCACGACGTGGTAAATGAGACCGAGACCGACGTACGTCAAGATAGTGGTCCCAAACAGGAACAGCCCAAGATGAACCCTGAACCACCAAACTCCCAGTGTAGCCTTCATGAATCGTGCGACCATAATGGCGAGAGGAGCGATGATTACCCAGGCGATGAACATGACGATCCCGTGCACCTTTGTCAGTGCTTCTGTGTCTCCACCAGAACCACCGAGAACGGGCGGAGGGGTGCCGTCGGAAGGCGCGAACCGCATCGATCCATCGACAAGATTTGCGGTTGTTACTCCAAACGACGTATGCTTTCTGATGTTAGTTGGGCTCGTTGGGGCCCCGCCAACAAGTCCGGCATACATAACTCTCTGTCCTGTGGCTTCGATTGTGGGAACGCCGGCCGTTGAGGACGCTACAGGCCTCAGGAATGTGACTGCGAGCCCGGGCTTCCCCTGAAAGTTGAAGCGGCCAGTCTCGCTAGCAACGATCTCTACATCTTGCGTAGGATTTAATGCCGGCAATCGATATCCCGAAGCCGTGCGCTGCTGGACGTTGGCCGAGGTGCCGTTTGCGGTTGGATAGGCTAACTGAATTTGAAGGAAGCGTAAAGGTTTTGTTTCATATCGCAGTATGTTGCCAGCAATTTGAACGAACATACCATGACATCCGCGTTGCTCATGCCTGACCCAATCCCGAATGCAACCCATCCAAGTTCATCGGGAAATTCCATGCGAACTCTGAGGCGACCATCGTTGTTGGTGCTGGAATACACGCACGCTGTAGAACTGCCAATGGCGAAACATATTGGCGCTGCGCTACTTTCTGTACCCAAAAAACCAAGATGAGTTGAGCGTGCACCTGAATTCTGTCCTCAGGAACATAGCACGTTTTGCCTACGACCTTTCAAGCAGAGCATGGGCGCGATCAGCAACGCTGTGAACAGGGATCGGAGCATAGCTGAAGTAACAATAAGTGAATGCTTCGGCTGAATCTGGCAACCAGCAGGTAATAATATTTGATCTTTGCAAGATCTGAAGCCACAATGGCTACGGCACACTGCAGGGGAAGCTGCCCACGATGCGCTTTATAGTCTGCGGCCAGTCTGCGGCCTACCCGTAACCTCTCTCACGGTGGCGAAGCTTATCATGATCTGCCTGCCCGGTTTGTGGCTGAGAAACAAGGTTTAAGTTGGCGTTCTTGTTTGACAAGGCGTTCTGCGCTTCGCTGCACTGCCATTGCCCTTCAGATGTTTGGGGGCAGTGTCGGTCTCCGACGCGAGCGCGCTTCACCACGTAAGCCTTACCGGACAGAATAAAGCCGCCTCCTGGTGACTCAGCACGAAACTTCATTAACCCTGTCATTGCCTAGCAACATTCGTGTGCATGGGGACTCGAGCAGCATCCTTTCGCAGAACATATTGACTGATCAACATACAAATCACAAGATGGCAACAACAACAACAACAAACGACGACATATACGTGCGATACTAGTATGTGGATGATGCGTAGTACTCTCTGGTATTTCAGATGTGTGCTGATGGGTAGTGATCTGTGAATTCTTGTAGCGTTGGACACATTGGCAAATTTGGTCACGAGTTTCTGGAGTTCGAGTTTCGACCTGACGGCAAACTGCGATACGCCAATGCATCCAGCTACAAAAACGATACCCTTATCCGAAAAGAAGTCTATGTCAGCCCAACTCTGCTCGCGGAGTTGAAGCGGATTGTCACGGAAAGCGAAGTCATGAAGTGCGTTTTGCGGAAGATGGCGCTGGTTATCCCAATACGACTGGGGGTATTAACACCCTCTCTTTTCTGCGAAAATAGGGAAGACGATAAGCTGTGGCCCGTACCGGACAGAGTGGGACGGCAAGAACTCGAAATTGTATTGGGAAACGAGCACATCTCCTTTACGGTGAGTATCAAAAGTAGCGAGACGGGGTTGACGTTTGGTCGCCACTGACAGCATGTATTGTCTCTCCATAGACGGCCAAGATTGGCTCACTGGTGGATGTGCAAGAGAGCAAAGATCCTGAGGGTCTGCGTGTCTTCTACTACCTGATCCAGGATCTGAAATGTCTAGTGTTTTCGCTAATCTCTCTGCACTTCAAAATCAAGCCCATCTAGTCCGGTGGCAATGTATATATTTTAACAATTGAGGGACGAGAATTGTCGACCAAGGAGAGAGCCTGATCGAGGACCATTTTTGGATGTTTTCTTGCATTTCTTCACATGTTTCAGGGACGCGTGCGTGCCATGCGAGCAGGTAGTGGTCCGCGGTGGATCCTACTGAAAGCGGTTGGGATCTCTTGAGATGCCCAGCAGTATGCCGGAGCTGGCTGAATATCTCAAATTCATATAGGCGTAACCCTTTGGCGTACTCTTTCGCTCTGAGTGGTTACCTCCTTTACATCGTGGCTTGCAGCTGTCCTCTTCCGCTGTTGGGACGAATAACATCATGACGTTTATATTTCGAATGATACCCATAGGGCTCTGTGTTCACCGCACCTTGAGTTGATGAGTCAGTCCATGAGGGAAAGATGACCGCAGCGCCGCAGGAAAAGTTTCGTGTTTCCAATCCGTGCTCAGCTCTGCATTGCTCCATACCGCCACACGGCAATCTTCTATTTCAGAAGTTGATATGAACATGTAAACCCGATAGCGTTCCGCACCCATTGAAACTACCAACGTGCTCGTCAACGTGATCGATGCCTTTGTCGGATTCCTCTTTTCAGCCGCTTCGGTAACTGCCGTGCGATGGCTCGATTACGATGGAATCCACCCGCGCGATCACGTAGCGCTGGTGGAAACCGAATACGGTGTTTTTGGCATCTGAGGATCTGGGAAGGTCCTCCTATGGTCGGTTAGAAGGAGGACTCAAAATCGACCAGCTGCGGTTGTGGTCGTCGTCGCTTTGCTTGCTATTGCCGTCTCATCTGATTAACAATCAGCTTGTCAAGTCTTGTGTTTACGAGTATCCAAGTCGCCCCTGAATAGAATGTCCGTACTCCTTCAACGACGGCACACTGTCAACTTTTTGAAGTCTCAACAGCGGGTGGACACCTATCAGCGTCAATTATATGTCCAGTACACCGTACGACGCAACTCTGCGGACATGGACCTCGCCTGGCGGCGCAGAAGAGAACACTATCTAGTACATGCGAAACGCCAGCGACATAGTGTCGGCCATGGCGGATGGTGGGATTGAGACGTCAACGTGCTAGCGCTTCAGTCAATTCCAACATGCCATGAATCACGCCACACGAAGTGGGAAGTGGACAGATATCATGAATGGATCATCGGTTCTTGTCCCTCCCGAGATGCTTGCGACGATTGGCTCCCATACGTGAATAGCCGTGCCTGGGCGCATAGCAACCGGACCGATTACTGTGTTCCAAATGTGGAAATCCATCGACATTCTCGGTGAACACTGGGCAACGTTGCATGTTCGATGCGATGATCTCTACAATTTGATGCCAAAATGGAATCCCATGGAACAATACGATTTGATGGATTTTTGCGGGGAAACCATCGACGATCGCCAGATTGCTATTTTGGTTCGGAACAATCTGTCAACCATTACATGCGATCTGCTCTCATGATCAAGGGAACCTTCGGAATGCGTCTAAAAGGTGTGGATCAGGTACTACGCAAAGCACAGCTATTAGCGCAGTGATGCTCTGTCGAATTGATCCAGACCGATTCGAGGCATCGTGACAGTGCGCAGAGTCGGAGAAACGGTGTCCGTCACCAGCACCGTAAGTCAGACGTATAAACCAAAACCCTTCGAAAACTTCTTTGATTGGCTTTACGAATGGCGACCATCGAGTCTTAAAGTCGATGATGCCGCGTTCACGTTGTCTTTGCGCAGGAATGCGACGAACGCCACTGTGCCGAGAAACTGCTAGGAAATTACTTTGCTAAAGCCACTGGGCAGGGCTTCTATGCTACGCCTCAGAATGCCACCGTAGCAAATACGAGGGATGCGGATCAGAACGGCTTGAATCAAGCGGCTCCCGAGTACATGTATTCGGTGGCTTCCAGGGAGTAGAACATGTGTCCACGTCAGTCCGGTTGTGATTCAAGCAATTCTTCTTGTCGCTGGCATTTCACATGCCGCCGTGCGGTTGTTTTCGGCCCGCACGCGCGCAGTGAAGAAGTCGTTTGGTATATGGGGACTAGCGCGACATTTCGAGGCATCCGTCCCTTACCTCCCATACAAGAAAGAGGAGAATATTATGTACGCCACAATCAGGCGAATGTCAATTGATAGTAAAAATCTCTCGCCTTCCTGTGTAAGGTAGATCTTAGCTGTAAAACTGTCCTGCAGTTGGAAGTTTGGGGTTGATAAACGGACAATGACTGTACAGTATGAATTGATATATTGCAGACGAACTGTAGCTGGTCGGCATCAATGTCGTTATTATCGAAAGCGAGATACACGGCGAAGAAGTAGACTACAATGCAGAGAAAGCTACATGCAAATAATAACTTACAATCTGTTTTTTGCATATTGATAAGTGTCGTCAATCCATTCGTCCTCGCACAGATGGAGTACGCTGCTCGTGGCGCAGCGTGGCTTGTCGGATCCGCCATATTGCACATTCCAGCCAATTCACGCCAACCCCAGCCAGCAAGTGCCAGCACTGAATTGAGCGGCCTCCGCAAGACCGCGCGCAAACAGTAATCCTGTTAGCAAGATCCCTTCACCAGCCCCCCAATTCCACAAACACACCTATCCTTCACAATGTCTGACAATTTGACCGAACTCATAGACGGCCCGCGCCAGTTCCTGAAGGACGGTGTTCAGCTTATGAACCGTTGTGCAAAACCCGACAAGCGGGGTAAGTTTCAAAGCTTCCGGTGTTTGTGGCGTTAACGGCTCAAGGGAGTAAGCTTTGACCCTGATCGACTTTGCAGAGTTCATTCAGGTCACCCAGGCGGTGTCAATAGGGTTTTTGATCATGGGCTTTATTGGATTCTTCGTGAAGCTGATTCACATTCCCATTAACAACATCATAGTGTAAGTCCCGTGTCTCATATCCTCAGTCAACCTACCTACTGGGCCTTGATATGATATCTCGTACAGTGGACGGTCTTAGGGCGGGGTTTCAGTGTACCCGTGGAAGAATCGGTGATTTGGGACAGTTGGGATACCTCGGTGAAGAGCAGATAGACCCGACAATGTTACTGGCCATAGCGCGGGGAGCCGATTTGCAGCAAACGGACACCATGCATGCCATGAGCCTCGTGGACCTCATGGACCTCCCGTAGAATGTGATGGATCGCCTCAGCTGTCAATATCGATTGACCAATAAAATTTTGTTTAACGTCGAGTAAGGCCTTTCCACACGTTTTTGACGACCTTTAGAGGAATTATGTGGAATCTGAAAATTTTTGAAGGGCGTCAGAAGTGACAGGTCCGGTCCTCTTGTCTTTTCTGTAAGACAAAAAGTTTACACGTTTTGAGTGGAACGAGATTGTGCTCCAAAAGTGTTTAATGTCGTTTGTTGCCGGTTTGGAGCAAGATGCTTTAGCCAGACGCATCCATGGAATCAGTTCGGATTTGTGTCTAGTGAATATATATGTACAGTGCTGGCCTTATAGTCGCCAGATATCTTCGTAGGTTCTTCCTCGACGCCTGGACGATGGCGTGCCGTTTGTGCTGAAGAAACTCCAAGTCGATGGAAAGTCGAGGAAGGGTGTCCCTTCGTATCCCTCATGCGTCTACTGATCAAGCGGCGTTTTTCGCCTTCTTCACCTTCTTGATCCTCTCTTTCTTCTTCAGCGAGTCCATGTGTAGCTTTATTATGTTGGTGTAAGCATCGTGAAACCTATCGGTGTCTTGTGGGTTTACCTGCACGATTGGGAACAATGTTAGGAAAGACAACCCAAGATTATAATGCGAAAGCGATATTTCACGACAGGTTGCCGAACTCCTTACTAGGGTGCTTATCTTCGTGGAAGCGGAGGTTGCTCGAACTAAACACGGGTACTCGGTGTCCGGGTTGGCGAGAGTCGCAGGGTCCTTCCGTACGTTGTAAGCATCTGGGGCTAAAATTGTCAACCGAGTTGCAAGACTTCCAAAAACCAGAGAACCCTAGAGTGACCATACATCGTTTCATCGTCACATATACTGTCCCCTTCTCTTTGGACTTTTCGTACAGTTTTGTCAGTTGCGAAAGGAACTGAGAAATTGGAAGTAGAAGATATTAGTCAATACAGCTAAGCGAAATGTTCGTGCTGTACCAGAGGCTACACTGTACCGCATCATTAGATAGCAGGGGCATGTTGGTTTGTGGGATCACAGCAGAATTGTGGAAACAGAATTGTCGATGTCAAATGCTGTCAGTTTCACTCGAAGCCGCAGAGCGCAGAGCGCAGATTTGGGCTCTCGTGACGCAGACGCTTCGAATCCCATTCAGACGCGCGCGTCTAAAATCGCAATAGACAATCTGCGAAATCCCCAACCTGTAACTCATCTCAATTACCAACTTTTACACCCCGACGACCAATAATCATCATGGTAAGTTACTGATGATACGTCAGAGAGATTGTTGTTTGTTCCTACACGACACCCAGTTCATTGAGACTGATCTCTGTCTTTTGGATAGTCGGTGATGGAATACAATGGAGCCGCGGTTATGGCTATGAAGGGCAAAGGATGCGTTGCCATTGCCGCGGACAGAAGATTTGGTGTTCAGCTCATGACGCTATCAACGGATTTCAAGAAGATTTTCCAAATCAACGACAAGACTTTCATTGGGTTGCCGGGTCTTGCGACAGATGTACAGACACTGTGAGTTCCATGGACACCAGTTGGCTTCCTTTCGAATTGATCAAAGAGCAAGCGAAGCGCTCCATTGTCTGTGAGGGAATTTGGAAAATCTTACAATGGTTCTCCTTGTAGGTCCGAATTGTTCCGTTTCAAAACAAATATGTACAAACTCCGAGAAGAGCGAGATATCAGCCCCAAAACATTCGCCCATATGGTGTCCTCCGCGCTGTACGAGAAGAGGTATGCCAGATAGTCTTGCGTTGTTGAAGTTGGGGCGCTAAACCATATAGCTGTACCGTACTGAAATCGACGTGGCCTCTTCCTAGATTTGGCCCATACTTCTGCGAGCCAGTGATTGCTGGATTGGAGAAGGATGGAACACCATTCATTTGCAACATGGATACATTGGGATGCATCAACCATGCGAAGGACTTTGTGGTCAGCGGAACAGCGTCGCAACAAATGTACGGAAGCGCGGAAGGTCTATGGGAGCCAGATTTGGTAAGTTCACTCTCCCAGCTCTATGATTAACAATCCTGCGCATGTCGGTGACACACGTCGTGTTTTCGTTGTAAAGGAACCAGAAGAGCTTTTCGAGACCATCTCGCAAGCCATCATGTGTGCTGTCGACCGTGATGCTAGCAGTGGATGGGGTGCTATTGTTCATGTGATCACTCCGGACGGAATCATTACGAGGACACTCAAAGCGCGAATGGATTGAGCTGGGATTGAGCTAGTGCTATTGAGGTTGTCAATATACATACCTTACATATGGATCTCGTTACAAGTCTGGCAAACCCACATTCAAAGCGCGCGTGGATTGAGCTATTGCTTTGAGATTTACCAACATGGCCTTCGTTGCAAGACTGAGTATTGCAACCCCTTAGGATTTCCGTTGACGGCGTGTAGATGACTCATTTGCTCAAAGGGTCGTGCCCCAAAAGGACATACGGTACCGTATAGGTTGCCGACTAACAAGATTACATAACGACGTGATTGAGGCAATCGCATGAACGTACTCTCGTTGTCTGATACCGGATTGGACCATTTTTGTGATGATCTTGTCATCCGCGTCGATATAAAAATTCTACCTCTCGCTCTGTCGCAAGTATCTTATGCTTGCACAAGCAGCATACGTTCTAACCACAGGAGGATCCGAGATGACCTACTCAGTCCGAGATCCCTTCAAGAACCCGTACAACTCGCCTCTTGAAGTGCGGACCAAACTTCTTGTGAGCAATATATACCCGGTCGAGCCGATGTTCCTTCAAATTGTTTCATGTGCATCGTCAAAGAGTCGATGATCTGCTGCTCATTTCAAACATACCGTTTGCAATGCTTGGGTCACGGTCCGAGTATGATGAAGGGGAGGCGTATACTAACTTGTACAGGAAGTCCGGTAACCCTGTCGCCCGACAACACCGTGTGGATGTTCAGAAAACCTCAGAGTGGTCACATCCAAAAAAATGTTGGATTCCGGCATTTTTTCAAACTGTGGACCCGAGGACTGCAGATGTAATCTTGATAGATGTTGTGCGCAACCTCTCCTTTAAGGAGTCCATTTATCATCACTGCTTTCCGGAGATCAGTCCATCGAATAGGTAGCATGTTCCTCTATATTCTCTACGTTCTTGTTACATTCTTCCGAACACCAATGAAACCAAGGGACCTTTTTGAATGAAAAGGCATCTCCGAATTAACACAAAATATAGTATACTAAAGTAACCACCACCAACTCTCACCCAGGCAAATGTTTGAATACAAGTACTTGTAGACCAGCATTGACGCGTCATGGGAACTTACCGACGCGGTGTTTGTTCTTCGAACTCAAATTGCAAACGACTGTAGCCAAGATGACCGTAAAGAACGAAGTACAGATGGAGGATGCCCCGGAGGAGGAAGTCAACTTTGATGTCTACCCGTTTCTGAAAGAGCGACAGACAAAGGCCCCCCAGGAATTGAGGCAATTCTACGTTCGTTTCGAGGAACTTTACGACAAGAAGTATATGTCGAGTTGGAATTCCTCGCAGCATCCAAAAGAGTGATTGACTGACTTTTACTTTACGAAGACTATGGCACCAATTGACCCTTGCTCTCGAAGACTTTGTTGCTCAGCCGACGTCCGCTTCCCACCTGTTCCCTCTGTACGAGCACTTCATCCGTGATTGGAAGAGCAAAATGAACAAGCTGAGCTTGGTCAAGTTTCTGACAAGGGCCAGCAAAGAAATCTCTGGTGAGTAATTTACTTGATTGTGGTGCTTCAACGCTGGGTGAAGTGCGGGGGAACCGCTCCGACAATCACGATTTGCAGCAGTGATGCAAAATGCTGACAGATCTTGCCCACATGAAACAGGTCCCCAAGAGGCACTGGAATTCCTAGCGGGACAAGCCAAAGGGCTGAAAACAACTTCGCGGGATGCCTATGTTTTGGCGGCCATGGAGAAGGCTCACTACGAACTGATAGTGCAGGATCTCGCAGCTTGCAAGAAGGACATTGATGAATGCGAGAAGATTTTGGACGATCTTCCCGTGACGGAGCCAGTCATCAACGCCAGCTTCTATCGTGTAGCTGCTGACTACTACAAGGTACGTTTTATCTACACGCACGCTTCCTACCTCATATCATGCTTACCCAGCAGGTCGGTAGGCGAAGATGGCATACCCTCAATACTACCACAATGCTTTGTTGTTCCTGTCTTCTGTCTCGCTGGACGAACTAAGCACGTTAGAGAAACAAGAGCGCGCGTATGAACTGGCCATAAGTGCGCTGCTAGGCGAGGGCGTATACAACTTTGGTGAATTGGTAAGTGGAGCTGAAATACAATGAAGTTGTGATACGGGACTTACGATCTTCGTCACAGCTCCAACATCCAATCCTGGACACACTCAAGGGCAGCGGTTATGACTGGCTGAGGCAGATGCTTTTCTGCTTCAACAGCGGTGACATGGATGCATTCGAAAAGATTAGCAGAAGCGGCGATTTCCTGAAGCAGGTGTGTGCCATACGCGCCGCAGAATACGATTGAACAAATATCTGAAACTAACTTACATCGTTAAGCCGCTTCTCGTGAACGCAGTCCCATTCCTGCGGCAAAAGCTGTGCTTAATGACCCTGATAGAGGCTGTCTTCAAACGCAGCAAAGAATCACGCGGAAAAATGACGTTCGGCGAGATCTCCCAGGAGACCAGGGTGCTTATTGATGAAGTAGAGCACTTGGTCATGAAGGCATTGAGCTTGAGTTTGATCAAGGGGAAGATTGACGAGGTCGATCAGGTGGTCATGGTAAGCTTGTCTGATGTCAAGCATGTTGAGGATCACCGGGTACGAAGGCTAATTTGGAATTCTTGTGCTTAAGGTGTCCTGGGTTCAACCACGAGTTCTGGACAAGACTCAGATTGGTACCATTCGTGATAGGCTCACGGAATGGTCAGGAAAAGTGAAGGACAGAGTGCTGTCGCTGGAGTCTGAAGAAGGCGCGGCAGAGATGTTTTTGCAGTGAACGACGTTCATGCTGAAAATATTATAATTTAGGGAAAAAATTGTTTGTACATCACTCTCTGACTGTCTGTCCATTGCTCGATCCTTGATTTTTGGCCATGATGACTTCTTTCAAGATGTTCGCTTGAGCATCCGCATCGACAGTTGCATGCCGTTGTTCCGTCGTCGTTATGTTAGCTCCGCCGAGCTTCTTTAATTTATAAACATTCACGGAACCGTTGTCGTCTCCAGTCAGAACCACGGGTGACTTGTGAGCGAATATGATGGATGTGAGCTGGCGGTCAAGGACTGTATGTAAAATCACCGGATCCAATCTGAGGGGCACATGCGTTAAGGATAGTGCGATGGGGAAAACATGGGAAGGGTTGGACTTACACTGAGAACTGCAGATCCCATATCTCCATCCTTCCATCGGTAGAAACGCACCCGAAAACGGTTGATGATGCAGGCGACCATGCAAGGTCCGTGATGGTGTCCTGATCAAAGCAAAAATCAGAAAAGGAAGATAATTGCTGCCTGCAGATTGCAGTACCTTTCCTCCCTGGAAACGCATCAAACACTCGTCACCGCCATCCTCTCTCCATAACCGCACGGTCCAATCGCTACTGCAGCTCAAAAAGACCCCAGCCAGGAAAGGCGAGTATCGGACACGATTGATGGGCCCAGTGTGACCAGTGTAGGTCTGCAGATATTGCTCATTGTACGATGGAGAACATCGGTGAAGATGCGAATCGTCAGTTCCAACGATGTACCTATTGGAACCAGACAGTATCGTTGCATCAGCGAACAGGTGAGGGAGGAAACGTGCGGTCGAACTTACGTGTTTGGGTCTTTGGGGGAGAAGTCGAAACAAAGCCCTCCAGATTGCCGCGCGATAAAAGAGCCAGGCTTGGTTGCGCTATGCGTGGTTGCCCCTGTGACTGCATCTTTGCCCTCTTGCTGTTCTGTCACCCGTTTCAATGTCATCAGATCTGCAAAAAAAGGCGAGGTGAGTCTTGGTTGCACCAAACCAAAAGCGGCGCTGACATCCTACTCACCGATAAACTCGAGGCCTTTCTTGACTACCCATCCTACGACCCTTCCATCTGTGCCAACACTGACCAACCACTCGCCACCACTCTCATCGCCGCGCTCACGCTCAACCCACTGGAGCTCCCATACTGGATCGCGATGCTTGCCGGCAAGGTCTACGTTGCTGAGAACCGGCATTGGATCTGGCCGTCGCACATCGTAGATCTGGATCAGCCCGGATGTGTACCCGCAAGCTAGCAGGTTGGGATTTTGATTGGAGAAGGAGAGCGATGTGCAGGCGTGCGGGGTGCGGTATATTCGCTCCGGCCACTAGACACCGTAGGGAAGATCGGCAGTATTAGATGACTCCGGGAAGCCACCGGAATAGACCATCTCATTCACAGCTCCACTCAATCGGGAGCCGGACGTTCGTACCTCCGGATTTTTGATGCTCCAGCACAGAACCAATCCCAACATGGGATTTGGACCAGGTTTCTGCTCTCCATATGCAACTGCGAGAATGTCTTCGCTTTGCTTGTTCCACGCCATGAAGGCCACGGCACGCCCCCGCGTCAGTTCACATCGATAAGACCACAAGAACTCGACAGTGGGGATCTCCATGCTATGAGAGTCCTTCGCTATAGATCAGCAATGACGATGAGCGCGGTTACTGGTCAGTCCCGGTCGCAAAGATTGCTACTCAACATATATTGGGATGGACTCACATTTGTCGCTGGCGCGCGGGGCGGGAGTGATATCATCCAAGCTACCATGCTGGTTGAGAAGTTCCTGTCGAGCAGCAGCCCGCTGTCGAGCCGCGTCTTCTGCATCGATAACGTCCCGATACTGCAGCACTTTTTTTTCGAAGTTGTTTGCGACGACAGCACGTTCCATGACTTGCAGACTGTTACGGAGGGCGTCCTGATTCAACTGTTGGAAGGAAGAGCTCATGGTGAGCACAAGGCTGCTCAACATGTCAATTGCGCCGAGAGCATTACCGAGGCGAGGCCAACTTCAGCCATCATGTCAATGGCGTCTTCTCTTCCTGGAGCACCGGACGTTGCTCTCAAGCTACGCCGTCGTCCTCCTGGTCCAACACTAGCAAACACATCGCTCATGGTGTCCGCATCGGGCACAAAGACCGACCTGGACATTCTGGCCGATTCTGACACGACCATAGAAGAGCCCAGTTTGGAAAGTAACGCAGATCCGCTTATCGATGCTTGCAGTGGCACAGGGTTGTTTGAGAGGTGAGCTGCATGAGCACCAGAGGCCAGCATGTCCATAGCATCAATGTCTGTTTCCTTGCCGCTGAAAGTTCATATCATTAGCGATTGAACCTCCACATTTCATCCGCGTGCAACTGTCCATACTTGGCGTCCAGCTTCCCCTTCTCGTTCCCTGTGACCGCATCGTAGATTCCCCATTGAGTCGTCATGCACTCCGCATTCGCCATTTTCGGTCCGGCAGCCTGCACATCCTTTGTCTTGACGGGCTCATTGAACGTTTGCTGTGACCGCGATACAAAGTTCTCATTCCCTTGCCGCGTGGATAGAATGTACGTGTATCGGTCGTTTGCGGTTTTCACTTGCGTGGCTTCGTCCGAAAAATCCGTAGAAACTGTCGTCGATGGTATGTCAAGCAATGCCATTGTCGAAGTCTCCGTCAAGTTGAAATGTACAGCCTTATGCAAGTCCGCTTCTGTCAGAGGTTTGCTTGCCGCCGCCACGTTGGCGGCCACTGATTCGGAGTGTCGCTTTGCTGAAAACTCGGGCCTGGTAAGCTATAACTGTCACTCAAACCCCTTCTTAGCCCACACACCTCCATCTCTCTCGTCTCCGGAATCATCACTTTCACCGGAAAGCACGTCCCCCTCATCAACGCTTTCGTTCCCGGACATTCTGCTCGTATTTGAGAAGCTCATTCCCATCATAGCAGAACGCCCAATTCCCGACGCGTTCCATGAGCCCACCGTTATTGACTCCAAGTTGTTAAGCACATCTGCAACGCTTTCCTACATGAGCAGAGAGTATCATCAACCAACTGAGGTCAATTGGTTGGTGTCGCGCAAGTCAATGCCCCACCCTTGCAACACTTGCTATGCTGCCCAGTTCCGTGACACTTGCGGGACCAGCATGTCCCTTCCCTCTCTGGATATGCTGTTGTGTGCCAAGCAGACTTAGTGGTGTCACGTCATTTCCATCCTCGTCTAGTATTGGATTGGCTTTTTCCAATGCCCGGCCGGTCCGGTCCAGCATTCCTTGTGAAGCCCTGATGCGCTGTGATGAGCCTCGGCCATAGACTCCTGACGATAGCGAAGAAACAGCATTCCGTGAGCGCGAAGCCGTGTCTAATCGTTGCTGTGAACCCATTGAGTACAGATTGGAGCGGGAGCCGCTCGATCGTCTATTTAGTAAACCTGCAGTCAGTGTGGACATCTGTTATTTCTCGTCGCATAAAGCTACCTACCTGACAACTGGCTTTTGTGGCCTCCCCTTTGCCGCGCTGGCATTGGCAGTATTTGGAACGTCCATGATTTACTATCTTCGCTATTTCTCAGTTGCCTCGCTCGAGCTATGAATAATCTTTATTGCGTTTTCACCAATCCGCGTCTTTCAGAGCGCGTTTCGGAAACTGTCAATTCTCGATTGCTTACGTTAACAAACGGACTTGTACATTGACAGTGTTTGGGTGAAAACGATCGAATAGAAGAACAACCATCGCCCACCATGACAGCCGTATCAGCCTCGTATCAGCTCCGAAAAGATAGTCCACTACCTCCAATTGGGTCGGCTTCAGGCAACGCAACAGATGTCTACAGTAGAACTGGCACAGGAGCTCGGCCGGCATACTGCGGCAGCCGAACCACCACCGCACACTCGGACCCTCCCGACGCCGTGCCGGACACAGCGTCATTTTCAAGTAAATTGACAAACATTGAGGCTCAGCGGGTCATGTCTGTTCTGATGGACATGCAGCGGAAAGTGCAGCTTGTTGGATTGCTCCCCGACTCTATGGATCGACGAATGTCCACAATATTCTCCGCGGAGATATTTGCGGCTATTGCGGTAAGTGTCCGACAATACAGTTCTTTTCAGAATCGTAATCAGGCTTATCATCTTGCATCTAGGAACTGCGGCATTTGGAGGACAGATACGAGACGCTTCTGGGAGAAAACATCAATAAGCCTTCGCGTGACTCGATAACGGTAAGCCTTTTTATCACAGAACTGAACTCTGCTTGATACATCTAACCCATCTGCTTTCTCCAGCCAGAAATGCGGGATATTGGACGCCAAATACGGAGCGTGACGCGATCTCTGGTCCGACACTTCATTCAAAATCCGACGGCTGCAAGCAAACTCCGATATCTCAAATCCACAAAGCTGCCGTCAGTAGCGCAGTTCGAGCAACTCCTGCAGGAGGTCAAAATGCTGGTGTATGAGCGTCTTGGGACAACGGTCGAAGACGAGAAAGCGAAACTGGACCAACTTTCAATCATCATCGCCAAAGAGCAGAAAGTAACTATGAATATCCCCATTCCTCATCGCCAACAGGAGGATTGATTTGAGTTTGGTCTGACAGACTAGCAACGATGTGGCATCGCTGCGAGAAGAGCTAGACAAAGCCAAGAAAGAGCGCACAGTGGAGATCAATAAACGGAACGAAGTCATCCGGCGTCTCAAGGGTGGGTGATACGCAGGTGACTTTCGCTCGGATGGTATCTGTAGACTGATGAGATCGCTCATTGGTTGAATTGGCTTACAGAGGAGCTTCGAAACATCAAAAAGCAAGCAGAAGAGACAACAAAGCGGCTGGAAGCTCGATCAAAACAGAAGGAGGATTCCGATGTACAGCAGTTCCGCGACAAGGTCAGTAGATGGGATAGGGATAGCAGAGCAGTATAGAACATGGTGAGGTACCGTACCCGTAGATATTCCTGAACACCTTCATTCTTGATAGGAGTTGTCCCTAAAGGAGGAGACTGCAGCGCTGAGAACAGAATTGCATGAGCTCCTGAAAGCAAATGGTGAAAAGGAGGCGCAGCTCAGAAAGCGGAAGTTCAAGATCGAGTCGGAAGTAGAAAATTGGATCCACAAATACGACCAGGACATGGATGAGAAGCAAACCGAGCTTGAGGACATTACAGTATGTGTTGGATGGCGTGTTGATTTCCGCGCTGGTTGACTTACGAGGGTCTGCATCCAGGCTATATATATGGAAGAGAAAGCTCAACTGGACGAACTCTCCGCTCGCCATGCCGATCTAAAGAAGGAGTACGAAGCCATCATGGCGGAGCGCAAGATAGAGGAAGAGAAACGAATGGTAATAGTATGCTACAATGTTAAAGGAATTTGCACAATGTTTCTTCCCTAACTTTAATGGTCCGAAGGAGCGAGAAAAGCAATTGAAACGACAGGCGACCGCCGCAGTTCGCATACAGGCATGGTTCAAAGGATGGAGGGTACGACGAGACCTGAAGAAGCAAAGGGTAAGTAGATTATGTTTGACTGTGAGTTAACTGCTCAGTCGCTCAACGACTTACGACCATCTGTGCAGTCTGGTTCAGGCAAGAAGGGGGCGAAAGGAAAGGGCGGCAAAGGCAAAGCCAAGACGCCAAAGAAAAAATGAATGGCATTCAGCTACTTGAGCTGCTTATTTTATGTAACTAGACTGTCATCCAACTACCTGTCCACTCGCAAAGCAGTTTCTAATGTTGTTGGATGCATGTATGTATAAATGGCTGCGCCGCCCGCGCCCCTCATGTGACCGACGCGTCCTGTGTGGCGGGACGAAATGGAAGTTGAAGCGTGGCAGCGTTGCATTAGGCTTATGAAAAGGTATCTATATACAGAGTGTTGAAGTCCCTGGACACGAGTGAAAGAATTTCATGGGATCTTTACGTTGCAAAGGCTTTTACAAAGTCCCAAACCATTCCGGGCACATTCTTCTTGGCTTTGATCAACCCGTCGAAAGGCTTGTTGTCCAGTCCCGAGAACAACATTCGATTTGCCCCGCCCTTTGTATCGCTGACAATTTGCGGCGTAGCCAGCGTGGTGATGGTAGTATAGATGTCTGCCGGTGTCGCGGTAGGGTACAGTGACAGAAGGGTAGCCATCAACCCGGCTACGTGCGGCGCGGACATGGATGTACCTTGCAGTGACCGGGTCGCGTGTGGTGGAATGTAGGTTGAAGTGATGTTCACGCCTGGGGCAAAGATGTCGACACAGTCGCCATAGTTCGAGAAAGGTGCTCGATTGTCGAGCTTAGTGGACGCGCCAACCGTCAGAACCAGTTCCGAGTCCGCCGGCGACGAGGTGCATGCATCCACATTGTCGTTTCCGGCCGCGACGGAAAGCACAACCCCATTTTCCACCAGTGTGCTTACAAGGCGATTTATAGCCTCTGACTTGCCCGCACCGCCGAGACTCAAGTTGATCACAGATCGCCTGGTGGTGTTCTTCATAACCTCACCAAGCACCCAGTCCAACCCCTCCACGACTTGACTGATCAATCCGTTCCCGTCATTGTCTAGAACCTTCACGCCGATGACGTTCGCTTTCTTGGCGACTCCATAAGTTTTACTAGCACACGTTCCAGCCACATGCGTCCCATGCCCGTGCCCATCGGTCGATCCGTCTGGTGAGAACGTCGCACCAAACTTCGCACGCGATTGAAATTCCGGATGGGCAGAATAGATACCAGTGTCGAGCACGTAAATGTCGACTCCAGCGCCTCCCTCAGGAGGGAAGATGAACAAGCCCTCAAAGCCAGGCTCACGGTGCGATATTCGGTCCAATCCCCACGGTGGAAGTGTTTGCGCTTTGGCGTCGTCCGAAGAAGTCGCGAGCAACCCTGAGGCAGTTATCGGAATTGCATTCGTCGCATTTATTGAGGAAGGGCTCTCAAAGTGACTGACATAGACATCCGGCTCCACGTGCTCAACCTCCTTCCTTCCCTTGACTAGCTCCACTAACCAATTCGGGATTTGGGCAGTGTACCCGCTACTGCTCTTAAACGTGGAAACTACACCAGCGAACCGTCCAACAATCGCATCCGCTGTCTGTTCATCGCCAATAGCCGTAGTGAGTTGCGTGCGGAGCCAAGACAGATGTGCTTGAACATCAGCATCCGAAATGTTCTTTGACATCGTAACAACGAATCTCGATGCCCTCTGTGTTCCTCTCGCTCGTGATGGAGACGGGGAACCAAGGAACTGTCCAAGGAGGTCGGCGGCGGACGCAGGCTTCTCATCGGTGGTTAATGGTGTTGGCGACGAAGCCGCAGCTTTGACAGCTGCATTTGCACTGGTAGGTGGGAAGTCCACTGAGAAATAGTCACCAAGATAAGTACCAGCTCATGAGCAACTGCACAAGATCGCCCCACGTACTGTTTGGAGGAGTCCAACTAGGCAAGTATAAATCAAGGTCCATGACAGGTGGTTGCCGCCGTCGTAGTGGCGGCAGCGCATCTGCGGACGTTATTATCAAGGTCAGAAGACAAGCCGCTGCGAGCAGTGCAGTGGTTAGGCGGGAACGGCGCAAGAAGCAGTTCATGGAAAACATTATGGGTTATTCGAGATGTGTTACGGGAGAATTGAATAAATACTATGACAGAAGCCTGGCGCTCCACAAATCAATGATGTGCTTTAATGTGGAGGGACTGGTGTTCAGTAGCAAGCAGGTATACTGTGAAGGGAATGACGGCCATACTGTATGATACACGACAGGGGGAGGAAATCGCCGGCGGAAGGTGTGAGAATTCGCACTTCCACAGCCACAGCCACGGGCTGCTCAGCCTCACCAGCCAGCCAGCGCAACAGTTTCTTTCCCTCAAATTGCTCCGCCAACTCAAAAAAGAGCAAGTCGGCATACTGGCAACCATGTCGCAGCCAACTGTAACAGAAATACATTCGCTGTATCGCTCCTTCTGCCGACTGCAGCGCCGGTGGCCTCGGCAAGACGCTCGTCCAGCTCGGCTGCGAGATCACCTACTGGCAAAGATCCGCACCGAGTTCCGCCAACCAGGGAATGTCTCAACCAGATACCAGCACGGTCAGCGAGAGCTCACACACCTTGAACGGATACTGGAGTCCAAAATTGAACAAGAAGTAAATAGGGAAAGTGTATTTGAGACCAGAAACACATTGGACTGACCAACTTTGCACTTTGCAGTTTGCACTACCAGAGACATCCCCGAT
Source organism: Powellomyces hirtus (assembly GCA_025526995.1). Lineage (NCBI taxonomy): Eukaryota > Fungi > Chytridiomycota > Chytridiomycetes > Spizellomycetales > Powellomycetaceae > Powellomyces > Powellomyces hirtus. The sequence goes on along the minus strand of JAHLKG010000018.1, from coordinate 414,488 downwards.
AATCACATTCTTGCCAACAAAGAAGACATATACCCTACTGGATCAGGAGGCTCAAGATACACTGGAAGAGAAGGGAACTGTCAGTTATCTCAAGGATTATCTTGCCAGCAAATTCGAACGATGAACAAGAAATAGCTCTCTCGCTGAAACTACACATGTAAGCCTCCCGAACACTCGAAGGATAGTTACACATCTGCAGCTGTGTCTCCTTCTCACTCGACAAAGCGGCACAGCCCCATCACATTCTAAGCGGACTGGTCGACTTTATTACACTTTTACGGGTTAACAACGAACTCCGTTCGAACCCTGTCTCGCCTACGACGATTTGGCGTTGATAAATTTCGCTTAGGCTGCGCCACCCTTTCTATCCTGTACATTGTGAACTCTATCCAAATATATGTGTGGGTCACTGGCACTTCTCAAATTCACCAATGGTCCGCAGACTTCAAGTTGTGTGGTTTGTTCTGAAAATTTGCGTCCGGCATGTATGTATGAAAGAATGATAAAGTATGTATGTAAAAAATATGTACGTATCTACACATGATGTCAGAAATGCGAAAAAGGTTAATCAACATCCACAATTTTATGCAAGCCCCGGGTCGGCGGGAAAAACGCGTCATGTACAAATGTCATGTACAATTTCCAGCTCGGCCTCATGTCTTTCGTACAAATGCGTCATGTACAAATGTCCAAAGCAAGCTGTACACTTCTGCGTTTGCGTCGTTGGCGTAGATGGAGTGGTCGCTGTCCGTGTATATTTGCACACGGTAATTGCGGATGTGCGCGCCCGTGAGACGCCATATCAGGGAAGCCGTATTCTGGAAGTGTACTGTACAGCAAAAAGGGACGTTCATGTCAATTGATAGCCAATGAGATGGAGGTTGAAGCAGTACATACCATTATCGTCTCCGGTTCCGTGGATAACAAGGAATTTGGTATCCTTGAATCCAACCATGTTGGTTACTGCACTCTTTTCGTAGCCCTCCGGATTAGTGCGAGGAGACTTCATGAATCGTTCTGTGTAGATTGAGTCGTAGTACTTCCAATCCGTGACGGGCGCAACGGCCATCCCTAGAGCGATGACCCCAGAGTTGGCCTCAACAACTTTGGTTGCCATGTAGCCGCCATACGACCAACCCCAGATGGCGATGCGTTTTGGGTCAACGAAAGGTTGAGCACCAAGCCACTGTGCTGCAGCAATTTGATCATCAACTTCTACAGATCCCAGATGTGATGCGACGGATGTTCGGAATTTGCGACCCATGAATCCCGTACCGCGGTTGTCAACGGTAAGTGTGATAAATCCTCCCGCACTGACGATTGCTGACATGAAATCAACGCCAAACTTTTGCTCAACGAGCTGCGAGTTCGGTCCCCCATAAACTCGCATCAATACGGGGTACTGTTTCGTGGCATTCCGATCGAAATCGAATGGGACTTGCAGCATCGCGTTCATCATGGCTTTGGGTATGGGAATGGTGTCGGCGTCCTGCGCAGGCTCCGCTTTTTGTGCAGTTGGTATCTGGATAAAGCTTCGTCTCGGCATTGCATATGTCGGGATGATTTCACGCAAATGTTTGTTGTCTTGGTCTGGCTTGTACCACTCGCCGTCCGTTTGCACCACCAGACTCCATGGTACATCCGGGCCCACATAGTCCAGGATGTAGTATGCGCATCCTGGAGAGAAGTTGGCAGTGTAATATCCGGATTGGGTGGCATCGGCGCCGGCAATGATCGTATCCTTGTCAAGATTATGAGTGGGAAAGTTCCAGCTGGGATATGCCGGGTTGGGCATCCCCTCCTTCGGAGGAGTCAGTCGCTGTTTTTCCTGGTTCAATCGAACGCTATAAACATGGCGCTGCGTAGGTCCTTGTTCCGTGCTTGTGAAATACACTCGGCCTTTTTCGCTATCAACAGCCAAGATTTTGTCCACTTCCCACTTTCCGCTTGTGAGCCAGACTTTGGGCTCTGGGCTCTCTATAGAGGAGTAATATGCGAGATGCGAGTATCCCGCCTCGTTTTCTGCCAATTCCACATACGAAGGATTGCTTCGTCCGACTGCGGTAGATGGAGGAATGACCCGAAGCGGCTGGAGCCTAGTTATCCAGCCGCCATCCGTTTCAGTATGGTTTCTGACCATTTTCCCTTTCCACTGCGTCCCACTGGGCCCAGTTTCTGACGCCACCAGATATAGCCGCTGAGAGTCTTGTACCCGATTTGTCATTCGGACCAGGAGCGACTCATCAGAAACCCAGGCGACTTCAACAATCAAACGATCGTCATCGCGGAAGTAATGTTCTTTTTCGAATTCAACGGCCAGGTCCAGCCCGGCAGGATCAGCCGATCCTGGAGTTGCGATATGAAGAGTCACCACAGGATTGGGGTACCCTGGTTTCGGGTACTTGACCGAAAGCTGCTCTAGGTACGCATTCGGCTGCTTCCTTTCATAGTATTGCAGATGGTATTCTGGAACAAGACTCTCGTTGAACTTTAGAAAGGCGATGTGGGTGCCTGCAGGGGAAAACCACATGGCGTCATGGGTCCCTAGTACTTCCTCCTCGTAAACCCAGTCGGCGATCCCGTTGATGAGTTCCTTCGATCCATCGTGAGTGATCCTGACCTCGACGTTTGCATTAAGCGTAACGTAAAGATCATTGTCTCGCACCCACGCCACGTGAGCGTCGTGAGGACTCCACAGTGCGAGAGCAATCTTCCCACTGCCGATTTCGTCGTGTATGTACTTGTCCGACTTGGTGGTGGTTAGCGGAACAGCCTTTTGCGCTTTGACGTCCCATAGCAAGTAGTTGGCGTAGAAAGAATGTCTCCAGCCTTTCTCGTAATCAACTTCCACAAGAACATATTCCAAATTGTTTGATATGAAGTATCCGCTGAACTCAAGAAGATTGCCACCGGCGTCTCTTGCCTGATCCATGAGGATAGTCTCATTGTCGGATTGTATATGCTTAACGACCACGGAATGTAGACGGCGGAATGAATAAGAGCCGTCGCTGCCTGGCGTTGCACAGGTCAGTCATATGCCATCGTGTCCGACTGCTGCCCATGCCTACCTGATATCCATTCATAGTTCGGGTGATGGGCGCCAAATGTTCGGTTGAAGACGTGATCCAAAGTTACAGGGAATTGCGATGGACCATTCCATTCTCCTTCTTTCGTTGCTGTAATGCCAGATCATGTTATTGGAGGCATATGGCTTGTCCATGCGCGGCAAGTCACTTACGGGTCGCCGGTCCATTCGAGGCCATAGACGACAGAATGATAAGACCTAGTATCAATCCCAGCCCACACATTAAGAACCATGGTTTCCGCATATAGTGTTTTGCCTGCCTCTGCGAGAACAGTGTTTCGTTTGTGAGCAACGGTGGCACAATGCCCGTTCAACTGATAAGGACCGACCTTAGCCGTTCGTTTGAAGTCACCCAGAAGCCCCTCTTCGGCAGGCTGATTCAAATCATCTATATAGCCGTCGTCATAGTCTGAATACTCATCATCTCCACGGTGTTCGTCCCGTCGCTGCTGGCCACGGCGTCCTTGCAATGGAATAGCACCCTCGACCTTTCGATCACCGTAATCAGCAAATGCTGGAGTAGACCAGGAGTCACTGTCGTACCCGGTCTCTGAGAGATCGACTGCCGCAAACCCGTCTTGGGGCACGTTGTATCCTTGGGACATTATTGGCGATCTTGTGGTGTTGGGGGGCATTTACTTGTAGGGAATGACTTGGAGCCTGGGGATCTCCAACGCTGACGGTCCAGCAGAAGCGCAAAAGTGAGGGGAATCTTCTGCGCCGTTTTCAGACAGAGAGCGCTTTGCACGACAGTCACGAATGGGAGGTAAGCCCCGCGAAGGGTGAGCTGCCGGTGTCAAATACTCGAGACGTTCGGCAACGCCTTGATTTCTGTTTTACAAGTAGAACTTGACACGGATTGCATACACGGGTCCATCCAGGGGTCCGTTTCACAACTCCCACCCCATCACAAAGAACATTCCCAACTCATGAGAAAAACGCCGCACGGTTCTTGGACATCGTCATACCCGTGAAGGGTTGAGCGCAAAGACCTTGTTCGGTTATTGCACCAGCAAATACAAGCGGTTCTGTCGCTGGCGGCAAACGTTCCAGTCAGGTACCGGCTGACTTCACCTTACCAAACAACGGAAGCAACTTTGCCAAGTATGCCATGCCTTCCATGGATCTTCAATAAGAAGTGACAACAACCATGTATGTAAAATTCGAGCTATGCCGGAATACTTAACAAAGTCAAGGCACTAGGACTGTTGTCGAACAAAGTGCAGGCACTTGGACCTTTTGACGTTCAACAAAGCTCGCTGGAAATTCACGGAAGTAGATTCAAATAATCGTCGGAAATGTATTTGGAAGTAGCATCATACTAAATCTCCACTCTCCTGTGCTACAGTCTCCCGAGAGGCATCCCCATCATTGTTTCCCTCGCCACGTTGTCGCTCGCCATCATAATTAAATCCAGGTATGTCCTCACAGCCGCTGTTGTCGTCTTGGTCGTCAGGGGGCAAATCTTGTGGAGAATTGACTCGAATATTCGTCTTGTGCGGGTTTCTCTGGGACGAGGCACCTTTGAAAACAATGTGTTTCTTTTTCACATGCCGATCACCACCACCTGGCGCAGGCCCAGTCCCAGATTTCTGAACTCCAACTTCGCGGGTAAGTGCCCACGAAACGACTGCAGACCGGGCGGAGTCAATGGCGTGGGTTGCGGCAGTGGGCAGTCCAAACTTGCCATACGCAAGGACAATTTTCAGAGTTACAAATATCTACGTAAAAACAAGGATCAAAACGTTGCTATCATGCATTTCGCATCTCATCAACCGAAGTAGTATCGCGACTTACAATTGCGAAAAAAACTCTGGTGTGCTCATTGGCCTGTAGCTGGCGGAATATCTCTTTTGTCCCAGCAAACACGCCCTGCTTCTTGCTCGCAATTCCTTGCAAAAGAACCGCAGTGGTGAACACCTCCAGGAATAACTGATACAAAACCAATAAAGAGCTAAGAACTGTGCAACGACCACTTCGGGGGGGGGGGGGAGGGGAGGAAATCGCACCTCAATATCGTACTGATGCTTGAAGACTACTGGATACCTGTCTGTGCAGAGTCCAAGCGATGTGACGCCAGACTCTCGCATGATTATCCCAGCAACGACCACAGCAAAATGAGCAGCAGCACCAAGCGGAATGATAACCATCGCAGTGCGTTTCCATTCAGTGAACAGCAGGAGCTTTATCAGCATGATTCCGTAGATGAGATCCCACGCAATGACCATTGGGATGTTCATGAGCGGAGATCTCGCGGAACAGTTCAATGTGCCCGAGATCATGACGGCGTATAGGGTCGCGCACAAAGTCTTGATGAACAAGAACAGCGACTGCAGCCCGTTTAACAAATAGATAGGCTTTCGGCGCCTACGGTATGCGGACCATGCCTGGTAAAGCACGACCAGCCCAAATGCCGTAAGGGCACCAAAGAGCGCCGAGTTGGTGTTTGAGAGCTGAACATCGGAAAAGGTCTGCAGCACCAGTGCGCCAGGGTGAGGTTCTATGGCATTGGCAGAAGTGCCCAGTGCTGGTGGGATATAGGCATCGGGATTGATCGGATTGGTATTGGGAGCGGTTGCATCAGCGGATTCGCTTGCCGTCTGGCTTTGGTTGTGTGGTGGAACATCAGGAACGGTGATGGTAATGTTCGTGGTGGAGTCTTCGATATCGGCCGACATTCTGAGCAATTGCAAATACGCAACTCAAAGCGGACGGACTTTCAAGGTCGTTAAGTCTTATCGTCGAGGTGGTTCGTGACAGGGACCACGGACAAGAGCATTTCCTGTTTGGCATAACATGAATGACGGACTGAACAATACGTGTCGAACGCGTGGGGCTTGGCGCGCGCGCGGCGTTATGCTTACGCTTATTCTGTGTCTCACGTGATGACAAGCTCTGATGAATGACGCTGGGCACTTCCCCGACCGACCAGGCTTTCCCCAATTCCATTCCAGTTCATACGTCTATCGATCTTATTTCGCCACTGTCGACTTGTAGCTTCTGCTTCATCAGCAATCTACAAAGTGAAATCAGTTTCCCAAAATATGTACGCACGCCAAATCGTCCGCCTCGTCCGATTGCGCTCAACAAGCGCTTGGTGCCCCACACGGTCTCTCCACTGCACTGCACCTGTTCGTGCAGCACCATTACCCGACATGCGCCAGCAACTCACAGAGCTCGCAAAGAACCCAAAAGCTATGCACATCTTTCAAACCATCCAGAAAGACCCGCGGTTGCTAAATGAGATCGAAGCTCTCGGACGGCTTCTGCTTGCGAAAGGCTACATATCCGCTAACGATGGTGTAGTGAACAAACCTGGTGCGTTCCGATGGGATGTGGAGTTTTTGCCTCCTTTGGTCAAGCCATATTTCATGGCGTCGTGTTTCTATCCGTTATCATCGGTGCTTCATATCTCGATATATGACCGCCGCCCTCGAGAGTCCAAAAAACTAATGACACGACCATGTTCAGGTCCCATCATTATGATGAAGATGTTCGCGGATAGCGAGATTCGGGCGCGGATGTTGACGGTCGCAAAGCTGTTAAAGGATGCCGGAGCTCTGGATGCTGATGGGAAGGGCGTCGACCCTTCAAATATGATTGATCTATTGATGGGAGCCACTTCTCAACCACCACCACCAGCATCATCACAACCTCAGCTTCTGAAGGACACGGACCCAGCTGGGAAGTCCACTACGAATCAGCAGTCAAGTGCAAGCAGCCAGCAGCGAAAGGGCGTTGCGGACACTGTCAAAGGCTTTTTTACCAAGAAATAGTTGGCAGTGGACTTTACATAGATCCCAATCAAGTGACATCGAAAGCACTTTGTCAATACACATAGAAGTATTGGCCAAACGTCTCAAGAATTGCTGGCCAAAACAATAAAACAATACTGTACCAACGTTTTCTATTACTATGCAATTGAGGGATTGGTACTGTACGCTGTTCAAGCATTCAGCATGTCAAAACGATGTAAAGCGCGACTCTTGACTTCCGTCGGAGGGAAAATTTGACCGAGGCGCGGCCGTGAGCAATCAGCAACACTTCTGAGCAGACCACAGATAACCCTGGTGGCCACCGTTCTTTTCTTGTTGCTGGGCTTCTTGCATCAACATGCTGTCGCATTGTGAAATAACTGCTGCTCGCAGTCTTGACGCATCGTGTCGCAGAACTGCAGGAAAGGCGTTTTCGGTAAGCTTTGATGCTTTTTTGCCAATTCCTAAAGCGTCCGGGCTGACCCGCCGAATTGTCCCACATTGAAGGCCACCCCAATACGCAGTTTGAAGACCTCAGTCCCAACGTACGCTTCGTCCCGGTCATCATCCCTTCTCGTATCCTCCCCTCATCCCACTTCGCACATCCGCCTCATCCGGTTTCAAGACTCCGCAGACCCGTCGCTCACCGAAATCGAACGGTCCTGGAAACGGCACAGGGAAGACGTGCAACGATGGCACCATGCCTTTTGGCAGGAGAACAACAAACACTTTGTGGAAGAGAAGGCGGCGTTTGAGAATCAAGGTGGGGACTTACGTGTGGAGCATGGAAATAAACCTTGCGATAGAAGCTTATGTTGAATCTTTTTCTGTCAGTATACCGCAAGCACAACCGCTCGGCCACGCCGCATGAACTGTCAACATTTTACAAACAATATCTGGACACTTCCTTTGACCGACACGCCCAGTACAACAAGGCGCTGTGGAAAGAAAACACCCGAATGCTAGCGCTGGGCCTCAGAGCAGAACTGAGTGGATTGTGGCGGGCAACGGGACAGACTATGCTTGGACTCGACATGTGGTGGCATCGAATGAGCCAGACGATTGTCCGAGTTGGGGGTGGACATCGGGCACAAGGAATCACTTTCCGCTAGGTGGTTTTACCTGACTCCAATCAGAGGGGCAGCTAGAGTTGGAATCATCAGCTCTGACGTATTTACAATATTTGCATTTTTATCTATCATGGCAGTTGTCATCTCACTCTAATACAACACTTGGATGCTTTCAACTGAATTGGCATTCATGTTTGTGTGTACTACTGCAAAAAACATGTTTCTGATGTCTGGAATTTCAACCGATCAACGGCGCAACATTAAATCATGTGTGAGCACTCCCTTCTACCTGCATTTTATGCAGGTAAAAGGTTTCATGTAATGATTGAGAAGCCATGATAGATGTCTCGGCAAAAATATTTCGCGTCACTGCTCCGTTCCGTAGCGCAAAGTCTATGTAATGACAAGCTGGTGTTCATTTCTTCCGTTTCAGAGCCTCGAAGCCTTGTGTCACAAAAGTGTGTAAGAACATATAAGTTTGCGCAACAATGGGCGAAGCATGTCTTACGTTTTGTCAAGTCATCAAAATTCGGTAGTCCATCTCCCCCAGCTTCCCCGCCGTGTCCATCATGTGCTCCACTTGATGGGCCATCACTAGGAGGTGCATTGGACAACCTCGCACCTCCTGTTGGGATGCCAGGGAACTGCGGCATGTTCATGTCTTGGTAAGAGTCGGCAGGAGCGCTTGGCATGGGACGGCCCCCCGGGGCTGGATACGACTCTTGTGGGTACTGGTTCGGATACTGTTGTGGATATGTATACGGGATGTTTGTGAGAGGAGGTCCCGTCGGTATTGTTCTGAAATGATGCAAGGACAAGCATGTGAGCTCGAGAGCAACGTGATAAGCACCCCTTTTGAGACCGTTCTTACTCTAGAACATTGTCGGTTCCAAATCCAGTATCGTACGGAACGTTGTATGCCTTGGCTATGGTTTTCAAATATTGATCGACGAGAACAGGATCAGGCGTTTGGACCTTGAGTTTATGAACAATCTGTGGCGTTGCGATTAGAAGATGCTCATGACGGAGACATAGAGTGAAGTCATACCCGCGAGTTTACGATGTCGTTCTGATTTTCCATGGCGGCGACCGCAAACTCTCTGCCAAACTTCATGATCAGTTGGTCCCGCACCATGTTGAGCTCCTTGACTTCTGTTCGTGGTGCCGCATATATGATCGTGTTGACTGCTTCTGCAATCGCTTGGTCGCAGTGTCTTCCTTGCCCAATGTCAATTAGATGAGTATGCGCTAAAGAACGTGCCCCATTTTCCGAACATACTTCATGCTTTCCAGTAGACCGTATCTAGCCAGGAGTAGCTCACTGTACAGCTCAAGAATCTCCATTGCCTCAATATTGAAGTCTTCTCGGATGATATGCTCTACTCGAACGCGGGCGGAGTCTTCTTTTCCCTTCTCTAATAGCGTCGCGATTTCTTTCCGAGCGACAGCATTCATTTGCGTTTTTTTCTGTTGCAGAAGCTTGAGACGATTGATCCCGAGCTTCAGTTGGACCTGCAAAACAAAAGCCTCTCTTTCAGTACGGGGCTGGTGGATATGTAACCGGACCGGGAGCTGCTGCTATCTAACCTTCGTCCGATTGGCGTTAAAACCTCCAAAACTCATGACAACCAGGGGCTTGTGGGGCACAAAAGGAAGAACAACAGTTTAAGTGCGACTATATATTTCCTCTGCCGGGTGCGTCCTGGTTGATGAAGTTGTTTGTTGAGTGTTTCGATAGTATGAGATTCCACGTTGGAAGATGCCGAGGACGGTTCGCCAAGCAAGCGCCCCAGCCACTTGATGACACATCGCTGGAACAGCTGTTTTGACGTTTTGACAAGCAAGCCTCAAGTCCATCTTCACAAGCCATGACACTCGTTTTCCCATGACATGAAACTCGCTTCTTTCACACCGCCATCGTCAGGCCGAGGAGCTCCAATTCCCGGGAATGCAAGGTCAAGCGGATTTGGCCGGGGAGCCGCCATCAGCAAGTTCACCCGAGGAGCTCGAGGGAGGGGATCAACAACGTGGGGCTCGGCCGGGCAACCACCACGGGGGAATATGACCTTGGATTTACGTGCAGGACAGTCCTCTCGCGGTGGCCTCAACCAGATGCTCACGAGTCCACAAAGTACGATCTTATCAAATGCCTTGCTGTTTATCTCGCCGATTGATCGAGTCGCTCACCGAATCGTCAGACCCCAACCCAATGCCAAGGGCTACATTCAACAAGCCGAGGGGTCCCATGGCGCTCAAGATCTCCCCACAGCTACCTCGCAATGGAACGCAACCGGAATCTGATGAATCGTGAGGAATCTTGCAACCGTTGCCAGCGCACTATATTGAGGTCGACTCACGTTTCACCGCATAGTGCTTCCAAGAATCTTCGTGCGGACCGCTTTGCCTCAAAGCCAGAAAATAATCGCTACATGGAGGTACAATCGGCACAAGTTAAACTGGGCTACTACGCGGCTGTTCCTGAACTCTGACGACCATTCTAGTTGAAAGCTCAACGGGGCGCACTCATGGAAAAGTACATAGCAGAAGGGAAGATGGATGATCCCAATGAGAAATATCGCCTGGAGGATGCTCGAGACTTTGTTGGCGAGTGTCAAGACATGTGTCCCGAGTACGAACGACACGAACGAGAATATCAGAAGGGATTGATGGAGTTCGAGAAAGTAAGCCACTTGCCGTCCAGTCCCAACTTCAGTCTTGAGGCGACAACTGCTAATGGAACTGAATTAGCTACCAGATAGTGAAGGTGTTGATCACGCAAGAGCTGTCAAGCGTTTCCGACGGTCCGCTGCAGACGACGAGAAGCCATTACCGTGCGACGTACGCCCACCCGACGTCCTCAAGGTGCGTCTTGGGTTGGAATTTGGCAAACGACACTGCGCTTATGTTCATTGTATTCCAGCGGACCTTGGATTATCTCGTATATGACGTGCTACCGACATACGGGCTTCAGAGAACGTATGCCTTCCTTCGGGATCGAATGCGGGCAATTCGGAAGGATATCACGCTGCAAAACTTGCGCGGTCCTGAGGCGGTGGTGTTGTTTGAACGAATTGCTCGGTATCACTTGATGTGTTCTCAGAAATTGTGTGAAACCATTGATATCAAGCAAGAATATGAGCAACTAGGAAAAAGTACGTCCGATTACATCTTCCTCTTTAACACATCGCTGATGGAATCCCAGCCCTGCAGAGTCTGATGGAATTCTACAACGATCTGAGAGATGCTGGGGTGTTCATGCCTAATGAAGCAGAGTTCCGCGCGTACTACGTCCTGCATCATGCATTCAACTCGGAAGTGCAGTCCTCCCTTGAGCACAAATTTCGGCACGACAACATTCTTTCGGATGACCATATTCGATTGGCTGTCAGGATTAGAAATCATCTTCCGAGGTTGGATCTTCCGTCAGACGATCCCGACAATCTATCTTTAGTAGGAGAGAGTGCTGGTGAAGGCGCTTTTGAGGCATACGGCATTTTCTTCAAGATATTGCAAGATCCGTCGACACCGTATCTTGTCGCGTGTGCTGTGCATCCGCATTTTCTGATTGTACGCCGCCACGCGTATCGGCACATGATGAATGCGTTTTACGTTTTCCCTAATGCACCAGATACACACACGCTGGTGGAAGGCCTTGTGGAGCGCTTGGGATATGACGACGTGGAGGATGCCCGCATAGACCTAGACTATTACGAGATTCCTGTCATGGAAATTGATGGGCACTCGTATGCCCAGATTGGGAAAGTTAGTCAGAAGGGGCTCAACGGAAAGAACACCCTTGTTCCTGGAACCTTCAACGGTAAGGAAAAGATGGGCACGCCAGATTAAGTAGAAGTATGGTTATCGACACATTGTCATTTCCGTTCTCTCGTTTTAGATGCCAAGCAGGTGTCGCTGCAGTCTCGCGTAGCGAATCGATTAATTGAACGAAAGAGAGAGTATTTGTCGGAATCGGACATCATTGACGGACTGGATCAAGGATCCCAAGAGGGTGGATTGATGGACTTTGAAAGGACCACTCCTGTGTTTAATCAAGCAAATGCTCCCCTTGGGCAACCCCTACAAAACCATGCTGCCGCGTTTCCGTCAACAACCTTCGGAGAACCATCAATGTTCCATTCGCAAACAACACTGATGCCTGCTCAAGCTGCGCCGCAATTTCCGAGTGCCATTGCGAAAGCGTCCCCATTTCAGCCGCAAAATGTCAGTTCACAGTTCAAACAACCTTCAACACAATCTGCGACCACCATAGATTCGTTTTCCTTCCTACCAAAAGCGACGCCGTCTGCCTTCCAATCTCCGGTGCTAAATCGGAACGCATCTGCATTCAAACCATCTTTACAAGCCGCTTCCTTTGATCAGCAGCCCGCTCAGCCGTCGTTCAATTTCACGCACAGCAGGGAAGCAGAAGAAAGAGAGGGTGAAGCATCTCGAGCCAAAGAACTCGAGGAACAGCATGAGGCGGCCGCACTCCTGGCGAAACAGATGGAAGAGGAGCAGAACCGTCGCCGAGAGCTTGAAGAGCTGCAGGCCCAACAACGCGCGCAACAAGCGGCGGATGAAGAGGCCGCTTTGCGTGCTTCGCAGGCGAAGGCTGCTGAAGAGCTAGAGAACGCGAGAGAGCGCGAGAGACAAATCGCTCTAGAACGTGAAGCCGCAGAGCAACGTGCGAGAGTTGCCCGGGAGCGTGAGGCTGCTTTGACAAATTTTGTCGACAAGCTTTTGGAGGAAACCGTCATGGAATCGTTGCACGAAGTGGGCCAGCATGTACTTTACCGCGATTACGCTCGCTCCAGATGGATACGCTTTGCGAAGGTTCTTCCAAAATTGTACGCCAAGGCGCAGGCGAAGCAGGATGCAGTGGAACTGCTTCTTGATCTTGCGGGATCCGAAATTGCCTCGCCGCGAAAGGCGTTCAAGCACCAGGCGGCAGCTCCCGAAAGATTCGGAGCCTTAACTCCGAAGAATAGGGATGCTGAACTTGCGAGAGCATGCGATGAGGTAACATTGAAAGAAATTGCGACTGCAACCTGTAATGTTCTCATTGTAACGTCTGGTCCTATCTCAGATTGCAGTGCAAAAGTACGAAGCCTACCGACAAATTGATCTAGCTAACGTGGTGCATCACATCTTACGGAGAGGAACCGGCGGTTCTGCAAAAACGGTCTACTACAAGCTTTGCATTTCCGCGCCACCATGCTTCCTTCATTCAAGCGACAAAAAGCGGACATCTGTTCAATGGCTCAGAGCAAAGCTTGGCGGGTTGAAACCAAATCCCTCTGAGGCCAGTAAGACTGAGGAGTTACAGCGCAGCCGCGATACCGTAATGGACGGCGCCTTCAAGTGGGAATGCTGGGCGGTGGTAAGACACGTGACCGAGCTGCCGTCTCCACTTCAGAGGGATGACGCGAAAGTGCTCAAAGGCGTCAACGCGCTACTATTTCAATTCGACATCTTTGAACCGGAAGTGGATCCTGGGTAAGCGTCATTGCTGGAAACATGTTTGGCGCGTAGACTGTAGATGCTGACAACACTCCCACTATCTCGTCCTCCAAAGCTTCTATTTCAACAAAGAACGAGATCGTTTCGTCAATCTTGTCAATAGTTTGCCACAGCAGACATTGCATCAGAAGATACCGATATTGTTTGTTTACTGGTCTGTCCCGCAATTGTCGATGGCGCAAGTCAAAAGCCGGGTAAGCAAAGTGCGGATTCGTCCGCAGGCACATTCATTCTGATTGACGCCACCATGCAGACCAAAAGACTGTTTTCCCTCGACCACGTGCTGAGCGGAGGACCATTGTCCAGTATTCACTGGCTTGAAGTGGAGTACGACGACAACATTGCGAATCTTCAAGATGTGAACACACGACTGATCAAAGCGCTACAAACGCTGGCGTCACAAGGTTCAACAAACCCGGAATTCAACTTCGTTGGACTTCAAGGTATGCCGTTCTTCTTGCGACACGAGAGCATCAGAATGCTGATCTTTTGAGTAGGCGGCGACATACTCGGAACAGCGCTCTTCCCAACTCATTACAAGTCGCAGATGGACAATGTGCAATCCCGATTTCCTCACAGAATGGGTAACTAAAGATACTTCTAAAGAGTTATACACGTTGCTGTTGTTAAACAACTGTACCCCTCAGCGACCATACTCGACCGGAATATTTATACTTTCAACGTCATCATACAAATGTACAACGACGCTCTGGACGTGCTTAAGCTTGTTCTGACTGGATCGGAGGTTGCGGACACCAACTTTCCTGCCTACGAATTTGCATTCTTACGAAATGGCGCTTTGGACGAGAGTACGGAGGGCAGCACCGAAGTCAGAGTTGACTGGAACGACGAGGAGCGGCTGCAGGAACTGCGCGGTTTGATCGACCAGCTTGTGTTGCCCTTCATTCACACTGAGAAAATGGATCTCGATGCTTACGGAACCTCATTGGCACAAGGGCTCCGAGAGGCGCTGAGGTGAGGAAATAGCAATTCGTGCTCTCATCTCAATAGTGTGGATGTTGATATCACGGTTCCATGTAGACCTTTGTGGGCTGTGTACTGCGCATGGATTGCACGGGTCATTGCAAACATGCCAGGAAAGTCCACCGCAGACGTCCACTCGCATTACGATCAGCTCTTCGAGCTGTTCCAGCGAACGAGCCACGTTCCTGCATGTACGTCTCATGTACTTGTTGTTTGTTGCACCACATAAGGCCTTGACTAAACTCCCGCACTTGACACATAGGTGCTATCCGATTTCCTTTTGGTGAAATCGCGGAAATCGTCATACGCACGACCTTCACGCCATTGCACGATGCCTTCAGCCAAAAGTACCATCTAACGCCCTACCTCAAGAATGTGGCGGTATCTGCGTTAGGCGATTACGATGAAGCCATGACTGTCATCCGAGATTACTGGTACAAGACCCACGTTACCACTTGGATCGATCAGGAAGAAATGCCAGAATACCAATCCGACGAAGAGTCATACAACACCGAGGAAGATGACTCAGCGCTGGATGAGTATGACGGAATACCGGATGCATATTCAAGAGTCGAACCCCTCCCGGACGATTTTGAATTCACAGACGAGATGCAAGAGCATTATCGCAAACGTCGGAGAGCGTTTGAGGACACGCCGAACTCAGTAGAACAAGATCGTTACCCGGATTTCGAGAACACTGGGCAGTTCAACGGGGCCGTCACGGATGCGGAACCACGGGCCCCAATGCACAAATCGCGACGAATATCACAAATACTGCGGAAGCCGAAGTCTGACCAAATCGTTGATCTTGAAAGCGCAGCCTTTGGTTCTTCCGCGAGCAGACCCTTTGCAAAACACCATACTGCCCTGAATCAGCCGCATGGGACTTCGCCCAGTCGGTACGGCCGTTCAGTCGACTTCATGCCGAGGTATTCCATGCGAACGATGGGCGCATACGATGAAGACCCAGACGCGTTATGCGACATGTTCCCTTCAGACGACGAGGAGCCCCCGCTGATCAGCGAAGAAGATGCCAGGGAACTAGAGAACATTGGCCTCTCCGACGTTGAGGAGGCCCATGACATCGATCAGTCTTATGATTTGTCATTTCGGCACCCAAGAGCATATGGGCGCTGATCATAATGCGGTGGAGAGCATTGAAAGGGCTATTGCACTGTAAATACTTTTGCTGATACGCACTACTAGTTCTGCATGATACATCTGTACATTCATACCCTTGCATGATGGGAAGTCTTCGTGTTCTTCATAAAGAGGACTCTGTCGACTAGATTGGATAACATATCAGAGTGAATGGAGGATGTACCTGTAACAGACGCGTCTCTCCTTCTCAACCGAAATGCAACCTGTCAATGCGATCAAAAACCTGTCAGTACATGCCGCGAGTAGGAAATGCAAGAAGCACAAGCACGGTAGGTTGAGTGAACTTTTCCCCTTTCTCAACCTCGTAGATGCTTATTATATGTCACGATACTGTGTTGCTCAGACCATATAGTCTCAGCGTTCGACTCCTAGATCTCAAAAAGCAAGGAACCGAGCCATCCCACAATGATGTAACCACCAGTATTCCATACACTCTACGGATTGACGTCAAATCAATCGATGCAAACGGCAAACGAACGATTCTATCGTCTGCGACTTATGATGACATTGCATTCAATGTTTCCGCCGGCGGACATGTCGAACTTGCGTCAGACTGCTGTGGGCGACCAATTATACCTGGTGGGCACCTGAAACACGATGCTCGTGGACATAGTGCGATTATAAGCTTCGTCAAGAGAAGGAAAGGTGGGTATGCAGGGCTATTGAGGTCGAGTTCAAGGTGGATGCTCAACATGGCAACCCGAACTTGTCAGGTTTCTCCAAGAAAACTTACATGCAAGAATACGTGGAGGTTGACCTCACGATGCCGAAAACCGAAGTGGTGTGTCTCGAGTAGGAAATTTTGAAGCAAGGAATATTCTAAAAGAAAAAATGTCTGACAGGCCAACATCAATCAAACGAACATAACGCTAACTATGACCTCGCCACATGCTATCAACACATCTCTCGGAAACGGGGCATGCGACCTCCGCGTGGCCAGTCGGTCCCCCACATCTGATGTTTATGACTCTCGACGGCCGCTACTTGGCGCTACTTGTCGGCTGGAGTTGAAAGTTGTCTCGGATGAACGCACAGATTATGGGCCGGTTGATCGAATTGAAGACCCAACATATGCGCAGTCAGACCCAATGGAAGAAACAAAAGTAGAAGTCATTTCTTCAACCGCTTCGATGGATGTTTCATCACTACCTCCTGTATTAGTGCAACCCGTTGCAAGTGCATCGGGTAACCAACATACCTCATTCTACCACAGCGCCACAAATTTGCCAATCCTTCCAGGGGAGGAAGAGTATGACAGGTTCGATTATGAAATAGCCTCAGTTTGCAGAGGTGCAAATAAGCATCTCGTTATCGTCACTATCTCATTCTGTGTACCATGATAGCGACGACTACATCGATATGTCCTTTTTGACAGACATCCTATCAATTGTATGTCGCAAACTTCTCACCTACGCTCCGGTGTACGTATTGTGAGCTAACTTCACATTCTTTCCCTTTGCGTCACCAGCGTCTGGCATCGCTCTCTGCTGATCTCCCTTTCCTGAACGCATGGAATGCGCATATTATCGTTGATCGCCCAATTGGGAAATGTCATTACAAGGCATCAACCATGCGATTCCTAAAGAAGGTATCCCTTACGGGCGCACGCCTTCACTTACCAGAACTGTGCCCTAACGAGTGACTCTGCGTCGTAGATTCATGGCACGCCCGTCTTTTCACATAAGCGGATTATGCTCCTCTTGTTTGCCTTGGGCGATACTGGGTTTCTGGAGCCTGAAGAGATCGCCGTGGTCGCGACCAAATCCAAGAACATGGCACTGCGAGCTTGAATTCATCGATTTCGATCTCTATCCCGTTATCATCTGAGCTTTTGAGCCCGGACGTGTTTTACACACGATCGCATTTCCCATAGCTTTTACCATTCTTGGCGTATTGAGTTTCGTATTGCACATGACGTAAGATTACCACGCCCTAATACGCGGATTGAAGAAAGTCCGTGCCCTTTTGTATTCGACCCCAATTTCTGTAATTGAATTTGGATACCAGGTTGCCGACTTATGTCATTCAATAAACTGTCAAATTGGGGCCGGCATCAGGCTCTTCCAAGGACTAATTTTTTCATGCCACACGGATATGCTGTTTGCAGTTGAAACTTCAAAGTATCCCACTTGGATGCACCGGAGGGAGGCTTGGGGGGGTCTCTTACTTTGTGCAACATTGTGGTATTTAAGCATTGGGCGCGTGACAGGGCGTGACGGTGCGATTCGGCAAACGCGACCTCCGTCAGATTGTTGATGTCTGTTGTTGAGATAAATATGCCGCACCGATTCCCCGACGCACCCCTCACCGCAACTAGAACAGAGTTTGCCCTCTTATTTTTCCCCCCCCTTTCTTGAAAAGAACATCAGCGTCAAAAGATGACCACTTACACTTCGTTATATCCCGACGTTGACATTCCAATCACGGATGTTTACTCGTTCATCTTCGACTCCACCCATGCTGCCTCCACCCCGCGTCGAGATGCTGTTGCTCTGATTGATGCGAACACAGGCAGGAAGGTCACTCACGGAGAGCTTGTCCACAAGATATCTGCCCTGGCTTCCGGGCTCAGGAACAACCTGAAGCTGAACAAATGGGATGTGGTTGCGGTGTTCAGTCCGAATGACGTCGAGTACCCCGTTGCGGTCCACGGCATTGCTAAAGCTGGTGAGTGATGTGTCATGTTCATCATCTTTGCATGCAACGGCATGCTAAACAGAACTTTGTGCAATCCCCTACGCGTCTATATTTTAGGTCTTACTAGCACCCTCATCAACCCATCATACACGGCGGATGAAGTGGCTTGTAAGTTGAGAGTTTGGGATGGTGGCACACCCCGTAAAGTCCTACCCCGATGTCTGACATAGTTGGTCGCCGGTAGATCAACTGAAGGACGCTGGCGCCAAAATTATCATTGCTTCTCCATTGCTCCTTCCCGTGGTCGTTCCTGCAGCGGCAAAGGCTGGCATTGCCAAGTCAAACATCTTCCTTCTCAACGCTGAAGCCATTTCCGGCGTCAAGAGTCTCTATGAGTTGTTCTCGTCCCAATATTTGCCCCCGGTGGAATTCACGAGAGACGAGCTCATGAACCGCCCCGCATATCTCTGTTACTCATCTGGCACGACTGGTAAGAACCTTCACATCAACCTTTTTCACCCATTTGTCATTGCGCTGACTCTGGGTATGATCAAATGATAGGCAGAAGCAAGGGCGTTGAAACAACTCATTACAACATGGTCGCTAACGTGACCCAATTTGTGAAAATGTTGGACTACACCAAGCTGAGAAGCGCGGATGAGGTTTGGACTGGAGTATTACCGTTTTACCATATCTATGGATTGAACATGTCCGTGCATTCGGCAATTTATATGGTAAATTTCCCCTGGCCCTCACGTTGACGCTGATTCCCAATCTCATGTACCTTCACTTCCAGCAAATTCCCTTAGTGGTGTTTACCAAGTTCGATTTGGTTCAGTTCGTCGAGAGCATTGCGCGTTACCGCATCACATACTCGCATCTTGTGCCTCCGATCCTGGTTCGCTTGGCCAAGGACCCGATTGTGGAGAAATATGATGTCTCGTCGCTACGCGCGGTCATGAGCGGCGCCGCACCACTCTCTGCCGAGGTGGCTCATGAGTTCGGGACAAAGCTTAAGTGTGAAGTGATGAATGGGTATGGCCTTACCGAATCTTCTCCCCTGGCCATGTTTGGCACCCCGGACGCACCAGTTGGATCAGTCGGGCGCCTTGTACCCAACGTTCAAGCTCGCCTTGTGGACCCCGACACGAAAAAAGATGTTCTTAAAAATCAACCTGGCGAATTGTGGATTCGCGGTCCCATGATCATGAAGGGATACCACAATAACCCATCAGCGACCGCCGAAACGGTGGACTCAGATGGCTACCTCCACACTGGAGATGTATGTATCATTGACGACAACGGCTACTTTTCCATCGTCGACCGGTACAAGGAACTCATCAAGTACAATGGTCTGCAAGTACCGCCTGCAGAGTTGGAGGGCTATCTTCTCACACATCCCGACATCGCTGACGCAGCAGTCATTTCGCGCCCCGATGCTGCAGCCGGTGAGCTTCCCCGTGCGTACGTGGTCCGCAAGCCAAACACCACCGTGACGGAACAGGCGATTGCTAAATTTATTGAAGGCAAGGTCGCTCAACACAAGCGCCTGCGAGGTGGAGTCGTATTTGTAACGGAAATTCCAAAACTTGCCAGTGGAAAGATTCTTAGGAGAGTCATTAGGGAAATGGACAAGGAGCTGCTGAAGAAGGAGGCCGGTGGGAAAGCCAAGCTGTAGTCTTAGCACCCTGTCAAGACGGTATTTGGTTGCTTTGCGATTGATGATTGTCTCAAGTAAACGTAGAGCAGAACAATGTAGTATTGCTAGTCTATAGATTATGTTGGTGTTTCTCGCCGTCCGAGGGCTGCACAATACGAAGCTACCTTCGCAAGTGGTCTTTAACGACTAGGACTGGTGCGCTGGAAGTTGCTGCGCACAACTGCGCAATCGCGTCTTGGAAACCAGCCAATAGAATACCAGTCACGTGCTCATTCTTTTTTGCAAGCGAGATCCTCCGCTATAAAAGGCGGCATTCGCTCGCATCCCTCCTGTTTTTTTCTTCAGGAAGAACCTTACCCTTTCAAAAAGCACCGTCAGCAAGGTGGCTTTTGTTTTTCTCTCACGGGGGAATCGCAATGATCAGTCATCCAATTATGCAGACGAGTCGTCCAGGGTCAAGCAGAGCGTGTAGTTTACAAAGGACATGGAAACGGGTGCCATTGCGGAGGCTCCCTTCTTTGAATAGCCAGTGATGTTGGTGGCAATTTCCATGCTCAAATTCATGGAAAACCCTGTGGCTAGAGGTATCCGGGAGTTCGCCTCGGTCAAGCCTGCTCAACATGCGTTTAGCATTCAACAAGACAGGACACAGGACGTACTTGAGGGGAATGAAAATCGTTTGGCGACATCTAAGCACACTTCCTCTATTTTCGGAAACAAATAAGCTTCTATACACTTCTATGATGATGCGGGCTGCATGCTATTGAACAGCTGGGATAAATTGTATACTAGGCGGCCAGCGCCTAGTACTCAGGCTTCTGCACTGCCGGTTTGGAGTTGTAGCACTGAGTGGGTTTGGCAAGACGACAGCCGCTTTTGGATAGGGCGCGGGTGACTTGAGGCATTTCAGTGCACCAGAAAGCTCGGGCCACGCTAATGGCGTTGTACTGGGCACCTTTAGGGGAAGTGTGAGTGCCATCTGTCGGGAAGAACCTATGGAAGTGAACATGTGAGCAAAGTTGGACACTACATTCAAGGAAAGTGGCGAACATACTTGTTGAGCACTTGAATGCCATGCCTTTCCCAGCCGTCTGCAGCAAGGTTGCGCATGTCCAAAAATGCAGTCTTTTCCGCCTTCGCAACCTCGAGAGACCACTCGCTCCATCGATCACCTCGATCGACGCGATTGGTAACCGTGTTCCATTTCTTGTTGAGGGTCTTCGAGACGAGAACGGGGATGGCACCCTTGGCTCTGGTTTCTCTGATCATGGTACGCAGATAGTGACCAAAGGTGTAAACGCGCTCTTTCTTGCCAGTAAGTCCGTTGACGGTGTCCTGGAACGATTCATCAACTCCGCGTAGAACTCCCCGCGATCGTTTCGCGTCGGTGATGGGGGACGCGTCGTTGTGTCCGAACTGGATCATTACGATGTCGTTAGGCTTGGTGGCCTTCATGATCGCTGCCCATGACCCGTCACTGAGAAAAGTACGTGTCGATCTACCTCCCCGGGCACCGTTGTTGACTTTGATTTCGTTTGGATTGAAGTAATCCTGAAGGTACTTGCCTGAATAGATAGCATCAATAATGAAACAGCATCAAGCATGTCAGTCACCAATGGCCGGGATGAATGATGCTTCAAGGTTCTACTAAATTTGCATACCCCATCCTACAGTTCCGGCTGAACCACCATCAGCGCCCGTCGAGTCGCCCGCCAAGTGCAGCGTTCTAGTGGCTAGCGAAGCCGGTATGAGGGCAAGTAATACGGTAGCAATCTTCATTGTTCAGCTACGGTGTGAAACTGATGAAGTTTCGCAAAGATTCAGGATGTTGATGAAAGTCTGTGGAGGTCGAGCTTGCTTGTGCGGGTCAGGCACCGCCTTTGCTTCTTTTATTTGTGAAGGCATTCTGAACAGAACGGTATGTTCGCTAGAGCATTGAGGACTCTGCCTTGTTGCATACCCGAGTCGTGGTGCGCAAAGAACGTAGCACATCAGTGACGCTGCTCATCGTGGCACGACACTTGATCGGACCTACGCTGCGGCAGGTAGGCAAAGATGTTCGGTGCCTGTTCCTCTTGAGCCATGGGACGGCAAAAGGTGGACATGTACCGCACCTCTTGTACGTAGTCGGACGTTTCAGCATTGTTTTCGCGTTGAGGATGGGTGACGCGCTCGTCCATGTGGCGCAGCACCAGGCAGAGGATCAGGCTCTCCGAAACTATTCAAAGATGACAGCAGGATAGCATTACAAGATGGATGGTCTTGCAATGCTCTCATGGTAGTGCTATGTAGCGTCTCACACAGAGTCTATGAGCAGCCGCAGTTCGTCCATCATGATGGTGTGTGGGCATCTGCAGCACATCGAACGCGATGGGAATCAGGTGTAATGAACTGCCGCTCACGGCGTTGACCTGAGCATAATATCGGGCCAGCAGACTTCAGACGTTTTTAAGGCCATTGTATGGACGCCGTCATGATGAGGGCCCAAATCCTCCCATCGACAATGAAAGGTCTGTACTCCTTTTGGCACAACAAATGCATGAGGAGCGCATCACCATCCAAATCATTTGCTCCGTCCATATCTTCAATCGTGACTCGGAATCAATTCCCACCAGAGACTGATGTTGATACATCCTCGTAGGCATCACGTCCCTGTGTTGGAGCGGAGCTTCGATCGAGTAAGCCATTCGTTGCCTTACTTCATCGTTGTCGATCGAGACGTAAGCAAAAAACTCTGTATCCGCACCTTGCGCCGAAAATAAATGAGATTAGCTGTGTGGAAGGTTGTATAAACAATACCCCCTTCATATATTTCTGTTTTCTCCAGAAAATGAGGGTTGCAAGTTCTGAAGCGGGCTAAAAATAGAGGTGTTCAGAACGCTTAGTCATCAACGCGCTTGTTCAATTCAGCGCCTTCGCACACACCCGCCCCCCCCCCCCCCCCCATTTGGTAATTTCGTCGCCAGCCCCCTTCACAAACAAATTCGACTATCAGTCCTTCTGCCTACTTAAAGACCCTGAACGTCTTCCTCCTCCCCCTGTACACTTTGAACGCATTTCATACCCGCAACAACCATGGTCAACTTTGAAGGAGATATCCAGAACGCGTACGATGATGTGCGAAACGACAAGAGCCAAACCAACTGGTACGCTGGTGATGATGCAACCAGTAGCGATTTGAATCCATCTGATGTCATACGATTCTTACATCTCCTTCTTCCGTTGATGATATCTCAGGCTGCTGCTAACCTACCCCACCGACAAAGACACGCTGGCTCTCAGCGGAACCGGCACTGGTGGTCTGGCCGAGTTTACCGACAAACTCAAGGACGACCAAGCTGCATTCGGATACCTCCGCATCGTGGTTGGAAATGATGAGCTGGTATGGGGTCGTAATCGATGTTGCGTGATCAGCTCGGCTCTAATACATCACTCCAATTCCCGATAATCAGTCTCAACGTGCAAAGTTTGTCCTTGTCAGCTGGTGCGGCAAGGAGGTGAAGGTCATGCGAAAAGCAAAGCTGTCGGTTCACATTTCCGACGTCAAAAACATCGTCAAAGCGTTTGCCGTTGAGATTGCTGCGTCCGCTAAAGAGGTTTGTGCTCACTACTCACAAATCTACACCCGTCTTCATGCCATGTTTTAACCGCCAGACTACTTGTCCTGCAGGATCTTCGTGAGGCAGAAGTGAAGAAGCTGCTTCAGAAGGCCATGGGAGCCAACTACGACAGGCAAACCTCCCAGTACTAGACCCTATTTAAATGTTTTTATTTGAGAATACAAACGGGGGGTGCATGTTGAACCGTCCGAGGCAAGAGAACAGTATCATTAAAAATGGGAGTCACTAAGGCTTATTCTCAACCACATATCACGGTGTCCATGCAGCCACTATTGGCAGGAGACTCAAATACAATTATGACTCCCGAAATTTTGCGTGTGACCCAAAAATGAGATGCCGCGGCAACATCCATCGTTCACAGAGCATTCTATACTCGGTCAAATGGTGGTTCGTAGGACAATCCATCGTCGAATGGCTCAGAGCCATTATCATACAGATCCTCATCACCACGTCCCAATGGTGGATCTTCTAGGAGTTTCAATGATTGATGGTTTGGGAAAACCAGGAAGTCCTGGGAAATGCATGGCAGTTTAAATTTCCAGTTACACATAATGGATCTGCGGCAGTAAGCTTCGCACCTGAAGAACTTTCCGCAGCTGCTCAACAATAAAACGCTCAATGCGTCCAACGTTTTTCAAAACGCCCTGCTTCCTTCCATCTCCAACTTCGGAGTCAATCGACAGGTCCTGTAGAATACTGGAACAAGGGTTAATTGTCTACGGAATAGCCATGAACAGAAGGCAGAAGCTTACGTTGATCCAGCGTCTGATTCCTTGAAGCAGAAGTTGACACGATCCCCAAGGTATGAGATCAAAGCTGAGGCTGTAATCCAAGGATGGTGAGCAGGCTACTTGCGAGCTGCTATAAAGCAGAGGTAGATCCATACCAGTGAAGTGGAAGCCAGTCAGGGTGAGCACAAGTGGAAGCACCATAAAGTTTGGTGTAGGCTGATTGACAATCAGCTCCGTCTTGACAGCTAGCCGCATGTTTCCCTTGTACACAATTTCAAACTCGATTTGAGCATCTGAAGAACGACGCATAGTCTCAGCGTACTCCAGGGCCACTTCGTGATCGCTTCGCCGGGGAAGCCGTGGTGATTCGACCGGTATCACTAATTCTGGTATTGAGAAATTCTCTGACGGACTCGATTCGCCGAAAGACCGGGCCATTGATGGTGCGAGAGACGGTGGAGCGGAGGAAAAAACGGGACGAGGATGCGGGATATGGTGAGAATGGTTCGAGGCGGTTCTTGTGCCTCCAATACCCAAACCCAGTCCGAGTCCCACGCTGCCACTCCATCCACTGCCATACCCGTATGCAGGGGGCCGAGTAAACACGGGTGGAGTTTGGATGTTGGTGGCTATCCGCTCGCGGTGAGGCGTTTGTAGTCCGGGGGTTCGGCGATGATATGCAGCCAGTGCGGGAAAATCATCAGAAGACAGGTTCCGCGCAGCAGCAAGCGTCGCAAAATCCCGCTCATCGTCTCGATTGTCAAGACGTCGGCGTCTCAGGAGGTCGTCACGCGCTGCCGAAGCAGAAGGATGGTGAGATCCGTAAAAATAACTTTCCGAGATGTCATCTCGGTGCTCAACCTCATGTTCACCGGTGTCTTGAGTTGCAGACCAGGCTTTCTCTCCCCACTCGTCTTCTTCCTGTTCCTGAGGTGGCGACAGCGGAGCTGACAGGACGTCGCCGGATATCCCTCCTATCGTTGGTACCGCAGGAGGGGTGCTCGGTTGCCAGACTTCCGGGTCGTCGGGCAGATAGAATTCTGGCGCTGGGTCACAGATATCTACCACAGCAACCTCTGGTGGAACGTCTCCAAAATCCAGTTCTGTGACTTTCAGCGGGCCCAAAAACGGTGGCCGTTCGATTTCGCGAAACCTTGCATTCAGGAACTCCCTCAGTCCTTCAGCTTCAGCACCATCATTTAGAAGCTTCCAATTTATGAGGAAGGACATCAAGCTATACAGCCAAGCTGGCTCTGAAGTACCCCGCCCACCAACTTCCTATATGGTGGATGTCAAGTATAGGCGTGCGTTAACGAGGTGCGCCTTGCAGCGCTCATGACGGGTGAAAATAATGACAGGCTGCTGTCAGCGTCGAATTCAAAGCCTCCGAGCTGCGCCTCACCGGGCAAAATGACGTCCGCTCGTCCAGAATTCTCGCTTAGAACCTAAAGCAAGTTTAGCACTGAACAACACTGGTAAGCCTACTTAGTTGTTTGTAGCATTGCTCCAGTCATCACGAATATATATTCATCGGTCGATTGACAGTGCAACAACCTCAAGTTATCTAGAATTTCGGAACTGACACAATGACAACGCAAGCAAAACCCAAGATGTTTAACCTTTACGTCGTGCGGTAGGGGCACCGTCTGTCAAAGAATTCCGCTCTTGACAACAACTTCTCGTCTCATGTGGTCTCTCATTCCTGTGCATTCGTCCCCAATATAGCCACGGGGCCACGGAATGGAGCGTCAGCGGCCAGCACACTGGGCGTACTGACATTCCTTTGACGCCGGCTGGAATTGAACAAGCCGAATGCACTGCTAAGCATTTCAAGAATCTTCTTTCCTCGAAACCATTTTCCTCCCGTTTCCTCCACATCTACAGCAGCCCTTTATCACGCGCCTTCGAAACCGCTCGAATCACCACCTCATATGACCCTACTGCCCAAATTGAGCTCGACGATGATCTCCAGGAATGGGATTACGGGGCGTATGAGGGGCGAAGGACCAAGGAAATCCAGGCGGATAGTGAGGAAACCAAGGAGTGGCAATTGTTCAGAGACGGATGTCCTGGTGGCGAATCTGCTAAGGATGTCGGGGCACGTGTGGACCGGTTTGTGGCGAAGATCAAGGATATTGTGGCTCGGGAGGGCAACGAAGAGGGACCCAAGGATGTGTTGATTTTCACGCATGGACATTTTGCCAGAGTCTTGGCTGCAAGATGGTGAGTGCAAACGCCTGCATCGTCCGCTTCTTTCTTTGCGCAAGGCCGTGATTGCTCACAAATCTTTCCCATCGTCGATGTAGGCTCGGTAAGCAAGTGTTCAGCGCAGGCTGTGCTCCGAAACCACTCATTCTTGACCTTTTTATATTTCTCATTCCAGATCTTCCCGCGATAAGGGGCAGCAACTTTGCCATATCTACCGCCTCTGTCGCAACTCTCAGTTTCGACCACAACCCCTCGGAACCCACAATCAAGGAGTGGAACTCGACGGGTCATTTAACCCAGAAGCTGTGAAAAATATGTAGTCGTAAACCATAGTTTCCAGGCGTATTCAGATGCAAATGTCTTTCTTTATCGTAGATATATAATTGCTGCTTCGTCTCGTTCAGAAGTCTGTGAAATCATGACTCATGACCGGTGTCCAAGTCGGAGCTGCGCCTCACCGCGAAAATCACTTTCGAGTTTTTGAAGATTCGTACTTGTCAATTCCAAGACCCCTAGCATCAAAGACACTGGTAAGCTTATCACCGTTTCCAGACACTATATCACTTCCGCTGGCCGCGCTCTGCAACTTGTCTCCAAATCGCTTGTCACGGCCCTCAATTTTGTGCACGATTGTTCGAAGTGTCCTGACGATGACTGTTTTCATAGTTCCATACTCAACGTCCCTGCACATCAACAATGACAACCACCGATCCCCAGCCAGACGTCGAGGCGAAGAACAGCATGCAAGCAAAATATTTTCGAAAAGCACTGAATGACCTCACACCAAACAATGTTGGCCAACTCAAAGCCCTGAATGAAGTGATCTTCACGGAAAAGCAGTCCGATGACTTCTACAAGGACGCTGTCAAGTCTGAAGAGTTTGCCAAACTAGGTCTGTGCTGACAATGACATATCTCAGTTGAAGGACATTGCACTGTACTGAGGCTTTGATTTCAGCTCTCTTCAATGATATATGTGTAGGAGGCATAACAACGACAAAGGAAACAGTGGAAGGTTCTGACAAGACCAAGGTTGTTATAACAACCCTTGGTGTTCTCAATGCATACAGACGAATGGGTTTGGGTGAGTTGATCAGCCTTGGAAGAACCATCTCCATTATGGAGGGCTGACAACTCTCTCACAGGCGCCATGCTACTTGATCACATAATAACACAAAGCGAAGAGGCCAAGGACAAAGCGATTTCTGAGATCCATGTCAACCTGCAAACGAAAGACGAAGGAGTCCTCGCTTTCTTCAAAGGACGGGGCTTTGCGGCCAAGGGATCATCAGGGGCCTTGGTTCGTCTGATCAATGCCCCAGTGAGCGCCTGATTACGCACGAGATTTATCCCAATCCCCACCAATAAGAAGCTCTCTTACATATAGCAGTTCCCTTTATCGGATATATAAATTTGTATTTTAGAATATACAGGAAATATGAAGTAGCAGGGGGTTGCCGTTTCCCACAATCTCATCGGTCAAGTGGTTTGAAACTGAAAACCAAACTGGCAACCGAAACAAACACATGGCGGGAAGTTAAGCTCAATCTAAAAGGCTTTTTGTGCGCTGCTTTCGGGTAGCACCACTTGCTTGGCGGCGCCAAGCCAGCCGGCAATTGTTTTGATGAGATTATTGTTTTTCTTGCGGGGGCCAGCGGATGCGTCTGTTAGAATCAACCAAGAGAGGTGAGTGTGACATGCTATCGAGCAATCGATTTCCGTTAGCCTCATACCGAAATTAGGCAGAGTGTACTCGTTCGCACTTAAAGATATAAAGTACATGAAGGGAATGAGCCACACCACCAGTCCGAAGAACGTCGCGATCTCAAAGAATGTGTGGTAATGGTCCGTGAAGTAAAAGAACCATACGAAGTGATCGGAGATCACCAAGACTGTGCGGGAAAGCGCGAGCGTCAGCTTAGGGAACACTTTTCAGAGGACCCTTAACGAACAGGCCGAAAGGACATACTGCAACTCAGGATAAACGCCGGGCTTGAAAGCTCAATATCCGGGAACTAGACGATAAAATGCAAATTTCAGTTGGAGGAAGGGTCTTTGGCGCCACGCCTCGCACATACGCACCGTTCTCAGAAGCTGGCTATACCACGCTTGACATAGGAGGGAAAACAATACCCGCTTGAACGGTAGTCCATCGAAGAGCCATAGTAGGATGTGGACCACTATCGTCACCTACAACCGCAACCTCGTGCGTGAGCCATGATCACTCGTTGATACATTCTTGAGTCACCAATGTTACATACGGCAGTGGTTATCTTTATTATTTTTTTTGTAGTAACTGTGTATTCCTGGAAGCATGATGTTACTTCCGGTAATCCAGTAGCGCAAAGAGAGTTTTGTAGCCCACCTCTACCAGTTCCGCAAGATAATACAGGCCACAAGCTAAGAAAACCTGAGTGGTAAGTCTTCTCCCAACGCCGTGGAAGTCAGTGCATCATCTCCGAACAATATGCACCTAAACTGAGAGTGACGAAGGCAAAGCCCACGACGGCGCCGACATATGTTAAAAGGCCTAGTATGATCATGATTGCATTTTATGCTTCAGGTCTTGGAAGAATGACTTTGTTTGTATCGGGGGAAGCGGCCAGCAGCAACTTCAGAGCCTTCTGACATGCCATCGCGTCACTGCGCTTGTCTGACGCGTAAAGGCCTTCCCGTCTCACACTCGCTGTCAGTCAGCGTGTAATTCTGAGACAAGAACGACATGGGTGGAACTACCGGAGTTGCCGGAGAGCGACAGGAGACTTTGATGCCAGAAGCGCTTGTGCCGACAGGTCTGAGTCAGTCTCCTTGACGAGAGTAACAATACCACTCGCATCTCACAATGCTAGATGGGAATCCGACTTGGGACCCGATGTTTGACATTCCATCAGCACTGCAGCCTATTTACCTTCGCGATCTGAATTGGAAGCTCGATCTCGAGGCTTTCCGACTTCAGCAAGAAGCACTTTCTGGCCACTCCGGGTCGTTGGGCTTCCATAAGGGAATGTTTGTTTCGTTTGAGTTCTGTGCTGATAACCCCGGCTATGCAGTCTTCGGTAACCCTATCTCAAGCGTTGTTGTAAGCAGCTCTTGCCATAATGTTCGAGCTGTGGTTAACTTGTTTGTGGAATTCTCACTTGTGTCACCGTCCAGCTAAAGCTGTTCCGGCGAGGCCGCGAAAAGCAAGGCGAGATAGAGGAAACGCCGGTCCCAACAGGAGACTTGCAAGATGAGATGCCCAACTGGACCGTTGAGGTTGGTGGGCTGAGCCTCTCGCAATGTCGAGTGTTTCAAGTCTTCACGACGAAATCTGCGTTGCAGAATCTTGGACTCGTTCTACGCATCAAGACGAAGCAATTTCGCTTGAAGCCAATCCAGCTCCTTGGCACATGGCGTACCGCGGAGTGTAAGTGCACCGACGTGTGGATTTATTTCAAAGTATGTTCATATGGAAGAGTCTGCCAGATTTTTGGGAGGTCTTCTTAGTTCCGCAAGGAGGAAACATGATTTCGGGTGACATTTCTCAATATTCGATCTTGAGAACGCCACCAGTTCCCATTGGATCTGACAGAACCCATGCTCGAAAACGGAAGAGGGAAAATGGTGGGAGTGACCGGTCGTTTTGCTCAGTTGATGGGCGTCTCACGAAATTCTGCAGAGCACACACATTCCACATCTGAAATCAGCTTAACCACATCGGGCATGGGAGATTCGTCGCCAGATGGTAGTTTCATGTGTTTAATCAAAGTAGCAGGGCACATCTACTTATTCACTTATGCTTTGTAGCTATACAACGCGAGGATCTACAGCGGGAGCTGTATCGAATTTGGACAGCTCTACAGAAAGCAACTCATGATGGAACTGCACTTATTGAGCAGATCGAAGCACTTTGGAAGAAACTGGACACTCAAGGTTCCATCCTTCCCAGCAACATTCTGACCTGGCCACTGGGTATGTACACAGGAAGTGCACAAACCCAAATAAAAGCTCACCTTGCTTTACAGGAATTTACGAAGCCGATCGAGAGAAGGGTGACACATTCTTACATCTACTGGCCAGCAATCCGATTGTCGCGGACGATGCAGTTCGACATATCATTCGACATCTAGCTATCGAACACCCATGCGAGTTTGCGGATGCGGTATGCACTCGCAACCATGGGACGTTCATCCCGTACATTGGGGGTATTGCGCAAATCCAGAAGAAAGTACTGTATAGTCAGACTCCCCTCCACAACGCTGTTCGATGGTGCCTGCAGTACGTGTGGGAACCAATGTTACAGTCCTTACCACCACAAATGGCACGGACTGCTGTGATGAGCTTATCTGGATCGACCAGCAACGTTTTGCACATAGCTGCATAGTAAGTGCAGCATCACAGGTATCATTCTGTGCGTTGTTCACATGTCGGTTTCCCTTCCTTGCGTCGGATGTTTTTCCCGTCTATTAGTTGGAACAACTTGGCTTTCCTGCGCTTCTTCTTCGACAACTTCGGAGATCTGGGCGTACTTGAAACCGATGTAAAGAAGATGTTGGAAACGAAGAACACGATTGCCGGCGGGCAACATGTGACGCCGAGACAGGCCGCACAACATCGTGGGCATGCCTCTGTCGACGTGCTTTTCAAAAACGCAGAGGAGAGATATTGCATCTCCGACGCCGAGGTCGATCTCGGAGCATACTTGAATAGTCTTTTAGAATAGCTGTGATAGCAAGCTGAGCCTTATTTGGAATTGTTATAATAGCAAGTTGGAGCCTATTCGAAACTGATGTGATAGCAAGCTGAAGAATATATTCTGGATCTACTCTTTCTTTGCGTGTTCTTTCTTCTTCCTTCCCTGCTTCCACCGCTTGATTTCTCTCAGAACCGCGATGAGAACAGGTACGGAGACGGGGACAAATAGCGGCATATATACAGCATATTTATGCTCATCAGGGAAGTATAGCATGGCGACCATTGTGGGGTCAAAGAAGGCGGATTCGGACGCCGTAATGGCAGCGCGAGCATGTAGACTCGACTGCGTGTGATTGCTGGACGACTGCAGCGAAGTATGAGCGCTTTGGAGGGATCCCAGTGCTTGTAGGACCTGTTACCCGCAAATGACCGGTGAGACAACCGTCCGCGGGCAGAATGATCCGCGAAGGCAAGCTTACCTGCGTTTGTATGATGTCAAGAACAACCATACTTTCCAGGCGTTCAATCAACGTCGCGAGGGAGTTGAGCGTGATGGCCGCGTCGGCAATGTTTTGAACCGTCCGCCACCGCACAAGTCGGTCGTGTTCCCATAAAGTGATGCCAGTCATAGGTGCCTGTGAATAGGTGATCTCCGCTCCCGGCAATATCAAGTGAGCATTCGGAATTCTGATTGTCTTGACCCCGAGCAAGTCCCGCAGCTGATAAATGTAGATTTCCATGAACGGTAGCAGCTCCTGTACGTCGTAATGGTATGTGCTGCTATTTGCTTCCGGATTTGCAATCACAATGCCTCCCCATCGTGGCATGAGGAACGCGTTTGTTGAAAGGATATCACCTGCAAGTAGGACAGATGAGATATCACCGCGAGCTTCCGTAAATCTCGGCCTTATCATACCATTCGCCTTCACCAAGTGCAACGGTTTTTGTGATTGGGAGGGAATGTACAGTATGAAATTGATAGGAGGCGCCATTGTGACAACCGATGCTGAACGTTTGAGAAATCTCAGCTTGAGCGCAGCGCACATAGACTGAACCACTTTTGCATACCCAAGTTCCACTGGGCCGAGTTTATGAATTGAGGAAGAACGTGAGGTTGAATAATATGAATATCACTCCCGTCCTTGTTTATCGCCTCTGGTGTAATTGGAAGGGTAGCATAGTTCTGGACTTGGGAGTGTACGCTGAATGTGGATATATCGTCTAAAGCATCGAGGAATGGATGGATATATGCTAAAACGCAACGTCAGCAATATAGTCTGTTGAGCGAAACCTGTAGCTATACTTACCATCAATCGCGTCCTTGATGTCCCATCCCACTATCATGTCCGATGGGTTTGCGACCAGCAGGCTGAGTGTGAGTTGATACTTGCGAGCGTACTTCATGGTGCGCATGTTATCCCAGTCTGTCTGTGTGCAAGGTTCAGCGAAGCAGCATCAATTGAAAGAAGCCAAAGTTGCCTGTTTACGTTGACGGTGGGGTTGCTTGGGTTTAATATACTCCGATATGCGGCTTGCTCGTCCGCGAAGAGGCCTGCAATGGTACCAACCAAAGTTTGCACTACTATTGGCATATGGAATGTAGGCAGTTAGCACAGCCAATAAGGTTCCATTCCTTACAGACCACCGACGTACCATCCTCGTTGCAGTGTGGCAGGCCTATTATCACTGAGCGACCGGCATCTACATGTATCCGCGGTATGGCGGACGATGATTGGCAAGACACGTGAATAGAATAGCGTCCGTTCTCCGATGGTGGGCCTTCGGCGGTAACTGTGAGTACCAGCTTAACTGAAGCTGAACTTGCAGCTACGCGACGCACCTGTTGCGTTATGAGCAGCCTGCACATTAAATGACAGTCTCACATCCGGGTTGGGTACTACAATCTCTTCGCCAACGATTCCAGCTGAGGCCTGCTCCTTCGTTGTATCAACATGAACATGTCCCTCTTCTGCGCTCTGGTAGATTACGGCCAATTGCTTGTTGACATCCTGAGCAATGTCCGTCGAAGTTTGCCCTTCCGGTAAGCCAGAAAAATGGAGGTCTATCTCAATGGCTAGTTTTTGCCGCAATGCCTGAGAGTGATGGAGAGCATCAGAGGCGTATGGCGATAAATGTCAAATCACACCCGAAAGTCTGGAAAGAGTGCTTGCTCGTCGTTTCGGAGCGAAATAGGTATCGTACCTGCGGCTTTGTCCACGCCCTAATGTCGGCGATAGGTAAGGGAGCTCGATAGACTTCGGTAGTGACCCACCATACTGGCGCAGCGAGAAGAAAGACCGCAACAACACTCAGAATCACCCTCCGTCGGTTCTTCTCTGAATCGTAGTGAACCGGCGCACGAAATTGCTTTAGTCTCAACTAGTCAGAGAGCAAGTCACAGCATCGTCACGTTGATACCTACCAAACTGTCTGGTAAGAGTCTCCGGAGAGCTAAACATCAAAGACATTGACCATGTACGATCCCTACTTATTGATACAGAAATAAGTACGCGCAGTTTGGCAGCGCCGTGGCCAATTCTGCCAAAAAACCTTGCGAGGAAAAGTGGAAGAGAGCTCGCGACGGTCGACACGTCGGCGGCACAGCCACACGAAGGCTTGTCACCAAAGCCTTTGACAGTTTCGCTTTTTGCACGTCTCGATTGTTCCGAAGATCGGAGGACAGCGAACATCACAAATAAAATGAGAGCAACGTTATTGTCGACGATAAGGTTCCAGATGCCTTCACTGGCACGGCTATCTGGGACGGCGAATACACTCCCACCTCTCCCACGACCGACCGTTGCCTCCTCTTCCGGACCCTCCACCTTCACCAAATTCGCACTCTCCCTCCCGATTCCTCTCCTCCTCTGGTTCCACCAACTACAGACGCCAATAGAATGCTCGCCGACCTTCCAAGGAGTCCCTGTTGCAGCCACGTTTCTGATGCATCAAGCGCTGCCGAGGTTCGACAAGAAGTTTCCGGGACTAGAACTTTCGGCCGTGTTCGATATGGCGAGACCAGAAGAGTATGTCTACAAAGAAGAAGGACTCTTTGCGTCAGTCATGCCCTCTACCGCGATTGTTGAGGTGCCAATCTTTGAGAAGTTGTCCCAAGTAGAAGAGGCCAAACTGGGAGGAGCGGGAATCCGCAAGAAGCCTGTAGGGAAGGTCCAACTGAAGGGCGCTTGCAGTCTAGGATGCGCCAAAGTCGAGCTGACTGAGATGCGGGTACTGAAAAACAATGGGGACGTTGTCTGGGAATGGAAGAAGAAGGGAGTATAGTATATGATATAGGGTACTTAGTATACAATGAGAAGCCAGCTTAAAATTTCTACCAGGCCGTAAGGCCACTAAGCATGCCAGTTTGGGAGCGTGAATGAAGCGGAAGAACCATCCTTGTCGATGGATTTCGATGGCGACACGCAGCGGTAAGGATGCCGCATGTCCACGTCTATATCCGCATGTAGCGGGAGCTCGGTTGCTGTTCACAGACTAAAGTCTCGGAAGCAAAATGGATTCTAAGTATGTAACTACCAGTGGACTCAATAGTCCAATTTAATGAGGCTTCGCGACGATCTGCGAGTCGAAAGTCACAAATAATCCGTTCGTCTTCAACACACGCTTGGCCTACACAACGTTAGAAGATGCGGGTTGTGAGACTCAAGCACCAGCATCGCCAACCGCATCACTCATGTTACGTACGTTTTCCAAGATATCGCTGATTGCCGCTTCCTCTTCCAACTGCTCGTTGACGTACCACTGCATGAAGTTTTCGGTTGTGTAGTCGCCTTCGTCGCGCGACTGCTTGAAGAGCGCTTGAATGGCTGTTGAGTTGGCGGTTTCGTTTTCCAGTGCGAATTTCCTGCGCGGAGGTAGGGACAAAAATGTCAGTCTTCGCTTCGCGCGCCCACAGCCCATAACATGTGCTTCCATTTCCATTTCCCTGTTGCCCGACGAGAAAACCTACCACACATCCACCGGGTTCTCAAAATCAAACTTCTGTGCCGCCTGAGGGAGGATTAAAGCGCCTTTCGCTCTTCGTTTCGTAATGTGGTCGAAAATCTTCAATCCATGTCCTCGCTCCTCGTCGGCGTGCGCGCGGCACCACTTCGCGGACCCTGGAAATTCGCGGTCTGCGAACCACAGGGACATGGAAAGGTAGGCGGAGGATGATGCTAGTTCTCTGTTTGCCTGGAGAACGAGTTTTATAGGAAGTTCAAGACTGAGCGATCCATATTACATAACAGAATGGAGGTGCATTGTTACCTGCTTTATGAGTCCGTCCAGAATCTTGTTGCTTACACGCATAGCACCCATGATTGCAAAGTTGTGTGATATGAGCTTGTGGTTTGGGAGGGAAAAGGTACGATTGTTGAAATGGGAAGAAGAGTGCGGACTGGGTTTTATGGTGGAAAAAGTGGAGGTGGGGTAAGTTGAATAGATCATGCATGAATCATGACAGCGAGATGACGCGCAGACGCGCCTTGTCACTTTTTGCTTTTCCGGGGATGGCTCCGGTGCTGCGCACAAAACACTCTCTGGTCTTCGCGTTCCCCAACAGAGTTGGTAGATCGAAATGCTGACAGGAAAGGCCAGCGAGCTACCAATGGCGGACGAACATGGGAAACTGCCGGGCGGGGACTCATACGTGGACGATGACTGCGGACCTTCCTCGTTCTTCGTGCAGGCTGATGAGATGAATGAGCTATTGGGAAGACTGCTGCCAAAGATAGAGCTGCTGCACGCAAGATTGAAAGAACACCTCTGCGCCAATACACCAACACCATGGACCCCGCCGCAGATCACCAATGAAGAGGATCGTGAATTTGACAAATCCCGTCAGATATTGGATATATACCAGGAACAACCACATCTTCTTGACCCGCATCTTGAACGGCTGGTTCAACCAACGATGCAGCATCTTCGGGAAGTGATGGCGACATTATATGAGAACGAGGGAGATGGCCGCGCGGCGCTTGTTGAACAATGCATGGTGACATTTCGACCATTTATGGGATTTCTGTATCATTTGACCAAAGTGCGCGGCCATAAGACCATCATCAAGTTCTTTCCCCACGAGGTGGCGGACATGGAGCCTGTCCTGTTTTGTCTCGAGAGCATAACCCACAAGGCCAACGATCCAGAATTCTGGGAAGGTCGATACGTGCTTCTTCTGTGGCTGTCGCTCCTGAGCATGATTCCATTTGACTTACAAACGGTGGACAGCGGGACGGAGACCGGGGGAACTCCACTGGTCGAACGGATTCTGAACCTGGGCAAAACCTATCTATATGCAGTCAGCAAAGAGTATGAGGGCGCTGCGTTACTGTTAATGCGGGTCATTACGAGAAAGGACACTGCCGGCACCTACCTTTCCGATTTTGTGACGTGGGCGGCTGCCGAGGTGCATGCGAGTCGAGATGTGTTTAGACAGCGCGGCATGTTACTAGCTCTATGCACAATATATAAAGGGGGCAGACGCGAACTGCTGTTGCCCACGTTGGATCACGTTCTTCCGTGCTGTAACCTGGTTGAAGAACCGTTTGCGCAGAACAATGCGTTGCTCCGCAAACTTCTCATCAAATTGACCCAGCGGGCCGGGCTCACATTTATGAAGCCGCGCGCTGCGAAATGGAGGTACGATAGAGGAAATCGGTCGCTTGAAAGCAATCTTGGGGGAACGTCTGCGTTGGCACCCGTCAACGATATATGCGACACCGAAGACGATGACGATGACATCGACGTTCCGGAGTCGATGGACACGATTGTAGGGATCCTGCTTAATGGACTTCGAGATAAAGACACGATTGTCCGATGGTCATCTGCAAAAGGCATTGGGCGGATCATGAACCGATTGCCGCATGATCTGGGGCAGGACATTGTGCAGTCCATTATCTCGTTGCTCGAGGAAGACGTGCTACCGGGCCCTGGGGGCCAGGGCTACGATCTGTCACAAGTCTCGGCTTCGACGTGGCATGGTAGCTGCTTGGCGTTGGCTGAGCTCGCCAGACGAGGCCTGCTTTTACCGCTGAGGCTGGAGGAGGTCGTTCCCTGGATTCTCCTTGTATGTCGACCGCACTTTTCTGGGTGTTGGAGAGAGAGGGGTTACAGTTTTCTCACCAGCCCTCCCCTGCTCTAGGCCTTGAAGTTCGATCAACGTCGCGGAGCACATTCCATCGGTGCCCACGTTCGAGACGCCGCATGCTACGTATGCTGGTCGTTTGCGCGAGCATACGCTGCCGAGATCATCCAGCCCTTTGTCGACGCACTCGCCAAAGCTCTGGTCGTAGTCAGTTTGTGCGATCGGGAGGTCAACATCCGCCGCGCTGCATCTGCTGCATTCCAGGAAAATGTAGGCCGACAGGGCTTGTTCCCGCACGGGATCGATATTGTCACCGCTGCCGACTACTTTGCGGTGGGTAATCGCACGAGCTCGTTCTTGGAGATTGCTGTGAGTATAGCACGGTGAGTCAGAATGGTGGCGTGGGTATTCACTTCCGGACCCTTTCTTATTGCTTTGGTTCGCCAGATTTCCCGAATACCATAGCCACATATGCGATCATGTCGCAAACGTCAGTTTGGTTCACTGGGATCCGAATGTACGAGAGCTGGCGGCCAGCACACTTGCGAAACTGACACCCATTAATACGACTTACATGTCGCAAACCGTGCTTCCTGCGTTGGTAAGAAGACGATTTTTCAGTATCGTTTCCGATGCGCATTTTCTGATTGCCTTTTTGAATGCAGATCACGCGCACGACATCCGATGAGCTTGCCGTACGACACGGTTCGCTCCTGGCTATTGGTGAGATATGTCTCGCCTGGTATGCAGCCGCTATCAGACCGTCTGATACGGGCAAGCTGAATGGTACGGTACCGTGGCGGGCTCAGGAGAACAGCGGCATTGTCACGGTAAGGGCCAACATTGTGCCGTGCCTTTCCGACTCTGTGGCCTTGCCCCTAATTGTCATCGTAGTCCATCTCCGCGGTCATCGCGACGTATCCCGCTCGGTACCTTGACGGTTTCGGCGGTGAACTCACCCGATTCGGATGTTGTAAGCTGATAGCCTGTCTGGCCGAAGCCCAATGGCCGGAATCCGTAGAAAGCGAGTCCATTAAATCATCCTGGAAAATCGCCATCACATCTCTAGCAGCACGAGAAGAATCAGTGCAAATCGCAGCTGCGGCTGCTGTAGGCAGCCTCAACAGCCTGCATCACATGGATGACTCAACTCTGCGGCTTCTGATTGGTGGCCTCAGTCCCGAGAAGGATAAGCATCGCCGGCGTGGCTACGCGCTTGCGTTGGGAGATCTGATGGGAGATGTGCTCAGCACTCACGCAACTGCGATTAT
Organism: Powellomyces hirtus; assembly: GCA_025526995.1. Taxonomy (NCBI): domain Eukaryota; kingdom Fungi; phylum Chytridiomycota; class Chytridiomycetes; order Spizellomycetales; family Powellomycetaceae; genus Powellomyces; species Powellomyces hirtus. Next base: position 376,031 of record JAHLKG010000018.1, on the reverse strand, counting down.
CAAGGGCCTGACTGCTGCAGTCGCGGTCCATCCTGACAAAGCATTGAACGACGCCGAGTCTCGCCGGAACGCCGTTCAGTCCCTCAGCATGGTATGCACCCACCTAGACAGCCAGCTGCCAATGGCGATATCACCCGACATGTTTGAAACCATCCGAGAGGCCCTGCTCAATGGCTTGCAAGATTACAGCACAGACTCTCGCGGTGACGTGGGATCATGGGTCCGTCAAGCATGCATGCGTGCGTTTCAGAGCACCGTGATGCTGCTCACGAATCCCGCGCTCGATGAAGTCAGAACCGCGTACCTCCCGGAACAGGCCAAAGTGACATTTATCGGCGAGCTGTGCAAGCAGAGCGTGGAGAAGATTGATCGCATGCGGGAGGTGGCTGGGCAGACACTTTTGTTCCTGCTGTGGGAAGTGCCTGGGTTTGAATTCGAGGGGATGGCGTTGTTGCGGGAACGGCTGCCAAGGTATAACGCTGTGCGCGGACAATGCAAGATCCCCCTTACTGATTTGCTGATACTCCCCTTTGTACTCAGAAACGCGGAAATGAGCTGGAGCAGTGCAGCAGAGAGTTATCCCACCATGATCCCCCTCCTCACCATCCCTCAATTCCGAATCCAGATGCTGAGTGGACTGGTGGTCAGCATTGGTGGACTTTCGGAAAGCCTCGTAAGCAATCGTCACCACTGGCCGAAAGGGCATTCCGCGCACGTGTGCCAACGACAAAATCTTTACGATGCTATCCAAACTAGGTCCGCCATTCAAGCACCAGCTTTGTTCAGTTCGTTAACAACCTACCCGACATGTCTTCGCCATCGTCATCGGACATGACACTAGGCGATCTGTTCGACGCCCTCCTGCAGGTGTTCCGCCAGTACCACCGCCAGGACCGCGTGTCCATGTGCATTCTGGAGACCCTCGACCTCCTGTTTGGATGTGGCGCCATTGCAAGATGCGGTGATGCCGCGTTGTATGAGACTCTGTTTACGCTGGTAAAGCAGGAGGTGTTCAAGAGCAAGGATGTCAAGAAATTGCTGGCGGGAATTAAAGTGTATGTTTTGAGATGAGGGCGAGTGTGGTTTATGTGGCGTGGTTTGACTCATGGTGTCGCCATCCAGGTTCTGCGGATTCATCTCATTGAGCGCAGAGAACGGTCCCGTCGTGGCTGCTATTCGGCAACGCGCTCTTAGCCAGCTGGTCATGTATCTGGCGCATCCGTATCCCAAGGTAAAGCAGTCTTTGTCGGTGCAACAGAGACACATCTGAACCAGGCTAACCCCCACGCGACGCGTTCCACGCCTAGGTTCGCCGCGCGGTCGCAGAGCAACTGTACCTCGCCCTTGCCAGCAACACGGAAGACCAGTTCGGGGATGATGATATGGAAGCGGACGACGATGTTGTTGGTGACGATGAGGCTGCGTCTGCGGAAGACATTTTGCTGTCAACAGATTGGTGTGTAGTTCATGACAGTTTCACTCACATTGCTGAGTTACATACCCTTGTATTGACGGCTTTCGCATTGCCTTGGTAGGGATCTTCCTGTCTCTCAGCTCAAAGATACCCGTGATCGCCTGAAGATACTGGTGCTTGGTTAGCGTTGCTTTCGAGTGCTTGCAACGACAGAGCATTCCGCGAGCCCCGACATTGAGAGATACATGCCGGCGGTCCGACCATACGAGGTGGACCAATTGGACAGAAACACCCTTGCACACCAGGACCCATGCCATGCGATTGGTTGCATGCAAAACTTTCCAATGGGCCATAGATTTGGTGACAATCTTGTATTTGATATATGATGTCGATGATGTCTAGACGTACAATCTAATGTACATGAAAAGGAACATAATAGGGACTACGGACCAGGTCAGACAGATACCACTATACTATTACTCTCGCGCGGCTTTGGGAGTCGTATCCTTGTGGCGAAAGGCATCAAGGTACGCCTGGTGGCAAGCTGCCTTGTCGCTCTCGGCGTCGCGTACGATTGAAATCCATCCACCCGGATTCTTGAAGAGACGGACAACTTTGAGGTGGTTGGTGGTGGTAAGAGTGAAGCGGTGGTAGAGCCCCGCCGGCTATGGGGGGAAAGATCAAGTTTGCAAAACAGTCAGAATACCGCCAGGTAGGTAGGTAGGGAAAAAAACTAAGAACCTACCACGACGAGCAGAACCCCAGGCACCAAATGAAGCCGGATCCACCTATCGTCCGGGTCCCTAACATCCATATACGCATCACCTTCAAGCACGTAGCGGATTTCCTCGTCAGGGTGCATGTGCTCGGTATAGATCCGGGGCAGCCAACCGCCTTCATCCGTCTCGAACGAAAGGGTGAGCTGGTCGTGGTGCTTGTACTGGCGCTCCTCGCACAGACGGGCCATGTGCAAATCAACGTCGTTGGGTGGTGGGAGTGTCATGTAGGTCAGCTCGACGCCCATGGTTGCGAGAAACGCGAGCGAAACGGGTTGGTCTGGGAAAGGACGGTGGGGACTTGTGGGCGGCTTTGTGTCGTTGTTGTCGTGATACCACGCTTGGATGACCTTGTTCTCGGGGAGGAGGGATGCGTGTGAGAGCATCATGTTTTCAGGAAATAAGTGCGGAAAGAAGGATTAAAAGTAAGTTCTCCCAGCGTGGGAACAAGAGACGTATGCGTGGGAATGAAGACCCATCTTTTATCGTTAAAAGGTCCTGGGGCTTAAGACATGAAAGGCCATGAGAGACGCGTCGCGTCAAATCTCATTTATCCAGATTTAGTTTGAGCTTTTTTACGGTCTACCTCTGCGATGATCATTGCAATTATATGAAAGTAATAAAAAAATAATAAGGTACATCAAGCTGCCCGTCACAGCTTGACCCAGTCGAACCTCCCATGCTCGAGTGCAGGAAATGCAGCCAACCGCGGGGTTTCTTGCCAACGTCCTTCTCTGGGGTTCCATCTACCAAAAGTAGTCTTTCCAATCGTTCTGAGGTCCCATCTCAAAGTAGGGCAGTTGGCATTTATCTACGAAGATACACCGGAACTCGTCAATAATGCGGTTCCAGTTGGATGCACTGAATGAAGATAATGAGATGGGGGTGAGTGGTCGGTAAAGCGGGAAAATGTTATCACGATAGAACGCTTACCGTGTGCCGAAAAACACATCACATTCCAAAGCCATCCATAGTTGCAGGTACCATGACCGCGTCATGTTGGAAGCCCCGTATTTGCGGATCTGTTGGTAAGGTCCCGAGTTTACTCTCGGGATGTTGGAGGTAAAGACCTGCCAATGTGCATCGGGTGATGTGATCACGTTTGACTGCTGCTGAGGGAGACGCTGCGCATCCTCGATGACCGTAGGGTCTTCACTGGAAACAAACAGACGCCGCATGTACATCTGCGGGTTCTGGCTGGAGAACATCTCCGCGCTGTCCACGTAATTCTTGAATGGCATCAACGTCATCTCTGTCGCCTTGTCTCCGTGGCGGACGTGGAGGTTCATGGTCCCTGGTGGCATTGGGAAGGGAACTCCGGCAAGAGGTCGCTCGTCATTGGCGTGCAACCATGTTCTGTGTATTGATTTGTCATTCCGGGCCTGCAACAATAGATCCGAGGTCTCCGCATTGAGTCTGGACAGATAAGCGGCGCTCTGTCCTCTCCACCAGATTTTGTAAAACGCCGGAGAGAGTTCGGCTCCAGCAAAGTACTCCTGAAGCTTCTTTTTCAGGTAGGTAGGCGCCCAATCTTTGTGGTACATTTGATTCTCGATATTCGTGCGCTCCCACTCATGCTCGTCAAACTTCCAGGCATTTTTGCCGTAAACGGCATCTTCGACCGAACAAGAACTTAATGGTTGAGTGAAGCAATCGAGACTGGTAATCTTTTTTGTCTCGGTTCCACAGTTGTCCGCAAATTCGTATTTGCCTTCATGTGTACCAACGTGGTCCAACACATAAATGAGGTTTCCTTCAAGAGCCGCTCCCAGACCGAATCCTTGCTCTGCCAAGACAAGATTAGTTTCCCGGAAAAAGGTCGCAGCGCTTTGGTATAAATGTGGTTGGCAGTACTCACTGTGAAGATAGGCACCGAGCCCAATCTCTTGGGTACCAGTAGAAACAAGAAACTTTTTCTCACCGCACAGCTCTTTCGGAGGATGCTGCTTCTCGTATATCCAACGCTGAGCCATTTTCGTTAACGGCGCAAGACCAGCGTCGTCCAGCGTGTCCAGGTAGTCGAGCCAGTTCATGTGACCTATTCGGTACAATCTGCCGACCGTGGCGTTGCGCTTGGCCGTTTCAGTCATTATCGGCTGAACAGGCAGATTCAACAGGGTGTCGTCTGGAAAAGCGGCTGCGTTCTGTGGCGGTGCGGGGTGGGAGGAGACGTGGTCGAGCGCGGCATAGTGACGGAGTGCCAAGGAGAGTGAGGCGAGCAAGAGCACCGTGACCAGCAGGATGACGGCCCTTGAGCGGCGTGAGTTTTGCGACGTCTTGATCATTGCGGGCAGAGCTGTGTAGGACGCAACCGTCCGTTTCCTGTTCATGCGGACTCCTTTGTATCGTGCACTCTCGTCAGCGATATTCGTGTGCACGTTTCTCGGTTCAACGGGCGTTTTCGCAGCGCAGCAAAAAAGGGGAAGAAGACGCACGAGGGGGAGACACTCCTGGCGGTTGGGAAGGGCGGGCCGCGAGTCTCTTTCCGTTTGTGTGTCGGCCTCGTCTACAATACTGGTTATTCTATACGTGTCAATCTGGATCTTGTTCCAAAAAGGAGAAGAGAGGTCGGGAACGGCGCGGGCGCAACGGATGCTTCACAGAGATAACTCTTTGGACGAGAGAAAGAAAGCGCAAAGGGAAAGCGAAACGGAGAGGCAAGGAAGGCAAACAGGCGAAAGAGGGGGGGGGGTTGCCGTCATGCTGGATGTAGTATCCCACTGAATCGCCCTTTTGGCTTTTAGTTTTGGCTTTCTTTGATGGGCTGCAAAAGAGGTCACACTAAATGGTTTTCACTCCTTTGGACTGTTTGACTCGCCAAGAGAAAGACGGAGAACAGTTTGACCCACAGTCTTGGTACAGGTCAAGTCATACAGTGTCGCACAATGTTATACACATGGACCCCCTCCGACTGACGGACTCCTCTGAAAAGAAGGCCCTCCGTTCGTTCCCACGCAAACAATTGAGAACAACAATACTTTGTAAGCGGCCAGGATCGACCAACTAGTACTCCCATATAGTACTGCATATAAAGGTGAATGCCTGGTTTGCTATACCCCAACGGACATCCCCCTCCCTCGAGAACCAAAACGTCGCATTTATCCGTCGAGTTGCTTGTTTCTAACGCATTGAGGATCGCGTTGGTTTAGAAGGTCAGCAATCATCATGTCAGACGACGACACGTCCAAACGGTCCAAACGTCTCGAGACGGTGGGAAACAAGGACACAATGAATCTGCACAATATCCTCTATCAGAACGTCATTGGTTCCCCCTACTTCAAGAGTTTGTACGAAATTAAAACGTACCACCAGGTCATTGACGAGATCTATGAACGAGGTAGGCCAATTCTCCAATAGAACTCTCGCTGCCGTACGTCTCCCCCCTCATTGGACTGACTGTCTTTTTCCCGCTCTCTTGTCTCATCAAGTGTCTTCACTTGGTGAGTGATTTTAGGAACAGAAGCCTCTTTTTGTGCTTTGGACTCCCCGTTGGGTATTTAACTTTTTTTCCGTGCACTGAATTTTCGGTGGCCTTGCTAACAACAATATGCCCCGCTTTTTCTACATTTTTGCCCGTGTGCAGAACCTTTTTTCAAAGGCACTCATGCATCGACCGCGTTCTGTCTGCTCTACAAGCTCTGGACTCTGAAGCTGACCGTAAAGCAAGTGCAAGGGTTGATCACCCATACGGACTCGCCGTAAGATTGGTGGCAGTTGTGGGAGCACATATGGATGGGGACACTGATATTTTTTCTACCTCAAGTCACATTCGTGCAATCGGATTCTTGTATCTCCGATACGTCGGCAAACCTGCAGATCTGTGGGAGTGGTATGAACCATATCTGGACGACGATGAAGAGCTCCAAGTAGAGGCTGGACCGAAGCCGCGTTCCATGTATGCAAGATGCATGATGTCCTTTGTGCCATGAGTCCTGTTCCGAGTTTTGACCCGATTCTTTCTTCAGGACAATGGGTCACTTTCTGCGCGAGTTGTTAACGGAAAACAAGTGGATCGGGACAATTTTACCCAGAATCCCAGTGCCAATTGCCCGGGATATCGAAAAGAAACTGAGAGAACGTCCCGCCTACCATAATGGCACGGGTTACGAGGAAGAGCCTGCTCGGTGAGTTGAACTTGCTGTGGGCAAGGAAGAACTCCTACTAACCGCCTATCACAAAAGCCCTGCTGATCGTGGGCATAATAGGGGTGGAAATGATCGTGAATTCTCTGGCCGCAATGGGCGGGACCATGGCCATAGTCCACACTCTGGCACTCGTGGCGGTCGCGATGTTAGACTGGACGACCGCGACCGAGAAGGTTATCGTGAAGCGCCCCATCATTCGTCTGATCGCCGCGCATACTCTCCACGTCGCCAAGACCGATCTTCTCGTGATGACAGAGACTACCGTCGGCGCAGCCGGAGCCCTCCGCGATACAGGTCGCATCGAGAACCTGACTATAGGGGCCGTGATGACAAGTACGCCAACATCTCGTATGACGATGATGACCGGTATTGCCCCAATTGATGGTTTGCAGTGTTTTCAACTCGCTCACATGTTGGTTTCTAGGGATCACCGAAAATCTTCCAGAAGCGACAGTCGACGCGACAGGAGATAGCACACCCTGATCGACAATATCTTATTTGTACAGAATTTTCTATGCGGATCAGGCCCATTACCAGTCTCTTCGTTAGCCAGGTCCAATTGGCAAACAGATTCGAACACGAGTACACATTTACATGCGCGAGTAGCGGATGCTGTTTTCGACCCTCATTTTACTCTCGCAAGGCATGCGCCAAAGCTCCGGGAACGATTCCGTTGTCTGGTCCATATAGAGCTTGTGTTACAACCTCTGTTGTCAATACATGAATCCTGACAAGGATATTGAAATGTCATACATCGTTGTTCGGTTCTAGATTGACGTAATGAATGACCTACCATTCTCTTTGCTGGGTGTCTAACGCGCCAGTTGACGTGAGTGCAGTCTTGATAGAATCAAACTGCTCCTGGATCCGATGTTGGAACGGCAGTAGTCGAGGCACGGTGAAAGTGGCTTGCTAAAAAACGATGTCATTGTCAATGATCCATTGTCAGAGCACCCGCCGAGAATTGACTGAGAAGCCTTACATAAAGCAAAGCCAACACATGGGCGATATTCCTGTATATCCCGTGTTCAGCATCTGCTTTCAGTTGCAAAGCGAGCGTGATAACGACTGAATGCTTCTGCATGGTGTCCAAGTAGCCTGTTGCGCGCAAGGGCATCAGGTTCTCCAATAACGCAACTTTTGGCGGCAAGTTACATCTACATCTCACTCACGTTCGTATGCCGAACCTCCTGGGGCGAACTGATAAAATGAAGCCAGCTCTGAAGAATCATTGACCGAGCCGGAAATTAGATATTGCAGGCTCAAACTCGTTAGCAACGCGATGTTTTTGTTGGGGAGGAGAGGATTGCCCGTCTGCACTTCCACTGCAAATCAACCCATGTGAATACAACATCGTTCCTAATTTTCAGATCAACATGCGCTACTGTCTGCTTTTTTTCACCTTGAAAATGTCCATCGTACGCAGCGGGGACTACCAATGGAGGTGTTCTATGTAGCATGCTTGCACTCGTGCTGTTGACATGCAGACAACTGTGTGTGGCTCAAGTTCGACGACGCGTGCCTTTCGTAATCAGATCGGCAACACTCCCAAGCCGCATTGCATGAGTAATGCTCTAACCTAAAATCATTTTCCTGCACCTCCGATCGTCCGGCCGTCCGGTCTTGCTTATATCGGCACTTGAATTCTGAACAATTTAGGAAGAAATACCTTAGCAATGGCTGCTAAGAAAGTATACGATTACCTCGTGATTGGAGCTGGAAGCGGTGGTGTGGCATCTGCTCGTCGTGCCGCATCGTATGGTGCCAAAGTGGCCATTTTCGAGTCTGGTATGTGACACAACGAGTCATTGAGGCATTTACCCGCACACACCCCTAATATGTAAATCTTCCCAGGACGCTTCGGAGGAACTTGCGTCAATGTCGGATGCGTACCAAAAAAGATTATGTGGACAGCCGGCTCCTTCCACGAAGCCTTGCAGGAAGTCAAAGGCTACGGGTTTGACGTTGAGGTCAAGTCCTTCAACTGGAACACCGTGAAGCAGAAGCGCGACGCCTACATTAAGCGACTGAACGGGATCTACGAGCGAAACTTGGAGAAGGAGAAAGTGGAGAAGATCCGAGGGTTGGCCAAGTTTGTGGACCCAAAGACGGTGGAGTGCGATGGTGTGCAGTACCATGGAAAACATGTCTTGATTGCGACTGGCAGCTATGCGTGGATTCCTGAGGTGGGTTGGTTTGTGTGAAGATCGAGAAGTGGGGGTCTTGTTTTGACTTTATTTGTTCTGTTCCAGATTCCGGGAGCTCAAGAGCATGGTACGGGCTGGGTATGATCGTGTGTGGATGACAACAGATTCTAAACCTGTTCGGTGTAGGCCTGACCAGTGACGGTTTCTTCGAGCTCGAGTATTTACCTAAGAAGGTATTTATCTTGCGTGTGAGCATGCTGCCAGGCTCGGCGAGCTGGTTCTAACGTGTCTTCATCATTCCAGGTTGCCCTCGTTGGCGGGGGTTACATCGCCATCGAACTCGCCGGAATTTTCAACTCCCTCGGCTCCGACACAACCCTCTTCATCCGCCACGACGAGTTCCTCCGTGACTTTGACCCCGTCATCGGGCAGACCGTCATGGAGACTTACGAAGCCGCGGGTGTCAAGATCATCAAAAACTCTGGTCTCAAGGGCGTTGAGAACAAGGGCGACAATTTGAAGAAAAGCCTGTCCATGTCCTTTGATGTCGGCACTGAAGGTGCCAAGACCGCTCAGACGTTTGATGGTTTTGAGGAAATCATCTTTGCTGTGGGACGGCGCGCACATACCAAACCTTTGAACTTGAAAGTTACCAAGATTAAGACGAATGATAAGGACTACATCATTACGGATGAGTGGCAGAACACGGATGAGGAGAATGTGTATGCTGTTGGCGATGTCACCGGCAAGGCCATGTTGACTCCAGGTACAGTGTGAAAACGCCCCGCGTTGCCTTGACGCTCACTCATCATTCTTCTCTTGACCGCCACCAGTCGCCATTGCGGCGGGTCGTCGCCTGTCTGACCGCCTGTTTGGGAACAAACCCAATGCCAAACTCAGCTACCAATACATCCCCTCCGTTATCTTCTCCCACCCCGCAGCCGGCAGTGTCGGACTGTCCGAAAACGAGGCCAAGAAACAGTACGGCGAGAAGAATATCAAAATCTATTCGTCGCGGTTTACCAACATGCACTTTGCTCTCACTGGTGAGGGGCCAAAAAAAAAAAAAAAAAAAGAAAAAAAAAAGAAAAGAAAACACTCTCGCACAGCGCAAATAATCTGACTAACCACACGCACACACACTAGAACACAAGCAGCCAACAGTCTACAAACTCATCTGCGCCGGTCCCGAGGAAAAAGTCGTCGGCCTCCATATGGTTGGAAAGGGGTCCGACGAGATCCTGCAAGGATTTGCTGTGGCCATCAACATGGGTATGTGTTAAACCATTCACCGGGCCCATTCCTCGCAACACCGTGATGCTTTTTGTCCTACGCTGTTCACTGACGCTACTTTTGATTCTGCTAGGCGCGACCAAGGCCGATTTTGACAACACCGTGGCGATCCACCCAACCGCTGGCGAGGAAATCGTCACCATGCGTTAGGCAACTTTGATTCAGCGTAGTGTTTTCTTCTGTGACCGCGTTGCGTATATAGTCTACAGAGATTCTCACAGCTTATGCCAATACATATATAGTGAATGTCAAGATCCCGTTACAGATGCAGTGCAAACAATCGACAGACAAATTTACTATATTACAAAAGAAAACAGAAATGGAATGCAAACCAGCAACCCAAACGCTATGATACAAAACCCAGCCCGCGACCCCGTCCAATACATGGCACCACGCGTGCGCATCAAGCCTCCCAAATGCCGTTTATTGTTGCAGCTGGGGAGTCTTCTGAACAGCGTGGTACCTCAGGGTATCTTCCACCTTCCGCGCCGTTTCCTTTAAACGGACAACCTTTTGCGTAGCGGTAACCAGCAAGGCATACCTAGGACAGAGAAGCGAGTTGATGAGGATTGCGTTTCATGTCAACTTTGGATTCGCGAAAGTCCTTACTCCTGTTTTAGGGCAGCTTCAATGCGTCGCCGCTGCGTGTCACCTAGATCCGGGGCCTGGGCGGTGGCATATTCCGCATCACGTTGTTTCCGAAGATTGTCTCGTTTCTCGTGCAAGGCTTCCAATTGACTCTCGACCTACAATTACAGCCGCGGTGAGGAGCCTGTTGCTTGAGAAGCACGTGAGACCGCCTTTGCCTACCTTCTCCTTAAACGGCCGCATCTTGTCATTGAATGATTTCTGCAACGCCGCAAGTTCCTTGATCCACTTCTGTTCCGCTTCCGTCAACGGTTGGGTTTCATCCATCAGGATTTGCAACATCAAACCAAGTCGCTTGCGGTGCACGTATTCCTTGAGTCGGAGCTTTTCGAGCTTCTCCTGCATTTTCTCGATTTGCTCCGTAGCCCGATTATCAATAAAGTCTTCCCACAGCTGAATCAACCCCTGCTGTTTCTTCATTTCGACTTCCTGGTGTATGACACTGAAAAGCAAAAAAGAGCGTGCTCAGTCAGATCGCGTGGTGCTGCAAACCAGATTATGCTTCCGGATGCTTACCGGCGCTCCAAATCCAGCACTGCATAGTGTCTGTCCAGCAGATCCGATCTTCGGGCTTTGATGTGCTCGAAGAAGGCCCACAAGGTGGGTATATGTGTGTTCTTTGAAAGTGGCTGATTTATGGGCGCTCCATCGGGAAGAACTATGCCTGGGGCACTCTTCCGCATGACGCTTGGCGACTGGAAAAGCGGAGCTTCCAACGCGGGTGTGTATCCAGCAGCTTTGCCCTTCGTTGAGCTCCTCCCGCGATACTTCACCGGCACTGCTAGCACATCTCCGTATAGCTGCGGAAGCGATGTCATGAGGATGTAGCTGTACCCTAGAGACGTTTCAGTTATGACTGCGAATCCGATGACGGCAGCTTCATCACTGTACGGAAAGCTTGCTCATTGAGTAATGCATTCCGTGTCCTCCAAGTCAGAGGAGAAGTAAACTCACCTTTCTACGGTTTCTCCCGTGCTGATCAGCAAGTTCACTTCACTGGCAAGATCGTCACCCATTTCATCCAAGATTTTCGCTTCCAGCATGTTCATTGGGGCTGGTGATGAAGCCAGCGACTCCAGACCACCAATGAGACGCTCAACATTGATGCAATGTACCCCTTGGGAGTGGTAACTGTACAAGACATGCGGATACCGAGGGTCGCTAACCAGGCTCGTAAACTCGTTCCTCGAACCGTGCGAACCAATCCGCGGTTCCGATAAGGCGAGGTCAATGTCTTCCGCTACCATAAGGAAGGGTAGCGCGCTCTCCTCCTGTGTAGGCTACACATAGAGCATAAGGTTCTGACTTCCGACGAGAGGGCAACAAGGATGCAACTACTTACGGGTGCCGTTATATGCCACAGCGGCTTGGGGCCTTCAATATCCATGCAAACACGCAACATTCCTGATCGGAAAGCCAGGACTAGCACATCCAGAGAACTTGTTTGCAAGCACGTAATATCTGTGGCATTGTCAAAATCCACTCCCACGTCGGCGGCAGGTCGCAACAAATGCGGGCCTAGAGCCTTTGTTTTCAGAGTAATGGTCGTTCTTGGCTGCATGACCGCAACCGGCTCTCCCGGCAGAGACTCCAGTTGATGTCTTGATTCGACAAGCATCTCATCTATCATTGTACTCCGCCAGTAGTACTGCGTTTGTGAGTACTGGCCAAGAGACGATTGCTCAAGCTGCGTGGCAGCGTTCTCCATTCGGAGCTCTTCCAGTATTTCGGGTTTCAAGATACTGGCAAAAAGTGTGAGCAATGGGAATGCAGCCATATCATACATGTGGTTCAGTACCTTCTTTTGGGGAGCACTGGACATAACGAATAAGCATCACCGCTCCTCGTGACTCCGTAAACAGTCATGGATCCCCATTTTCCGTCGTTCCGGCCACTGCAGAAGGAAACAAATTCTTCTTCATCAAGATCAGGTCCAAACATGCCCGCACGATTGGTCCGTGACGGGGGTGATCCGTCTGAAGAGCCGATGAAGTGATACGACCGTTCCAGAGAGTGCGCTCCGGCAGTCACATCGTGCATCCTAGGGCGATCGGTTCAGCACTTGATCCCACAGAAGTTGATGCAACATGTTGGGCAGCAGAACGTACCATAAGGTGCCATCGGTGGATAGGACCATGAGATGCGTCTGCTTTTCGCTCAGAGGATGCCATTGTACTTTGGCAATTTGAGAGTACTTCATCAAATCCAACAGCATTGAGGTCGTGGGGACTACTTCGCGTTTCGCATCGGTCCAGATGGCGCGAGGAAGAACCACTACTGTAACATCATTATCTCCGACTAGAGCCAGGTATCTCCCCGTTCCGTTCAATTCCATTTGATTGACGCGGAAGTTGACTCCCGGTACTGCCAATTCCTTCAGACCACCAAAGTTAGCTTCCAAACGCACGGGGAGACGGGGAGGAGTAATGGCTCACTTTGTAGTCCGCATGTTCCAAGGCAGCTTGTAAATCATCCTTTGTTTCGTCCAAGAGACCTTTCCACTTTCTCAGGTTCAACAGTCGTATCTTTGGGGTCTGAGAATTGAGGCAAACGACAGCAAGGCCCTCATGAACCACAATCAGCGACTCTCGACGCGGTGGTCTTGAACCTCGGGAATCGCCGTGCAGATCAATGCCTGCTATGTCGAGAATGTTCCCTTCTGTGTATTCTGGAGCTATGATTGAAAGGTCGGGCAAGGTTGTATCCGGTGCTTCGTGGACCTGAGAAACATTAGAGTCGTCCGCTGAAGAGGCCAGGTCCAAGACAGGGTGCAGAGACAACGATTGGAGCCAGAACCCCGGCGGTGGTAGCATGTCTGTCCGCATGAGAAAGTCGGTCTTCAAAGGGTATATACTGCAAGGCGGTTAATGGACCTTACTGTTGCGAAGATTGACAGGTGATCTTCGGTTTTGACGGGGACTGAGTTGCTGCATTTGACAGACTTTGTGTCACGTGGCTTAACTAACTGACAGTCTTGCATTGACAGTTTGCGCAGTCGAGCGCTGATTGTCCTTACAAACTCTGACATCACATTTGGAGCTACCATCAGGTACAAATAGAGCAGTATTGTGTATTTGTAGTGGAGATATCACTTTGCGCATACTGGGGGTGCATAGTTCCCCTCGTGAGCTGGTGATTCAACGTTCACCACAACAGAAACTCCATTCTCAGCGACCATCGAGGTCTCCATACTTTGTAACCCCGTCCTCTCTGTTTCCCCAATATCCTGATGCCAGCCCCCAGTCGCCCTTACATTACCGGGACGGACCTGCCATTTCTTTGCAAGCGTAAGGAAGACAAACACCAGGCAGCCCAAGTCTCTGCAGGCATGGGAAGGAGATGTCGCTGTCAATCGTCCGTTTCTTGGAATAATGAAACAGTTGTGATTTGCGCTCACCAGCAATGCATGAGACAAGGCATTAGCAGCCCTATCGAAACGTGGAACCTACACGCAATGTCAAAAGAAACACATTATCCCGTCACTCCGGGGGTCCGGGGAGAAACTGTCTATAAGACCTAAACTCACCCAATGACCTGCGGGTTCGACCGGCTGGGTGTCTGTCACCGCATCAGGACTCACGGTATGTGTCCTTCGCACCTTTCGCTAACCCACGCCTCTTGAGTGACTTGGAAGGAGAAGCCTGGAGGGAGGCGTGCATGTTGATTAGCTGCGTCAGCAAAGAACGACACGTGACCTGCGCTGCTTTGAGGATTTTCCTACCCTTTTCCTTTTTTTTTTCTCACTTGATACTGACAACCGCGGAAAAGAGACGGCTGGCCGAGAAATTGACGCGGGGTTTTTATGCTCAGAGTCATGCGAATTGAATCCGCAGACCATGAGCATGATCGTCCAGCAACTTCCGGTCAGAGAAGGTCCTCTCTCACCATGGACCATGTCGAGGCAAAGCGGAGGAAACTAGATGCCACTTTTCACGAACCACCAGATTTTTTGGACAAGGCGAAAGAACAACTCGAAAAACGAAAAAAGCGGGAGAAAGGTGCAATTCAAGCATATGCCCAAAGGCAAGCTCGCGCTTATCTGCAGGCCGAACGAGTGCATGAGCTGGCCAATGCACAAAGGCGGCAATTGTACTTAGGTCTGGATGCAGACAACCCTATGGCTGCCAGCACACCACGCCGAATACCAGTGAAAGATCTGATTAATGGTGAATCGGGCGAAAATCCATCACGACGGGGAACATCTCCTGAGGGCGACACTGTCACACCCTCCCGGAACCTCTCCTACTCTATGGAGACCTCACCGGAGACGGCGGCGGATTCGAAACCTTATCGATGCGAAATCCCCGGGTGTGAGCGGAAGTTCAAAAAGTTGAATGGACTGATCGCGCATCATCAGGCTGCTCATACCCTTGGCGATACCGACGATCCAAAGCCGTTCAAATGTAATGTCGCTGACTGCGACAATGCATACAAGAACTCCAATGGATTGGGTAAGTTCATTGGGAGTCTGCTTCTTTGCCTGCCTGTTGTCTTATCTCTGGAATGCTAGCATACCATCTGGAAAATGCGCATGGAGGAGGCGCCGGAGGGGGGGGAGGAGCCACCCGTGCAAGAAGTAGGACGCCATCGGCTCAGACGACTCCGCAACCCAAGGAGGGAGTCGAAAAGCCATGGAATTGTCCGTATAGAGGATGCGACAAGACTTATAAGAACCTGAAGGGACTTGGTAAGATGATTGTCCCTCGTTGCCACTGTGAGCTTGAGATCAGCGCTGACATTTGTAACGTGCAGCCTACCACCTTCAGAAAGGCAAAGCCACCGGACACATGGTGCTGACCGAGAAGCTGGGCGGAATGAACGTCTATGTTTGTGCGAGTAAGTAAAGTTTATCTGTTGGCAATGTTTGGGCGGTTCCACTGACTGTTCTCTCATAGTTCCTACCTGCGGCAAAACCTACAAAACTCCACAATCACTTGTGGAGCATGTGGAGTCATCCCATGCGGACATGGAGCCTGTGATAGTTCCTACCGCGGAGGAGCCGGTGATATGCAAGATCGTGGAGTGCCCGTCCTGCATGCGCCCATTCAAAAGCGCAAAGGGGTAAGCTCCGTTGTGCTCAGCCCCGTCGTAGGAAGGATTAGATTTCTAAGTCGCATTCCAATCGTTCTAGGCTTGCGGAGCACATTGCTTTGATTCATCATGTCAAAGCTTCGCCTCCCGTGTCGCCCGACATGCCACGACTATCCGCAGATGTGTTTGCGCTGCAGCGGGCACAACCAGACATCGAATATCCGCATGCTATCCTGATGCATGCCATGGATACGCGTCATCCAGTGACTGGGTCTATAGAAGGGTTGTTACCATGACCTCCCAAGTGTTCGAAAGTGGATCTCACAATGTACATAGACTTGCAATTTCCTTTTATATACGATACACATAATCTTTTTGCATATACTCTCGCATCTTGTCCAGTCTGTTGTTTTCCGACTATCATCCGCATCGCCATATGGAGCAGCTCAACTGTTTCGTGTCTTCTCACTTCTCAATGGACTTGTCGTGTTCAGAAGGACCTCATGCCTTGACCATGAGACGCTTTATGAAACGGCTTCTCGACAAACTCATGCAGGGGTGACAACCGGGTTGGACTTCGGGATGTTTGTGGTTGCAAGCGACGCGTCGCGCAAGATTCACTGCGCAAATGTCTATATATAGATCGGGGCTTATCTAATTCTAACTAGGTCATGTGATTGTGGCAGGAAGCGTCCCGCCTCGCTCTGCCTTGGTTGTTGCGCTCGTCCATCCAGCGGGTTTGAAGTCCTTTCTCGACCAATCCAAGCAGAATCATGGTACGTGGGGAGAGACGACGACAACAGTACGAACGACCATCCATCCGTCTATCGGGAGCCATTTGAAATTTGTGACCCAGAAAGAAACGAACGACAGAACGACGAGCTCGATGGATGGATGGATGGACGGATGGAACTGACTGAAGTCGGACCGGCAATTTGACAAAATGCGAATTGTTGAACTAAACGTCAACTATCTATTCCTTCTGCTCGTTGGATTAATTAGGCACGGGGTCCTAAGAAGCACATGAAGCGGGTACGTTAGGGGACTACTGGAGAACCAATTGGCGTTTGCAGATCGCTCATGTTTGTTTTATCCTTTTTAGCTTGCCGCCCCCAAGCACTGGATGCTTGACAAACTTACCGGCACCTGGGTACGTTGATGGACATGGCGAAAGCGCTGGTGGAGATTGGCGAAGGGTGGAGGAGCGACGACAACAATGGAAGAATGTTTGGAAGATTCTTACTGGTTGGGTTAAGGAATGCACTGAGACACCTCGTTTGTTGCATGCGATATTTCAACGTGACGACAACAGAACGATGATCTTAACGAACACATCGACATGGGGCTGGATGGCGCTAGAAATTCGACGAGCAGCATGCTGACCTCGATTTCTCTTCTACAGGCTCCCAAGCCCTCGTCCGGTCCTCACAAGCAGAGGGAGTGCCTTCCCCTCATCATCTTCTTGCGTAACCGTTTGAAGTACGCTTTGAACAACAAGGAGACCAAGATGATCCTTATGCAGCGTCTGATCAAGGTTGATGGAAAGACCCGCACCGACTCCACCTACCCCACCGGATTCATGGACGTGATCGGCATTGAGGCTACCAACGAGAACTTCCGTCTCGTGTACGACACCAAGGGTCGCTTCGCCATCCACCGTATCACCGCTGAGGAGGCCAAGTACAAGCTCTGCAAGGTCCGCCGTCTTGCTCTTGGTGCCAAGGGTATTCCGTTCGTTGTCACCCACGACGGACGCACCATCCGTTACCCCGACCCGTTGATCAAGGTCAACGACACCATCAAGCTTGACATCGAGTCCGGCAAGATCACCGAGTTCATCAAATTCGACACCGGAAACCTCGCTTTCGTTACCGGCGGTCGTAACACTGGTCGTGTTGGTGTCATCACTCACCGTGAGCGTCACCACGGTGGTTTCGACATCGTCCACATCAAGGACGCTGTGGACCGTTCGTTTGCCACCCGTTTGACCAACGTCTTCGTCATCGGTGAGGGCAACCGTCCCTGGATCTCCCTGCCCAAGGGCAAGGGTGTTAAGGTATGCCTGGTTTTACGCAGCTGGATGCTTACCCACCGGGCATATGTATTCACAAATCCTCTCTACTCTAGCTCACCATCACCGAGGAGCGTGATCGTCGCCGAGAAGCTGCCCGCACTGCCGCTTAAAGAGATTAATCAGTCTCTGTCCTCGTGCATTGAACTTGTGAATATATACGTCATTTTAAACCGCCGAGGCTCCCTACGTTGTGTCTATCTCATTGCTATTTATTCAATGCTGAAATCATGGAAAAGGGCAAGATGTAGTCTGATCACATGAAGAACACTGATCGAGACCATGGCGGAGAAGACTGTGTAAATGTATTTAAAGGGGGTTGGTTATTTATTGGTGTGTGTATAAGCATCTACTCGTCAGTCTCGTGTGTATTCAACTGGCCGCAACGTCGTGCGGATAGACTCCAAGATGGCTTTCGCGTGAGGCTCCTCAGCGGTCTTCCTTACACAGACGACATTGCGTGCGCAAATATCGTACGGTTCAGCGGCAGAACTGTCAGTTTTGCTCCAGTTGCTCACCAGACCACCAGCTTCTCGAAGAATCACAGTCGCGCCGGCCACATCCCAGGCGTGGACACCGGCTTCCCAATAGGCATCAAGAGCTCCGCGGGCGACATAGCACATAGTCAAGGCAGCCGATCCAAGCGAGCGAACGCCACGCGCCGGCGAGCCAACCACTTCTCGCAGTGCGGCGAATTTGGCATCCAGCACTTCAGATCCGCGGTCGGAGCCATATTCTGTGGCAACCAGCGCGGACGCGAGAGACTTCAAAGGTCGGACGGGCGGCAAGGGCAACGCAATATCGTTCATCGACGAACCCCCATTCAACACACCCTGGAACATCTCGTTCATGATCGGGTTGTACACGACGCCGACGATGGGCGTGCCTTTGATGACCACAGCAATGGACACGGCTACAAACGGGAATCCGTGCACAAAGTTGGTCGTTCCGTCCACAGGGTCCACCACCCATGTTGGCGTCTCGTCGTTCGCCACAATGCCCGTGTTGGTATCTCCGCTTGCGGCCGTGCCTTCCTCGCCCACAAAGCGGTGCGAGGGGTACTGCGCTCGCAGGTAGCTGAAGATGGCGGCTTCGACGCTGCGGTCCACTTGGGTCACCAGATCGGCATCGTTGTCGTTCTTGAGATCGATGTGCAATGACGAGCGGGTGTTGAATGCGGTGAGGATGGTCTGGCCAGCTGTCCGTGCAATGTGCAGCGCGTGCTTTAGGTATTCTTTGTGGTCTTCGGAGGCGGGCATCTTGTTGTGTGGGATTGAGATGTTGCGATGGGGAGGTGAGAACTTCTGGCGCTTGCTTGTCGGCCAAGTTAATTGAGGCGCAGCAAAAGCGCAGCACTGAATTCCCTTGGCGGCGTAATTCAGTCCTCAAAGCCGCCATTTTCATCTCTAAAACGATGCAATGAAACTAGTGGGACTCACGGGCGGCATCGCAACCGGCAAGTCAACAGCATCCTCTCACCTCCGGACGTCGCATCACCTCCCAATAGTCGATGCAGATCTTGTTGCGCGACAGGTTGTCGAACCCGACCAACCCGCCTTCTACTCACTAGTAGCAACTTTCGGTACAGATATCGTCAACCCAGAAACACACGCCCTCGACCGAGCCAAGCTTGGTGCAATTGTATTCAATGACCCGGCGGCACGAAACAGGTTGAATGGCATAACGCACCCTGTTATCCGGGTGGAGATGCTGCGGCAAGTTCTGTGGGCGTTTCTCAGAGGCAACAGGGTGTGCATCCTGGACACGCCGCTGCTGTTCGAGGCAGGCCTGTATAAGTTTGTATCTGTAGTCATCGTCATAGCGGTTCCAGTAGAGACGCAGAAGATGCGGTTGCGGGCCCGCGACAAGTGTACCCCGGCCGACGCACAATCTCGGATTGACTCCCAAATGCCGATAGCTGAGAAATGCAAGCGGGCGGATATTGTGATCGACAACTCGGGAGAAGCTGTCCAGACCTATTCGCAGCTCGATCGCGCTGTGGCCGACATCACACCGAACAAGCTGATTAATGCGCTTTGGTGGGTCGCGCTGGCTGGCCCGGCTCTGGGGCTGTATGGTGCGTTGGGGGCATACCTGCGGGTAAAGCAATGGTGTGGACAGCTTGTGCGGGCGGCTAGCAAAAAGCGAACGTGAAATGTTAGAAGTGGGCGTTCATTGATAGAGTGCTGACTAGCTAGGATCTGAGTCTGATTTTCTGTGCCATTATATCTTGATGATTCTGATGCGTTTGGCTACATATGCTGGACCAGTAAATTCTCTTGCTCTTGCATTGCTGTGTCGTTCGTGTCGTGGAAACACATTTCCTTTGAAGCTTCTGAAACTGATCGCCCCTGATGACAGGAGGGACAGCAAAAATCGTGGCCGGAGTGAGATGGGCTGCATTCCCACCTCGACTCTCGTTGGATGCGCTCAAGGCATTCTTGACAGGCCACGAAGGATCTCGTAGAAAAAGGATGTCTCGCTACCCTCGGCTAGGTGGCGGAAGGAGGAATGTCCTTTATCCTTTCACTAACGGATGGTGTAGCACCTTTTGCCGCATGTGCCCCAAGACTGCCAAAAACATCGTAAATCCAAGTCTTGATCCTAGCCAGCTCACGAACCTCCCTCTCTAGCGTAACGATCGACACGGGCGGTACCTGAGCACCTGCCGGGTATCCGTATCCCCAATCCTCGTCAGTGCAAGTGAGAATCCGTCCTGTCTTGGGACATTTTGCCAGTAACTTCTCAACCTTTTTGATCTGCTCTTGAAGGTTGTGCGAACCCGTCACCAGTGACACGTACCGCCAAGACTTGCATGTCTTGGCTGCTTCCCCGAGCGTAGAGTGGGCTGGGGAATCATTGCCTGATCTGAAGTGCGAGATCTCGGTGGCTGCTATTTGGCTGGTGATGGTGGTGAGGAGCTCTAGCGGTAGTTTGTCCTTGGCAGGATAGTCGTAGTGCGTGGATGCCGCGCATTCAGCTTGCAGACGTGCACTCAAAGTCTGACTCTGCTTCAAGGCAGACACTGCATTTGACTCCTCAGTGCGGCGCGTGGTAGCTAGCCGAAGAAGCAGGGTGTGATCTCCGTAATATCCGGCACTATGGTATCAACAAACGAGTGCATCAACACGATACATTGCTAACCATCAACGTCGGAGTTGATACGCTTGCTTACCTCCGCCCAATTTCTATAGTTCGCGCGCTCAAATCTGGAAGCACGCGCACAGTGCTCGGCCAAGCCCCGGCCACCGTTTTCAACCCAAGCTGCTCCACCAATTGCAGCTCAGCATCCGCAACAAACGATACCTCGGGAACACGGTCCCAGCCTGTCCTGTGTGCTATTTCCAATAATGCTTCTGCTTGTCCGGGACACATCACGATGAAACGGGCATCGTAAGCCAGTAGGATGTGGTTAAATTTGCGATGCTCCCGCGTGACGGTGCGAACTTCTGAAGTAAAGGGATCGGTCCATTCTTGCGGGTCGTCCTCGTCAGCGGTGAAGCCAAGAAAGGAAAGCAGGGAGAGAAGCGTTGGGCAGACCGGACACCATGGAGCCTTCAGAGGTACATCGAGCCATATGCCTCAGCTCCTGAAGTCACTGCTTGTGGCACTTCAAATACGTACCTTCAGGATGATCACAATGAGGATAAAGTCGCGTGCAAGTTTTTTAAGATCTATCGTGCGTCCGTCGATTGTAGAAAGCAGAGGCGGCAGTCGGGCCTGTGTTCGGCATAGAAAAAAAAAAGAACCACATCTCAGTTGCGGCGCGCAACGATATACATCGTCAAGAGCATACATGTTCCGCAATTCTGGGACGAACTATCATGTTGGTATGATGACCCCAGATTTTTCGAAAGAGAACGAAATATACAAGAAACACAAAGAGCTGCGGGTACATGTGGCGACGACGTGAACACCTTTCAACATCGAACAGATGGATCACGTCCACGTCACACTTCGCGTCACGCTGATCGTTGCCATATCTGTGGTTGCAGCCAACCCAATCCATTTCGGAGCTCACGTAATCAGCCACAGATTAGCAGTAACCTTCCAAGTTGATCTGATCTGCAACGTGCATTCTTCACCATCCACCTTGGCAGTTTGCCACAGCAGAAAGAAACATCACTTCTTTGACTTGAGAAATGAAGTTTGGAAGGTATGAATTAGCATGTCGCATACCGGACACCTGTCTCCTGTTTGGCTTTGGTTCTGCGTTGCTAAATGTGCCGTCTCTATATGAAGATATCTGACAGAGCGACGAGCGGGGCTTTCGCCATTATGGGCAGCAAACTGCGTCGATTATGTCCATTTGAAAGCGTTCATCAAAAATGAAATCAAACCCCGAAGCCTGACGTCGACCACTGCATTCCAAGAGTCAGCTACCTCTGGAGATGACGACTTTGCCGCTGTTTTCGAGTCGCGTGCTTCTGTGTTGCTACCCACTGTTGCAAAGTTCTTCCGCCTTCTCGATGCGGAAGTGGAGAAGTTTGCTGCTCTCTATGAAGGAGAAGCTAACGAGCTGACAAAGCGGTTTCAGTTGCGTAGTGGCATTGCAAGCGAGAAGACTGATGGCAAGCTCGCTAGACAACGAGTAGAGATGGCGTGGGCCAACCAACTGTTGCAGGACGTTGTAAAACTGGAGAACTTTGTGTTTCTCAACTACACTGGCATTACGAAGATTTTGAAGAAGAACGATCGTCATTCTGGTTTACGATTAAGCGAACATTACCTGCTTCGTCTTACGACCAAGAAGTTCTACAAATCCGATCACTTGTCGTCACTGAAGAAGCAACTGATAGAGGAAGTCAGCGGCACATCCATAGCGATGCTGCAGTCAGACTCCCCACCGCCAAGTCCGATCCTCACTGAGAACGGCCTGACTTTCCCACGATCCAAAACCTCATCAAGCCTTTCCAAAGAAGACACATGGTTCCCACCATCGACGCTGCTGCCACAGCAAAAGCTGCTTGTGACCATGACGGGCCCTCACGGAACCGATATCATCGATGCAGTCCTCGAGAATCTCGCCACCTACAATTGTGAAATGGACGATTTTGTCTTGTCCCGACTGTACCACAACGTCACCTTTGGATGCCTCATTCGACTGGGCTCCGAGAACGTGGACATCTTCAGAGCTCTTGCCGAATCGGCTCGCAAATGGGACGCCACTCTGTTCTTTGATGTTCAGGATGCCACAAAGGGAGATCCAGTGGAAAGCTCTCTGGAAGACGCACCATACAAAGACCGCATAAAGTACACCGCCACCGTTCTGAACCAGAACGGACTGTCCTCTCGTTTCCTTCACGTCTGGACTCGCTTATTGCTTGACGAGCGGATTTCGGTCGAAAAGATGACCCGACTCTCCGCCGCTGGCTCACGTCTCTGCTCAATTGAGTACAGACTCAGTGTACCGCCAGAAGTCGACTTCGATCAGTTCCGAGCTGCACTTTTCCAGCTCAGTATGGAACACGGTACAGACGTTGCGCTTCAGTTGAACGACGTGTTCCGCAGTCACAAGCGATTGGTCATCTTCGATATGGACTCCACGCTCATTCAGCAGGAAGTCATCGACGAGATTGCCAAGCATGCCGGTGTGGTTGAGGAAGTGGCGGTAAGAAAATCCTGCCCAACCGACTCTCGTTCTTGCTGCACTCGACCTCTTGGCTGAATCAAAATGCCTCCTCACAGAAAATCACCGAATCTGCAATGAATGGTGAAATTGACTTCAAGGAGTCCCTCCGACAACGTGTCCGTCTCCTCAAGGGCACTCCAGCCTCTGTTCTGGAAACCGTTAAGACACAGCTCACGTTCACCGAGGGTGCGCATTTCTTGTGCAAGGCTCTCAAGCGACTCGGATTCAAACTCGCTGTCATCTCTGGAGGATTCATGCCGCTTGCCTTGCATGTCAAGAATCTTTTGGGACTTGACTATGCGTTTGCTAACCAGGTAACGATTTGGCATGCCCTGCTTGGATTTGATGCGGGCTTTGCTCTGAGCATCTCTGTACTTCCATCAGCTTAAGGTTACGGCCGACGGACAAACACTGACTGGAGAGACGCATGGCCCTATAGTGGATGGGATGAGAAAAGCCGAGCTCCTAGAGGTTATTGCGCAAGCCGAATCCATAGGACCTGAACAGGTGAGTTTCTTGCGAAAATATAGTCTCTGAACCATACAGTAAACACCGCAACCTATATTCATTTAAGGTCATCGCTGTCGGTGATGGTGCCAATGATCTCTGGATGCTGGCGGCAGCTGGTCTGGGCATTGCTTTCAATGCTAAACCAAAAGTGCAAAAAGAGGTAGTGCGCACACCGCGTGCGTTTCTCCCCTTCAATGGCTTCTGACATAAACCATTCGTGCTTCTAGGCCCGCGCGAGAATCAACCAAACCAGTCTTCGTAACGTGCTTTATCTGCTCGGATACACCGACGATGACGCTAAACAGTTGGCAGACCTGTAGACATGATAGATGGCCAATGTGTGCAATGCGCCCCAAGTAGTGTAACAGAGTAGTGTACATAGACTCATCAGAAGTTGATAGAACATTCTTCCACTTGGACCTTTTCATCACTTCTAGCCTTCTATTTCTGAACATCGTGCCGATATGATCCTGAAATGGCAATCCATCAACCATTTATTGTGCGTACCCAACATTGGATGCCATGTAGAGAACGGACACGAGAACGGCCACAAAGACTTCGTACTCGTCGCGCACCTGTCGCCCTCTGATCGCAATGTGATGTTTTTCGTGCACGCGGACTGGTCAGAGTCCGCCAGGAGGAACTTTGCTCCCGCGTGGATAGTGGCGCATGAGACGGCCTGACCACCGGCGCCATAGACATATGTGCACCTGGTCCCTTGGGACTTTCGCTTTTTGGCGCCGGCGCGCTCCACATGCTCATAAAAGAACCATATAACATTCGCATAGCTTTGGCTTCAGATCCGGCACGTCTGCATTGGCTATATGGGCGACGTGGAGCACATTTGGCACAAGCGCTGCACACCCACTTCCGTCGCGGATGTCGCTATGGTATTGTACCGCGCAGCTTTCTGCGGTTCTTGACGCCGAGGCGAAAGAGTACGGCAGCGCGGGGACCGATCGCGCGCTGCAGGAATTGGGCCAGAGCACCGTCACACGATTGAAACGTGGAAGTCTATGTTGATAATATGTAACTTCTAAGTTATTTGAACGCCTACTTCAGTGAACTTGTCAAGTAATAATACGATTGCCACAAGAAAGTATGCTTAAAGATTGTCTTTAAGGAACATATACATCTTGAATAAATACAATTACATCCATGAGAGCGCGAGTGTAGAATCGGAGTCCTGTTTTCTGGACTTAAGTGACGCGGGGGAAAGAGAGCGGGCTGTCAGAAAGAGAGAAGAAAGAGAGGACAAAATGGAACGAACGGGTACAAACCTGACAGATTAACGGTTGTCATCGTGGTGATGCTTCTCGCCGTTGGGGTGGTCGCCTGCAAAAGAGGGAGAGAGAGTAGCAGAACTGGATGAACGAACATACGTCACAGATCGACCTGTTAGGCCGAGGTGGAAGCGTTCTGACTGCAAGTCAGAAATGAGAGGAAGAAGTGAAGACATAGTACCAGCGTCAGTAAGAGTGGCTTGGCAGAACCGGAACGCGTAGATCGGGGAAGTCCATACTCCGACTTGCTATTTTTGAGCAAATATGTTCCACAAATAGAGGGTTATGTTTAAAAGTCGAAACTTCCCGTAAACAATCTTTTTTGCGAACGCAACGCCATGATGCGGGATAAAATACTGAAAACGCAGAGTTCCCGTTTCTCGCCCTTCACCCCATTCACATCCAGCTCACCACCCTCGTTTGCCTACACAACCCAACTGAAATGAAGTTCACCGGCACGCTACTCCTTGCCCTCGGGCTAGCTTCCTATGCATCCGCGCAATACGTTCCGGGCAAACAGTGCACTCTGACCGGGCCGGTTATCCCGTCCAAGTACCGTTGCTGTCTCGCACCCGCGACCCAGGACAGCTACCTCAACTTCAAGCGAGGCGTGGCCTGGATGAACTCAATGGGATGCAGTTCGATCAAGGCGGATAAGAACCGCGCCATCACGGCGTCGAATTGCGATGGATGTGGACGCTTGAAGGGATGGCAGACTGAGGCGGAATACCAGGAGGCGAATTGATTGCTATGAGAAAATATGTTAGCTGAACCTTCTACTGCCATTCGCACGATAAATCATACCGTCAACTGCAAACATCGGCTTTGTATCAGCATAGAGTTGCACAATGGAAGCGATTAGTCACCATAGATGCAAAAGTGAATGCCTATCCAACACTAAGATTTACCCTCAGAGCACCGCTTGATGACATGATATAGCCCCTATGGCAGGCAGATTAGCGATACAAACCTCTGTATTCGCCGCGAGCATGCGTGCATTTGCTGTGGATGAGAAACATTCACCGAATTGCAAATTGAATGATTGATGCCAACCTAATCTTTGAAACACTGTCTTTAATTTTACTAAAACGGCTTGCTAGCTTATAAGGAGTGGAGAAGGGGGTGTCTAACCGACTACACTCTGGGTATTCCATCAATCGAGTCCATTGATCAAGAGACTAGAGTCCTGGCAAGTTGTTCAAAAACGTAGGGAGTGACACACCGAGGTTGGTGGTTGTCAAATCTTTGCCCCAACCTCCTCCCACGGCATAGAGGTATACTCCCTTTG
Organism: Powellomyces hirtus; assembly: GCA_025526995.1. NCBI lineage: Eukaryota > Fungi > Chytridiomycota > Chytridiomycetes > Spizellomycetales > Powellomycetaceae > Powellomyces > Powellomyces hirtus. The sequence continues at coordinate 349,793 of JAHLKG010000018.1, read as the reverse complement.
TGCGTGTCGCAGTCACCGTAACAGGGGGTGCTGTGACAGACTGCGTGACACGTAGAGTGGCCGTCGCCGTTGTTGTGGAAGTTACTGTCTCAGGGGCGATTGCCTTGTACATGGCGATTTTCACTGGAGATCACGCAAACCATTTTCATGAGCCGTCCAGCGAGACACAAAACAATGTAGCGACAGTGGTACTTACATCCGCGACGGTAAGTCATCTCCGCGGTTCCGGAGGAACTGGTCCACGACGTGGCCAGGGCATTGTCGGTGTAATCAACATCCTTCAGAAACCAGTCAATTTTTCTGTTCGCTGTGTTTTGAATACAATGTGCGTAAGCATCGGAAGTAGAACAATCCAGAAAAGAAATGAGAACGGGCGCTTACAATATGTTGTCTTAATGTAAACTGTGTACTCTGTGTTAGCGGACGCAGAATATGCTGGACATCTGAAAAAGGAAGCAAAGTAAATTCAGTGTTCGGCTAACATGTGCACGGAGTTGTAGAGCCACATACGACGTTTGTCCTTTCCAGAACATTATTGGATTCTGGGCAGCTATGCTGCAAGTGAGACCGAGCTCATTGGAGAAGATGCCATAGGTACTAGTGGTCCTGCCGTTGCAATGGTGCGCCGGGACAGCCATGTAAAAGCAAACCATATCGGACTCGTCCGCGCCGGTCCAATAGCTTCCATATGCAACCAATTTGTACCATGCTAATCAGATCAGAAAAAGAGTGAGAGAAGTGCAAGGGAGAGGGATCAGCATGTAAGAACTCTCTTCCAAGACTAACAGCGGCGGTTATGCCTTTGCGTTTCACTTACTATTGGCAGCCATGACCGGGCCCATGATTGCTGCACTGCTAGAGAGGGTAATAGAGAGAGTTGTGTCCGGAGTGCTTGCAAAATAGGTTCCATCGGTGGGCTCGGTTCTCGACCATGTCCACTCTGCGAATCCCGCATGAACGACGGCTACCCTAATGGTCAGGAAAAGCAGCAAAATCGTCTGCCATGGAACTGCGTGGAATGGAATGCTTAATCTGACCATGGTGAGGAAGGAAATTGCAGATAATCTGGTGTATAACAATGAAGAAGTTAAGCATGGGCGCGCTTAGAAGATCTCAGTTTTAGTAGGAAATGAAAACCGTGCGATTGCTGGTTGTTTTATTTGGCATTGTCTGTTGTTTGAGGAACCTGTCACTTGGTAAATCGAGACGCGCGCCCTTAGCGTGCGCCACATTGCTTATCAAGCAAACAATTCGCCTACCACCCTTGTTTGTGGCTGTCAGGGATGAGACCTGGACCGGCGGACCTTTCCATTGTTTGTTTATCCTGTGTCTTTCATTAATGACCGTGAGACCATCACGATTGACAAACCCAGAAGAGCAGATTCAGAATTTCGGGGCCTACCGTCGGATGTACTGTGCTAGTTCATGAGATTGGATGCAAGGAGGCAACGGTGCGTGAATGAAATACAGCAGCCCCGAAAAAGATCTTTGTGCAGAAATATTCTCAGCACACAGATTGTTTCAGCATCTCGCTGGCAGTCTCGATGTCACTCTGTTCGAAGGTCGCTGTGTCTAGCGCCCGCGAGGTCGTGAGAACATCCGGGACCCGGAAAACCGGCTATCCGTTCGCTTGCATCAACAGACTGTCTCCTTTACTGCACTCTTCATAGCACTCCCGGCGGCGCCTCGCCTTCATACATCAAACAATCCATTGGAATAGTGATGATTGATGACGCGTTCAAATAAGTATTTCCGCGGCATCCCGGACCGTCCGGATGATCTACGGATGTCGCTGTGAAGCTGCGAGCTGGGTTGCAGTGCTTGTCCGCACACGAGAAAGCCTCTTAATTGAGAAAGGGATGCCATAAACCCGCTTTTACTCTGGTCTAAGTTCCAAGTCTATCCATTGCTTCAGAGAGCCATATGCCAGAGAGTCATTGATTATTCTTGATACGCTTCTACTGAGAAATTCCAAGTGCATATGGGCAATTGAAATGCAACCCTAGGCAGTTGTGACAAGAACCGTAAACCAACACACGCGCCAAAAAAAGTGCGACGAATGATCCGGCAAAGAACAACCGCTGATAGGGATTGATAACAATGGACCGAACAAAAAAACTGTAGCGCGAGTAATGGAAGCAACTAGAACATGGAATGACTCCAAATGTCAGACAAAACGTCACTAATCGTCTCACTTTCCTCGGCATCTTTAAGAGAAGACATGAAACCCTTCTCATCTTTCTTCTTGGGCGGGAAGAGAACAGCATCGGCGGTGCAGTTGTTGATTTTGTGCTTAGGAGCAGTCTTGTCGACAAAATAGCGGCGGATGATTTCGTTTGTGCATGTGCTGGTCTGAGCAAGAGAGCAATGGCCGTATCCGTCTTGTTCGACAAGGACTGAGTTCGGAAGAAGACTGGCAGCAATGCGGGCAGACTCGATGGGGGTGACGGGGTCGAAGGTGTTGCCGATGATGAGGACGGTAGAGTTGCTTTTCTTGTTCCATGGGCCAGCATATCGCTCCTTCGCGACTCCAGGCCAGAACGCGCAGCCCATAGTGAGCTCTGCAGCGTCAAATCCTCCGATCGGGTACTTCTTGTTGACCAAGGCAATCTCATCCTTTAGTTTGGAGGGGTCGTACGCAGGCGCCGGGAAGTCGGAGCAAGCGATACCCAAGGTGCTCTCAACAGCGGGCTCGTCATACAGAGGGCACTGGTCTTCGGGCGGCTGCACGACCATGTTCTGCAGCAAAGTGCCATTGCGTTTGTCCGCGGCGTGCAGAGCCTCGGCGAGCTTTCCCCAGATGTCAGGCTTATACGTTGCTCGGAATAGCATGTAACGGACTGTTTGACCGTTAACAACGCCAGGCACTAGTGCATCTAGGACAGGGATGGGCTCCTTGTCAAGTTTCTCCATGATGCTCTCCAAGTGCTTGTGCACGTATGGTTTCTTTGGAGGATGGGCAACGGCGAGCGCACACCGCTCCGATCCAGCTCTCTCGCATTCAGTGGCAAACCCAACAACCACCTCGTTGGCGTGCTGCAGCCAGTCCAGGTTCTTCGTCTTTGGGTTTAACCAAAATGCCCATCCTTCGCCCCATGCGTTAGGGTTGACAACTCCATCAATGATCATCTGTCCGACGCGTTCGGGGAACATGTTGATGTAGGTTTGGCCGAGAATAGATCCATACGAAAATCCCCAGTAGTTCAGGAGTGTGTCGCCTTGCGCGTGACGAATGAGATCCATGTCGCGGGCCACGGAGGCAGTCGACAAGTAGGGGAGGATCTTGGCGGCGTACTTGGCACACGACAGACTGCGGACTTGTTCGTGCGCCAAAGCGTTTTCGAATGCACCTGGGATGCTCACGTCAATAGCGCCGAGTCCCGCATCGAACGCGCGGTGCTTGAGCGCATCCGGGAAGCAGCGAATTGGTACGCTTTCCCCAACGCCACGAGGGTCAAAGCCAATGAGTTCATAGCGTCGGTCGAAAATCTCCGCAAGCTTTTCGCCTGCGCGCTTGACTAGTTCAACACCGCTTCCACCTGGAATATTAACCATCTGATCAGCACAGGGCCTCCAACGTGAGGAGGTACAGAACTGTCATTACATACCTGGGCCACCAGGGTTCACCAGGATTGAGCCGAGGCTCTTTTTGCTATCTTTCGCCGGGAACTTGATGACCGCAATGTCAATCTTTTCCCCATCCTTCACCGTGTGGTCAAGGGGAACCTGTAACTTGCCGCAGAAGTACTTGTCATGACAGGCTGACCACTCGATACGCGAAGGATCATGTTTTCCAGAGCCGTTTCCGTCCTTCTTCAGCCATCCAACAATAAGGACCGAAGCACCGAGGGCAATAAGCAGGACACCGGTCAATGCGGCAGCCGACAAGATGAATTTCCGCTTGGGTCCTGTCAATGCAAAACGCGACGTTGGAGGTGCATCGGGCTGGGCTTCATTGCCCAGAAGGGGTTGCGATTCGGAGGACATTGTGTTCCGAGAGAAAACAAACAAACGGAGGATGAAGCGGGCGGGGGGGGGGGGGGGGTGGGGAGGGCCGTCTAAGTATTTATAGGGAAAAAACGTCCAGAAGAAACAACACACTGGAGGGGAAACGCCTGTCGTCATGAGTTGTGTCACTGAGTGTGGCTGTGCAGTCACTTAGGGCAAACACGTGATGGTGCCCTGCGGATTAGAGCCTTGAACTTCCTGTCAATGCTAAAGGCCCAAAGCAATCATTGACAGCATGCTGCTGGAATCCCCCCAATGACATCGGATACGCCGCCATTACTCCTGCCACCTCTCCTCTTATCTCCTCCCGCAGCCTCTGACCGTGTGTCTGCAATATGTAGAGTCAGGAAACAGGTTCTAACAGGTCTTGAACTTTCTGTCGACAGCTGGGTCCGGGTTCATACCCCAACTGAGGTGCAGACCTACATGGTTTTGGTTTGCGGTGAGCATAGTGTGACTGATATGGCATGCTGCCCGCGGTAGGTTTTATTGTGCAGGGCGTGGCCTGTGCTGCTGCCTGACAGTGATGATTATGAGTACTGCCAAGCGGACCGGCTCGTGAGACGACCACCAGGCAGCCGCGTAGGGGAACTCTCTACTCCATTGCAAGCACTACTAGCACTACAAGGCCGCAACCGATGTATGTTAAATCTTAGAGAGAGAGTCCCTTGGAAGTTTTGGGCTCAAGGGTGTTTGCATCTCAAGGTCTTGTGGAAGGAGTGCCCAAGCCATATGTATCGGCATCGCACATCCGGTTCTCGATCGTTGTTGCTGAACGCAGCGAGGCGGGAATGGATGAAACTAACCCCGGCGCTATGTTTGGCGCAGCGGATGTTATTGGGAAGCGCGAGGCTGCTCGATCATTGCTTTTGGGGCTTCTCGTATCAGCGGGGTGTATTGTTGGTGCTGGTACAGCTTTCGAAATCAACGTACGACCGTGTCGCAGTCCGAGAACGCTGTTCTGTTTATTGATCCCAGTCCATAGATTCTGGATGTAGATCCGGGCGAAGCGGAGGTGCTGGTGACAAAAGCCACTCGGCTTGAGTTTTGCGCGGAGAGCGTCAAGTCAAACATCTCGGCGCCGCTGGCCAAATCATCCAATTCGCCAGACTCCCTGGATGCCCTGACCACGCGTATGGGTGACCTGTCATTATCGTCAAACGAAATGTTGCACCGTCCAGCAGACTCTTTGCCAGGTTTGGAGAAAGCCTACCAGGGTCTCATGGACATCCTCACGTACCCTCTGCTCTACCCTGAGATGGTCGAAAAGCTTGGAATTGAGCCTCCTAAAGGTTCGTGGTTTGAACCTTCTGACACATCAAACACAGAACTGTCCGCTGATGTCCGATGGTGAAGGGGTCCTTTTGCACGGCCCGCCAGGCGTTGGAAAGACATATCTTGTCAGCACCGTCGCTCGAGCATGTGGAGCTAGCATGGTAGGTCAATTGCGACACTCAACACCAGAGCGCATCCGATTGACCATTCGCTTCTTCGCAGCTTACCATCAATGGACCCGAGATCTTCGGCGCATACCAAGGAGAGAGCGAAGAGCGGTTGAGGGAGAAGTTTCAGGAAGCGCAAGCGATGGCCACGGGGCGGTCTCCTTGCATTCTGTTCATTGATGAAATGGATGCTCTCACTCCGCGGCGCGAGTCTGCTCGGTCGCATGAGAACCGCGTCGTAGCGCAGCTTTTGACGTTGATGGATGGAATGTCCTCGCGAGGATCATTGATTGTCGTTGGGTCCACAAACCAACCTAATGCCATTGACGCCGCGCTGAGAAGACCCGGAAGGTAAAGCATTGCCGTTGCGGACTCTGATCAAAAAGGTCATACTTATCTGTTTCACTATGTTAGATTTGACCGCGAGGTGGCAATCGACGTGCCGTCAGAAGCAGCGCGTCTCGCCATCTTGACTTCTCTGTGCAAAAGCATCCCCCTAGGAGCCGATGTAGATCTCACCAGCGTTGCAGCCGCAACCAACGGCTACGTCGGGGCAGACCTGGCGGCCCTAAGCCGGGAAGCAGCCATGGAAGCCGTTCGCCGCACGCAAACCGACTCTGATCTGCGACAAGTCAACAATGACTGTTTTCTGAAAGCGCTCGCGCATCTGGGTGGACCGTCAACCCAGCGTGGAGCAACCGTCTCAGTGGAAAAGCTGACATGGGACGATGTTGGAGGACTGGAAGCCGTGAAACAGCGACTGAGGCAGGCGGTGGAATGGCCGTTGATGTACAAAGACACGTACAAGAAATTGGGTCTGAAGCCCCCGAGAGGAGTGCTTTTATATGGCCCACCAGGGTGCAGCAAGACAACTCTTGTCAAGGTATGATATGTGTTTTGGCCCGAACAACGGATGCTCAGTCCTGACAGGGCCATGTGTGCAGATCATCGCCGCAACCTCGGGCGCGACATTCCTATCACTAAACGGTGCAGCCCTCTATTCGCCATTTGTCGGCGATTCCGAACAAGCCAGTAAGTCTGTCCGTTCCTCATTCAAAATTTCCTGGAAAGCACAATAGAGACTCATGCGCCCCTTTCTGCCACAAAGTCCGAAACACCTTTCAACGCGCGAGATCTGGCGCACCCTCCGTGGTTTTTTTCGACGAAGTCGATGCTATTGTCGGAAAGCGCGGATTGGACGGTGGCGGTGGTGGCAAAGGAGGAGATACAGTACAGGAACGCGTTCTGTCCACCCTACTGAATGAGATGGATGGCGTCGAGCTGGCCAAAGATGTCCTCGTAGTGGTGCGTGTTTGACATTCCTGTGCGGATTAGCAAACCATGCTGAAATAACGCTTTATGTGGATAGGGTGCAACAAACCGGCCAGACATGATTGACGCCGCGCTCATGCGTCCCGGACGATTTGACAAAATCATCTACGTAAGCCTTACAATCCTTTGAAGTTTGATGTGCTACCTCGCTTGCTCACCTTTCACTTCTCTTCAACGCGCTCAATGAAAAGGTCCCACCCCCCGACGCGACCGCCCGCCACCAGATCCTGCAAATATACACCAAATCCATGTCGCTTGCGCCCGAAGTGGACATCCAGCAGATTGCTGAAGTGCGCACGGTGCGATACACGGGCGCGGACCTCAAAGCCGTTTGTCGCGAAGCAGCCATGGAGGCACTGAGAAGCGGGCGAGATGCGGCGATGGTGGTGCGTAAATTACGAAAGAAAGGATGACAGTAAAAATGTGATAATGATCTTGATTCATTTGTAGGAAGTGCGTCACATGGAAGCGGCGCTTGCGGCTGTCAAGCCTACGCTCTCGGACGAAATGCTCGCGCAGTATCAGGCCTTTGCACAGCAATTTGGATCAGGAGTCGATGCTATGGCGTGATGTCTATTCCATTTTCTCCACGGGGAATGACGGGGTGACTACCATGATATCTACACTACGCGAAAGTAACCATAATTACGTGGTGAGCTCCTTTGGTGAAGCTCCTTGCATACAATAAGAACCATAGAGACACATGTTCTCAAGACAAGATGTATGTTTGCAAAATATGAAGCATATGCTCGAGACCCATGTCGTCGTTTCGGTGATCTTTGCCTCAATTTCCAAGCGTGCTGTTTGAATACAGCCGATGTCATATGGCAAACCCACAGGCTGCATTTGTCCCGTTTCTCCAACCACATGGTTCCCCCATTTCCGTTGGGCATCGCGGGCTCTTTGCTTCCCATCCAGAGTGTCCTCGGAGCATGATTTTACGGCAGGAGACGCTCGGCTTTTCGCACAACCTGGGTCAGTTGTTGGTCCTCTGGGCTGTTTTGCGATACTCGTCTGGGATTGCCAGAATGGCGCTCCGATTTCGATACCCACAGGTCTCATCGAACATCCCTGATATATGCGCCGATATATGTGACACCCAACCTCTCAGGCGACAGGGCTGCCCAACTTCCTCAAAATTTCACATTGAAGGAAGTTTTGCATCCACACGAGCTCTCCGCTTTCGGATTGTTGATGATTTGGAAGCTGGAGCCAATGAGCTCTTCCACGTAGTCCAGGGTGGAACCCGCGACAAAATCCATTGAGACAGAGTCGACTACCACGCGGGCGCCATCCAAGTCAAAAACGCTGCAGACATGGAGACCACCGGTTAGCTGGCAGATTACCATTGGGTACGACGAAGACGTGTATGTAAGGAAACCTACGTGTCGTCTGTATCATCCATATCGGTCGTCAGTTCCATTTTGTATTGAAATCCATGACAGCCGCCAGAATCGACGGCGACGCGGAGCATTTTGTTTGACTTTGATCGTTTGTTGATGGCGTTGATTCGCTGCAGTTGGGGAATAACAAAGAACAACAACCAGAGAAACGGGCAACGTTGGTGACATGACCCTTGCAGAGAATGGTAACAGCCCAGCACAGTACTTCTCTCACCTTCGCTGCACTATGTGAAACGGCAAGCTGTGGGATATTAGGTGATTGTATGGGTATTGAAGTGGATGTTTCTGGCGAGCGGGCTTCTGTGGATTCGAAGCGGGCGGCGCGTTGAGGTGGAACGAGGAATGAAGGTGGCTTTACGAGACCAATCGGGACTCTCGCAGTAGCTGTAAGCAGTGCCCGCGAGTATATGCGCATGGACGAGGGCCATTTTCGGTGCATTGTTTTTATGGAAAGACGCATGTTGTGCGTAACTTGTCAGGAGTTAAATATGAATGCATGCGAAGTTCAAACTCTTTTGTGACAAATTATTGACAGGTGACACGTCGATGCAAAACACAAACGGCACGCGGCTCATTGACAGTTTTTGCGACGCTTGCATATTATTCCTGTGACTAGCTGTTCTTCCCTCACCCGCTCCTCCGGTTCTCGGAACCCACATACCCCTGAACCCAAGGAGAGAAGGAGGAGGAGTAGGGAGGGCAGGCCTTTCTTTTTCCTTCATTCCAATGTCCCGTCTCTTTGTCTCCGCCGAACGCACTTCCCTCGCGCGTCTCGCACCTCCGCCACCACCGCCTGCACCGTCCTCTGGCCGCCCCACATCCTCGACCCCGACTCAACAACCGCTTTCGCTTGCCAGCACAGACGTCCCTCTCGCCGGGTACCAGATCTACACCAACACAGATTGGGTTGTGAACCGGGAGCGACTGTTCAAAACGTTTGCAGTGTATACAGGTCGCCCAGACCATGTTGCGCTGGTGTCGGTTGCGGAGTTTGGTGGAGCGGGAGAGGATGAGAGGATTCGGCGCGCGTTTGCGGATTTTGAGAAGGATAATTTGAAAATGGTAGATACTGGTATTGGGGTGATGATGATTGGAAACCCAGAATGGTTCAGCAAAGCGTCCAGGTAGGGTAACGTCGGGTCGAAGGTACACCGCAAAGGGGAACGGACAGGGCGATCTTACTGAGCGCGTTTTTGTTGTTGCATCATTAAAGCCCCTGTATAGCGGTCCCGGGCGGCGACTATGACCGCTACCTTCCCGACCTTCTTGTGAATATCAACCTCCGTCGGTTCGGATGTGGCGAACGGTCCCTGCTCTCCTACCGCAGTCCGTCCCAAGCCGTGATTGACAAATTCTATCGAGTGACTGGCATCGAACCGTCCTCCGACATCACGCTTTCTCAATGCGTTCTCGGTCTCGGCCAACTCGTACATCAAGCTTTGACAACACTCAGTATGCTGAACCGAGAATTTGGAGACGGCTTGATGTGCGACGCGACGCAAGCGGCGCTGCAGTCCTTCTACAACGAGTTTGGACCCTTTGATGATGTTGATATGCCCTTCTCCCCGCCTCAAGGGAGCGGCAGTGCCAATTGGTGTGATCCGACCTTGCTGGCTGTTGTGCTCAGAACAGTCGAGCACCTGAAACACAAACTTGGGGTTCTGGGCCATGCCGTCAAACCGGGCGCCGGGGCCGACACGAACGCAGCACTCCCACGCGCCATCAAACATTTCCAAAAGGCACATGGGCTCAAAGTCTCGATGGTGTTTGACCGCCGCACGATCGACAAAATCGAAGCTTTGTACCTGCGCTCTCAAACTCAAGTCCAGGCCGTCGCAGCTGTGTCCTCAACCGTGAATGTGTTGAGATCAAAAATTGAAGACATGACCGGCTTGCCGACTGCGTCTCGGCGCAGCGATGACCCGGACCGCGACGGGGTTGGACTGCATCTCTCCTCCCATGCTCAGAGCGCAGCGGCTATTGACCACCAGGACCTGGACTCTTTCTTTGCGGCGTGGGTCAAGAAAAACAAACGCCTGGAAAAGATACAGGGAAAGAAAAAGGTCCCTCACGGCAGCAGCGGAACAGCAGGTTCTCACTCCATTGGCCCAGCAGCGAAGCCCAGCACAGAGCCGCTTCAGACCCTCTCGAGTCGTTTGTCGGGATCTGGCCTCGCGGCCTCTCAAGGGTCCCCAGGCACCGCGTCCATCTCTCACACACCATCCCATCTCGGAGACGTCGTCACCCCTCAACCCGTCATCGTTATGGCCACAGCTCCCTCCACGGCCTCTCTGCCAATAACCCCATCCGCACTTTTAACGCAACACCATCCCAATATGACTCCGTCTGCTTCTCTTCCACAACACCACTCCGCCCACGTCGTCGACCCGACCGACACCGACACCGAAAACGACCCACACGGGCGGTTCCGAGCAGGAACCGGACGCGTCCTCCGCGGCCTCAAAGATTCCACTTCTCGCACCCTGGGCGGCATCGTGGGCAAATCTAAACTCGTCACCAAGGGAATGAAACATCTTGCCAATGCTCAAACACCACTATACCACCCTGGACACCCCGATATCGTCAAATCGGCCCGTAGTTCCGACGACTTGTCGTCCCCGCTCACACCACCCCGCGATTTGAACGACGACCCGGATTTCCTAGGTAGTGCAACCGAATCCGGCGCTGAAGACCGCGATACCTTCCCGACCACAGACATCATCAGCTACCACAACGCGAGCTCAGCGAATTTGGACCCTGTGACGTCCGCTCCGTCAGCCGTATACAGCTCCACAACGTCTTCTGGCGGCAGCAAGCCGTCTTCCCTCATCCCACCCGTGCCTTTAACAAGAGGCCGTACCCCTCCCCCTTCTTTCCCAGATACCTCAACAGCGCCGACAGCGAAAAGGAACGTGCGCCGTGCGAGCGCTGATAGCGCGCAACGGTACCGTTCCGACATGTCACCATCCCCCTTATCGGCCTATTTCGCCAACAATCCGCGCCCGACATCCCCAAGTCCCCGGCTCTCTTCTTCAGGCATCACACCCACAACACCACAACATCAAGCAGCATCGTCTACGACGAGCAGTGTCAATCCCGCAACTCCTTCCTCACCACCGAAACCCTTCCCATTTGGTCCTTCTGGCCAAACACCGACATCCGCCACTACCTCTACGGCAACCTCCCAACAACCTACACAACACCCACAACTGTCTGAGGAACCCGCCCCGCCCCCACCATTGCACCCGCACCTCCTTCCCCTTATCGCCACCCTCACCCGCCGCATCGAACACCTGAAGGGCACATTCCAACACCACATTTCCCCACTCACCAGCACCCTCGCCCAACAAACGACCACCCTCGCATCCCTCCTCGACGAACACGCCAAACGTCTCGAGGGAGCGGAAACGGCGGTGAACGCCGTTGTGGCCCGCTCGAGAATTCTGGAAGATGCCATCGAAAAGGCGGAGAACGAAGCCATGAGAACACGCTATGCCGTCGGGGTCGCACATGATCGTGTTGCGGAGGCGGAAGATGCGGTGCTCGGACTCATGGGAAGAGTCAGGGCCGTGGAGACGTGGGGGAATAAGAAGGGTGGGCGTGGAACACACTGAAGATGTGACATTGATGACGCATCAAACCTCTTACTCATGGGCCTTTACATACACATGGCTGCTTCTGTCGCCCCCTCTTCCGTCTTCCCTCCGCCCCGCCGATTTTTTTTGGCAGATCACCGTCTGTTTTTCTATAATATACCCTCGTTTTTTATTCTTCTCGTTTGGTGACTCACGCAGCTAATGTCTGACTCATGTGGCGCGGGTGGCGGGCATGCTAGAAAAATACGCTGCTGTCACAGTTCGCAGTTTCCACTCACCCCCATTTTCCTCGCCTACAAAACCTGCGTCGACATTGCCGTACGCTCTCCTGTCAACCGTCAACTCCCCAACCGCCAGCCCAGCAGCGAACCCACTCTATACCACTATCCACCCGCAGATCCCAAAAAATGACTACCTCACCCAGACGAACAATTCCCATTCCCGCAACGGACACGGCTCCCGAGCTCTACCTCACCGAACTCCGCGGCTCGGACGCCGACCAAATATTCACCGTCCTGTCAGACCCCATCAGAGGTCCTCAAATCTACCTCACAACCGGCAGCGTGCCATCCCCTTACCTTCTCAGTGACGCCGAAGCCTTTATCAAACGGAACCTTGACCGCCTAAAAGACGAAGGCCGCGTGCTCAACTTTGCGATTCGGCCGGATCCGAATGCGCCATTGATTGGTGTCATTGGCCTATTTGCCACCCGAGACTATGTTAGCGAGACATTACCTAACCCGGAAAATGCTTTCGAGATGGGTTATTGGCTTGACCCGGACCTCCGTGGTCAGGGTATTGTCCCCCGCGCCGCCCGGGTCGTGTTGAAGGTTGCGTTTGAGGAAGTGAAGATTGGCAGAGTTATGGCATGTCTGTTTGTGGAGAATGCGGGTATGTTGGCGCGAGCTTGTTCGAGGAGAAAAGGGGTAGAGAGCCTTTGACTGACGTCTCTGTCCACTATTCGTTCCTTGTGTAGCTTCTGCGCGAGTCTTGGAGAAACTTGGTTTCAAGCATGTTGGTGGCAAGACCGGCATGAAAGTACGGGAAGAATGGCCGCTGAAAGATGGCAAGGTGTATAGTTTGTCAAACCCGACCATCGAGTCTTCGTAAGACAGGACATCGACATCTGGGATTAATCCCTGGAAAGTGTCTTTTTTGTAGATTACAACTATAGATATACAATAAATCATTATGTCTGCAGTGCAGATATCATTACCCTTGACAATGCTTTGATAGTGATCCTTCTGATACTGATGATCATCGAAACTGTGGAGTAACGGGCCTCACAATTCATGTTGTCCAGCATCGGCAACCTGTTTTCTCAGTTCCGAGATTTCGTTCTTCAGCCGTTGGTTCTCGCGTTTGATTCTATGGATCTCAGCCTCCTTTTCAGCCTTGATGGCTGTCGCAACGCCATCGATCACTCTCACGATTCTCCAGCATCTCAAAACAATCAACAATCCCACGATCTCCTGCGCGGGCCCCTTGAGCACCAGCTCCAACACCAACGAACCGACCACTACCGCTGCATCGAACGCATGCAGCGGGTTGCGCAGGTAATCGCCGAGCCCGAGCGCGAACATCCGCAGGCTGTGCTCAAAACAGAACAGACACAGTATCGCGATGCTGAGGCGGTTCAGAATAACAATCCAGAGCGCTTCCTCATGGGCATGTTCATTGGGCAGTGTAGGGTCCTTATTGCAGTTGCTTTGTTGTTCGAGGAAGGATAAGATGATTTCGGTGATGACGAGAGCCAAGTCAACCAGAACGAGAGCAATGATGGCAATGTGAACGCGGTGCATGTCCAAGATTTCTGCAGCTCTATTTAAAATAGCAACAAAAGAGAGGAACGGTAATGATGGTTTGAAAGGCAGTCATCCCTACTCGTTTGTTCACATGCTATACGTAATTCATTCAACACTTGCCGGTGACGGGTGCGCTGGATTGGCCCATCATCATGCCGCCGCTTGCCTCTCCGCCAGAACAAGCGAAGAACTCGGGTGGCCCCGTCGTCGGCTGGCGGTGACTGTGGCGGCACGTCAACAATGTGGGCGTCGGAGGCAGAAGCAGTGTCCGGGTCCGGGGCGAGTGGCAACTCTGACATGTTCGGACGGGCCAGGCGAGAAATTGCAGAAATGATATGGGTGCGGACGAATATCGGTCTGGGGTGAGCGGAAGCCTTCCTTGGGTGATGTATGGGATAGTGGTGAAGACGGCTAAAAGAGACGAAGTGTCGTATGAAACCGCGGCAGGGTAGAAATGACGTCGCGCGAAGAAGGGCCGGAGGGATCGGAGGATTCCAAAAAGCCACATGGTGCGCGTTCCTTTTTCAAACTTGATTCTGGACTTGACAAACAAGCAAGAATACAAAACAGTAATGTCCTTGCACACTCGTCATCCATCATTCACTAGGAAAACCTTTGGTTGAGCCATTGTCCCGGGCGATACTGCATCCGTGCGGAAGCAAAGGAAGAGCGGTCTGTCAGTCGGCCCATCGATAGAATCCGGATGGAAGACCGGTACTGACCATGACATGAACAATGATGGGGTAGATTGATTGACAGATGAACAGATATCAAGAATATGCGCTCACGCCACAGGCATCTCGATAGCTATGCGACAATGCCTCGCATGCTTCAACGCATCTGTTAAATATCGGTACTATAGTTGCCATTATTAGACTGGTACTCGAGTATATATATAGGATGGATGAGTGGCTGGATCCACAATGCGCAGCAGACCCACCTCTCTCACCTTCCACTCTGTTTTTGTGAGAGAGTGTTTTTTGACATTGTCCGCCGTGTCGTCTTCGTCCCAGCACTCATAGACGAAACAAAGAAACAAACATACAACACACCACGCCATACTCCTTTGGACGACAAACTTCCTACAACGACGCATTGTAAGTAGCAGCAACTCTGCTTGTTTGACATGCGCAGTCTTCAACTGTTGAACGAGTCTCGGACCGCCCTTTTCCCCGCCGGGCTCGTCGAATCGTCTGGACGCTCGTTGGCCACCGTCGACCCAGAAACTGCAACAGTCTACTGCTCGGTCGGTAGCCGAGAGCAGAGCACAGTATACTCTGTCAATTCGGACAACATCGCCACGGAGGTCGCTTGCTTTCCGGATGGCATCAACGAAACAGCAGCACCCTATCAAGTCGTCGGACTCCAATACCTTCCCGAATCCCAGGCTCTGTGTGTAGCGCTAACTGGAGGGGATATTATACTGATTCAGACCGAGGATGGCGGTGCAGGACCAAGAGGATCGCAGGAGGTCGTTGGAACAGTAGACTCGGGGATTCTGTGCATCGAGTGGAGTCCTGACCACGAGTTGGTCATCATTGTCACCGGAACAGGAACGCTGCTTGAAATGACCAAAGACTTTGACGTGATCACCGAAGTGCCGATTCACGTCTCCTCTACGGGAGAAGCCGCGCAGGTGAATGTCGGATGGGGCCGTAAAGAAACGCAGTTCCATGGCTCTGAGGGCAAACAGGCAGCGCTGGCAGCACCAGCGGCCGCCACGGTGGGGAAAATGCTGGCCTACTCGGACGATCTGCGACCGCGGATATCGTGGCGGGGCGATGGATCGCTGTTCGCTTGTTCGGCGGTGGATCCAAACGGCGAGAAGCGGGTCGTGCGCATGTATGATCGGGAGTGTGTCCTGCAGTACACGAGCGAGCCGGTACCATTGCTGGAACATGCGTTGGCGTGGCGGCCGTCGGGAAACCTGATCGCGTCTAGTCAACGTCTTCCGCATCGACACGACATTGTGTTCTTTGAAAAGAACGGCCTGAGACACGGCGAGTTCACACTCCGCGACAAGAATGCCGTTGTCGTCGAAGCACTCTGGAACATTGACTCTTCCGTGTTGGCCATCTGGCTCATGTACCCCGAGGCCGAAACCGTCTCCTCCGTCGTCCAGCTCTGGACAGTCATGAACTATCACTGGTATCTGAAGCAGGAGATTCGGCCGACAACCGCCGGCGACCCCATCAGTGGCGTCAACTGGGATCCCGAAAACGCCCTCAGGCTGCATATCATGACCCGAGGTGGATCTTACCAGCGTACGGACTTCTGCTCCGATCACTTCATCAGCACGGTCCTCGCGCCGGACAACCCGGCCACCGTCGCCGTTGTCGATGGTGCCTCGGTCCTTTTGACCCCGTTCAGACACTTGAACGTTCCGCCACCCATGAGCGCACATAAGGTTACCCTACCGGCGCCTGCTGCTCATGTCGCGTTCGGGCCCGGAACTGCGGGTGACGACTTTGCAGTCTTGCTGTGTGACGCGTCAGTGCACTTCTACAAGAGTGGAAGCGCCACCAAGCCAGTCAAAGCCCCAAAGCCGTTGGGCTCCTTCAGCCTTGCCGATGACCCACAGGTCACATACAGACAGCTGGTATACGTGAACGCCACGACAGTAGCCGCTCTGGCCTACAACGAAAACACGAACGAGGACGCGGTAGCCACTATCACATTCGACGCCGAATCTTACAAAATAACAGGTACCCACACCGTCAGATTTGACGAGTATTCGCATGTTCGTTCGCTCTCCCGGCTGCAGTACAATGTACCTCTCTCCACCTTGTTTGCGCAAGCCGTCGATGGCCGGATTGCCGAGATTCCACTTGCAAACGATGCTGCCCCATCCTCGACCACCTTGAACCTGCATGCCGGTCTGCCAACAATGTGTCCCTGGATATCTGCCATCGACCTGCCCACAACGCCAGCATCCACAACCCGTGAACGAGTATACCTCGGTCTCAGCGGCCGCAACAAGCTGTACGCCAACTCCACCCTCATCTCATCCGACTGCACGTCCTTCCACGTGCACAACGATTTCCTGATCCTCACCACATTCACACACACTGCCCGCTTTATCTCTCTCAACGTACCCCTCTCGGAATTCAAGCTAGTAGACACATCCGCGTCGCCGTTTGATGAACACGTCCGCCGCGTTGAACGCGGATCCAAGATCGTCATCGCGGTGCCGTCCGACACTTCTCTCGTTCTGCAAATGCCACGCGGAAACCTTGAGACCGTGTATCCGCGCGCTCTCGTCTTGGCTGCGGTCCGCCGCGCCATTTCCAACGTCGACTACAGAACAGCGTTCGTTCTGTGCAGGAAGCATCGCATTGATCTGAACTTTTTGGTAGATTGTGATCGCCAGGGCTTTGAGAAAAATGTCGAGAACTTTGTGAGCATGGTCGACGACCCGGATTACCTCAACCTGTTCATATCGAGCTTGAGAGACGAGGATGTCACCATCACCATGTACACAGGCATGGGCAAGCCGGCCGCCGTCACCGCCGCCGCAATGGCAGCAAACCCCCAGCAACCCATCTCGGCCTGGGAACTGAAAAAGCTCGGCAAAGTGGAAGGCAAAACTAACGCCATCTGCGACATTTTCCGCACCGCCCTGCAAACCGTCTCGGAAACTCGCTACACCCACTCGATACTCACTACCGACGTCAAAAAGTCCCCACCCGACCTGGAGACCGCCATGCGCCGCATCCTGACCCTCAAAACCACCGAATCATCGGAAGTCGCTGACTCGGCACTCAAATATGTCATTTTCCTCGCCGATGTCGACAAGCTCTACGATGTCGCACTTGGAATGTATGATTTCCCACTCACCCTCATGGTCGCACAACATTCCCAAAAGGATCCGCGCGAGTACCTGCCTTTCTTGTCTGAGCTTCAGAAGCTTGAACAAAACTACCAGCGGTTCCGCATCGACGATCATCTTGGGAAACGTGACAAGGCCCTCGGCCATCTCAGCGTTGCGGGCGAACAGTACTACAACGACTGTCTGACTTACACTGCCAAACACAACATCTACAAGGCAGCCATGAATGTGTTCAAATCCGAACCCGCAAAGTACCGCGATGTCCTCGCTCTCTACGCTGACGATCTCGAGCAACGATCCGAACATGCCGACGCTGCCATGCTGTACCACATGGCCGGCAAAATGTCCCAGGCAATGCAACAGTATCGGCAAGCAGCGATGTGGCAGCAGTGTTTTGCGATTGCAGCGGAACTCGATATCCCAACCTCACAAGCTCGCTCCATGGCAATGGAACTCGCCGATGAACTCGCACGCCGCCTGCAGTTCCGCGACGCAGCTCGTGTCCTCGTCGACCACGCGAACGACCCCGCACGTGCCATCGATGTCTGCATATCCGGCGCTCTGTGGGACGAAGCTGCCCGAATCGCGCATTTGCCGCAACATAATTGCAAATCCCTGGTCGACACCGCCATCAGACCCCGCGTCACCGACGCCGGCGACAAAACTCTGGAAGACATTGCCGAAATGTCCTCGGAATTCGATAAACGAACCGACCGCCTCCGCCGCTTCCGCGAGGAAAAGGCGCGATTGGCCAACCTGGTCGCCAACAATGAAGAAGGACACGACCCGGCCCTAGACAACATTGACATGTTCTCCGATACCACCTCCATGGCCACCACCCGCATAACCGGACAAACCGGTCTTAGCAGTGTAGGGACTAGATCGACAACGCGCACCGCCCGCACCGCCCGCGCCAAACGGAAACAGGAACGAAAACGCGCCACGGGACGCGATAAGGCCTATGAGGACGAATATTTGATCGGAATGCTGAGGAAACTTGTTCATCGGACAAATAGCATGCGGGGTAGGATTTGAGAAGGGATAAACCAACGGCTGGTCTTCGGAGTGATGCTGACCCACCCTCTTTGTGGTTTTCTGTTTAGCTGATGTCCTTGCGCTCATCCGCGCACTCATGCTCTACACGCAAGAAGACAAGGCTCGGGCCGTCCAAGTAGCATTCAAACAGCTCATTACCAAAATCGAGGAAAGACTACCTGAAATCTTTAGCCAACCCATCGCAGTATGTATCTTGTCTTTCACTTTCGGCTCTTCCCTCTTTTTTGTTCAGATGATTTGGCTGATCAGATTTATTTCTTTGCGAAAGGCGTTGGAAACAGCAGAGGAATTCAAACAGCGCATCATGGACAGCGGCGGCGACCCGGCGCTCGCTCAAGCCCCGGTCACTAACTCGGAACCCCCACCGGTGCTGTCCGACGAGCCGTATGGGATCACGATCTTGGAATAAAAGGGTTGATCACTAGTGTATTTTCATGCATTTGTATTTATTTTTTTATTTGTATTTCACGGGACTAGCACATTCCTGTACTGTGTAAAACCAACACATAGGTCACACGCGTCCAGGCTCCCCGTTTCCCACACCCAAAGCAATAGCAGATCATCTTAACGCCTATTATCGTTTACAAACTCCACCACCATGGCCACCATCACCTTACCAGCGGAAAATCATATCCATCGTGGTTGATCATCTATGGGATCGCATCATTCTTCGCATGGACACGAGCATGTTCCACTCCCTGCTTCTCGTCAATAAAACATTCCACGCGATCGTGAGCAGTAGCCGCCGGGAAATGCGGGCATATGCTTTTCATTTGAATACAAATGCGACTTACCTCAACCTCAAGCGCTTCAAACATGCACTCAGCAATGCTCTCGTCGACCCAGGGGCTGTCCTCTACGGACTGTGCCTTGAACTGAGCCGCGAGCGCCGCGAAGTTGCCAGCGTGTACAAGCAGAACATTGCAGATCTTGTGCTCACCAATCACAAGCTCTTTGATAGCGTGATACGCACACTCGATTTCCCCATCATTTTTGAAACGGAACCCCAAGCCATGTCCTGCGCATCGTCACACGCCAAGCTGCTCGAGTATGTGCCGTTCACACCGAGGGCCGATCCTAATCCATTAGTATGTTCTGTTCAAGAATATCACTCTTTACGACATTATCGATGACCGCCTCGAGAAGTGGCTTTATGCTATCAAGATATTCTTCGCTTTTCTATTCAAAGTCTATGGTTTCCGAAGGAGGTATGACGGGACTCTGGAGGTCGAGACTTTGGAATTTGATCGGTATACGGATAACCTCGTGGAGATGCATCTCCACCATCAGCAGCAGCGCTCTATTTAGTATACATCAATACCCGTCTCCATTGTATTCAAGCAATATATGCCGTGATACCTTTTACTTTGGGGGCCGATTCGATTTCTAGGCTTTTCCTACGCGCAATAACGGAACGCTGGTAGTCAAAATCATCACATTACCAGGCGAATGAAAGTTCTCCACCCAAGGCTAATTATCTGTGGAATGTGACTCACAACGCCCTGGGCGGACCTAGAATGTAGTGCAAGCATTGATGCAGAAGGCATTGACTACAGTATTTATGTACATTGACGGGGTTCGTTTTGGAAAAGAAAGGGGATGGGAAGTGTGTCACTGTTGTTATTGGCCTTTGCTTCTGTTCCATGCGACGCAGTCGTCGAATTTGACGCCGGTTCCGCCAAACATGTCCAAGGCACTGTGAGGAGCACAATACACAAGAGAGGTTTTGAGAGAAGGTCGATGAGTGGGCGGGAATTCAGATAGGCGCGACGAGGGATGATGCGGTTGAGATTGCAGTCGAACGTTTACCTTCCGAACGTCAGGTCCACTTTTCCGTCCGACAGCTTTTCGACCAGCTGCAGATCGCCAGTTTCTACAATCAACAGTGTTCAATTTTAGTATTCGGAGATTTTGCAACAAACAAGTGAAACTAAGAAAACTTGTAATTTCTAACCTTTGCCGCCGCCTGCGTAGGTGCAGGGAATTGTGCACCACTCTCCCAGCCCTGAAGAGTGTCCAAACACTATGAGCCATGATCGATTTCCGTACAATGATGGTACGCTCAAGCACTTACGTTTGACAAGATCCTCGTCGATGCCTTGACAAAGGCCTTCGACGTCTGCGGCGTGGACGAGGAACTCGCTGCAGTATTGGGCCATGTAATCCAGGGTTTCTGAGAAAAGAGAGACGGGTTTGGTCAGGGAAATGTCGATGTTTGAGGTTCGACTAGGTTGGGGTGTGTAAGACTTTCTTTCTCCCTACCTTTGTTGACTTCGGTGTCAGTTGGGGTCTGCCATTTGTTCATGGCGACGATCCATTTGTCGCCGCGACGCTTGCAGCTGGGGGCAGAATCGAGGGTATGAGCGCTTGGATGTGGAGACGGGTTATTTTCGCGGGCATACCTGACATCGACGACGATGGACTCCTTTCCAATCTTGGCGCATAAAGCCTCCAATCGCGCGGAACTGAATTTTGCATTCGGAAACAGCCAGCTCGTTACAATCACCTAGACACAACAAAAGAAACAAACGACCCTCAGCCGAGGTTGTTGTTTGAGCCAATCATGGCAACGAAACGCGGACGATTGTGCTGTTGTTTTGTGGTTTGCTCACCAAATTGCGACGCATACTTTATGAGCTCCGGCATCGAGCCATTCCTGTGCGTTGTCAATTGTGATGCCTCCTCCGACTTGCAGACCTTTTGGCCACGCGGCCAAGGCTTCTTTGGCGGCAGCATCATTGTCTGATCCGAGTTTGATGACATGGGCACCGGAGAGACCGTGTGTGCGGTAGTTTGCGGCATAGTATGCTGGTGGATGGCTGCAAAGAGAGTTGAGGTTGTGTCAGCTTCATCGTGTCGCTAGCAACGTGATAAAGAGGCAGAGAAGTATGGACAGTGAAGGGTCCGTACGTTGCGACAAAGTTTGTTTTGAGAGTGGTAGGTTCGTCGCTGTTGAGAGATGCGCCAACGATTTGCTTCACCTGACCTTGGTGCAGGTCGATGCAAGGTCGGAACAGTGTCATGTTGAGGAGATCAGGAGGCGGCTTTCAATACTGGTCTCGGCTCTATCCGTTTCTAGTATCCTTCAATCTTCAAGTCGTAAATCTTCACGGCAAGCGCTCAAAGACAGTCCGATAAAGTCGTTGTCTTTCAAGCGGGATGATGTGCTTTGGACAGCGGAGTTTGGCGGGCAAAACGGGAAAAGCGGAGAGAGTGATGTGGCTGTGGAAGTTGATGAACATTTCCTTGTTGCCATGACATCTTCATCAAAACCGCCACGGAGCGGCTGTCTGCACGACATCATCCCCCACCTTCGATTTGCACGAGGACTTTACCACGAAAAAGTCCACCACCCCCCGCAGCATCCTTTAGCCGGAGAGTCGTCGACAGAGCCTAGACTTAACGCACGATCCCACCTCTCAATACCGTAGCAGCAGCCTCAGGAAGAGCTACATACGCTCCTTGCAAGGATTTCAAGTGTCTTTGGTTTCACCTGATCTTCCTCCTATTCGCCCTCCCGTTCTTCCTACTTTCGGCAAGCAATCTGCGAAATTCACAACGCCAATGACCTCGCAACAACCGCCCCCGATCGTCCAGTCTCGGCGTCCACGGCCCGCCGCTACTGCCGCATGCCCGTCTTGTGGAGTCACCCTGGAATTTTCTGTCCCCACCACAGCCCTTCCGTCTCGCGACGCTTCGTCACCCACTACCAGCGATACCTATAGTTGGGATCACTATCGCATACAGTGCTTCTCCTGTCTGGAAGTAGGCAAAATACTAGTTGATAAAGTTAGCAAAAAGCCAACACCAGATTGGAGAGCTCAGCGGGATGCGTCCGGAGCCAATGGTCAGAAGACGAGAGAGGCGGAAGGTGCCCAGCAGCAGCAGCAGCAACAGCAGCAAAACCAGCGCCAGGAACAGAAGCAACAGCAGCAAAAACCATCAGCACCGAAAAAGTCTTACGGGGGAAGAAAGGGCACAGGTGCGTATTTATTTACCCGACATTTCTGAACAAGGCCCGAAGATTGCTCACGTCTTTTGTTATAACGTAGATGAAGCGCCGCTTGACTTGGAATACTACGACCTCTTGGGAATAAGCGGAACGGCCACTGCTCCGCAGATCAAGAAGGCATACTATTTGAAGGCGATGAAGTGCCATCCCGACAAAAACCCTGATGATCCCACAGCCGAAGAGAAATTCAAAGATATATCGCACGCATACCAAGGTAAATCACCAGAAAGTTAGATCTGTTGAACGTATCGATGGGGTGTCTGCTCACAAGCTCGTTACCAGTTCTGTCGGATCCACAGCGTCGCTCACACTACAATCAACATGGAGTATCCACCAATGGGACGGAAGCGCCTTTCATTGATCCAGAAGACTTCTTCAAGCAGCAGTTTGGCGGCGATAAGTTCCTGGACATCATTGGCGAAATTTCGATCGCCAAGGACTTTGCTGAAGCTATGGCGGGCACGGGCGCGGTCGATCAGAACAAATCGAAAGAGCTGACCCCAGAAGAACGCGCCGATATCCGCAACAAGCGCGTGACGAAGCTAGTAGACATATTAACCCACAAACTCGCGCTGTTTGTCGAAGCGCTCCCCGCCGAGCCCCCGGTCGACAACGCATCCGGATCTGCTACCGCCATGCCCACCGCCGACTACGAGCGCGTCTCCGCCGAGGCTCTGGAGGCTTTCCGCGCCGTAATGGCCCTCGAAGCGGAGATGCTTAAAACAGAATCGTACGGTGTAGAACTCCTCCACGCCGTCGGCTACACGTACACGCTTAAAGCATCGTACTGGCTCGGCAAGATTGACGCCGAGGACGGTCCCGTTCTCAAACGCGCCTGGGGATTCGGCAGCCGCTTCGCCGGCGCCATGCGCGAGAAGGCTCACATAATAGGGGAAACGGTCGGCACGCTGCGCACGGCCATGGACCTGCAGTCTTCGTTCTCAAAATTGCAGGAACTGGAGAAGAAGAAGGCAGACAAAGAGAATGGCAAAGTGGAGGGGGAGAACGCTGCGTCACCAACGGGTGCCGACGGCCAGCCCAAGACAACAGAGCCCGCAACCCCCAAAAAGACCGAGGAAGAACTTGCTCAGGAGGAGCAGGAGCTTCGCACGAAACTTGAACACGAGGCCGCAACCAAGGGCCTTGAAGCCCTGTGGCGCGGATGCAAGCTCGAAGTCGAAGGCGTCCTCCGTGAGGTCTGCGACAAGATCCTCGGTGACGAGGAACGAACACCTAGGGAAACAAGACGTCGGAGAGGCGAGGCATTACGCGTCCTTGGACAGGTCTATGAGGCTGTGACGGCCGATCCAGCAACGGACGGCACAGCTGAGCCTTCTCGATGACCGCTGCTTTTCGTTTGCATATTCCCACTTTGCGCCACAATTTCATCACCGCAAGCATTCCACACCGCATCTCCACGTTACCACGAACCACCTCTTCTTCCGTTCTTCCTTTCGTCCCCCTTCCTTTCCTCCACCCCTCTTTATCTTTCACATCATCAGTATCGGATAGGATCATTAATTTAGCGGCGCGTTCTGTATTAAATATTTCTTTTTTTGGTGCATGGGTCAGCTGTCAGGGCATCAATACAAGATGCAGTCTTCAAAGGTTCTTCAGCAATGTTTTTCATTATTTTAGTTTTTTTTTTCCGGAACAAAATGCATCTACAAAAAGGGGTAGGACGTTTAGCATTGCGAGCTGAGTATCGGATCCCTGTGGGTTGCCAGTGATGTGAATCCACCTCAGTTCCCTCAGCGTCGGACGTCGCCTTGACGCTGCAGGGAGGGCGATTTTTGCATCTGGGTGTTGAGCTCAACCTGTACTCACGCTGAGCAGTTTTCCCACGCTTGGCAGTTTACCGCCTGCGCCAATCAATATTTAGGAGAGTCACCCAGGAGCAGTCTTTATCAAACATTTACATGCAGGCACGTAATACGGGACTGTAAACGTCATGTAGCAAGCTTTGAGGATTAATGTGGGATAGTGAAATAGATGTCTTGTCATTCCAAAACCCGTTACATGACGGTATTGCGACATGCCAATTGGCTACATAAGAAGGAAACATCGTCCGTGGGATTCCGGGCCCGTGCTGCAGCGTGTTCAGTTGGCAAACAGACCTTCAATCCACGATGTCAATTCACGTGTGGAATTGTCCCAGATGTTCCTGCTCCGCTTGACTACAAAAGAAGCATGGAACATCATCCGTGAGATTCCGGGCCCGTGCTGCAGCCTGTGGAGTTTGCAAACAGACCTTCAATCCACGATGTCAATTTACGTGTGGAATTGTCCCCAGATATTCCTGATCCTGATCCGCAGCCGGCTTTCAAGTCTGTGAACCTACCTCATCAATCGATGCCATGATTTCTTGATTTACCGGGGATGTATCCGGTAACCCAACCAGGAGAGACTATGTTCGAAGCCAAAGCCAGTACAATAAGCCTCCTGCGATCAGATTCGCAACTTAATGCCAGCACGCGTCAAATACACCGTTCATGGTCGCATGTAGCGCCCTAACCAAGGCCTGTAAAAGGTGCACTCAGTCAAGGTGCTATCTTTGCAACGCTGCAGTCTTACCTTACCTGATCATCTCCTCTGTCATTTTCGATGCTGGCCCGGCCCTGTCCGAGAACGTTGGATGCGTTTTTTCTCCGAGAACAGTATGCTATCGGAACCTTAGAAATGTTATCGGCATCAGTTTCACACACCTGGCACGTCTGAAAAGCGTTGAGTACAACCTTGCACAAAGCCTTTTGTCAATCCTTCAATCCTCCCATCGCAAGCCTCCACAGGTTGGACTTTCGCCTGGGATGACCACTTGCGCGCCTGCCTTATTTTACATCCTGCAGCAACGGATGGCCACCACAAGCCCCCCGGTTTGGACTTTCGCCCAGGATGACCGCCTGCGGCGCCCGCCTTGTTTCACATCCTGCAGCACGGGATGACCACCGCAAGCCCCCCAGGTTGGACTTTCGCCTGAGATGACCGCCTGCAGTGTCCGCCTTTTTTATACATCCTGCAGCAACGGATGGCGCCATATTTAACATCCTGCAGCAACGGATGGTGCCATATTTTACATCCTGCAGCAACGGATGGCCACCACAAGCCCCCCAGGTTGGACTTTCGCCCGGGATGACCGCCTGCGGCGCCTGCCTTGTTTCACATCCTGCAGCAAGGGATGGCCACCGCAAGCCCCCAAGGTTGGACTTTCGCCTGAGATGACCGCCTACAGCGCCCGCGTTTTTTTACATCCTGCAGCAATGGATGGCGTTATATTTTACATCCTGCAGCAACGGATGACCACCACAAGCCCCCCAGGTTGGACTTTCGCCTGGGATGACCGCCTGCAGAGCCTGCCTTATTTTACATCCTGCAGCAACGGATGGCCACCACAAGCCCCCCAGGTTGGACTTTCGCCTGGGATGACCGCCTGCGGCGCCTGCCTTATTTTACATCCTGCAGCGCGGGATGGCCACCACAAGCCCCCCAGGTTGGACTTTCGCCTGGGATGACCGCCTGCGGCGCCTGCCTTATTTTACATCCTGCAACAACGGATCGCCACAAGCCCCCCAGGTTGGACTTTCGCCCGGGATGACCGCCTGCAGCGCCTGCCTTATTTTACATCCTGCAGCAACGGATGGCCACCACAAGCCCCCCAAGTTGAACTTTCGCCTGGGATGATCGCCTGCAGAGCCTGCCTTATTTTACATCCTGCAGCAACGGATCGCCACAGCCCCCCAGGTTGGACTTTGGCCTGG
This sequence comes from Powellomyces hirtus, assembly GCA_025526995.1. Taxonomy (NCBI): domain Eukaryota; kingdom Fungi; phylum Chytridiomycota; class Chytridiomycetes; order Spizellomycetales; family Powellomycetaceae; genus Powellomyces; species Powellomyces hirtus. The sequence goes on along the minus strand of JAHLKG010000018.1, from coordinate 323,555 downwards.
GATGACCGCTTGCAGCGCCTGCCATATTTTACATCCTGCAGCACGGGATGGCCAGGGGAGGACGGCTGCCAATTTACATCCTGCAGCAAAGGATGGCCACCACAAGCCCCCCAGGTTGGACTTTCGCCTGGGATGACCACTTGTAGCGCGCGCCTTGTCTAATGTTCTGCGGCACGGACCTGGAGCTTGGTGCATGCTTGAATGGCGATTGTCGATATCCAGCGCTTCTACAGCGCAAAGGAAAAAAAGAAATGAGTTCCGGGGTCCCGGCTGTGCTCTAACAACAACGGATTGAAAACCTGGTGCATAACGGAAATCCGATTGGCGATCCTCGGAGCCTTCAACACTGCGCAAGACAACGACGCACAGTTTGATGTCAGATCAACCGCTCGAAGTATGCGAGAATCAGCGACTCCTTGCAACTACGTACCCAACCAGCTTGTAATCTTGTAAGTTTCGGATGAGGATGAGGATGATGCTCTCGACGGGAACTGGACGCGTAAGAGCGCGACGGGCCCGGCGGGGAGGGTTTTATAGGCAAAGGAGCCGATTTGCTTATGTAAAGATTAAGCGGATGAATGTGACTGTGCCATTGCTGTCGCAAGCAATTACATAAGGATTCTTTATTTATGCAAAGATACCTCGCGCCGCGACTATTTTATCTGCGGCCCAACGAACGACGACGACGACGACGACGACGACAAAATCGATCCCCAATTCTGCAACAAAACCAGCCATGCTTGCGCAGCAGACGTTACCTTTTTCTGCGGTCGTCCTCTGGTTGTTGTGGTTGTTGGTAGCAGCCGGTGGTCCTGTTACCGCCCTCATTCCCTTGCCTCTGGTGCCCTGCGCACTACCACCCGCATCCGCCAGCTCTGGCACTATTAATGACCCATGCTCAGCCTTTAACCCAAATGCAGCATGCACGCCAGCAATAGGGTCCACTAACTCGTCTCAACCTTACGTCTGTTCCCTTTCGCCTCCACAACAGGACGCAAGGAACGCCAATGCGTCCGTGCCGTCAGCCGAAAACCAGTATTATGTTCCGCACCCTGACCGGAACGGCTTTTATGACTTTAATAGCAGCATCTTTATGTCTTGCTGGTCCGAGCAGACCAACTTTGGTCAAGATTTCGGGAAACCGGCGCCTTCACCCATGTGTTCTACTGATGACCGGAGACAGCAGCGGCCGAACGCTCAAACAAGCAGCTGTCCGGCGGGATATACGTGCGTAACGCTCCACAGCACAGTTTACAACAGCGTCGCCAGCGACTGGAAAATATTTGGACCTGGCGCCGGGATATGCCTACGCTACCTTCCGGTGAACGCTACGTGCGCAGGCCCGAACGAGCCGAGTCAAGCAGGCACGGTGCAAGTGGATCCGGGCTTGGTCGTTACGTGGGGCAATCTAGCCGACGGAAACCCTTGTCAGAATCCACTTTCCAACGCCTGTGACGCAGAGTCTCGGCAATGTCGTGCGTTACAGCGGCTTACCGAAGAGGAAGCGTATGGGCCATCTGCTGCTGCTGCTCCCAAATGCAGAAGTCTGCCAACCGCCATCGGGACCTCCTGGAGCACTTGCCCCTGCGGGTCGCGATGCTTCAACAATGGAACGTGCGTGAAAGAGCCCCAAAGCGAACGTAACTTCCGTTCGGTGGAATATTCGTGTTCCGGCCCAGGACGGGATGACATGTGCCCCCTTGGATCGACCTGCATCCGTCAGTACAAGAATGAGTACATGTGCAGCAGCGCCTTTAGCGTACCGGCAAATGAAGGGTACTATGAAGAGGGCTCGAACCGGTATCTTACCTTTATCATCATCATCATCGTCAGCTGCATAGTCGGCGTCATCCTGCTATGCGGCATCGGATTCTACTGCGGGCGACGATTTCCTGCCACAAAGCCCAGGATACGAGCTAGCCTGTTCGCGCCAGCTGCCTCGTCTAGCAGTGGGGCGCTTGCGGCAACCAATAGGCCTATGAAAGTAGACGATACAGTTAGTTTAGAAGGCAACAAAGACCACACATACGTATAAAGCTAGAGCAATAGATACAGCCGAAATGAAGGCAGCTTATGGATTGCACATGTAAATGTATGATCAGTAGCATCAATATTCACCTAACACGAGCATAGATCGCAGACCCGTTCGCGGAGCATGATGGTCGCTTTTTCGCTTTCTGCACATTATCCAAATAACTTTAAGACTATATCTAATCACCAGACTCTAGCTAGCCAGGTCCATCTCTTGCCCTTCGTTTCCCCGCACGTTTTATAAATCACATCCTCAGCGCCTTCCCATCTGCCTGGCCCAAACAGTCGATACTGATGTGGGCAGAACGTGCCAGTCAACACCAACTTACGCAAGACTGGCCGGTTCCACCATAACGCCCGCGTGTCCACATTGCAGCCAATGTCCTTTGCTAGCAACTCCATGTATGGGAATGGGGGCACTTCGCATGTGCTTACGCCGCCGTGAATATTGTGCTTCACCCACAACGCGTGAGAGTCTATCTCGTCCTGCATCCCTGTCTCGGCCGGAAGCTTGAGATCCCCTGCGAAGAGGCGGGCAACCCACCGAGCTTGCAGTTCCGCGACCGCAGAGTGTGCGAGGCCGTGAATATGGCCAACGAATGCCAGGCCCGGATATGCTATGGGCACAATCCGCTTGTACAGCGAAAGAGTAGGCGAGTTGGGCGAGGCTTGACCGGTCATGGCGAGAGATGGAAGGAATGGGAATGAACGCTGGTATCCCGTGCAATAAATAATAGCGTCGATCTTCTCTCGTGTTCCATCAACGAACTGTAATTTCACATAGTTAGCCTGCTAATTGCAATGAAATCTGTGAGCTTGTCGCACCAACCTCAACTTCTCCTTCATGTAGTCTGGCAATATCGGGATGCGCTTTGACCTTTCCAGTTGCAAGACGCTCCCCAAGGTGATCATTTACGGTTGGATTGATGCTCGTCGGGTTAATGTTCGTACCAAGACCGAATCGACTCATATCGCCCACCATAAGGCGAGACAAGAATCGCATGAACATGTTGGTGACCCACGATGGAAAGCCAAATGACTTGCGAGACATGAGATGATCAAGAGGTTTTCCCATCAGCAGGAATCGCGGCAGCTGTGTAAAAGTCAGAATGTGTCAGATGGTTTCTCCCGAGCTCCCTACGTAATTGTGCTCAGGTCCGACGTACCAGCCATATGCCCCGCCGCCCGGATAAGAGAACCTTCTCTGCATTTCCTGACAGATCGACAGCGACATCCGCTCCACTATTTGCTACGCCAACAACCAGCACGCGTTTGCCCATGAATGGCTCAAATCTTACGGTATTGGAAATGAGAAGTCGGAAGTAAGGACCCGCGATGGGCAGCAACATCGGATTGGGGAGGAATCACTTACGATTTGTAGTTTCTTGAGTGTAAAACCTCTCCTTTGAATACATCCAGTCCCGGTGTTTTTGGCATGTTTGGAATCTGGTTTTGTCCCGCCGAAACAACAACACGATCGAATATTTCTTCCTTTGTCGCACTTGTGGCACTGCTCTGACTGACCACCTTCCAGCGGCCATGTGCCAAAGGTGTGACTGTGGTGACTGCGGTGCTGAAGCGTATATGTTGCAGGAGATCGAAGTGACTTGCATAACTCTTCAGATATTTCTCATACGCTTGGTGCGTCGCATAGTCTGGACAATCTATTTCAAGAACGATAGATGAGGCTACAAGCTAAGGCGGCAACTGTCAGGACTGAACGACGTACCGTCGGGGAAGGGGAAATCGCTGAATGCCATCTATCAAAGAGCTTGTGGTTAGCGGCATGACAGGACATGATTTCGAGTATGCACCAAGCTACCTGCGCCTTGCTCAAGTTCAGAACTGTCTGTCGCATGACGGATGGAGTGTCGGGATCTTCCGAGTATGCCCAAATACCGCCGACATTCTCACCTTTTTCAAAGACGCTGACCTCGAGGCCAGTGGCAAGAAGCTCCTTGCATGCCACAAGACCTGATACACCTGGTTATATGGCACAGAGAGAAACGTCAGAAAGCATCTATCCGCCATGGAGGTTTTCTGTCAACGGACCTGCACCAATGACGGCGATCTTCAACGACATTTTGTAGGGACAAATGGAGATGTAGAGTTGCTGAGGAAGGTGACGGGTTGTACGGGGGACGTGGTAATATTATTGTGTTAATCTCGTTTTCGATAACCAAGTTCCACTGAGTTCAGTCAAGGCGAGTGCTAGAAAGACGTAGAACGTTTGTGCACCCCAGGTCAGTGCTCACGGTGGTGAGGCTATGCTTTTCTCTTAATTCAGCCAATCGGAGCGCGTTACTGATGACAGAACAAGGCTGACATAACCGTTCTACTCACACCACCTCAAGCGGGGCGGTGCCACTCGCGTTGACGGAAGGCCGTGCAAGGCTCGACGAGCTCACCCTCCAAGCAGCTTAACCGCATATACAGCTTACTAATCGCTACCTGCATCAGCAACCAACTCTGCTGCGTCCACGCGCTCCGTGACAAGCGCTGGGCGGATGAGGGAGCTATGCAAGAGACGTATCGCAAGAAAAAGACAGCTGACGTTTGCTACTTGGTGGATTTTACAATGTCTATGGAGCCCTACGTGAAAAATGTCCGCGTGAAGACTGCGCTCATAGTTGATGATGTGGTAAAGCTGCATCCGGGATGGGCTTTGTAGGGTACATGGATTACGAACCTGGAACCGGAAAGCACCCGGATGATTTTCCGGATGATCTGGAGCTCTTCAAAAAAGAGACATAGGACGTGAAGGGTAAGGGCGTATGGGACTTTGCAGTGGCTGTGATGGGAGGCCTAGAGATGATCGTGGATGCTGGTATGAGCTGGGGGAACAAAGTGAGACTCATCAATCATTTTGGCGATGTACCGGCATGGATTACACTATCACTGCAAAGGTACTTGCAAGTAGCAGCAGGTTTCATCAACGAGCTCTTGCTGTCTCATGTCCTGAGTTATGTAGTAACTACCAGGGATGTAAGGCCGGCTAAGGTGCCAAGCGGCGGGCACACTCAAACGTGTGCATCCGCCTTAAACACGCAACCGCACCAACCGACGGGGGTTGCGGCCAAATCATCTAATGGTCCATTTTGATATACATTTGGTGCTTCATTCGTTGTATTCTAGATCACAGTCGCATCTGCATCTTTACATCGGGTAGCAGACATGTTGTCCTCTGAGGTCGAAGCGGCACGGCTCGTAGAAGAAGCCGGTAATAATAATTTATGAGGTGTTCCGTGTGTGCTCTCCCATTCTTCTTTGCTCTCTCTCCAAGTGCCCATTTTCACTTCTTCATCAACAGATACAGGTTCATGCCCACATCCAGGTCGTTTAGTTGTCGGTAGTCTCCTGATATGCACAGCAACAGACCTCCGAATGAAGCGTACACAGATCTGAGAAAAGAATATGATGTCAGATCGCGCCCAACGAATAGTTTTCGTGAGGAGGAACCCCCAAGCATAGGCTACATACACTTTCGACGGTCCATTGTCATCGTACTTGTACACTTTCCCGAACATAACATAGTCATAGTCGTCAGCGAGAGATCGTTCGTTGGAACGCCATGCATCTCTGCTAGCCGCGTTCAGGGCGTCGCCGGCTGCAGTGGGGTCGAGGGACAGCGTCGCGGCGAGAGCGACCGAAACTTTTTCGAATTGCGCGAGTGGGTAGATCTCCGTGTTTACGTCAAGTGTTATTTCGACGTCTCCTGTTTCGCTGAGCGCTGTGATGCGGGAGACTGGCACAAAGAGACATCAGCTCAGGAAATGGAATGAAATGTGAAGTAGGGACGAGCGGTTTTACCTCTGTCGAACTTCTTGCCATATGGATCGATTTCCTTCACTGTGAAGGTGGCGTGGAATAGCTGGCTCTAGAGGATGACAACAAGGAGGTGAGACAAGGGCTTCCCTTCATTGCGGGCTAAACATATGCTAGACAAAAATGCCGAGACCAGTCGCTTGGAACCTCGTTAACCTTTCAGGACCATGCGGGCATGTTTTGCATACCTTCATAGTGAATGTGTGTGTTTTGCGAAGGAGCAAGTGACTTCGACAACGCACTAGGAAAAAGCTCAGGCAATGGGAAGACCGCTGGTGCGAACAGAGGCGAGTCGCGCTTTGGCAAGCTGTGCCACGACTCTTGGTGCCACGGCAACCAGGTGCGCAGCAGCTCATACTAGATTCAGCTCGACATCCTCAAGGCTGTTCCTGGGCTTCGACATTGGACCCTCTGCATTGGCGGGCATACAACGGGAACGTTGAGGATTGAATTGACAGGCATCATACGGCCCTTGCCTGCCAGCAGCTGCGTTTTTTAGTTTATCTAGTTTCTGAGTGTGGGACAACATGGGTACCACGGTTCTCGACGAGCTCCGGGTTCCGGCTCCATTCGTTTCCTATCAGGTAGGGTGCCAGACACGCTTAGTGAACTCAGGAGCTACTATGTACCCATTTCTAACCTTTTCGGTATGTGGTCCAGTGTCCCTGCCATCACCTGGACCCGCGCTATGAAAATGATGAAAGTGGTGATCTTAGCGTCGACGCGGTCACCGACCCTCCTCGCTCTGCCGACATCTTGAGCCTCTTCCCTGTGGCCCGCCTCTACTACTGTGAACACTGCCACCGGATATGTTGTCCTGTATGCATTCAGGAAGAAATCGCTTGCTACTACTGTCCGAATTGTCTGTTTGAGGTTCCGACCGCCTCAGTAAAGGCCGAGAAGAACAGGTGAGGAGGGAGCCCTGCGAGTTTTGACATCAGAAGTGCAGCCCTTTTGATGCAGATGTGCATGCGCCCGCAGATGTGGACGAAATTGTTTCGAATGCCCGGTATGCGAGAACACATTAAACGTCGTTTCGATGGTCGACCCCGCGACCCCCGGTGAGCCAAATAGCCCAACTGCAACAGCGGCCGGAAACACACATTACCTCACATGCGGGGCATGTCGATGGGACTCTCTGGAGATCGGGATGCAGTTTGATCGTCCCACAGGGCTTGCCAGTAGGTTCTTCTCCGAGCTGCGAAGCTTACGGTGCACACAATCCCGACGCGTAGACCTTAGAAACTGAACACGCAACAACTCAGCACAGCTGCAGCCGTTGGAGGAAGCGCGCAAAGACGTTCAAGAGTTTGAGAACCTACGGCAACATTTTGAGAAAGTAATCAAGGTCAAGGACACGGCCAGCACTGGGCCCGGTGGGCTTCTGCGCGGCTTGTCCGGCGGTGGGCTCAATCTGCCGTCGTCTCTGCTGGCAACGATCCCTGGTCTTGCTTCGTTTGCCTCGCTTGGGCGTCGCTCAAGTACACGCGTTCCTCGGGAAACTAAGCTGGAGAGATATTCTTCGTCGGTGGAGGTATTGCAGGACACTGAAGCTGACTGGGAGTATCTGCTGCGAAGTGGATCGGCGGATGGTGAGGCGACTGTTGCATGTTCCCCGTGAACCGACATATTGCTAACTGTCTCGTGCCACGCAGTGACAAGTTTACAGCAGCGATTACATCAGCCAAATGACAAAGTCATCGACAAGAAGTAGGGGTCCGGCCTTTGCACAAGGCAATGAATCACCTCGAACTCACTCGATTGTATTCTCAGAGCTCTATACCCACAACGCATACAACTCCGGACGAAGCGCTCAAAGAGATGTCGAAAATGTGAACACATTGTCGTCAAACCGGAACACAAAGCCCAAAGCACGCGCTTCAACATCAAAATGATGGCCATGTAAGCCTTGTTACACTTATCACCATCAAATGTGGATGCACTATGCTCATCATTATTCTATCATCAGGAACTATATCCCGAAAATCACCATCGCACATCCGTTTCCTCAATCCTTACAATGGAACGTAGCTAGCAGAGTCGTACTCAGATTCACCAACCCTCTCGAAGTGCCTGTGTCTATAGCGCTGGCGACTACGCAGAGTTTGGTAGGGCAAAATGAGGGTGGTGATGAACATAGTGATATGACAAACTGTCAGGTATGTGCTCTCGGTCCTTCTCTACAGCCATCGTAATTGAGCTTGATCTCAAATGCCTTCAGGTGACCCTCCTAGCCCCAAATTTCACGATCGATGCCGCCAAGGACATATGGGATTACGAAGACGAGGCCGGTACCAGCGACCAAGCTTCTAATGTTGTGGGTGTGCATGAACGCGCCAAAAACTTCACAAGCATCATTGTGCAGGTCACACCGATACTTCCGCCCTCATCATCAGCACTCACGGTGCCCATTCAGGTATGTCTATTTGATCTTTCGTATCAGTTCGGCTGATCATCCATACTGCTTTCTGATCCTTTTGGCTCGTGTAGTTTGCTTTGTTGGTGCATGTGCGACCGGCTGGACCTGCTCCGCCTGCATTGGCGACAGCGGCTACCGCAGCTAGCGATGTCGACACCAAGAGTGGCAAACGGTCTGTCAGACCGCTGGCATTCTGGGTAGCTGTGGGATTGGGCGATCTGTAGCCATGCCGAGTACGCGTCGCATCTGGCTGTGCTGCGCCAGCTGACGTCACAGAACAAGCCACAGAGGGGCAAGCGATTTTCCGCCAGGGGCTGACAGGTGGCATTTCATTGCGAGACCCATCTTTTGCAATATAGACATACCACCGTTGGTTGCTCATACTACTTGCACGTCCTCCTCTACATTCAAAAATACCCAGTTTCAAAATATCATGGCAAGACTAACCCGATCTACTACAAAGGCAGCTCTCATCAACACTGAGGGGAGTCCAGCCACAGCAAAAGAGAATGCCAGCGTTCCATTTCGCAAACGCAAGTCTCGAAATGCCCCAGATAGTTTGAAGAGCGAAAAGACTGCGATACGTCAGCGGGATGATGTTGAGGTATTGAAAGCGAAAGCCGAGGCCAACGACGAACCGAACGAAGGTGGACCATTGAAAAGATCCAAGCGTGCGGCTACAGTAAAAGTAGAATACAATGATGCATCACTCAAAATAGAGAAACCGACGAAAACGAAGTCATCCGTTACCAAAAAACAGCGGCATATTGCAACTTATGGACAAGACCCATTCCCCGAATTCAAACGCCCAACAGTCGCTGAATCTCGGGCTGTCACGAAAGCCCTGGGCAAACTGCATGGGCACCCGCGGCGACCCGCACAAGCATCCCTTCCATCCAACCCATCCGCCGCCGGGTGTGGTCAAGTGCGCACTGTCCTCGACGCCTTGATTCGGACGATCCTATCGCAAAACACCACATCCGCTAACTCGACCCGCGCATGGCAGAATCTGTACGCCAGGTTCGGGGCGGGAAATGGCGGTGATGTGGCAATGTTTGATAACATCCGAGCGGCAAATGTCGGGGATGTGGAGGAGGCAATCAGAGCTGGGGGCCTGGCGGCTGTGAAGAGTAAGGTCATTTACAATGTGTTGAGTATCACGCATGAGAAGTATGGAACGTGTTCGTTGGAGCATCTGAGGGAGGCGGCGGACGTGGATGCCATGAAGGAGCTAATGGAATTTGATGGTGTCGGACCCAAGACTGCGTAAGTTTAGCAAAGCATTACTTCTTCGAGCCTTTTCAATGACTCGCACATACTGACAGACACCATAATCTGACAACAGGAGCTGCGTCCTTCTCTTCTGTCTCCGTCGTGAGTCGTTCGCCGTAGACACCCACGTCTTCCGCATCTCAAAAGCATTGAACTGGGTGCCCGCCAAAGCTGACCGCGAGCAAGCGCAGGCACATCTGGATGCCTGCGTACCCGAAGACATCAAGTAAGCGCGACTTTTTTATTCTTACTCCTCATTCCAGCACGGATTATTGAGATTGTTCCTTCTCACATAGATATCCGCTGCATTGCTTACTTGTCACGCATGGCAAGTCTTGCAAAAACTGCGCTGCAAACGGTCGCCTTTCCAGACCAGAAAGGGGGCCGTGCCCGCTGAAACCATTCCTTGCGTCCAAGCCCAAATTTGTGGATGTGCCGGAAGACATTGAGGAGAGCGATGCTGATGTGAATGTTAAGGAAGACGACGAGGAAGGCGACGAGGAAGACCATGATGACGCCATGAAAAGCGAGCATACGTCTCTGAAAACATTGAAGGAGGAGGAATCCGATCATCTTGACTTGACAGTGAAGCATGAGAGTGTAGAACTGAAGACGGAGGCGGACAACGAAAAGTACCATGGGTTGTAGATAATCACATAGAGATATACATTGAGCCCACGCTTTCTTCTGGGATACTCCAACGATCTGATCTTCTGGATAGGCTCTTGGACTGTCACAACAGTTGCAATGGAAAAGTGACAGGATGAAGTGTGGCTGTGGATGATGTGTCACATGCTGCATTAAGGATCGGAGGCCAGTCAGTTGCACCATCGCAGCCACAGATCCCGCCCGTTCAATCATTCTAATAAAATTCACAGATTTCCATGTTTTCAAGCTGAATTCAATTCGTCTATTCAAGTCACGATCGTCAACCCTTGTTGATCCACATGCCATGTCCCCACCACGGCGGCTGCCACCGGAGCCTCTTCCCCAGGTCGCCGCTGACGAGCTCGCGGCGCTCCGCGCAATCTACATGGACGACTTCCAAGAACTAGAAACAGCCCCTACAACAGCGTGGAACCTCCCGCCCGTTCGCACCTTCTCCATAGTACTGCAGCCGACCGACGTTGACCTGTCAGACCGGTGTAAAGTTCGGTTGGAATTCTCGTTTGGAGCGCGATACCCCGCGACACCGCCAAACATGAGCATCAAGAAGATCGTGGGCGTGTCAGACGCTCAACTTGCGGCGCTGTTGGATGGGGCGAAGGAGTTTGCGCATACGAGGAGGGGACAGGAAATGGTGAGTCAGGCCGCGCGTATTGAGATGACATCTGGGATTATTGCACACTGAGCGGAGTGGGGATACAAGAGGTGGACGACCTCGGAGGGGTCAGACGGGATAGCGATTATATGCGTTTTTATTTTGTATGTCGTAGTCATCACGCATTTTGTTGATTCTGGTCTCTGTTTTCAGATATTTGATATAGCTGACTTTATTCAAGAACAACTGAGTCGGAACAACGCAGTGATACGTGGGATCAAACAGGTCTCTTTCTTCGAACAGATGCAGGACCGTCGAGAACAAGACGAAAAGGCTGAACAGGAGAGGGCTGATCGGGAACGTGAACAGCACAGACTTATTGAAGAGGAGATTATGAAGGAGCAAAATGAAATGCTGGCGTCTCAGATACAGGAAGAGATTCTGAAGAAGCAAGCGATCATTAAGGAGGAGAGGGAGAGGTGGAGGAAATTGATGGTGGAAGCTGACCTTTCAAATGGCGGAAAGATGCAATCAAAATCTGCTTCGCCATCACCGACATCTTCGGAACCCCAAATGTCGCTCGACTCCATCACAAAAGGCCCGCTGATACACCGCGGGCTCCTGAGTACCCTCCACCTTGCATACGAATCTTTACCAACGCCCACCTTTCTACATCAACAACACTCGGCGGTGATCAAAGAAATCCTGGTATCCAATTCCCATTATTTGTCAGGCGAAGGAAAGAAAAAGTTTCTCGACGTTTGCACGGAAATACAACAGAAGCTTGTCTCAATAAGACATCCACACATCGTGTCCATTTTTGACTCTTGCGTTCTTACCATCCCTGTTCCAAAGTCGAATGTGGGATCACCCATTGCCCCGACAACACCAGCCGTGACCGCTTCAACCGTAGGCACCCATTGGCGACTCGACATCTTGCTCGAGCACTGTCGAGGCGGTTCTCTTCAGGATCTCATTGCTAAAAGTGGAGGAGTGAGATTGTCAGTCGCCACGCGTTACATGAAACAGCTACTCAAGGCAGTCGCCTATTTGCATTCTTTGAATATCATACACAAGGGTAAGTGTTTTTGTACGATACTGCAAAATGCACCCGCATTGAAGAGAGACATACGGTATCCGAGGGGAATCCGATTGTATCCATGCCTTTATTGTCTGCTCTGACTTGGCAGTGAATGACATGGTAGATCATATATGAGAATGCGACGGGATATCCTTTCATATGTGGCGACCTGAGATTCCAGCACCGTCTTGATGTTAATTTTTTATTAAGCTGAACGTTTGCATAGATATCAAGACGCGAAACGTTCTTTTTGGTGGGGGAAGCGATCCTGACCGGGACATCAAGCTTGCAGACTCGTCATATGCGCGCAAGTTACTGGACTTGCATAAAACACGGTCTTTGCACCACGGCCTTGCTGAGGAGATACGCAAGCCAAAAGAATGGTATGGCTGAGGAGGTCTTATATTTTCTGATTGGATGAAGCGTTCTCAAAGATTGTCCCCTCCAGGATGCCACCTGAACTTGTGCAACGACCTGGTGTATACGGACGGAAAACCGATATTTGGGTATTTATCCGTGCTGTTCTCGAAGTCTCATACAGAAAGGTCTTGCTCACATCTGTGTTAGAGTTTGGGGACAACTTTTCTCGAGGTGACTACCGCATAGAAACCCTCATCTTCAGCTAGTGATCGCGAGGTGAACGAGGCAATCATACTGGTACGCAACAAGTTTACCAAACTCTCCTTTGATAGATGATCTTCGGCCCGGCAATGTATCAGCACGCTTGTTACGAGGAACTGCAGCCTAAAGGTAGTTTTTTCTTTTGTGGCCATGCGTACTGCACTGAACGTGCAAAAGTCTCCACAGAACGTGCGTTTTAATTGTATTCTCAAATAGTCAAGATTTATTCGAATGACCTCTCCGAGCTTGTATCTCGGATGCTATCCAAAGACCCGAAAGATCGTTCCACTGCAATGGAGCTAATCGAAGATCCCTTGTTTGCTGACGACGCATATTATGACCTTCCTGTCGCTCTGGAAATAATGAAGAGTTCGTCCACAGCGGTCAGGAGTCCCGCAAACTCAGCTTACAAAGGGCCCCCAGTGCCGACGATTCCATCTACTCCGCAAAAATCGCCGCTGGCAAGGACGGATGAGGAGCACAATATCTTTGAAGCTCAGACTCTGTCGCGATATCGGTTGGATTTCGAAGAAATCGAATTTTTGGGCAAGGGCGGGTTTGGCGAGGTGGTCAAGGCCAGAAACCGGATAGACGGGCGCTTTTACGCCATCAAGAAGATCAAACTGAATCCGAAGGATAGAGAAGGCAGCAAAAGGATTCTCCGCGAAGTTCAGACTCTCTCTCGCCTTCATCATCAGTTTGTGGTCAGGTACTATCAAGCATGGTTTGAAGATGCGGCTGGAGGAACCTGGCGAGACGACTCGGAAGACGCCTCCGAATCAGACTCGGAATCCGAAAGCGGCAGTGACACGGATACGTCCGCAACGTCCGACACAGGCGATATGCTGATGGATGCGGGATTCAATGACGATTGGCTCTCGTTTGATGACCAATCCAAGTCGAAAGGCTATTCCAACATCTCAATCTCTTTTGGCCATGGGAATGCTGGCGGAGACGACTCGTTTTGCGAAGATGATAGCAGTGATCCAAGTCCCGGAGCTAAAGCTTTGTCACCTCGTGGCATCAGAAGCGACCAGCGAGCTCCAACCACTCGGCAGCCTAATAGGGTCCTGTACATTCAGATGGAGTATTGTGAGAAGAAGACCCTACGAGACGAAATTGATGCGGGCGTCGATGACGAGGAAGGATGGCGGCTATTTCGCCAAGTGCTTGAAGGGCTTGCACACATCCACTCTCAGGGAATGATTCACCGCGACCTGAAACCGAGCAATGTCTTCTTGGACGCCAATGGGAACGTCAAGATCGGTGATTTTGGACTTGCACTTGCGAGAGAAGATGTGGCGCCCGGTGCAACTAGTGGTTCTGCATCAAAGCTCCCTATCAACGGTATTGACATGGGAAGCGTCGATCCGGAAGCTTCTTTGACTGGAGGTGAGATGCCGTTAATGACAGCGGGGCCTGGGTATCACAGATATACCATATTAAACGACTCTTGCCTCCCTCCTTAGATGTGGGAACACCAGTGTACGTTGCTCCTGAGATTGTTGGCAACAGTGGAAAGTACAATTCGAAAGTAGATCTATACTCGCTCGGTATCTGCTTTTTCGAGATATGCTATCCATTCAGCACGGGAATGCATCGGGCATTGGTCCTTCGGGACCTTCGCCAGCCGTCCGTGATCTTCCCAGAGGACTTCGACAACAAGCGCTTCGATGCCCAAGGCCAATTGATTCGGCTGCTCTTGAACCACCTCCCGAAGGAACGGCCCAGTGCAGTTGAGCTTCTCCAATCTCCGTTGCTTCCGCCTAAACTGGAGGAAGAGTACATCACCGAGGCTCTCCGCTCCATCGTCAATCAAAACAATCCCCTCTACTACTCCAGACTGGTTACGTCGCTGTTTAAGCAGAACACAGATCGCCACAAGGACTTCACTTACGACTTCAACAGCAATGCCCTCAATATTGATCAGCTGGTTGGCTTAGTCACTACGCGGTTCCATACTCATTGCTTGCGAGTCTTTGGACGCCACGGCGCGATCGAGATCCGCACTCCGCTCCTCATGCCCAAGCGGGACGACCTGTACTGCGAGGTTGCTGGGAAAAAGGTTGTGGAATTGGTTGACTCAACTGGATGCATCGTTCATCTTCCTTATGACCTCACCGCACCGTTTGCACGACTAATATCGCGGGTGTCACAAAATGTCGGTATCTTGCCTCTCAAAAGATACTCGATTGATCCGGTCTACAGATGCAATGCTGTTGGCGGGCAGCCTAGGACCATCCTGGAGTGCGATTTCGATATTGTTACTAGTAACCTGGGAAACATGTGCCCGGATGCGGAGGTCATCAAAGTGGTCTTCGAGATGCTCGAGTTTTCGGCAACGAAATACAGCAACGTGAGTGATTTTGAGATCCGCGTGAATCACAACATTCTACTCGACAAAGTGCTCGACTGCTGCAATATTCCCTCCGACCCGGCTATTCGGACACGAGTTTGCCACGTTCTTGAACAGCTCAAAAAACCAATGACGTGGTCCCAGGTCCGCGGCCACCTCCTCGCCGCGGCGCAACCGGATCAAGCAGCGGGTGTTGCTGGTTTTGGTGCTGGTATCTCGGCAGATTCCGTCACCTTGCTAGAGAAATTCCATCATGCTGAGGGCGAACTGCACACAGCTGTCAAAGGGATCGAAGCGTTGATCGGTGGACATGCAAATAAAGCTTCGACCGCCGCTTCCAAACCTAGCAATCTGCAAATCAGTGAGGTACTTGCGCAATTGCGGCTCCTCGCCTCCCACCTTCGCCACCTGGGGATTAGGAATCGCTTTGTGCTTGTGCCATTGCTTGCGTATAATGCAAGTCATTACCGCGGTGGAATTATGTTTCAGATTGCGGTCGCTGGGAAGAAGAAACTGGATGTGATGGCTGCTGGCGGTCGGTACGATCACTTGCTGACGCGGTTCAGGTATCCATTTGGACCGAACAAGAAACTACATGCTGTTGGTGTGCACTTTGGTAAGTTCAGGAATTTGCGGCGCGCTCTCTACGCATACAACGTTTTGACTCCTGTCCCTCAGCCCTTTCGAAAGCGATCTCAGCAATCGTAGCCGAACATGCGGCTCACCTCCGCTCCCACTCCAAGAACACCCGCGCAACCAACAGCAGCAACGAAGACCTTCCCGCCACGCCCTCATCCGCGTCATCAACCAAGTACCCGCCATTCGGGGCGACAGCGACGGCGCATGTACCACGCCGAGCCGATGTTTTGGTGGTGTCCTTTGGAAAGCAAGGAGGAGCTTTTGAAGAGCGCATGACGGTCATCAGTGATCTTTGGAATGCCGGCATATCAGCCGACATGGTCTATCACGACGTAGAATCCCCACAGGACGTCATGCAAATGGCGGAAGCGCATGGCTATCGGCTCTGCATTCTGGTCAAACAACAGCGAGCGCTCCTATCTGACACGGCGATGAGCATCATTAAAACCCCTTCTGGTAAACCCGGTGCCGCCAGTGTCACCTCGTCTACTTCATCACAAGCACAACCGCAGCAAGATGTGAAGAGCGGACTCATCAAGGTCAAAAATCTCACAACACGCTTTGAAACCGAAGTCTCCCGATCCGACCTCGTCTCCCACGTTCATAGTGAGATTGCAAGCGGGTCACTTCATCATAATCACTACAACCACTACTCCCATCATCACCAGCAGCAGCTTCCCCATGGCTCCAGACCGCATCGCCAGCTCTCTACTGGTGATCAATCACAGTCTGCCTCCGCCTCCGCGACTTCTTCTTCGTCTTATGCGTTCAGCAAGGATTCCGATGTCGTCGAAAGCGGTGGTCACGATCAAGCTGGAGGAGGTGGCGGGACGGCAGTCATAGATCCGGATCGAATGGTAGTGCTCCAGGCGCCATGGAAGAAAGGGAAGATAAAACACAAGGATAAACTCATCACTATCGAAAAAGGTATGGCGATGCCGCCCTTGCTGTTCAGGAACTCGTCGTGTGTTTGACATGTGCTGTTGACTAATCATCTTCGGTGGTTTTTAGCTGCACACTCGATATCTGGAGAAATTTCCCAGCTGCGCCGCGGCACTGTGTTCGCTCTCGACCTGTCGGACTCGGTGCTCCGTAAACTGTGCGACACTGATCTGCGAATACCCGAAGATCACTTCAGACGCGCGTTCGATGCACTGCCATCAAACCAGCGAGAGTGAGTTCGATAACACCAAATAACACAATAGAAGGACATCTTGCTAATCATATCTTCTGGTGATGTAGGTACCTATGCCAGGTCAAGCGGCAGATTCTCCGTCACAACACTGAAACAGGCCAAAAACACTTCTGGGTGTATTCCGCAGTCGACCATGTTTCTTATCTGTACTCTTTCGAGTGACACAGCATATGAGCATACTAGCTACGCCCACAGGATACATTCCCAACATTCGAATCAATTTGTATACTATCGATATCCACTATATAATGACAATAAGTATGTACATATTTGCATCTCTTGGCTGGCGAGCATTTGCGAACAATTACGCTGTGAAACGTGCAGGGAAATTCTCTGGTGTTCCGTCATAGAAGGACGTGACGTACTCCACTGAGTTTGCTGACACCCTATCAAAGTACGTCCTCTTCGTCCTCTTCTTCGTCATCATCGTACGAGAACTCAACATCCTCGTCTTCAAAGGCCTTCTGCACGCTGACCGCTGGGCGGACAGCTATTTTCTGACTTGATATCGTCTTGGGAGCAACTTTCGTAGCCGCCAGTTTTGCTGCACTCGACGCTTTCCGTAACATCTCCACTCGCTCCTCAAATGCGCGCTGTGTATCGATCCGTTCGGCGTTGTCCCGCTCGCGCTCCTCAGCAACGTGCTCATCCTCTTCCTCGAGCTCCGCAGCCACTTGCTCCTCTCCAGCAGCGAGTTCAGCCTCAAACCGCGCGTACTCAGCTGCCAGTTGCGCTTCTGTCTGCCGTGGCGGATCGGCGGGCTTGGCAGGCGCATCAAAGAAATCGCTGGGAAGTCCTGATGGTGGTTCTTCCTCTGCCATTTCAGCATCCGCTACCTTCTTCTCCTCTGTCGTCTCCCTTGTGTCGTGCGAGATTTTCATCCGCTTGTCCGCATGCGTCGTCACATCCTCCAATTCTAGTTCGTCACGCTCCAGCACTTCCTCCACCTCCTCCGAATACGCCGAAAACGCTGCTATTCCTGAGACGGATGCCGATGTTGCTGGCTTCGATTTTGTTGTCAACTCGCTCTCGTCCGACGGTCGAGGTGCATCCTGTGCCCGCTGCTGCTTCCGCGCCTGTTTCCGCTGCCCTGCCGACGGGGCCGCCACGGCAGCTGCTGCTCGCTTTTTGGACGGCGCTGTTGCTGCCACAGGCGTACGCGTTGCCCGAGCTTGTTTCAATAGTCGTCGTACGTCAGACATTCTTCAACAATCCTCGTGAAGAAAAAAGAAGGAGTGTGCTCTTGATGCGAACAGATACAGAGAGAATTGTTGTGCTGATGGTAAAATAAAATCGCGGTCCTGAGAGGGCAGGACAAGTACTGTAGACAAATGACGCGCAGTTTGTCTTGAAGGCAGAAATGCTCGTGCTACAGTTACAGCTCAGAAAATGAAGACAGACCCGCAGGGGATAGACATCTTCATGGTACTCTATCTCGACCAATTTGCTCTCAACAATTTGGATTTTGGAGTGTAGAAAAATAAATGGGAAACGGAATGAGGTCTTTACACGATATATACTATAAGCGAAATCAATTTTTTTCAATAGGCGAGATTGGCTCAGTTGGCAGAGCGTGAGTCTCATAATCTCAAGGTCGGGAGTTCGATCCTCCCATCTCGCATTATGATTTTAAGTTTTCGGCTTTTTTTAATTTCCGGGCTAGAGTGTTACACTTGAAGACCACAATCGCTAGTTTTCAAGTGTAACATTGTGAGACTTGATATTCGGTAAAACGGGCTTTTTGGACCTTAAGATCGTACCGACCGATCGTTCCTCTAGCGCTTCAGCCAACCGGTGGTGATGCTCTAAGACGCGACAGCGTAAGCCAAATGTGGCGCTTTCTCCGCCGGAAGCAGCCATCGTACCGTGTCCATCGAAGTTTCCTTTGGTGGACTCTGCTCATGATGATGAGGATTTTTCCTGACAATTTTTCTTTTTCCAACTCCATTTTGCGTCTAAAGACGTTTGGTGCCTGCGTTTCAACCCATACTCGACGGATCGCGACACAGTTGCTCATTTGTCATAGTTGGGGGAGTGAGCGGCGGAAGGTCGAAGTGGCACAGGAGGATTCACCCCAAAGCAAATGCCTCGGGCACTATATTTCACGCAAGCATTCACGCAAGCACTATATTTCACTATATTTCACCACCAAGTCTCATCCACGTGAGAGAAACCATGCCGATACCGGTAAATAGCGTAATTCCTTTGGAAGCCGGGTCCATAGTATGCGGGATCGTGTTGACGCTGCTCGTTTTGGGCATTGCACAACACGGAGTGTCGCTCAAAGTCATTGCCGATTCTGACAGACAGAGGTTCTTGAACGTTGTGTGTCTCTCTGTTGTTATTGCCGGTATCATCAGTCTTGGCTTGAACCAGACGCTGGACGTGTTTATACTGCAAAATGTCTGTTTGATGGTCATTTTTTGGGGTGTTCAGGTGAGAGCAACGTCAAGTTTTAAGTAGAGATCTCAATGGCGGGCGGTAACCCTAACCTGCTTTTCTGCATCTCTTGTCTCTCACTTTAGCTCGGGCTCTGCTGCCTTAATCACAATACCCTGATGCGACTCTACATCACGTACACGAGACAACGGGGCGGCGTGAAACGCGCATCGCAATGGTGTCTTCTCCTCTACCCGCTGTCCGCGATTGTTCTGATTCCGATCTACTTGGCCTACCCGCAGACACTGCACCTCGAGGAGGGCGTGAATCGGGCCGAGATCAACGCCCGAGTGTACAAGCCACTCAATGTCGGCCTCGTGTTTGCGACCGAGCTGCTGGCGACAGTGTCCGATGTCTTGCTGCTGCGCCGCATCAACATTGCAGCGGATGGAACCCGCGAGGCAGAAGTCGCGGCTCTCGCTAGACGCAATCTGTGGAAAGAGTATACGGTTGTATGGTTGTCGGTGGTACTGGATGTTCTCTTAAAGGTATGTGCGTGTGTGTTTGTGCATATTGGAAGTGGATTGGAGCTCATATTTGACGTGTATGCTTTTTTCTCAGTTGCTGATATTTGCCGGCCAACCGGTGCTCTTTGACTCCCAAGTTACCAATCTTACGCTGGTGTTGAGAGCAAGGACCAACTTGAAGTACGGCCTAACTCTACATGAGATGTGGTGCGTTCCAGCGAGCACTATCATTAGCTTGCCCCGGCGGCTTTTGTGTTTTCCCATTATCTTTCCACTTGTTGACCTTACTTGCCACAACCAGCGAAACAGTGACCAAGTCTGCTCCGAGCAAGTCATTATTAACAACCCTCGGCTCAACGGCATCAAAAGCCAAGAGCTTTCTGGGATCGTCGACGCTGGCACAAGACGGGCCATACTTGCCAGGTCTTTCAGAGGTGCCCGAAGTGCCTGATCCAGAGGCTTCACCATCTGGTTCACGGTTTCTTGCTTTTAGCCAAACGGACAGTTCTGAGATAGAGTAATGTGAAACAGAGGACAAAAGGGCGCAACGTTTCTACCATGCAGGCTGCCACGTTATGCTGTATTTATTTCTCATAGAGCGCGAGAGGCATTTCGTCACGTTACATTGGCCCACCATTTATACACCAGTAGACTTTTGGTCATGGCATGTTCTCCCTCCAAACAAAAAAGGGCATCTTTCAGCGTTACTTTTCGAGCAACTGGTTCGCCGCCTTTTTTCCTGCCAAGCCCCCCTCCCGGCAGTCTGATTGAATTGTGGACGGCCGTTCCAGGTGGACCCTTAGTTCCAGACATTGGGGTTCCCAGTTCGCCATCAGCTTTGCGTTTCCGGGACGGCACCACCTTCAGTGGACCCGAAGTAGAACCTCCAGCACTAGCGCTGCCGCCTGCCAACATCCAACTTTTCATAGGCGCACCTCCGATGGCCGTGGCCAATGCCGCGTTCGCACGTTCCAGTCGTATGTGCTCTGGCAAATCCTTGTCCCTTATAGCTTTCCGCTTCTTCTTGGCGCCTTCCTCCTTGTCCCCCCCACCAGCCCCTCCAGGGACATCCATCGAATCGGCTCCCTCCCCTTGCCCTTGAGTTGCCGCCGTTTTGGCCGCTCGCAGCTTCGCTTCTTGGGCTCTTTCCTTCTTCTCCAACGCAGATAGAACTTTGCGGGGATCTTGTCTCGTGATGACCTGCAAGTCCAACGCGTCTTCTCCTTTGGCAATGAGCTCGCGTTCGTTTTGCAGAAAACGCTCGTGCAGTGCTCCTGTTCGGTGCTTGGCCGCTTGTATCATACATTGAAGGAGATCTCGCAATCGCTCCTGCGCAGCAAGGGCAAGGTATGGCAAGAGATCCTTGTCCACTTCCGAGACGTCTGCTCCTTGAGCTAGGTGAACTGTGAGAATTGCCCCAATGCTGAGACCTTGTTATGAGAACATACCAACAGCTTCCACCTTCTTCCGAAGCGCCGGCAAGTTCAAAAAAGATTGATCTTTGATGCGACTGACGCCTGGAATCTGATACTGGCTGCCTGGTGCAGTCAGGATAGAATTTGCCATATTGTCTTCTTCTTCCTGTAGGGCACAGGTCAGCAGATATTTCGTATTGAACTGCCGCAAAACTAATATCTTACCCTCATGTTGAGACCTGTGTAGCTGGTGACATCCATCATATCCGTGACATCCAATTTCGAGGCGTCCACCTCAGGGCCTGCTCGTGCTGGTATTGGCAATTGCCCTGCTCGTGGTATGTTGTCTGGTAACGGTCTGACTGAAGTTGAAACAATTGAGTATTCCGTTCCGCAAATCAGTGTTCACTCAGTAGAAGCATACATTGAACGCCTGGTTGCATAGTTTGTTGGAGAGGCCGGGTCAGCAATTGAGATACACGACCCGGTGCGGGAGTTCTTCTACAAGAACATTGTGAGTGTCAGAGAGGATCATACTTTCCGGTTCTGTATTCCTTTCGTACCCGTAATTCTGCGCATATTGCTGTCCCTGAGTTTGCTTCAAACGCATTTGGTCCAATGCTGCTCCGACGGTAGAAGATCCACCGCTCGCAGATGGAGTCTATGAAGAATATTGTTGGCATGCGGACATGTTCTGTCCTGGAAGCCTTACCAATCATATACTTACCAAAGGCGAGGGTCGAGCTACCGGAGATGCCCGAGACATGGCACTAGGTGGTGGTAATGACAGCATATCCTTCGCGCGGGCTGTGAACTCGTCGGCCGTGATTTGCTTGTTCTTTTGGTGTAAAACTAAGAGATTAACAATGGCGACCAGACGACGGCTGCGCCAATTCCATAAATAGCCACCTGCAGCTGCGTGTAGATGCTGAGAAATTCTTGGTGTTGCGCTTTTGGAACTTGCTTCAGAAGACCTTGAATAACCACAGCCGGGGATGCAGCGGGGGATGCGCGGAACTGAGGGGAGCCAGTGTCAGTCTGAGAGGTGACTTGTGGAGAGTATGTCGTCGGGGGGATTCGCTGCGGTGGTGTTTGGATGGATGGAGAGGGACGATGTGGCGCAGGCTGAGACACCTGCGTACGTGTGGGTGTGGGCAGAGGCGCCTGAGCTAGTGGAGATGGGCCAGAACTGGCGGGAGCGAGAGTTTGTGGAGTTGAGACCATCGACTGCGGTCGGTGATTCTGCTGTGGTTGTTGCATTGCTGGTGATGGTGATGGTTGTTGCGCACGTGGTATAATGGGCGCCGTCATAAGGGGCTGCGAAAGCTGTGATTCCAGCATGCTGACGTTCCCGATCGGGAAGAGGGACCCGCTGGATTCGGAGTGAGGTAAGGTTCCGATCGGCTCTAAACCTGCCAGGAGCGACTCCTGGTCATCCAATAGCGACATGGGATCAGGCAACTCTGGTAGATCCGCAAAAAGCGCCGCCAGTTCATCATCGTTTGGCGGAGTGTCGAATCCGTGCAGCATAGGTGGTTGTGCAGAGAACAGCGCCATTTCGTCGTCATCTTCAAGTTGGAGCTGTGAAGAAGCCTGGGAGATGGTTGGCTGAGCCTCAACCGAGGCTGCGGCATCTGCCGCGGGCTTCGAAGACTCTTCCATCGGGTTTTCTGGGTCCGGGGATTTGAGGGCTAGTGGCTTCTCGTGATCGGCAACCGCGGCCAAGATGTCGAGAAAGCCGTGATCTTCGGGCGTCATTGTACAGTGTTTCTTTGTAAACTGCAGCGTGGATAGATGGACCACATAAGATAACAGGTGTACTTTCCCAGGCTTAGTATATCGGTGTCGTATCTACTCCCTAGTTCTTTTACACCCCTGGACAACCTTCCCACTTGTCCACGTACAGTATCTGCAAACGAGAAATTGACAGTGGGTTCAGGGTAGCTCAAGAAATGACAGCATGGCTCAGTATGCATTCCAATGCATTCTAGTGAGATTTGAAGTTTAAGGGACAAATTTGTGCTATACAAGTTAATCACATCCGGCGAGATTGGCTCAGTTGGCAGAGCGTGAGTCTCATAATCTCAAGGTCGGGAGTTCGATCCTCCCATCTCGCATTTCGCTTTTGTTGCATTCACATGTATGACTGCATTGGGCGATTGCTTTCAGTTTTTCCACAACGACTGTCAGGTATTCTATTCTCCGAAAATCTACACTACCATTGCACTACCTCCGAGGGCATGCACCATAAGATCAGGATGAGACGACAAAGCAAAGTATCCCATCTCTAGATAATCGCGCCTGACCGGGTAACATATCCCATCCCGAGCCGGGCATATGAGTCCGTTGTCCGCGACTGACTTGCTGCCGGCGGCGGTGGCTTTCGGTCACCGTGCTCCTGACGAAGAACGCGCAGGAGTGGTTTGACGTCTTTGCCGGCGGCGCCCCACTCGCTGATGAGCCCCATTGCGTAAGCCTCAAACTCCGCATCCGCTCTGTCGGTCGCCTTTAGTTCCGATTTCTCCTCAACAATCTTGCGCGCAGCTCGTTCCGCACGTTCCTTTTTGTGTTGGAGCTAGATCGAGGCAATACGAGAAATACGGTTTCAATTCACTTGACTCTGCAATGCGCTGTCGCTTGTAGCAGATTCACAAACTTACGATTTGTTCGCGATGCGCAGCTTTGAGTTTGTCGAGCTCTATTTGCTTGGACCTGGCAATTCCATAATCTGCCTGAATGTCTGCCTCATCTTCCTTCTCATTTTGCAAGCGTTCTGCGATGGCGGCTTCTCGTTCCTGCTTTATGCGCTCCTGTCGCTCAATGGCCTATTGTTTCGAGATAGTCGATTTTAAGGACTGAACACCGCGCAAGCCAACAGAGGTTGGACTCTACTCAGCTCAACATCTAACCCACATGTTTCAGCTTGAATTCATTTTCGTCCAGCACAGCCAGCTGATGCTTGTGCTGTTCGGCGGCAAAGCGTTGCTCTAACCGGCCGTCATGGGCATGCACGTTGCGCTCGTAGAACACATCCTGAACTTTGCGTTTATTCTCCTGCTCCTCTGCGGCGACCCGGCCAGCGAGCTCTGACCGATGTTGTCGTTGTCTATGTGGACACGCAAGAGTGCATGCAAAGAATGATAGTCGGTTCAGATCGCCAAAATGGGCTTGATCGGCGTGCTAGTGCTTTCGCTGGAGTGCAATGAGGTTTACGTTACCTCACGATATGGTGCTCGGCATGTTTCCGTTGCGCAGCAAAAAGCTCTTTCATCTGCGCAAACTTGATGTTTTCTTCGTTCTTCTTAGTTTCTTCTTCACGTTGTTGCTGCTTTTCAATCTAGACAGATAGATGAGGGCCCGTTCTCGACATGCGTATGACGATATGCGGTACCATATGGCACGGGGCAAATTCAGCAAAAATGGACAGGAGGCTCTTACCCGATGTTCGGCTGTTATCTCGTCGAGTGCTTTCCGCTGAAGCTCCACTTGTGCCTGCTTTTTCTCCCACTCCGCTGCTTTTGCAACCCGAATTGCGGCTTCCTGTGCTGTATAGTCCAACCTCGCCTGGAAACACAGAGTTATTCATAATCCACTAACATTTGTCCTCGTAATTCTTGCTATCTCCTTGTTCGCGAGCTAAAAACTTACTTCAGGCTCCGGCACCGCATCAGTTGGTGATCCCGCAATTTTTAAAGCGAGGATCCCTCCGCTGCCAATTCTCTTAAGTTCTTTCCGTCGTTCTTCGGCTTGTTGTGCTTGCTCGCGACCGCATCGCACCGTGGCCACTCGTGCGCGTATCTGCGCCTGAAGATCGTTGATCACAGCCTGATGAGCCAGATCGTTCTGAGCAGCTGCGGTGGCATTGGTGAATTCCCGCTGCCTTCGCAATTCCTCTTTGTGTTGCGCAACCTGCATATCACGCTCCTGAACCGCAACAAAACAAGCATGAAGATGCAGATACGAAAAATCGAGCATGTCTCGCCTACTTCAGCCGCATTGTCATACCTGAAGCACATTAGACTGAAGGAGTGCCGAGTGCATCTGCCTGATTCGGGGCTGCTCCACATGCTGCAAGTACTTTGCCCGGTCGATTGCCTGTTTGCGTTCGTTCTGTTTCACCAATGCCCACTCCGCGTCTATTTTTTGCTTCTCTTCCTATATAGCCAGACGAAGCAGACACCTCGCATAAGTCTCAGAAGATCTGTCAGTATCAAAAACCTAGCTTCTATTTTTTCTCGCGTCGTACCTCCTGTTTCTTCAGGCGTTCTTCTTTCGCGGCCAGCCGCTGTCGACGGCCTCCCATAATTGTATTGTGCCAACTCCCGGCCCGCTTGATAGATGCCTCGTGAAGTTCAGCTTTCTGCAAACAAATTAATTTCAGGACCTCCATCTTGTATCTCATATCATAAGCTCGTCAACAAACCTCCTTCAGCATTGCTGCCCGGAGCAATTGCTCGGGCCTGTGTTGCTTCGTCAGGGCTCTCGCATATTCGATGTCCTGGTTGTTGACCAAAGTTGGAAGCTCTGCCGCGCGAGGAATCGAGGTAGCATCCAATTTCGCATTGTATGGAATGAACACTACGATCCCGTGTAGAACGTAGAAAGCACATGTGAGTAAAACGTCCGGCAGGGCATCAGACCTCTAAGGTAATTCAATTTACAGTTCTGAACCGGAACGGTTACGGAGGAAGCTGCAGCTGGTGATCTATGTTGAACTGGCATAGTCTACTATTTATTACTACACTAAAGAGTCCTATTAGAACACTGGCATACACTGCGAAGTTTGCGAAAAAATGGGGAAGAAGGTCGCGGTCGCTCCCCGTCGTTGTTAACACCGGTTGACACAATAGCAACAGAACTTTTTTGCTCCACGGGCATGGATACCCTCGGGGAACGAAAAGCCCTTGAAAAAAGGAGGGTCAGCTTGTTACGTGTTTTCTTGCCTTAGTATGACTTCAATTCAAAATGTCACTGGGTGATCGAGTGCGGGGTTTGAATTACGTAATCACTCGGACTGAATCCCCGCTCCCACATATAAACCCCAATGATACCTTTTGACCTGCCTTCCCAGGTTTCCAAATTTCCCCCCTCTTCTTGACCGTCCGGCTCCCAATTTCTGCTTTTTCCCGACCCAAACCGCTGATTTTCTACAACGTAAAGCTGTAGCACTTAGAATCTTGCGAGCGACAAACTCCACATTTGAATTTTCACTGCGATCAATAAATCATGAGCGAACAAGCTGCTTGGAATGTCGGTCAGGGATCTAGCCGCGGCGGGCCTGGAACAACTCCCATCTCTTACCGAGCTGCGCAAGTAAAGTTTGAGGACATCGTCCCAACAAACGATGCGTTCGCCCCCTCTCCCATCAAACCGTACCAGGCACAGAACGAGCTGGATCGTCTCCGAATGGGCGGAGAGCTGCTGCCTTCTACGGTCCCCATCTCTTCTATGAACAACATGTCCAAGAGCAACAACTTCTCGACCGGCGTCAGCAGTGGTGGGCTCAACCCCGCGGGATGGGGGGCCTACAATCCGCCCGCCCGGGAATACTCCACTACGACCCAGCCCAGCGAGGTTGCTCAGAATGCCTACAATGCCCTCCAGCAAGGTGGTGATATGACCGGAGCCGGCATTGGCGGACCCGCACCCCAGTCCTCGATCTTGCAGGGCCGTCATGCATCGACTCCTTACCAAGCAAGCGAGATCCGTCCTTTCACACAAGGTAGCGAGGGCCAACCCAACAACAATAACAGCAACAACAACAACAACAACAAAGATACCCGTGCAGGCACAACTTATACCCAAGTGAATGGTGACCCCCAGACCCACACGGTCACATTGAGCACCACCACCTACCAGCCCAGTGGTGGCAATCTCGTCGAGGCCGTTGACACTTACACATACCGCCGTCCCGAAACCACCAACGGCGAATACGGCAACTTCCCACGTCGCGGTCACACTGAGCACGTTGTTGGTGGTAATAGCAACGTTTTTGCCAACGGTGGTAAGATTGTGAAGAGCGGAGACAAAGTTGTGCCTCTCGGTGGACCTGGGTAAGTATTGATACCATATTGCTTCATATCCGCTTTTGAATCTCCTTATACTCTTTGCTCATATTGTCAACTGCCCTGTTATAGCTCCGCTGAGGAACGCCCCGGATTGGCCCGACATGGCGGCATCACTGCATAAACGCCTCGTACAGACAAAGGTGAGACTTTTACGGATTATACCGATGCCTTCAATATCGGCCACTGACTCTTGTCATTCCTCACAAAGGCATGAGCGGGTACTCTGATTGAATCGGGGCAAGGATGGGGGCATATAGAAGGCGGCGAATATAAGAACAACGTAAAACGTGATACCGTAAAGCGTGATAAGGGTTTTGGGTGGAGGACCGAGTCCACTACGCATACAAAAAAATACATGTGCTGGACTTTAACTGCAACATTCTGAGCCCCTGGCAATTTTGATCTAGAGATTATCACTGTTGATTTATTGTTCCCGAGGATGTCTACAGGAAAGTTTCTCTGCATCACAGATCTCCGCGAAGGGGACCAATCCAAATATGCTCTCGCTGTCAATCTATACCATCGCTTCTTGCAATCAAGGGATAGGATCGAGCCGCAATACACAAGGCTTCGTGCCTTACTCGGCCGACGATCAATAGCAGCCCACATGTCATTTCGTTTACACCAGCCCCAACCCCAACCCCTTGTGCAACACAAATTAGCGACAAGGTGCCGTCGACAGCAGTCAGATATGCACCGAAACTGAGTTTGCCGCAACAGGTTCAAGACCAGCAAGCGCCTTTGTTATAAAGCTCAATGGCAGTGCGTGCCGAATGACTTAATTATCGGTGGTGAAGCGGACGTTGGGACTTGAACCAACTGAGCAAAGAGAACAGATGCAACAGAATGCTGCCTAGTAATTCTTAAGAAACGTCATGCAGACAGCCTTCGGAAAATGGGCAGGCTCCGCTATTTTTTAGTATCTTTCCGCATGAATTGAGGATGAAGTCCTGGCAAATGTACCATGCAGGCTCTGACGGTTGTCCACAACACACCATAATATAGAACGATACTTTTTGAAAATCATGACCTGTAAATCTCGGCCAATACCGTCCTCTTAGACAGCAAGCAGGGTACGCCGAGAGTTGCCCGGCGATGCCGGCGTCCCACTCTCCATGTCCTTTGCATTTGGGTGACCAACTTGTTATCGACGGGTAACGCGCTTCCCACGCACTTGGATGACTGTGCCAGGCGCGACATAGCGAGCGCGACCATGATATTGACGGTGACTGACCGCACCGGTTCGTGTTCCGGTCCTTCGAAAAATCGAACGCAATTATGGTACGTTGGGTTAGCGAGAAATGATGGGTTTAACAGGAAGTCTGCCCCTGCGGTGGTCGCGATGCCTACCGAACATATGAATGGAGGAAGATGCGTAATTTACGACAATCGGATGGATGGATGGATGGATGGATGGAAGTGGGACGCGACATTCCGGCCAATGAAATCGACAGCATACGACATACGAACGATTTGACGTAAAACCAGCGCTTTCAAACGACTAGCTGGAACCGCCACTGTCCTGGACTCTTAGGAAAACGACACGACGAATCTGAGTTGGGATGGCATTTCGACACCGCGGGAGCAGATTAGAGGATTGATTTTCGACAGTAGCAGAACCCAGCACTTTTTTTCTCAACAATATTCTCTACATCTCGCCACGTACAGTCTTCGATTACCGTCCCCGACAAGGGCCAGTTCCAGCACATTCTGCGTCTGCTCAACACCAACGTTGATGGCAGACGTAAGGTCATGTACGCCATGACCCACATCAAGGGTGTGGGTCGTCGGTACGCCAACATTGTCTGCAAGAAGGCCGATATTGACCTCAACAAGAGGTGAGGAATATGTCCGCATACAACGACCTCTGGATGGTGCCGGGGGTTCCTGGGGTTATGGCGGGGAACGGTTAGCTCATGGCTTTTTTTTCGACAATATCAGGGCCGGTGAGCTGACCAACGAGGAGCTTGAGCGTGTGGTTGTTATCCTGCAAAACCCCCGCCAGTACAAGATCCCCGACTGGTTCCTCAACAGGCAGAAGGACGTGAAGGACGGCAAGTTCTCGCAGGTGGTTGCCAACTCTTTGGACAACAAGCTGCGTGAGGACCTTGAGCGCTTGAAGAAGATCCGTGCTCACCGTGGTCTCCGTCACTACTGGGGTGTCCGTGTCCGTGGTCAACACACCAAGGTAAAAACAAAATGGACAGTCGGAAGACAACAAGAAGTTTCAGTGTACTCACGTATATGATCTCCTCTTTCCTTTGCTAGACGACCGGTCGTCGCGGTAAGACCGTCGGTGTTGCCAAGAAGAAGGGCTAAGCCCATTCCGCCCCACCCACCGTGGTCGCTTCTTCACACACACTCCACACATACACCCTTTTCCTTCCCACCCACCACCTGTGCGGGTGCTTGTTTATTTACCCGAGCCGGTTTTGTGTACAAGCACGTTTACTTCCCGCCAATACATTGTATAGGACATGCTTTATTGAAAATGAGAAAAAAAAAACTGCAAAAAACCCCAAAAAAACTCGGCGCTTGTAAACTGTGCGGGTGTACTTGGTGCTCGTATCATCACACCCGTCCCCCGCTTCCATTTTCGGGGATATTTCCTAGGCGGGCTGCCTCCAGTCAATGACGGATATTCCACCTTCCCGCAAGACGAGCAAGACCTCGGCATCGACCTGCTGCAGGCCAACCACATCGCCCGCGGTGCCGTTGTCGGCCACGCCCAAATCAATCAAATACTGGTCCGCATGGATCTGGCCCGGTTCGGTTCGTGCGTAAATGTACAGGAGTCGCCTCGTTTCTGCAATGAATGCGTAGCGTGAGTCGTAGGTGAAGGCCATGAAGCGCTTGTCGCGTTTGCTGGCCTGTACGAAACCCAGGGCGTTGAACGCGCCCGCGGGTTGGAGTGTCAGGGGCGGGAGGAGGGTGTAGGTGAGGGCGTCAATGTCGGAGCGGAGGGCGACGCCGTGTGAGTGGTGGTGGTGGTGGTGGTGGTGGTGGTGGTGGTGGTGGTGGTGGAATGGATGGGGTTGTCGTTGCAGCGCGGTTGAGGGCGGCCGCCATGGGAAGGCAGAGCACAGCCATTCCTGCGCACCGAGGCGACACACGTGGGTGGGCTCGCGGTTGGGGGCGCTTGTTGCAAAGCGGACAAAGATGGCGGCGTCGCCTTCAAAGTCCACGTCTTCCGAGGGTTCCGTCATGGCGTTCTGCATCGGCCGCGACGCTGCGTCCATTGCCAAGGCCGGGGTCTCGGGTGGGGCGTCGTCCGCAGTGTACTTGTCCAAAGCCTGGGCAAACGCGGCGAGTTCTGCCGGGTCGAGGGTTTCCTCGACGCCGTCGTCGTCATCGTGGTCCCAGAGATGCGACCACCGCGTTCCCTCGTGGGTTTTCTGGAGGTACAGAGTGAGCATGGTCTGGTCCTCGTCTTCGATGGTCCAGATGCATTCGGACGGAATGATGGTGTCGAACAATTTGGATTCGAGGAGGGTGTGCTCTGAAGGCCGCAGGGTTTTGCATTTGAGGGACGTTGGGGTGAAGACGCAGTAAATGTCCTTTTTGGTGACTTGCGCCGGCAGTCGGATTGACACTGTGATGTCTTGGCCGGTTTGGTACCATTGGTAGTTGGCCGGTTTTGGTTTCGCGGACGCCAGACCAAGTGGTGTCGGTGGGGCTGGGACTGTTTCGTCGGTGGTGCCGTTCTGGACTCCAAAGAGGGTGCTGGCGCACACCGTAAACCCTTTGCCGTCTGGCTCGATGGTCGCAAAGTACGGCACGCTGAACCCCTCGACGGTTGATAGAGTGGTTGCTGGTACATCTAGCGAGCCACTTATGGCGCTCACGTCCACCGAGAACAAGCCAAGGATGAACGAAAGGCGCGGCTTCTTCTCCAACGTGGTCTTGTCCGCAAACGCTGTCGTTGTATGCGCTTTAGGCACATCCACCTCCCGTTCCTCCATCCTATACGCCAAATATAGTAGTTTGCCGGAATCCGTGATCTGTGCATCGAGCAGAATGTACGCATAATCGCCGATCCCTGTGATCAATGTGACGTTGGCGGGTGTTCCAGCGCCAAACGACTGCACCGTCTCCATCACCACGACGGAGCCGCCCCCGGAACTTGCTACGATATAGGATCCGGCACGTTGCACGGACGGGTATTCGCGAGCTGTGGCTGGCAGTGATGGGGCCGGGAGTTGGCACACTGTTTGGAAACTGAGGCCATACGTGGCCTACACATAACATACCACCATCAGAATGCTGCGTTTCTATATCACACCACACACACGGGGGAACTATACTCGTACCTCATCCATAGCCACGTTTACGACGTTATAGTGCCCATCGACGTAAAGCGCACCATTGTAGCCCGCAAACGCAAACAGATGATTGAACGAGCTGCGCGCCTGCAGTTTCCGGAACGGGTCGTGCGATGAAGACGGAACGTTCGCAATAGCGATTGGGGTGGGAAGCGGGTGATAGCCGGGTTCGCGAAATGGACCTTCCAGCTTCAGTTTGTAGCCTTCGAATCTGAAAAAATGATATTGAGCGTCAAGTAATGGCAATAAAAGGCCATTTGAACATCATGGAGAGTGGAGACAGATCCTTACTTGGGATTGAGAAGACTCCGATCAATCGGGAGCTCTACTTGCTGCGTTGGATCTGGTGATGGCATGGTGACGATGGGCAAGTGAAAGATTTCGACATTTGTGAATGACTTATTTGTGTGGATTGTCTTTGGTGTTAGTTACCAGCGTAACGGATTTTCCAGGCTCATCCGGCGAGATTGGCTCAGTTGGCAGAGCGTGAGTCTCATAATCTCAAGGTCGGGAGTTCGATCCTCCCATCTCGCAATGACACTTTTGAATTTTGGACCTTATCCCAGCTTGTTGCTGGTCTCGCACAATCGATGCAACCCTTTTGGTGCAAACAAGTTTTGTTTTGTTTTCTTATCTCATCTGCAAAGCGGAATTGCTTGCATGCTATCGATCCGAGTATCCATGCCATTTCGCCAACGCTTCAGCAAAGTAGAATCACTACGTCAAGCAGCACGCTTCTCTGTTTGCCGTGCGGTCTGCAGGGGAAAAAGAGAAGGAGCAGCAACTGGAACCTGTTCATCGGCCGTTACGGTCGTGTACCCATCATGGGGCGCGATTTTGCTGCATCGCGCTGCTGCTGCGCCTCAGTCGTCCGCCGCGGGTTCAGCCTGGCGCGGTCGACATAGCAAAAAATGCCAGTGCCTGATGCCTCCGCGCATGGGCCTCTCTGACGGTGGAGTTGGCGCCATGCAGTTTTCAGCCACAGCTGCAACCTTCTCTAAAAAGGGCGGGGCCGAACTCTGGCCCATCTCTGTAGATGTCAAAAGGTAGACTTTTACCCTCCCTTATCCTAGTCCAACAATGTCATCCGGCCCAGCCTACCTCCACGCGATTGTCGCAACGGCCGCCTCGCCGACCGAAGCGTCACGCTACAAGGTGTTCAGTCTCCGCATCGAGTCTCCCAATGTACCTCTTTCCCAGCTCCGAATCCACGCCGCGACCAAGCTCGGCATCGATCCCAACAGCTGGATGGCCGACGCGTTGATGCTGTACCGAATCGACGAGACGTTGCTCGAGGACGACACGAGGCTTCTGCAGGGCGAAAAAGACCCGACGACCCTGTTCAGGCTGACGGATGTGCCCGATTCCTTGCAGAATGTGGGCAGGTGGTTCCCGGATGTGACGAATGAAGCAAATGTGACGAATGCCCTGCATCTCCTGGTCCAGCTGCCGCCGGCTATGGATGCTGGATCCAGTAGTGCGGCGGGGCCCAGTCTCGCCTCGCTTAGTGCTCTCCCGCCTGCTTATAGCAGTCTGGCAGATGCAGCCCCGATTCCAGCCTCCGCACAAGGTTTGCATTATTTTGCCATACGCTGATTGTGTGCTGAGGAATTACACTAACGATGTTTTGACCCACAGATTCCAAAGCGGCATACGTTGACGCACCAGAACGCAGGCAACCCCTACCCACGGATCAGAAAAATGGTGCGGAAACAGCTGGCTATTCATCAGCCCAGCCTCCACTGCAAGTTACCACCACATTGCTCTCCAACGCCGCTCCCGCCACGGCCATGGCGTGTGTCGCAGGAGCACAGCAACCGGATGCAGGCGCTCCGTACCGCGCTCCAACCGCATCAAGCGCCTTCTCCTACGACGACTACGTCCGCCACAGCTTCCAGCACTCCGGCAACCTCGCCATGGACAACCCGACGCCCGCACCAAAGATACACACACCCAAACCAACGTCGTACACTATTGCGGAACCAGAGATTTGCCCGCAAGGTAGAGATGAGGCCAAAGGGATGATGCGACGGAGACTCATTTGGGGATTGCTGGTCGGTCTCGTCCTGCTGGTTGCTGTCATCGCGGTTGTGGTGGTCATGGTCAACAAGAGCAAGGGGTCGTCGTCGTCGTCTGGTATGATCTCATGTTTGTTCGAATCATTTCCTCAATCTTGTTCCATATTCCTCATCAGATCTTCCCTCTTACAGAAAATGTCGACGGGTCCAAGAATCCAACCTCTTCCGTCGGCCCATCCCCAACCAGTGGCACATCACCAACGGCCATCCCTTCACCGGCTCCCAAGACTTGGCTATCTTTAGCTGGCTACGATTACTACGACTACGACCTGCCCTCGTTCCGCACCAACAGTCTTCCCGGCAGGCCCACGGGCTCCATTCAAGAATGCGGCAAGTTCTGCGAAGCCGACGCTAAATGCAAAGGCGCCATATGGTTGCCTCTCAGCAACACCTGCTATGGCAAATCCGAGCTGGTCCGACAAGGCCTCTCTGGCAGCAACACCATATACATCATCTTTCCCCAAAGAAAAGAGGTGTTTGACAAGTTCACCTACTTGCCCGGCCAGAGTCATCCGAATGATGAGATTGTTTGTTATGCCAACACGGATCCGCTCACCTGCGGGTCGCTCTGCGTGGCGGTCGCCCTGTGCCAGGCAATCGACATTTCAGTCCCGGATAAGCGATGCTGCTTGAGGAGTGTTCCCGTCAACAATGTGGCGAATGCGACCATGAACATGTGGACCAAACCGTAATCGATAAAATATCCAATCCATTTGCCCTTTCCATTAGCTTTTTTTCTTCTCATCACAGTGTGGGCATCCTCCCTGGCTGGAGCGGCCCTCCCTTGAGCGGCAACGCTGTCCTGATTAATCAAACCCATTTATGGGACAAGTTGCTTTTGTACTTGGCCTCTTTTGTATGACAATACCATATGGCCGAGACAACGACTGATTAATCAAACCCATTTATGGCGTTTTATTGCAAGTTGCTTTTG
This sequence comes from Powellomyces hirtus, assembly GCA_025526995.1. NCBI lineage: Eukaryota > Fungi > Chytridiomycota > Chytridiomycetes > Spizellomycetales > Powellomycetaceae > Powellomyces > Powellomyces hirtus. The sequence continues at coordinate 289,132 of JAHLKG010000018.1, read as the reverse complement.
TACTGGGCCTCTTTAATATGATAATACCATATGGCCGAGACAACGATTCTTTATTTTTCCCTCTTTGCGATGGAGCTGGTTTCCATCTTTCATCAAACAGACACAAATTGGCCTTACTTTGCCATGATACCACAACCCTGGCCTTCGTCTGAGGCTCCTCACCTTTGGGGAAATTGAGGGCGAGCGGGTCCTTGTGAACCACGATAGCTGAGCAACCCTGTCATCCAGTTACTCCGACACAAGAGGAGGTCATGTGCACCCGGAGCCATCACTTGTTATGGCTTGCCACTGCAGCCGCCACTGATCCATATCTGTGTCAAGCTCCCGCGTTTTTGGTGCTCAGAGTGTGGGTGGTGGTGTCTATCGCGCTGGTGTCTCTCATGATGGTGTCTCTCATGAAGGTGCGCATGTGCGGTTCGCGGCGCAGCAAAGACTCCCTGGGGGCAGCCATGTTTTCAAAGTGGGCGTGTTCGGTCCGGACTCCGCCGAGTCACTGGCAAATGCAGAGTAGTACATGAATGCTAGAAGTTGTAGAGCTGCGCGGAAATAAGCAGACTCGGAGCACGGTATGTTGGGAGGTAGTATGAGATGACTCATCAAATCCTTCTGAGAATAAAATGAAGTGATCTCGTAAAATATCGATACTACTGTTATAAATTTGGGTAGTTTTTTTGGGTTTTTGTCCATACAATCTATTATTGTGTATTACTGACTAGAGAGCAAAATTCAAACCCTGAAGTTGGGGTCGGGAATGAAAGGGCGAGTCGCGCGAATGGGACACACAGGATAACATAGTCATGATTGGATGAGTACGAATTGCACCCAAGCGCACTGCAAGGGAGGCAATTGCATCCCTCCTCGGCGCAATGGACCCACACTGTTCACAGGCACTCGTTCGCAACATGTCGCAAACATTTTTTTATTTGTATCTTCTTGGCTGGATGCGTCGCAGCCTCGTTCGTATAACGCCCTTGCTCGGAATGGCAGGAGGATACATAGGTACAAATGCCGGTACCAGCGGGGGGCCCAGACTTTTTTTTGTGACCCGAGCACGGCAACCGAATCAACCGTTAAATGAATTGCGCGGTCCACCTGCGGTCGGTTGCGGGCGAGAGCAGGCAGGGCCTTTGGGGCGTGTGGATCGGTTTGATTTGGCTCGGAGGGCTGTGGACATGAGTCATGCATCCATTTGGGGCCACCGGATTAATTACATTCCCCATGCCGACACCATGGCTGTGCGTCCCAAAAGTCTTGTGATGAGGATGATAGAAATGGGATGGGAACCGTGTCTTTCCTTTCCCACGTTTCAGCCAGTCACCCAATCAGTCAAGTGAGTCAGTCAGTTAGCCACTGGGGGCTCATTCGGTCAATCGATCCCCTCCGCTTCCGAACCCTCCGACGCCTTTCGTTTGGACACAACCGACCGAGCAGAAATACACAAAGCCCCCCTTTCCTTCCCTTTCCCTGCCCTGTCCTGCCGATTCCTCAAACACAAACGCCCGCCCCAACAAACTGCCTTCTTGCCTGACTATCGATATGTAAAAACAAGAGCATTCCCTTTATCATTAATTTCACTGCCCCCTTCCCCTTGCCCCCCCATCCTGCTATCAATATCTCACCCTCGCGCCTCTCCTGCTGCTAGCGCCTTCTGTCCATTTTGTGACATATACTATAACTTCCCCGCTCTTCCCCATCTCCTGCAGCGGTTGGTACAACGTCGCCAAGTGGCCGATTAACTGCCTGGCTCCGTGGTCCCGCGTGTTCTAATTCTGGGCTCCCTCCTTTGTCTCCGTTGGTCCATAAACCTGAAACCCTTTCCTTCCGAATTTTCCCATCCCCACTTCCCCACGGTTATCTGCTAGACATAGATTCTAACCTTGATATATACACCCTACACCGCACTTTGCATCGCCCATCATCCACTCGGCTCTGCATGACTGCCGTGCTCTCTCGACAACGACGATCATAGGCATCCCCCATCCACTCTGCAAACTGCATGACTGACCGCTGCGCGCACTCCTAGTAATTTCAATAACCAACAAATTCAAAGAATGAACTACCACCAACCTCTGGCTGGCCCCGCCAAACCCAAATTCGCCATGCGCGTGGAGAATCTGCTTCTCAAGGAAGACGACCCGCTTATCCTTTCTTCGCGGGATCGCTCCACCGGGAGCGGGAACCATCCTGGTCCGCCGTGCACGAGTCCTGATGCGCTTTGGTGAGTTTTCCCTCCCGCGTGCGACAGGTATTGTCTGTGGTCTAAACAGCAGGTCTGACCATGTTTTTCCTTTCCTTTGCCCGGTCTTGTCTTGTGACTATAGTGCTGTCACTGTACCTGCGTCTCCTCCCGCTGCATTCCACCGACGGCCACCAACTCCTCCCCAACTTCACTATCACATGGACGTTCAGCACCAACCCTACGGATACCCACCCTATGGACCTCCGCCTCAGGCTCCATGTCTTGTGCATTCACGAGGCCAGTACTTTCCTCCACCCTCATCATCCCATCTACCACCGCAGTACGCTGCACCAGGACTCTACCTCGCGCCTCCGCGGCATCCATCTCCGGCTCATACCTTCTTTCCTCGGCACCACCCGGGCAGTGGCTTCCCGTCTCAAAGCGGCAGCGACTCTGGACCACGAGGGCCACACGCTTTTGCCCCAGAGTCATCTGTTCCCACGCTCAAGCAAGAGGACCGGGCGAGTTCAACGTCGCAGGCAAGCAACCACGACGCAAAGTCCATCAAGCCCAAACGTCGACGAGCGACACCTGCTCAGGTGCTGTCCCTCACCACGGTATTTAAACAAACCAATTTCCCATCCACAGAGCACCGTGCGCGTCTCGCCAAGGAACTGAACATGACGCCGCGCGCCGTCCAGATCTGGTTCCAAAACAGACGCCAAGCAGCACGAAGTCGCCAGCTTTCCAAACAAGGCGTCCAGGTGTGCAGCAACAGCACCAGCGATCCTAATCCCTCGCACTCATCTTCGTCGTCGGACTCGGAGTCCCAGTTGTCCCCCACGTTGTCGACAGCGTCCGCTCCCGCTGCTGCAGCTCAACGACAACAGCAACAACATCAAAATGAAAACACAGAAGATGAGCACAAACCCGTCAGGGCCACCGACCGTGGGTCCAATACGGATCGCGGATGTGCGGTCTCTGCCCCATCGAATTATCCCTGCTCCCCCTCTGAAGACGAAGCAGAATTTAGACACATGCTTCCCGATGGCCAATCCTGTCCAAGATACCCTAGCACTACCGGCCACCTTTATCCCACCCCGCTATCCCCGGACCGCAGAGGCGACTACTTTTGCGCCCCCACTGCAGCCACGACGACCACCCTTTACCCGCCTGGCAAGCAGCAATCACAGTTTGTGCAGGTTCCGCAGCTGTCCACGCTTCCTCGCCTGGCGCGTTCCCGCACCGTCTGCGTAGACATTCCGGTGGCCGATGTTCCCCATAGCGTCGCCTCTGCGCCCAAACACCAGCAGCCGCGTCAGAACCATCACCAAGACTACCATCACTCCTACCACCGCCACGAGTCCCGCCCCCTATCAGCGATGCATCGGCGGTCTACTCCAGAGTAAACGAGGGGACGGATTTTTTTCAAAACACATAGATATCATTGTCGAGCTTGAGGCGAAGAAGGATTTACGATACCCGATTTTTGAGTTGAACCCGCGTTATGTTGCGGCATCTTTTCGTCGAAAGACGTGTTTTGTGTTGTGCGTGTAGCTTTTTGTCATGCTATTGCTTGTATGATACTTTTTTTGCGTTTTTTTTTTTCTTTGCGTGACCCCGCTTCAAGATGGTACATGTTTGATCCGCCCCGGTTTTTTTTGTACGATGTGGAATGTGGGTTTTCATGTTCGATGTGTTTATTTTCATTTATTCTCGCACAAAATCAGAGTCTATGCTTCCACGTCGCGTCCGATGAAGTGACTGATGTGCAAGTCTGTGTTAGGCGCTGTATCTATCTCATCTCACTGGAATGCAGAATAATCGATCCAACTGGATCCAAGCCAAGCCAATCCAAGTGCGCAACTCCATAATGGCGCTCATCCCACATCGATTATCCGATTGTGACAACACCACCCACAAAAACTCGCCGACAAAAACACCAACCACCAACAGCGCTTCCTTTGCCTGTATTTCATCTCATTTGCATATCCGTCCCCCACCGTACATACATACATACACATTCCTTCATTCCCACAACAATGCACGCAGCCGTCATTCGATCGCTACCCGGCCGTGCGCTGACTGCCCGCGTTCCGTTCGCCGCGTCCGCTCGTCTCGCCTCGGCGGCCCCCGCCCGCCCTGTTGCCGGAGTATGCTGTGCGGTGCAAAGATGCGCGTTCCATGTCGCAAGGTAGGTAGAGTGGATAGAGGAGGGATGAGATTGAGCAGAGTCGAAAAAAAAACTGGAATTGCGAAGAGGAGTGTGTGACTGAACTGTGTGATTGTGTGCACATGTAGGACAATCCCGACATCGAGAACAGCGACTCGCGCGCGCGCGGCTAACCCGGCTTTCTCTGCCGTCCGTGGATACGCATCTGGATGTACGTCTCACAAACCCTTCCTCGCAAAGGATGGTTGACCATCCCCGCTGATAAATATCCTGTTCCCTTTACGTTGTTTCCCTCATTCAGCGTACCCACCACACACCGTCCTGAGCATGCCCGCCCTGTCGCCAACAATGACGTCGGGAAACCTGGGCTCATGGAGCAAGAAGATTGGTGACGAGATTGTGCCTGGCGATGTGCTCGTTGAGGTCGAGACCGATAAGGCGACCATGGATTTCGAGTGCCAGGATGAGGGTTTCTTGGCCAAGATCTTCATCGAGGGCGGTGAGAAGGACGTGCCGGTTGGAAAGGTGAGCATCGAAGAGGCGGGGTGCTTGAAGATACGAGTGGGGAGGGGAAGGCGAATAGGATAATAGTGGGTAGAGGGGTCGAACGTGACTGCAGAGCTGTGTGTTGTTGAGTGGGGTGCAGGAAGATCGGGTGCGCTTCGAGATGTGCTGCGTTAATTCACCTGAAACTCGCGCGTTGTGAATTGATTCTTGCTGAGGGTGACGATGATACCTCGGGGCCTGAGTCATAACTAAAGCTTTTCTTTGCGCCTCCTTCAGCCCATTGGTATCCTGGTGGAGAATAAGGAGGACATTGACAAATTCGCCGACTTTCAGCCGGAGAGTGGAAGCGCTCCACCTCCCGCCAAGGAGGAGAAAGCCGAGTCTAAGGAGGAAGCTCCTAAGAAGAAGGAATCCGAAAAGGAGGAGCCCAAGAAGGAGGCTCCTGCGCCCAAGAAGACAGCTGAATCTTCATCTTCCGGTAAGGATTTGCACTTTGCGGAAAATGAGTCACGCCTCTGAAGGGGAACGGATGGGTGACCAACGCGCTTCCTTGCCGCTAGACCGCATCATTGCTAGCCCGTTGGCGAAAACACTGGCTGCAGAGAAGGGCATCGATCTTGGTTCCATCACTGGTACTGGCCCCAACGGCCGTATCGTGAAGGACGATGTTTTGAACTACAAAGGTTGTTGATTGCCGATCTTTCTGCTGATGTCTATTTTCTCCATTTTCTTACTCCTCCCCGCTTTGTTTACTTTAGCTCCTGCTGCCGGCAAGGCGACCAGCAGCGCTGCCTCCTCCAAGACACCCGCCGCTGCCCCCGCACCAGGCGCTACCTACGTCGACATCCCCCTTTCCAACGTCCGCAAGGTGCGTCGATTTGCTGATGAGAGAAAACGTGAACTGGAAGAGCTTGTGGCTCACATGGGAGATGTCTGATGGTTATCCAGGTCATTGCCACGCGTCTTGCCGAATCAAAGCAACAGATTCCCCACTACTACCTTACCCAGGAAATCAACGTGGACAAGATTCTGAAGTGAGTGACCCTTTTCGGAAACTACATGCCTCGCGTACAGAATCCACTCCTTACGCTTTCCGCTTTCTCCTCTTCAAGGTTGCGCGAAGTGTTGAACAGCCAGTCCAATGGCAAGTTCAAACTGTCCGTCAACGACTTTGTCATCAAGGCCTCCGCCCTGGCCTTGAAGGCTGTTCCCGAGGTCAACAGCTCGTGGCAGGGAACCACTATTCGACAGTAAGCGCACGAGATGCTTGGGTTTTGTCTGTATTTCCACAGCCCAGCTGATGGCCTTTTCGTTTTTCTTCTTCAGATTCAACAATGCTGATATTGCAGTTGCCGTCGCCACGGGTAAATGATGGATGGGAGTCCCCGAGTCCTGTGGCAATGAAACTGATCTCATTTTCCTGTTCAAACCACAGACAACGGCCTCATAACACCTATCGTCAAGCGCGCCGAAACCGTCGGCCTGTCGGAAATCTCTACCAGCGTCAAGGAGCTCGCTGCCCGCGCGCGCATCAACAAGCTGCAGCCCAACGAATACCAGGGCGGTACGTTCACCATCTCCAACCTCGGCATGTACGGCATCTCCCACTTCACCGCCATCATCAATCCCCCGCACTCGAGCATTCTCGCCGTCGGCGGCGCCACCGACAAACTCGTCATTGACGAATCGGCCGACAAGGGATTCCGTGCCTCCAAGGTCATGAATGTCACCCTCTCGTGCGATCACCGTGTCGTTGACGGCGCTGTTGGCGCCAAGTGGTTGGGTGTCTTCAAGGGACTCCTTGAGAACCCCCTCACTATGCTGTTGTAGAGAGAATTGAGAGATGGACTCACTTGGCTGCTTTGAGAAGGCCCATCATTTGCATCGCGACCACCACCCATCATTTTGTGTGATCACCTACCCATCAATTTGTGTAATTTCCCTGTAACCATTATCATTCACCTATCCTTTCCTTTCCCCCCTCCTACCCGTCTCCATTCTTTGTGCTGTAAGTCTTCACGCTATATACGATTTGGAAAATCAATGTCACCAAAATCAAAGGCAGTCACAGCTTCATTTCTTGGCTAGCAAGCCACTTGACGAGGCGTTTGGGCAATACTCGCTCGACATTCCCAAGAGATCCCCCCAGCCGACTCAATTGCCAAACCGACAAATCCCCCAGCAATGACAACCAACAAACCTCCCAGCGAAAGAGCCGAGTCTCCGCAGCCCACGACAGAACCTGTATCAGAGTACCAGCACTATCTATCCGAGTACCGTCACCGCCTCCCGCAACTCTTAGCCAACCAGCGGAAACCATTTCTTACGGACGGCAGCGTCGAAACCTATTACATTCACACATCCCACGTCAACCTCCCGGAACGCGTCGCCTTTGCCGTCATGGACGACAGCACGGGCAAATCGTCCATGATCGACTATTTCCAATCCTACCTCGACATTGCCCAAGAATTCCAAACCGGGTTCATCATCGAAACCCCGACCCTGCGCGCGCACCACGACATTGCCGTCGCGAAACTATGCTATTACGAGCGCGAACTGGAGGATCTGTGGGACCTGAGTGTCAAGATTGCGACGTTTGTCGGGCGCGAGTACTGGCCGCGCATTCATGTGGTCTGTAGCGGGTGTGTTGGGCCCCGGGCGGAAGGGTTCTCTACGCCCGCGGCGCAGCGCATGACGGTGGCGGAAGCGCGGAGCTACCATTTACCGCAGATTGCGTATTTTGGTGCGACGGTTGCGGATATGTGTACGGCTGGGATGATGAATTATGTGGAGGAGGCCGTGGGGATGGTGATGGCGGCGTGGGATGCGCGAATGCCGATTGTGGTGGCGTTTGCGCTGGACGTGGATGGATGTCTCCCCGTGCCGCCTGGGGAAGAGACAACAACGACCAGGACGACGCTCCAACAAGCGATTGCGGAGGTTGATGCCGCGACGGACCACCCGCCCGTGTATTATGTGATCAGCTGCATGCATCCAACGCATATGAAGCCGGTGCTCGAGGCCGCGCGGGGACAAGAATGGGTGAAGCGCGTTGGCGGGATCCGTGCGAATGCGTCACGCCAGACTCATCGCGAGTTGCAGGAGATGACGCACTTGGAGGGAGGCGATAAGGATGAGTGGGCGAGGCAATATAGGGAGGTGGTGGAGTTGTTGCCGGAGTTGAAGGTGCTTGGGGGCTGCTGTGGAACGGATTGGGAACATATGAGGAGAATTGCGGAGGAGTGCATTGGAAGGCCAAAGTGAATGTGACGAATCGGTTTTGTTGTTGACGTATGCTGGTTGTTTTTGGCTTGGGTGATGGACAAGACACATGTGTACCTGATAAGTTGGCAGATTTCGATTAGTGGTGGATATGAGCATTGCGGCTCATATGTGTCATAGCCAAGAAAAAAGAGTATATTGCCACTGCGGTTGATTTTTGATCATAAGGTCATAGTGCTACTGGCAGGTGATACGCATTGTTATTCCATATACCTCAAAAGAAGCTCTATGCTATATTTTCGAATCACAAAGGGTACGCCAACCAAAAGATACGCCAAAAGTCTATAGACACTGCAGTCGTTCTATCTAGGTAATAGGATTGGGTTGAGAGGTTTATTCTAGGGCGCAAGATGCAAACTCCTCTCTTCTATCGAGGGGGTATGTGAGAAGGTGGTGTCATTGTACTTGTGTGTCGTTTTCCTTTAGGTGCGGGTGACCTGAACGATTTGCGCGACACTCGGGGTTCCGTTGGGGGAGATGGCAAACAAATAGTAGTAACCGGACACGACAAACGGGCCGTCATTCGGGAACACGGCCATCGAGTCACCCGCGGCGCTGCGTTTCGAGACCTGCAGGGGCACGCGGAGCTGGTCGTTCATTGTCGAGTGAGTCGCGGACGCAATCCGGATCAGCTCGTACGAGCAGCCCGCGCCGCAATTCGTCGCAGACACAATGAGGGTGGAGCCGAGCTTGAAGCGCGGTCCGAAATCCGCTTTCAATCCCCCCGTGTTGATGGTGGTCAGAACGGGGCGCGGGCCGTTGGCGGGGTCGAGATACGCGGGGGTGTAGATTTCCGCGTCGAAATGGGTGTCGGGTGTGCAGGGTCTCACGCCGGCGGTGGTGCATTTCCCCTGGCGCGACCCGCCCCCCGCGAGGATGACGGTCGCGTCTTTGGTCAAGAGCGCAATACTGTGGTAATTCCGGGCGATCTTCATGGGCGCGACAGAGGTGAACGTGGCTGTTTTCGCGTTCCATATCTCGGGGGTCAGTTGGCCTGTTTTGTCGAGAAAGATCTGGATGGTGGATTGGCCGCCGACGATAAACACGTTTCCACCGGGGAGGACGATCGCGTGGCCGAATGCGCGCGGGTAGTTCATTTTCCCCGCGGGCCGCGTCGTCGGCCACACGCCCGACGGGAGCCCGTCGAATTTGATAAAGTATGCGGCGGCCGAGGTCGGGGCGCCGACGGAACTGTTGCTGTTGCCGTAGTACGGTGCACCTCCGATTTTGAGGATGCGGCCGGGGGAGTAGGCGACAGCGTTCCCGTTCATGGCGTAGGCGTCGGTTGAGCGAGCACCGACGAGCTGCATGGTACCCTTTGAGGTGTTGATGGTATGCATTTGGGTGACGGGGCCGGCGTGGAAAACCATGTCGTCGCCCGTGGTGGCTTTGTAAGGGAAGAGCCAGGCGTGGTTGTCGGAGCGGTAGATGCCCTCTGGGTCGGGGCTCTTGCTCCCGTTCTCGATGCCGCCGATCGGGTTGCCCGTGCCTGGGTTGGAGATTTTCCAGGACCCGCCGTTAGGGCCGCCGGGGGTGAAGAGTTCGCCATCCTTTTTCCCGACGCCGAACGTTTTGTGTTTGCGTGCAAACGAGCCCCCGATCGTAAAGCACTTATCCCCCGTCGTGAGCACGTTTGAGTTGTAACCCCTCGGGATATTCATCCATGCGCCCTGATAAAACACTTTTTTCTTCGCATCAAACATGATCGTCGCTTCCGGCCCACTGCCGCCATTGATCAGAATATCTCCATTCGGCATATTCGTCGTCCCCGGGCAGAACATTTCCGAATTCACCGTTGTTTTCAGGTCAATCGTCGGGGTTTGCTTCAACAACTGGTCCAGCGTGACAATCACATAATTGGTGCGGTTGCCGTTTTCCGACCAGTACTGGTCCAGCCACCCTCCGGGGGTGATCCCGGACCAGAGGAGAAAGTCCCCCGTGGGAAGCGCGGTGCCAGAGAGAGGGCTGAGCGGGAGGGGCAGGACGGGAGACCAGGAACCGAGAGCGGGGGCTCGTTTTTGAGGGGCAGCCTTGGTGGTAGAAAGGCTGCTGGTGAGGGAGAGGAGCGTGAGGGCGATGGTGGCCTTCATGGTGAAAGGAGGGGGAGGGGGGGGGAGGAAGAGTGTGGAGTGGAATGAAGGCGGGGACGGACGGGCACCGCACAAGTCTTTTTATGCAGAAAGAGATTTAATTTGAAAGAGTCAATAATGATAATCACGGTCTTCCAGACTCTCAGTCCATAACGGTGCAAATACGCGAGCCTTAGTAAACAAACCACCAACCCGGCGAACCCGCGCGATTGGTGAGGGCGTACAGAATCAGCAAACCTTCCTTTCCCAAAAGTGCGACGCATGTGGTGTGCACAAAAACACAGCGTTCGGTATTCTTTTCCTGACCGACAAACACCCTGTCGGAAAGTTAAAAATAGAATGCCATGTGGGAGAGATGGCGCGGAGGAAAGCCACAGATTGCAAGGTACCTGCAAAAGTAAAAGTCTGGCGTGTTCGTGTGAGACCTTGTAACACAAGAAGCCGACTGCCAAACACAGCAACAAAGATGCTCGAATGTGCAGCTATCAATAGATACCAGCTGTAGAGGGCGTTATTTTTCTTTGTCGAGGAGATCTGTATACTCCGACGGGCGGATGATTCTATTTCGTGTCCAGCCGTGCTACCTTGCACAGACAGACAAACACCCTGTTCGTTGCACGTCGTCGTACTTTGTCATTCCGTGATCGTCCCAACTCCCGATAAAAAAGTGACAGGCTTCCACACCTCCCGCGGTAGACAAAGCGCTACCGCCAAACAATTGTCGCGTCTTTTTCATTTTCCAGTCGCATGCTACCGATTAGTCGGTTACGCGGTAGGGCGCTTTATCGATCGACGCGTGCCCGTGTGGTTCGGCACTTGGTTCGGGAACCGCCCTGATCAAGGAAAAAAGCCTCATCCACAATCCGGGAAAGCGACAGCCTGAGAGTCTAAAGACATGCGGGACGAGTACCTGATGTGCGTTTTGTGGGAGAGAACTTTACTATGATAGTACGGTTGCTCCTTTCGCTTGTCAAAACAAAGCAAATTTGTGGACTCGGACCGGCACGCGCGGGCTTTTGCTGCATATAAGAATGTGCGCATGCCACCGACCGGCGAAAACAGTGTTTGTGGAACCAGTGCGAACTACAGTCAGTGACAAAAAAGCAGCGGCCCCCCCCTCTAGGTTGTGGCTTTTTCGCTGCTTACATACCCTGTCCATCCCCGTGCGTAACCTAGAAGGGGGCCGCTGCTTTTCTGTCACTGACTGTAGGATCCCCGTGCAGTGTCATCGGGTTCGCGTGACTCTGTGTGAATGTTTTTTGGAGACGCTTTTATGTACATGTGAACAGACAGACACTTCATCGCAGACAAACGCTCCGGGAGAGATTGATGAAAACGTTGTCGAATCACGGGGATTGACTGGTTATTCAACCGGTTACTCTCTTGCTGTTGCCTCCCCTGTCTCCCTCCTCAAGCCTCGATCACTCACGGTCTCAGTATCTTGACCTTGGATGCACTGCGGCAAGACATCGAGTGAGAGGTCAATCGTTGTCGACCTGGGGGATGTTGGTTGTACGGAGCACAGCGGCAAGACATCGAGTGAGAGGAATCGTGTTCCTCCGGGGGAGGTCAGTGGTATGGACCCACCCATGAGTACATTTGAATTCTGTCTCCCGAGCGAGCCTTAGAACGATATGTTATTTGGAACCCTTGCGGATTGATTGATTCGTCCGCGCAAAAGTAACAATAGTGGTAGTGAGTAAGTGTTATAAACCGTAGATGTAGCATGGGAGCTGTGTGACTGTGACCTAAATGAAGAATGTGCCGTGGTTGTGACTCAGCAGCTTCAACACTTCACACTTCATCCCATTTTATCTCACTTTCAAAACCTTGAGCGAACTTCCTGCGTGGCCCCTCACAGCCTTCTTAACTCTGCGTCTATACCGATAAAAGTGGTTCTCGTTGTCAAGCTACTGCTCCTCATCCTCGGGGATAGTCCGTCTTTGGTCCATTCTCCGGTCTACTCTTGTCTAGCTCACTTTGCAATGATTCCCATTTATGCCTTTCCCAACGCGGGCGTCCAGAGGAAACTCGACAACCCTTCCGTCCAAGTGGCCATGTCAGGCGAACCGGCAGAGATCACCGACCTCAGCGCTTCTCCCCCAGCTCAGGCAGCACCCCTTTCGGCCGAACCATCATCACCTTCAAACACCACACCCCTCCAACCACCATCCGCACCAATAACGATTCCCAATGCAGCCGCCACACCCACTAGTCCACGACCAACCAGTCTGACGTTCACCGAATCCACCCTGTGCAGCGGTGTAGCGCCCCCGCCCATCCTCCCCCTTGACCCGCAGCACCTGGAGCGCGTCCTCACCGCCGGTACCCGCATGATAAAGTATCCATCCAAAAGCAAATCGAGACCGGCCGAACGATTGATCAGAGTCGATCTGTCGTCGATGCAAATATTCTGGGAGTCAAAAAAGAAAAAGTCGAATCACAGATCAGGTTGGCCCATATTCAGAGCCAAGGTGGCGAGATGCATTTCAACGCAAAAGACTAACTTTGGCCCTACTGCTGCTACTTGTTGCTAGTGGACCTCCACTCGATCAAGGAGATTCGTCTGGGCCAGAACACCAAAGGCTTTGAGATTCACGGGAAGCGGCCAGATCAGGCAGACAGATCCTTCTCCGTCATCTATGTCACTGCTGGCGACTACAAGATGCTCAACCTAGTGGCGCCAACTCGGGAGGATGCTGCCTTGTGGATATCCGGCCTGCACATGCTCATTGCGCAAGCAGACATGTCGGGAGGAGACCCAGCCAAGTTGTCGGCCAGCATGGGCACGTGGCTGCGGAAGCAGTGGAATGAGGCGGATGAATCAAAGGACGGCAAACTTGATTTGGACGAAGTCACGGATCTGTTCAAGAAGCTCAACATCCGTCTGTCAAAGAGCGAAATCAAAAGTACATTCAAGGTGCGCGCGGCGGAATGGAACTGGATCAGTTGCCGCAACGATCTAGTTCTCGCGCACCCGCTCACAAACATTCTCTTTTGGGTTTTGCGTTTCCTAGATGGCGGACATTGACAAACATGGCCACCTGTCTTTCACCGCGTTTGAGAGGTTGTACAGAGTTTTGCGTTTCCGTCCGGAAGTCAGCGAGCTCTTCTCGGTCTTGTCCAAGACCAAACAACCGGTCATCACCTTTGACGAGTTCAAAGAGTTTGTTCTCGTCACGCAAAAGGTATGATCAGCAAATTGTTTGCATGAGCACATAGGGGCATCAAATCGATGGCACCAGCAACCTCACCGCCCACTTTTTTTTGCCAGAATGACTGGACCGAGGAACGATGTTTGGACGTGTACAACAAGTACGCATCCGAGGGCGGCAAGATGAACGTGGACCATTTTTCTGCGTTCCTCCTCTCTGCGACCAACTCGATCTTCAAAAAAGCCCACACGCAGGTGTTTCAGGACATGACCTTGCCACTAACCGACTATTTCATCAACACCTCGCACAACACGTGAGTAGCCTTCTCGCGCCCCATTGTTTGTCTTGCGCGCCATTCTCGCTCACAAAGTCGTGTGTTTCCAGGTACCTGTTGAAAGACCAGCTAACTGGTGAAAGTTCGGTGGAAGGCTATATCCGGGCTTTGCAAAGAGGATGCCGGTGTGTCGAATGTATGTTTGGTTAGAAGGACCATGGCGAAGGTGCTCAGCGTCTAACACAAGCTCGTTTCACCACGCAGTGGACTGCTATGATGGGCCCAACGGCTCCCCAGTGATATATCATGGGGGTACTTTGTGAGTACACCGGATGCACTTTGGTCTTTTCTCAGTCTGCTCGTGTACTGCGGACATCATGTGTTCATGTGTGGCTTCTTTGCAGAGTCGGGAAACTCCTTTTCAAAGACGTCATTGAAGCCATTGTCAGATACGCGTTTGTCGCCACGCCGTACCCCTTGACCCTGTCCCTCGAGTCGCATTGTGGACCGGAGCAGCAGGCCGTCATGGCCTCTGTTCTCACCAATGTCCTCGGTGACTATGTGATCCGGAAATCGTTGACCGAGGGCGAGACGGCGTTACCATCCCCGGAAGCGCTCAAAAACAAAATTATCATCAAGGGCAAAATCTTCCCACCGGGCGGAGAAGGCGACACGGACAACGAGGCGGAGGACGAGGACGATCAGAGCCCATTGCAGCAAACAGCGAGTTTGACCGATGTCGGCACCGCGCCCATGGTGGCCCGCCCGGCGGCCCGGAGAGGCATCTCGTATGAAGAGGGCGACCCAATCCCGCGTCGGCGGAATTCGGACGAAGATCAGTTTCCGAGTCTGAATCGCAAGAAATCCTCCCCCAAAATGTCCCGCAAATACGTGGTGGCGAAACCACTTCAGGAACTGCTGGTGTATTGCAAGGGCGTGCATTTTAGCACTTTTGCGTATGCTGCAGGTAAGAATGACGCAAAACACACATGCGCAGTTCGTTGTCCTCCTCCATTTGCGGGTACGCAGTATCGTATTGACTATATTTGCTAACCCACCCGCGCTCCTAATCAGAAAAATTCCCCTTTGACTACATGTGCTCCCTCTCGGAAAAAAAGTCCCTAGCCCTCATGCAACGGCAACGCCGCGAATACATGCAATACACCTCACGGTGGCTTACGCGCATTTACCCGGCGGGCATTCGCGTCACCTCGTCCAATTACGACCCGATCCCGCACTGGGCCGTGGGTGCCCAGATGGTCGCCATGAATGTGCAAACTTGGGACCGAGGCATGCAGCTCAATAATGCCCTGTTTATGCTAAATGGACGGTGTGGGTATGTCCTGAAACCGCCCAGCTTGAGAGCAAAGGTGGGAGAGGTGGTGGAGAAGACCCGGCCGGTTGTGTTGAAGATTAAGGTATGTAAAAAAGCCAAAGGAAAAGATGCACTCACGCCCCCTTGGTGTACCTGACCTCCCTTAAACGATTTTCAAAATTCCCAGATCATCTCTGGCCAACAACTCCCCAAACCCAAAGACAGCACCGGCTCGACGGTGATTGACCCGTACATTGAAGTCGAGATTGCGGGCAGCGAGGCGGACAATGCGAAATCGCGCACGCGCACCATCTCCAATAATGGCTTCAACCCCATGTGGAAAGAAGAATTCAAGTTTGTCATTTCGGACCCGCAACTCGCGTTGCTGAGATTCACGATCTTTGACATGGATGTGGCCCTCACGAGCGACTTGATTGGCGGGTGGTCCGTGCCCGTCATGAGTCTGGAACAGGGGTACCGACATGTCCCCGTGTACAACTGGAAGGGCGATTTGATTCGGTTTTCGAGTTTGTTTATACATGTGCATGTGGAGGAGGTTGGAGGCGCGCTTGGGGGTGAGCGTGAGCAGTCACCGGCCGCTTCGACTACGGTTCTGTCACAACCATTACAACAACAGCAAGTGCAGCAAATGTCACCCACAACGCCGTCCACACCACCACCTTTGGCTATACCGACAACAAACATTATCACTCCAGCAACCGCCACCCCCACCACCACCACCACAACAACAACAGCTGACCCAGTCGCACCAGTACCACAACCATCACCACCAGCACCAGGAGGCTTCACGGCGCTCCCTGACGGCTTTGTCGTCCCCGTCCGCACTGACTCGAGAGAAGAGATGGGGAACGTGGAGGTGACCCTGGTCCCGCCGGGTGTCGCCACCACATCAACAACAGCACCACCAACCCCACCAACAACAACAGCAACAACGGAACTGCAGCAGCAACCGATACCCCAAACCGCGTTGCCGTACGTGTTTCGCTGAGAAGGACAGACTGCGTTTACCCCACTGCGATAGTGTACGAACACCCACGCGTATATATACTCTCGTGAGATGATACCCCCCCCCCCCCTCCCAGATAGTGAACGTCTTTCTCCGTACCCAAGGCATAATCCCAAGGTGTTTTTGTCTTCCCGCGTTTTGCGTAATAACAGACGGAAATTTCTCTATTATTGTTTTTTTTTTGTCTGTTTCGCCCTTACGTCTTTGCATAGAACGAAAAAAAATATACACGCATGCACGCACGCACACGCAATCAACATAAAACCGTCCTGTGAATCCGCCGGTGGGAGACGCGGAAGGCAAATTGTGAAGGGTAGACGGATACACCCGGGCCTGTTCAAATTGCGAGGAAACGAAATGGTGATTCGCATTCTCGCTTGGCATCGTGTATGAAGATTTCTTGCGCGCATTTTTTTTTTTTCTTTCCCCCACCCGCTATAAGTCCCCACTCCCCCTCACCGCACCATGCCTCCACTTTGAGCTCTGACGTATTTCCGCAACACGGTGGCCGGGTCCACGCGGGTGGTGAGGGTGGCCGAGACGGGTGCGGTGGTGGTCGTGGTGGTGGGGTGGTCGAATTCGTCCGAGGATGAGGTGGAGGTGGGTGGGTTGCGGCAACCGCGGCGGGAGGAGGAACGGGAGGTGGAGGGGGAGGAGGAGGGGGAGGAGGAGGGCGAGATGGAACCGTTTTCGGAACCGTTTTCGGAGCCGTCTTCGGAACCGTCTTCGGAGGAGGAGGAGGGTGGGGAGGGCGTGTCTGATGTGTAAAGGGGGTGGTGATGGGTTAGAAACAGCCAAATAAAGTAGGTGAGATTCACCGTATTTTTTTTATTTTTTTTTTTTCTGGGGACGTTGCACTCACCGTTTTCCAACCTCCTCAACACAAAGCCGACCTGTTTCTCCAACGGTTCCTCTCTCTCCACGCCATACCTCATCAACTCCTCCAGGCCGACATCGCGGGCGGCCTCTCTCATGGGGGTATCGGCGAGGAGACAGTAGAGGGCGCCATTGACATGGGTCTGCACGTGCAGGTCTCTGCATTCGAGGAGGGCGGTGAGGATGCGCATGGTGCGCATGGGGTCGGCGTGGAGTTGTTTGCGGCCGCGGGTGCGTTGGGCGAGGTTCATGAGGGTCGCGGTGGCGAGGGTGGTGGTGGTGGGGGGGATGGTGTCGGCGTCGGCAATGTGGGGTTGGTCGAGGAGGGTGAGGAGGAGGGTTGGGGTTGAGTGCGCGATGAGGGTGGATTGGGAGGGGCGGTGGAGGGAGAGGTTGTGGAGGGTCGCGAGGGTGGCCGTGTGCAGGGGGTGCGTGGGGAGGTGTGTGGTGAGGTGGGGCAGGAGCGTGGGGATGAGGTGCGGGTGGAGGTGGAGGTAGTGTCGACCGGGGGAGATGGAGGAGAGGAGGGTGAGGAGGTCCAGGAGGGGGAGGGTGGGTGGGGTCAGGAGATGTGGGAGGAGAGGCTGGGAGAGAGAGAGGGGGGTGAGTGAGTATATATATGGTTTGCGGGGGATGTATTTTTTCGGGGTTGTTTGGAAGGGCTCGTACAGACCTGATCGGATTTGAGGCGCAGTAGATCGTGGGTGATGTAGGCGGTGATGAGGGCGCGGGTCTCGCGCGGATGTTTGCGGTGGGTTGCGAAGCGGCGGAGGGCGGTTAGTAGGTGTGCGGGGCCCGTGGTGGTAGTGATGGTGGTGGTGTCGGGATTGGTGGTGGTGGTGGTGTTGATGCTGTTTCGCAAATCATCTGCAATCGCGTCGAAATCGAATCGGGTTGCGTCCAAGAGCTGTGGGTGGGTGGGGTGGTGAAGTACTTTTTGTCTCTCTTTTAGCTTGTTGGTGGTGGTGGTGGGGGAGGGATTCGACCCGACGCGAGCGCGTTGTGGCGGGTCCCCTCTTCCCGTGGCCTCCACTCCCGTGCGCTCACTCGCGGCGTCCCGATTCGCAGCGCGCGCGGCGTGCGCGGCCGATAGGCTTGATCGGTGGGTCGGCGGCGTGGGAGTGGGAGCTGGGGTCGCGCGCCCGGGATTGGGCTTGGGCTTGGGCTTGGTGGGTCCGGCGGTCGTGGTGGTGGTGATTGGGTTAGTGGAGGGGGAAGGGGAAGGTAAGGACAGAGGTAAAGCGGCGGTGGATGCGGTTGATGATTTGCGAGATGGGTTTTGTTTGAATGTTGCGAGGCGGTGGCAGACGCCCGCGAGGTAGGATGGGGTGATCTATAATAATCAAACAAAAAAAAAGTAAAATGGATGAATAAACCACCCCCACACAGCCCCCGTCCCCACGTCTGCCGTGGCGACTTACCGTCTCCCCGTTAATACACGCCGTCAAAGTCTGCACCAGTTCCGACGCGATCGTGATGAGGTTATGGTAGTCGCTCTGCAGGTTGCGGTGTCGGGCCGCCAGGAGGTTCGCATTGTGCGTGGCGGAGGCGAGGTCGTTGTGAGCAGCAGTCAGTTGGCTGCGGAGCTGGGCGGTGGGCTATAAAAAAGGATAATGGGAATGAGAACAGGGAGTTGAGGAAAGATGTTTGGCTGGTTGGTTGTGGCGCTCCTTTTGCTTGAAAAACATTTACTGGTATGTACCTCCTCGTTGATCCACCCCACCAACCGCGGCTTCACGACTCTCTTCAACGCGCCGTCTAAAAACACTCTCACCCTCCCCTCCATTTCCGCCGGCCAGGCCTCGTCAAACACGTCTTTAAAGCTCGGATGAGTGCGCGGGTCGGGGACGTAGGGTAAGGCATAGTAACTCAAAAACTGGGTCGTTTTGCATAATTCCGAGCCACGGGTTTCGAGAAACTGCTTGAAATGGTCCATCGATTGGGTTGTAGCTGTAGGGGAGGGTGGTGCGGGGCAAGTGGTGGTGGTGGACGGGTGGATGAGGTAGATTGCGAAATAGATGTTGAGGAGGAATTCAAGGGTGTGGAAGACGGGGTCGGGTGAGGAGAGGGAAGAGGGCGGGAAATGGATGTCCCAGAGAGAAAAGAAGGCGGAGCGGTCGCCGGTGCGGAAGGCGGTAAGGAACGCAGAGTGGATGGAGGCGAGGGTGGTGGTGCTGTGGTCGTTGGTGGCGGTGGATTCGGGTGGTTGGTCGGCGGGACGCCCCTTTGCGGCGCTTTCGGCTGTGAATGTGTCGAGGGTGGTGTTGTAGTCTGCAAAGAGGAGATACTGGAAAGAGATGGAAAAAAAGAGAGGGGAGGAGAGGGAGGGGGGGGGGAGTGTGGTTGGTGAGAGACGAGTATCTATCGACATGTGGGACAACGAGGGACGACGCAAGGGACGCAAGAGGTGGGTAAGGGACGCAAGACGTGGGTAAGCTTACCTCTCTGATGGCTACATTGAGCATGATTTCCTTATCGAGGTCCATCGTGAACAGATGCACTCTTGACGCACGCACGAGAGAGAAAGTTGGAAGACGACGATGGGGCCGAGGGAGATGGACGAGAAACAAACGCCAAACGCGTTACGGTTAGTTGTTGTTGCTGAGTCAGCGACGCGTGCGTGAGTCACTCGATCCAATCAAATTGATTCATTCTTTGCACAGCCACACACTGGGCCACACTCACTCACTCACTAGATGTAGGTAGTCTGTCGCTCGTAGGAGTCGAGGGTCGCAGTGACAAGTTAGAGAGACGCGGCCGAGTCCATTCACTCATCATCATTCACTCAGTCACATTCACATTCCCCTTCTCTCCGCCAATCCATATACTAGCGATAGGTCAAGGGTCGATGTAGGTCCACAGCTGGATATAGTCTGTGGCCTGCCTGTATATATCATTACGACCGACGAGCGAGTCAATTGAACGTCTCCCTTGAGTGAGTGAGTGAGTTGAGGGAGGGAGAGAACCACGTGACTCAAGCGCGCCCCTAGAAACAGGATGATGGTGAGAGTCAAAGCAGTTTGTGTAACATCTGCCGCAACTCCCAAATTGCAAAAAACTCTTTCTTTCCGTCCGTGACTCACTCACTCACTTTAGACTGACTGACTGACTGACTGGACTGACTGAACGAGTGAATGAATGAATGAATGAATGAATGAATGAATGAATGAATGAATGAATGGCTGATGGCTGATGGATGGATGGACAGAGTCACTCACTCACTCATTCAGTCAGTCAGTCGGCCATCATATCATAATATCATGTATCGATACTGTCAACTGCACTATGATATTATATTCGTTATTTGATTGATTCCACTACCGCCCAACTATCTTTTACTCCTACAGACCACTTACTACTCACTCTAGTCACTCGCCCTGTTCCCTTTGTTCCTTCCTTCGTCGTTCCTTCGTTCGTTTCGTCGTCGTTGTCGTCGCCGTCGTCGTCGGTCCCGCTTTGAGGCTGTGCCATTCCCATTCCCCTTGCCGCCACGATCCGCCCACCCCTTCCTTCCTTCCTTCCTTCCTTCCTTCCTTCCTTCCTTCCTTCCTTCCGTCTCGCCCAACATGCTACTGCTGCTGCAACTACCGCCACCGCCACCCCCACACGTGCAACAGCGACACCAACGACACCGACCACCCAAACTGCGACGACTCACCACCTCCCACTCTGCCCGTCACTCTCCGTCCCTCCTCTTTATCCTTCTCACCCTCACCCTCACCTTCTTCCCATTCACATCTGCCCAACTTGCCCCACCACCACCACCAGTACCACCAATAACAACCATCGTCACCGAACCCCTCCCAACACCCATCCAACTCCCCCAACCTCAACCACCAGCTTTTCCACAGGGCGGGCCATGTGCTTCCGACGCCGACTGTCTCGTCTCACCAGGGTCGCGATGTGCGTTCGAAGTTATAGGGAACCCGATCGGTGCTTGTAGAGTCCCCCTAGTTACCACCATCAGGCCGGTCGTGGTCACCAGTACGAGAGATGCGAGACCTACAGCTGCCGCGGGCATTGTTCCTTTGGTGAGTAGAAACGGATGAGTTCGGGCATTGACGAGTTGGAAGAAGCAGGCGACAGCCCGCAGTCGCAGGAGACAGCCCGCAGTCGCAGGAATGTCCCTTTTCCTGTCCTTGCACCGCGTTACAGAGAGCGGGGATGGCCGAATCGCGCCTTGATGATGATCACTTGTATGATTCTCCTTTCTCCATTCTTACACACACCTCGGTCGTTCTCTTCATTTGTCCCCGCAGCCTGACGGAGATACTTCCTCGTCCAATCACATGTCCTCCAAGCTTCCTCTATGGGCCTTCATCACCATCGGCATCGTATCGGCCATCGTCTTGGCCGCACTCGGATTCGGATTGTGTTGCTGCCTGAATCTGTGCTGTTTTGCAGGCCGGTCCGCCATGAGACCGAAAAAGTCGGGCGCCTCTTCCCTGCGCGGCAACAATGCCGTCAACAGCTCAACCAGAAACATTCTCCCCCACAACCTCAACGACACCAACGATAGTCTGTCAAACAATCCATATTCGTCGGATGGGGGCGTGTTGGCCCGAGCGGCCAAGGAAAACAATTCGCAGGATATGCTGCGGTATTCAACAAAGGTAGGACGATTTCGCAGATTGGTTCAACCATGGCAACCAAAAACTGACCAAAACTGGTTTCCCGATCTTTGTTCCACTCTTGCAAAAAGGTCTCGACCTCCTCTACGTATCGTCACCACGACACAATGTGGATGGACCCCGAACAACGCGACCTGCCCCATCACCCGCGCCAATCCCATCTCCTCGCACCCGCCGCCGAGTACGCCAACCTGCATCACGGCAACTACAGCCCCTCTCCTCACCCCGCAGCAGCAGCAGCATCCCCGCACCACCACCTCGCCGCCTCCCCGCTCGCAGCCCAACCCCCGCATATGCCGCCCATCATCCCGGCCCCCGCCACCACGGACGCTGGCTCGCAGAGCGAATATGCCGATGACGCCAGCGACAACTTGCCCCACCCGCAAACCGACATGTACCCGACCCCCGACGCCCCCTGCGAGTTTGGCTACTGGGACGCCCAGCGCCGGTTCCATCAGGGCTTCACGGACGAAGAAGGAGATCCGCATCGCGGATACTGGGACGCCCAGGGCAAGTTCTGGAGAGTCTCGCTGCCGAGAGACGCGAGTGCGGGTGTCGGCCAACCACCGCCGGGATGACGGGGGTGTGTTCCAACTCTGCCATCCCCGCGGATACCCGCACCTCTACAAACAATCTGCGTCTACATCACAGACAGTGTAAATGCCCTCAACCACAAGTCTGGTCTTGGGGCGTCTAGACAGCCCCCCAAATCCCATTCACCCCCCCCCCACCCCTGTTTCCCCGCTTCTCCACCTTTCTTTACCATACCCACCCCCCCCCCCCCCCCTTCGTGCTTTTACCCCACGGCCCCATGTATGCGATTTAATCTTGTTGTTCCTGATGTTCCTGACGTCGAATGGGCCGAAAACAACAACAATGCTTGTATCCCTTTAAAATATAGGAATATCGTCCCCCCCCCCCCCCTTCTCCTGGTCTCGCCATACCGTGTGTGTGCCCACCATTGGTCGTTCTCCTCCAAGCGCTTGGGGTTGCGAACCCCCCCCCCCCCCCCTTTTTGCGTGGCGCTGCTCTGGGCGAGGAGGAAAAAGTAGCAGCATATCGTAGTCGGTTTGGTACCGCGCGGCTATTCCTGCCGGTTTTATCCTTGATAGGGTGAAGATCCCAACCTCGCATATCGGGACACGATGGCCGAGTGGTTAAGGCGATAGACTAGAAATCTATTGGGCTCTGCCCGCGCAGGTTCAAATCCTGCTCGTGTCGGGATGTTTTTTTTGGGACGCGGGCGCACATCCGGCGTTTTCTGATTTCGAGGTTGAACACAGTAAACAACAACCCCCCGCAGTATCATAATCCCAAATCCACCGCACTAGAAAAAAACAACAACCCAGCCCAATTCCTGCCCACAAACCCTCTGCGCAAACCAGAAAAATCATCCATTATACTGTTATGTTATTACAGCTGTACATCCGGCCCACTTTTTCGTAGAACCGACCCCAAACAAATACAAAAGACAAGAGAAACAGGTATGGGAGATGCAGACGCTCCGCCCTTCTCGGTCTTCCATCTACAATTTGCTCCTTCTGATTCCCCGCCGGGCCCTTGGGTGTCGTTTGGCACGTTTTTTCATTCTCAAACCATTTTTACTGTCTCTCCCGCTCCCTGTCAATCTCGCGTCAGTCTACAAACAAAAAAAAATATCTGGGGGGTGGCGTGCCTACAAACGCCTTGTTGTTTCTTACCTGGGCGCACAACGGATAATATCGTCAACCCTCAGGATGAGTTCCGCTGCCTCCGATGCTGACAGGAGCACCTGCTTCTTCAGCTTGAAGGACTCGGTGATGCCCAGCTCGCGGACGTCTCCAATGATTCCCTCGTCCATGTCTAGTAGAGAAAAAAAAGGTGTGCATATCATGTCAGGATTGGCTGACAAGAGTAGACGTAGCAAAATGTCGTCATCAGACAAAATACGCACTCAGTCCTGTCGTCTTCTTTCCCTCGTGGTGGGCTGCGCGGAGCTGGGCCACAAGCTCCGCACTGTCGTATCCGGCGTTGTCGGCCAAGATGGTGGGCAGCTGACGCAGCGCCTTGGCAAATGCTTCGCACGCAATGGCCTTCTTTCCAGAAGTCACCGCGGCCACCTCTTCCACCGCTTTGGCCATCAGCATCTCAGAGCACCCGCCCCCGAGCGTCGTCCGTGGCTCCCTGACGGTTTGCGACAGGACACAGAGAGCATCATGCAACGATCGCTCTGCTTCGTCCAGCAGCTGACCCGTCGCTCCTCGTAGGACGACTGTGCACGCCTCTCCGGCCGCCACACCCGAAAACTTGATCAGGCGATCCTCTCCAATGATGATTTCCTCAATCGTGTCGCACTGGCCCAGTTTGACAAGGTTAGGGTGGTCAAATGTAGAGGCAATCTCTCCACCCGTGACCAAAGCCAGGCGTTCTATGCCGTCAAAGTCAGCGTGTTCAATCGCCATGATGCCAGCATCCGCAAAGAGCTGCTCGGGCCAGTTGTAGATCAGCTGGCGGTTGACAAAGCAGTTGATGCCGTGGGCTTTGATCTTCTCGACCTTCTCCTTCATCTTGTTGCGCTCGGCGCGCTCCAACTCGGCCAATTTGCCGGTCGCGTCAACTCGCACACGGGCACCAAAGATCTTGATCTTGTCCGTGTCCATCGGCGTGTTGGCGATAAGAATCTTTGCATTCTCGATACGCTTAGGCTGGTTCACTCCAATCTTCTTGTCCAGAATGAAACCTTCCGAAAGGTGAGAGTCCAGGAGCTTGCCTCCCGGCTTCTTGATGATCTGGATGTTGTCCAGATTTGTGCTTCCCTGAGAACAAGAAATCTCTGGTCAACGACCTAAATTTAAACCCAAGACATTTATGGCTGCCGTACCTTCAATCGCAAAACGGCATCAACGGCAAGGTTGGCAAAGTATTCCTTGTCCTGAGACAGGACCTTGGAGCTGAGGGTTGTACGGGCAATGTTGGTCAGATCTTCCCGGAACTTCTCCGTGTTTTTGCTGTTATCCACAGCAGACTCCTCAAGCGCCTTGTAAGCAGCGGCGGAGGCGATCCGGTATCCTTCAATGATGGTTTGCGGGTGGATGTGTTGATGCACAAGCTTTTCTGCCTCGCGGAGCAGCTCAGCCGCCAACACACACACGGACGTGGTTCCATCACCAACTTCGTCATCCTGCACTTTGGAAATGTTCACCAAAACTTTGGCGGCCGCATTATCAAGAGCGATCGATTTCAGAATTGTCGCGCCGTCATTTGTCACTACAATGCTGCCAGTCCCCATTGATTGCAGGATTTTGTCCATTCCTTTGGGTCCCAATGTGCTCTTCACAAGATCTCCCACAGCAATGGCACCGACGAACGAAGACTGCAACCGTGTTAGGTTAAGAATAGTCATCTCCACGGGTACTGCAGATCTCCCCCCCCAGATCTTCTTTACAATGTAGTACTAACCAATCGCGCGTTCTCGGCACGCTCCTCGGTCGCATTGGTCTTGAAGATCTCTACTGGTGCTAAACTCTATAGGCCGGAAAACCGCGATCAGAATATGATGAGGCGCAGTAAAACAGAGATCGCAAGACCGTCCAGATAATTCATCACCCTACCATCGTGGTTGTGTATAGTGTGTGGCGAACTAAGAGATGTGTGGTGAGTCGAGTAGCAGATGAAGACGATGGGGAAACGGAGATGGGAAATTCGGATTGCAGGCGGTAGGTGACTGCGTGATTGTCGACACGATCATTTGGACAAGGGTGCTGCTAAAACCACGTTGCATGGCTGTGCGCCGTTGCCGTGCGATCTTCTAGCAACCGGACTTCCGGACATGTCCGGCTCTGTTCCTTACAGTTGCTCTCCTTTTTACAGCACACATACCACAACGGTATACGTATCTCTCTATCAACGGATGGATGTCGAGACGGCGGCGGTTATCAAGCTGCTGGATCGGCTGATCGCCCTTGTCTCAACTTGGAGCGAACGGCAGGACCGAGCCTGTGCGTTTTTCGACTCGGTGGCCAACATTCAGTCGCAGAGGGAGGATACGTTAACGTACTTGCCGCGCACTGCCAAGGACAATAGGATGCACCAATGGATGAACCCCGTCACCACCCCGACCATAGTACTAGATTTTCCAGACTTGGTACCGCGATTATTGGGCAAGCAGACAAGAGCGCTGGAACGTTCGCTGGAAAACATCCAAGTGGAGCTCCGGGAATTCGAACGGGTGGCGGCGTCCTTGGAAGCGCTCAGGAGGGATGCGTTGTATCAACTCACCGGAGCTGATTCTATACCCAAAGAGCCGTCATTTCATCCCGCGTCTATATCATTTGTAGAAGCAGCGTCCTGGATAGACGAAGTGGGCCTGCAGTATCGACGGGAATTGACCGCCAAGCAGGATATGCTCGCCAGCTTGAACCTGGGGAGCGAGACAGCCAATATACAGGAGATTCGGGACAGGTGGGGCCTGCAGTCGTGGATCAACCTGCAACGGGAAACGGAAATACGCGACCGGCTCAAATTGTTAAAGTCTATGGAGGGCGGCCCGCGGTCGCCACTATGAGAACATCCCCGCCTGATATCATGGTTTCGTTTATGATTTGTACTACTATAAGCCTTGTTAATACATATTGGAAAAAATGGACGACCTCTCCCACTCAACGATCCAGACACGTGAATCAGTAGTTGAAGTTCATGTTGTTTTCCCTTCTCTTGCTGCGTGGCCGGTATAGCGTATACGCTACGGTGAAGAAGGCGAAGCCCAGCAAGACAAAGATGAAAGCGTCGTAGCCGTATTGTATTCCTCGTAAATTTTGCATTTGAACGCCGAAAATCGCTAGATGTCCAACTTCAATCAGTATCGCATTTATCAGGGCGCAACAATCACGTAGCGCTTGAAACTTACATTGATTGGCTGTATACTTTGCAAACTTGGCAAACGCCAGTGTGCAGAATTGTGCCACGGACATTGAGCAGATCAAAACGACTCCCGTGTTGAACACGAGGGCGTTCATCAGTGTCTCGCCAATCCTAAGCGTTTCATAACAATACAGTGAGCCTACGCAATATTGTAAACATCAACAAAACACGCCGGGCCATGCGCATACTCACATCAATGGATGAATCGGCAGAAAGAAGACCCGCATGCCTAGCGAAGAGTTGCCCTTCAGGACGCAGGCCAGCAGGTAGAAGGAAAACAAGGCGTAGATGAGTGTCCCCAGGAAGGGAATCCCGTTGACATCATTCAAGAAGTCGTTCAAGAATGGGCTGTATGGGTTGGTGTGAAGAGCCCAAGGTATGAGGTACAGGATAATGTGGAGGAACCACAAGAGGGACAGGATGCCGCTGCGATAGATGACAGCGTTAGGTGGGTCATAAGATGCGCGGAATTTCGAAATACGGCATACCCTATTATGCCAGCGATGAATAGCCCCAGTTGGAGAATAAAATCACCCCCCTGATTTTTGTAGCAGTCTTCAAGTCTCCGATAATGGAACTCCAAAATAACGACATCTTTTCTAAACTCGTTCTCCCGGTTCTTCAATCTTCGCCACCTGCGTCCACCGACGCCAGATCGGGTCGCCCCCTTTATCTCCTCATTCAGTGTTTTTCCAGCTTCCATCAGCAGTTGCGCATTTCTGCCAATTTCTTTTTTGCCCTCGGCATATTCGTTGGCTTTGATGGCTTTGGGCCGGTGCAGAAACTGGGACACCCAATCCACAGGGAGCATGATAAGACCAACGCCACCAAAGATGGAGAACAGGACCCAGCCGACAAAGGATACGATGGCGACAATGTAGACGAGAGGTGAGACGACCACGTGGATAACTCCGGATTGCCTTTGGCACTGCCAACAAAGTGCCCCCCCAAAAGTCAGACCACGGGTTCGCGCATGAAACGTGTTTGGGCGGTGGCACATACCAACGTTATATTCCCCGTCGGTGCTAAAGTACTCAGACAGTAGTTTAGAGACTCAAACAGCCCGGTACTATCGCCCGGTGTCAGAACTCCGGTCAATCGTGTGGTCTCCACATCGGCGTATCCAAAGAACCAGTATAGGCCGGTGATGACCGCGGCCGTAAATATCAGAATCGGGGTTAACCACTTCAACGCGTACGCGAAAGCACTCGGGGAAGATCTAGAAACGGTCAATTCAGTGAGTGAGAAGGCAGATGAAAACGGGCAAGACGAGTCTGACGCTCACTTCTGATCCCCATCGTCCTCATCTGATCCCTCGTAGAAAAACACGGTAAAGGGCACAACGACTAAACACCATACAACAGTAATGATGTAGAAGGATATGTTGAGCTTTGCCATAGGAATAATTCCCGGTGTTTCTAATTGTCCTTTCTGATTTGCCACATCTAGTGGTAATAGGAAGATGTTGTAGCATGCCACAGACAATCCCAGTATCTGAGCAAACGCCGGGTCAGCTCTTTGCCCATGGGAGAAATGGACCTGGGCACAGAAACATTGTGACATACCACCACTACTTTTGGAAACCATGCCACCCATTTATCATCGGGATGTTGGAAGTAGGCCACAAAATAGATGGCGGCGATAAGGACCAGGATTGCAAACACCACCACCGTGATAATGAGGATTACGTCGACCATTTTTTCACGTCGGTGGATTCACGAAGACTCTGGAGGATTTCACGGCCACTTAGATGAATGATACATCCGTAGATCTCAGTACGGCTCGCTTCTCGATAGTTGTTATTATTTCCGACACCATTTGTATCTCTCCCCAAAGCCAAGATTCGCGCCACGGCCATCCGCTCGCTTATGTCATTCAAACAAAGCGCGATGTAGCAACTCCTCGGACGAAGCCGAAGCCTCGCAGATCTTCAGATAATGTACAGTTCCCCATGCTTCACGAACTGCTGCTGATACTCGCTGGCCACCCAGGCGACATCTTTGTTCCCTACCCAGCATCCCCTGCCGTGGCCACAACCTATGTCGTAGCGCATGACTTTCCGTTCCTCCATTCCGCCGAGCGCACCGCCCTAAATAGACTGGCACAACTTGGATTTTACTATGCAGGCATCCGGGCGTTTGTAGATAGAAACAGGAAGCACGTATGGGGAAGAGTTCTCAACGATAAGGTCTTGGAGACGCACACGTGTCTGCGACCGGGATACTACCTGCTGGCGCTGTGTACGGGCCTGGACGAGGTGCTGGATGAGTACGTGAAAGTCATTGTGGACACCGAGACTAAAGTGTTGTCGAACCTCGATGTGGATACGGATGGAGGGAGAACGCCTCTGAGCTACTTTTCGTACGTTTTTGGAAAGGTAAGAAGTCATAGTTAGAAGTAGGGTTAGTAGCGGTAGTTGGGCAGGACCGTTCACACCCGAGGCGTGCGGTAAGGATTAGGGGTTAGAATAGGCGCGAGTGAGCTTTTGAGCCCCTCATACTCCGCAAGTAAGGCCGTCAAAAGCTCGGATCTTGATTCAGAGTCATGTCGAGAGCTGTAGTATGCCTGAAAATCATATCTCAATTCGTTGGACGCGACCTTCACATTTTTCGTTCTTTTCTCTGTTGCTGATTCGCGCTGCTCTATATAGTATCAAATACTGTTTCCACAGCTGCATGAGTTACTGAGAGTGATTGAGGCACACCCCGACGACCACCATGGCGCTCGAGTACTCAACATCCTGCATACCAGCTGCAACAGTGGCTTATCAGAAGTACGAGAGATTTTCTTGAGGTGAATCTCAAACGTGCTTTTCTTCGGAGTATCCGCAGCATGAAGGCGTAATGCATCGAAAAGACTCTTTCAGACCTGCATGGCGGTATTCTACAAGCAGCTGATTGCATGGATGCTGTACGGGCGGCTCAACGATCCGTACCACGAGTTCTTTGTCGCGACTGGCAACAAGGACAATGGGCGCAGCTGGGTGAGTTGTGCAAAGCCGTTTCCATTAGAGATGTTGTCTCAATGGGGTTTTGCTATTTAGAACGGCCGGGACGATGAGTTTGAACTGCAACTGCAATCCGACTACACTCGATGGTATGGATCCTTGAGGAATTTTGGTAACACCTCAGCTGCCCACGCTAACCAATGGCGAACCAATCAGGCAATCGCAATTCAAGTTTGATGCGTCTGCATTGCCACAGTTCATTCCTGCGACTGTAGCTGACACGGTGCTTTTTGTTGGGAAAGCAATCGTTACTATCAACGAATCCAAACGACCTGAAAGTAAGAATTGTCCTTGTCTGACCTTTTGTCCCCAGAGCATGAGGTCTGACCCTAGTATCGGTCACCGCACCAAATAGCAGCGCGTGCTGCATCGCTGGTAACAAAGCATCTGGAAACTCTATCGGGCCTCTCCAAATCCGCCGTGTATCGACCGCTTGCCTTCGAGACTGCGGTGACGCAGGTCAAGAAAGATGTGGCGGCCATATTGTGGGATGTGGTGGTTATGGACGAACATTTGTTGAGTCATCTACAGGTCAAACATGGCGGATCTTGTTATCAAGCGCTTGTTCAGCCACTGAAATCCATATCCTTCTCTCCCCTTCTAGGCGTTTAAAGAATGTTACATGCTCGGGTCCGGTGATTTATGGATGGCCTTTATCGAAGAATGCGCCAAACTGAAGATGAAGGCTGCTTCACGCTTATCGCTCGTAACAGATCATGGTACGAGACGATCAGCTGTCTGTATCGCTGAGAGATGGAATGTACCCCTTACAACGCGTATCACTCGACAGAATTAAACACAACGTTCCGGATGCTTTTGCGCAAGATTGGAAGCTCGGAGTCCGCGTTTTACGCTGAACATTTCCGCTTTAGAGTTCTGCGAAGCGCAGGTGCGTATCGGAATAGGTTACCTCTAATAAATTCCAACTAAAACCAATCAACCGGCATCAAGATCCCATAGGGAATGGCGCCTCTCCCGACTTCGATCAGCAGCTTATTGGTGGCTGTTTCCGCCTGGACTACATAGTGAAGTGGCCTCTAGACCTGGTTTTTACACAAAGCGACATCGACAAGTAAGGGATTTTTTTTCTGCCCGAAGGAGCGTCTGTGCGGGCAAATGCTGATTTTCTAGCTCCGTTGCAGATATAATCGAATTCTAGCCTTCCTACTCAAACTAAAGAGTACACATATGCGAGTGCAACGCATCTGCTCTTCCATCAGTCAATCGGTCCGAGTCAGCAACGCTGGCGCGCGAAGGCGCACCTCCCACCAGGCGATGCCAGCGGCGGAAATGCCACGTGAATTGTGGCAACTGAGAGCGATGATGATGTTCTTCTTGGACTGTCTGTGGTCCTATATTCAGGTTAGTTCTCTTACGGCTGTTCCCGAGGCTTGACGATTTAACAAAAGGATGCCCCATACACAACCCAGATGGACGTTCTAGAATCAAACAACCAACTGTTGCTGAAGCAAGTTATGGGTAAACATGTGGATCAATCCGTGGGAGAAGGACCCGAGTGGAATGTACATTCCGACTCTGACACGAATGATGAGCCCATGAATTCCCAAGTTCCCAATACAATGGAGGGGAGGTCCTCAAACCCAGCTTCAACCGAACCTAGTCCAGCAGCATCGCCTGCCCCCACCGGCACTACTAGCACGGCCTCACGACCAGACTTTGAATACATCCAGACGGCGCACCAATCCCATGTGGATGCGGTTCTCCGCGGATGCTTCTTGGACTCTGTCATGATGCGGCTGGTGGGAAGAACCATCCGCGATGCCATGGCGCTGTGCGAGCAGTTTTGTGGCATTGTGGACAGAATCCTTAGTGCGGGGCCCTGGGGATCCTCTGAGCAAGAGCAGGACGCCCAGGACGTGGCTGCGCAAATGGGACAAATCCGCGATGTAAGTTACAGTACAGCTTAATTCCTAATCCGCGTGACCCTCCCAACTCAATCCCCTTGCATTTCATCTCCGTCCAATGACAGGAGTTTGAATCACACACATCCTTCCTCTTCCGTACGTTTTCAGGCGCACAGGGGACGTCCGGGCAAGCTCAGATGCTCTCGCAACTCCTGCTGCGCATGGATTACAATAAATGGTTTAGCATTCAACGGCAGCATTTGCAGCTCGAGGCCAGGGGACAGGCCGGTGCTCATCATCAAACCGCTGAGGACGGACGGCCCCCGGCGTTTCACTTACGTGCGGGTCAGTCACCCGATGCATCTAGGATTGACACACCTTTTGGAAGGAAGGAAAGAGTGGAGAGGTAGAGATCAAGAGAGACGGGACTTGGGAATTCCGGATCTTCTCCACTCTCATTTGTGGTCAAGACGACATGTATTTGTGATTTTTTTTATCAAGGATTTTGATAATGTACATAAATTACGCTAGGCTTTATTTTGATACTACTGCTTCCTTATGTTGATTTTTTTTTTTGGCGTCGTGGTATCGTTCTTTTCCGAAATCATTTTCCCTATTTCGTCGCTGTGCAATTATGTTCTCCTCCTCCCCTCTCGTTCAATCTTCTGAATATAGTTCGGGATACACGCGGCATCCAAGTACGAAGCCTCCACGAGTCTCATCATCCTCGTAGCCTCTTCTGAGGAAATGTTTATTTTCCAACTACTGCGAAGTACTCATTCTTGTGCTACTCGCGTGAGGAGGCAGGACACCAGGGGTTCGTCATTCCATGCGTTCCACGCCCTCACGACTCACGAGTGAACTTGAGTGAAGCATGGAGACGACTGGTTTTTGTGCTTTGACCTGTCGCGTGGCAAGGAAGAACGCGTTCCCGAGAGCTCGGATCACACACAAAACTGACAGAGAATGGCACTACTGCATACTTTACTCACCAGAGTACGACGCTTGTGATGAACCTTGAACAGCCCCTTTTTCTTTTGCCCGACCACCGTAGCTAGGGATCAACGTCATTCTCTACTCGGGAACCCATATTCAAACACTAAGCTCTCGTCGCGTGCCCAACACATCCCCTCCCTGAACAATCAATTCGGGGTTGACTGATGCCGTCAGTTGATGCATTGTTGCTTCCTCTTTGTGCTCTAACCTCCTTCCGCTTACGCTGACGACCGACACGACGCACTGGAAAGCGTCAAATGCGTGCGCACTTGATCGCGGGACCTCTTCTGTCGTTTTTGGTTTACAATACGCTGTGTACAATATGAAAGGGGGTGGAGATGAGAGAGCTGTTTCCCCACAATCTCCCTTCGCACCATCCTCGCCACAGGCACGCCTGCGGAGGGGAGGGCCAAATATCAATGGGATATAAGACTAGACAAGTCCGGCATTTCCCCTTCGCCCCAACCCCGCAAAGAATATCTTAGTTCGCAAACCGCGATCGTATTGCTTCTTCTCCCCCCATCAGCGCCGGGAACTCGACTCAAAATGGTCGCGTTTCACTTGTCCAGGCTGGTCCTGGTCCTCTGTACCTTCCTCGCCTTCACCTCCGCGTTGCCAACCACCACCAACCTCACCAACATCCCTTCTCTCGCCCCCGGCAACACAATCACATGGGACTCCCACACACTCGTCCTCAACAACCGCCCGACAGTGCTCCTCGCCGGCGAATTCCACCCCTTTCGCCTCCCCTCCCCCTCTCTTTGGCTCGACATCCTGCATAAAATGAAAGCAAACGGATACAATGCCGTCACGATTTATTTCAACTGGGCGTACCATTCCCCCAGACCCGGAGTGTATGATTTTGAGGGTGTGAGAGATGTGGGCAAGGTCTTGAAAATGGCGAGCGAGGTCGGATTGTATGTGATCGCCCGGCCCGGACCGTATATCAATGCGGAGGTGACGAGAGGAGGGTTCCCGGGGTGGTTGATTAATCAGGCGGGAAGAGGTAGGTGTTGATGGCCAAATTGGGATCTCCTTTAAGCGATGCTTGTTTGCGTCGTGGAGTGATGATTGACGCTCGATATTCCTCTTTTTCTTTTGTTTTCCTTTCCTTTTTTTTTCCGTCATGTGTATCCTTCTAGCCCGCACCGACGCCTCCGACTACCTCTCCGCATGCGATGAGTGGCTCACGCAAATCAACCGCATCATCGCGGCGCATCAATACACGTCCGGCACTGGCAGCGTCATTCTCTATCAACTCGAAAACGAGCTCGCCGCCGTCTCGGCAGGGTACCAAAAGTACATGTCCCACCTCCGGCGCAAAGCCTCCTCCGACGGAATAACCGTGCCCTTTTTCCACAACGACAAGAAACGCAACGGATACTGGGTTCCCCCTAACGCAGGTGTCGCGGGCACCGTGGAAGGGCCGGTTGATTTGTACGGGTTTGACGGATACCCCGGCGGTGGGTGTCGCGCGGACGCGACCGTCGGGAGATTGAATGTCGCCCCTGATTGGGGGATTTACGGGCCGGGCGGAGCGACGGGCGGGTCTTCTGCGTCGCCTCGCACGCCTGGGTTTATACCTGAATTTGGAGGGGGGTTTTTCGATTTCTACGGGTCGAAAGGCACGTATGAATGCACGTCGCGTCGGCAAGGCCCCGGTCACGTACGAGTCTTTTTGGGAACGAATCTCGCGAATAGTATTACGATGCAGAGCATATATATGACGTTTGGCGGTACAAATTGGGGCTGGTTGGCGGCGCCTGTCGTGTACACGAGTTACGACTACGGCGCTGCAATCAGTGAAGGGAGGATCGTGAGAGAAAAAGGTGTCGCCAACAAATTGTTGGGTCTGTTTATGCAGAGTGTATCTGAAGTTGGCCGCATTGTGAAGGGGGTCGCTGTGCAGCCGACGAATGCTAATGTGAGGATATACCATAATGTGAACGTGGAGGACCCGAGCATGCATTTCTATTTTGCGATCCATGCCGACTCAAGCAGGACCACGAAGGAGACGTTCAAGTTTGGGATTGAGACCGCGGACGGGAGGTATACGGTGCCGCAGGAAGGGTTGTTGGGAATTAATGGGCAGGACGCGAAATGGATCGTTGCCGGTTACAACCTCGCTAACCTGCGCCTGGTCTACTCGACTTCGGAGATCATGACGTACACGAGCAACGACAACACCAACAACAACAATGTGCTCGTATTGCATGGACGCGATGGGGAGGACGGCGAGACAGTCTTTCGATTCACGCCGGGGTCAACGACCCCGCCCACAGTGACGGTGGTGACTGGCCTCGCTCGCACAAACTACGATGCAAGCAAGGGAGACTTGTGGCTCAACTACGTCCACAAGGGCGTGCACGTTCTGCGTATCTCGCGTGGGGGAGGCCAACGCGGGTCGACCACAGTGATTGTCAGTGACAACACTGCCGCGGCAACTCTCTGGCGGGTGGAATCCAACAACGGGCCTGTGATTGTCCGCGGCCCCGCGCTCGTGCGGACTGCGACATTTGGTAATGCTGGAGAGGGTGGTGTTCTGGCTCTCACGGGGGACACGACCGCGCCCGCCGACTTGGAACTGTGGGCCCCGGTTGCGGTGACGAGTGTGACGTGGAACGGCGCCGCGATGGCGACAAAAACATCAGGGAGCGGGAGTATTGTTGCGACCACACAACTGCCCGGTCCGGCCGACGTTGCGGTGCCCGATTTGAGCAAAGCAGTGTGGAGAGCCGTGAAGGGAGGCTTGGAATCCAACCCAACCTTCGACGACTCCACATGGCTGCTTGCTGACAAGAAAACCACCAGGAGCCAAACCAAACCCCCCGCAGGCGCACCCGTCCTCACGGCCGACGACTACGGTTTCCATCAGGGCGATGTGTGGTACCGCGGCACCTTCACAACCGGGTCATCTGCTCCGGGGTCGACTCTTAGTGCCACGTTTGGAGGCGGAGGTGCAGGGCTACTCCAACTGTGGATTGATGGAACGTTTGTAGGCCAACATGTTATTTCCACGGGTGTTCCTAGCCCACCGACAACCGACACGGCATCGTTCGCAATCACAAACTTGACGCCCGGTCGCCATGTCGTGAGCATCATGGTCCGCAACAACGGCCATAACCAAGACGGAGCTGTGAACGATGCGCACAAAGAAGGGCGCGGACTCATTGGCGTCACCATCCCCGGTGTGGCACCTTCCGCCATCACCTGGAAAATCCAGGGCAACCTTGGAAGCGAAACGGTAGTTGATCTCGCCCGGGGCGCCAACAACGCCGGTGGACTCTACGGCGAACGCGTCGGGTGGCACCTCCCCGGGTTTCCTGATGTCGCATGGCCACGTCAATCAGTTCCCGCCCGTACCGCGGCTCCCGGAACCAGCTGGTACCGCACGCTCTTTACTTTCTCTCCACCGCCCAACCACGACGTGTCCCTCGCGCTTACGATTGGTGACGAGGCCGCTCCACAATCAACCGCCAACTACCGCGCGTTGATTTTCGTCAATGGGTGGCATGTCGGCCAGTACGTCGCAAACGTAGGACCGCAGAAATCGTTTGTGCTGCCGAACGGGATCTTGACTGCGGGACAGAATACAATTGCGCTGGCGGTCACGAGCTCGGGTGGGGTCGGAAACGGAATCGAGAAGGTGGTGTTGACCAAAGTCTTTGCTGTCAGGGGCGGTGTGAGTATCGAAAATGTGAAAGCTCCGGCGTACGAGGAGTTAAAGGACCGCTTGGAGAAGGCAGTGTATTAGCTATAGCAGCGCCATCTTCCGTTGTTTGCAGAAAAATGAATAAGATGATAAGTGAAATATGCAAAAGTAGATGCCCGTGGAGGAGTTTTTCGTGTTGTAGGAATGTTTGCCCTTTCGATGTGGCCGGGCCTAGTTTTCAAAGGGTTGCCAGTTCTTGCATGCAGTTATAGCCATTGATGCGGAGCTAATTAATGTTACCTTTGATTGTTGAACCAAGAACCTGCATGCATTTTGAGCAGCGCCGAGGATATCAAATATTGCGACAGAACGCTGCATCCCATGCGACAGCCGCCTAGCCCAGTCTATGGGCCCAACATTAGACGGTGGAATAGCAAACCATTGCCTCTGTGTCACTCAAGTCGATGTGGAGTGGGTGGAATATATCTTGAGGTGCAAAGATACTGCGGCGAAGATACATAGACAGACGAACATGAAAACAGTTGGAGCTTTCTCGGGAGGACATTGCGCAAGGAGATTCCCAATTACAGTGTACTTGCAACCGAATTCTCGCTCGCCCCAAACGAGGGAAGCGCTACTATAGGCAAACGATATTGAGCTCTGCATTGACTAGAATCTCCTTGTTACATTCTGACTGACTGCATGGCCTGAAAACATGACGAGCAGCGGTGACCTGTACGCGTCGCGTTCGCGTCTGATGACTCATTCAAACTACGAAATTCCAAGTCACTTTTTTATTTGATACGCAACTATAATCAAGAAACTAAATGACTCCTCCGCTTGATATATACATATGTACAACAACAATGTTTTTACAGAAGCCGGCATCTGGGGGAGGGGGGATGCGATCGTCAACAATGCGTGCATCTAATCGTCCAATATGGGTAACCCAGTGCAAGCCGCGCATTCAGCGCCACTATGCGAGAAGAGAAAGGGATTGGATGTAAGCCCAGGATAAAATTCGTACACCCAAGAGAGAGAGAAAGAAAGAGGGAGAGAGACCAGACTACAAACCTAATGAAATCGCCACATTCCGTCTCAAAACAACCTCCGTTTTGTGCACTCCAGCTATCTTTCACACATCCCAATCGTGCAACCAAATTCCGCTGGCAGTTTTGAGCCTGGGGCAAGTTTCTGGCACGGTTGTCCGAGTCGTCGTCGTCCTTTGGGACGGGTGTGCCGGAAACGGCTTGGGTGAGCGCTAGGGCGATGGTGACCAGGATGGCGATTGAGTTTCTCATCTTTTGGTGGTGTGGTGAGGTGTGGTGTGTGTGCGGTTGTGTGTGTTTGTTTGTGTAAGTATGTGCGTGTTAGTGACGCTGGAGGGCACGCAGTCTGGTCGTTTTTATAAGGATTTCCTTGACGGTCCTCTGGCCTTTTGCCGGCAGAGTGCGTTTACATCGAGGGGCTATTGCCGTTCGTTTCATCCAATAACAGTGTGCTCGGCTTTAATTTAACTTTTAAACTTTAATTGTGAAGCGGTGCGGGCAAGGATTATTAGCATGACCATCATCTGCAGGGGGAAAGAGAGGGGCAAAACAAAGTGCTGAAAGCATATGATACCTACATAATTGCTGAGCCAACGCAAGTAGTTGTGAGTGCCCATCCAATTCCTTTAATTGCGACCAACCAACCCATGCCATGATAGTACTCCCCCCTCCCTCTCCCCAAAGGGACTCAATCAATCTGACAGGTGCCGCATCCTGAAACACGTCCCATCACCCCCAATAATTAATCTCGTTGACATTGAGTTGCGCCACACGTGGACCGATGATTAAGCGCAGACACGCACGAGAGATGATGGACATGGGGTGCTTCTCTTTCCCGCGTACCGACATTTGGGTCGCGCGTTGCTCCAAACTCCACACTGGTGTAAACAATTCCTCAAAATGACAGTCACAGCTACTGGACTCACACCTGAACAAAAGCGCAAGGCAAGTGCGGGTGTCTGGAAAAGTTGCTGGCCTTCCAAATCAAGAGTAACACAGCTTCTTAGTTTGAAGAGGATGGCTACCTCGTCCTCCGTGATTTCTTCACCCTCGAAGATGCTCAAACCCTCCGCACCCGAGCGAGGGAATTGCTGGAAGGCTTTGGTATATATCTGGAAGAAATTCTTGAGACCTTGAACACTCAACTCATTCATTAACTGCAACTCGAAAGACCTGGAAAGTCACCCAAAGACAAAGTTCTCGACAGGCGAGGAGGTAAGCTGTTGCCTCGCTGTGGTAACGTCACATCCATCACTCACTGCACGCCCGTGCTTCAGGTCGATCACGTCGGAGACGATTATTTCCTGAATAGCGGAGATAAAGTGCGCTTCTTCTTTGAAGGTACACAAACTTTCCCAGTTTAGCGATGCGCTTGTCCCATCTGACCTACAGAGACGCGTGCAGAAGGGGCGTTTGATAACGAAAAAAATCTGAAAGTGGACAAAGTTTGCGCCATCAACAAAATTGGACATGCGCTGCACGAATTAGAACCAGCATTCAAAGAATTCTCCATGCGTCCTCGTGTCAAACAAGTGGTGGAAAGCATGGGATTTGAGGATCCTCGTATACTTCAAAGTAGGCTAGGTTGTTGTCGCCGTATTTGGTGTCCCATGAAACTCAAAGTGTGTATCATAGGTATGGTGATATTCAAGCAACCCGAAATCGGAGGAAGAGTTCCGCCGCATCAGGATTCCACCTTTCTGTACACCACACCGCTGTCCGCTATGGGATTGTGGTTTGCCCTGGAAGATTGCACCCCAACGAGTGAGATTTTCGTTGCCAGAGACGTCGAGCTTGAAAAGCGGCTGACAGCTCTTTTCTAACGATACGCAGATGGTTGTATGCACTTTGTGCCTGGTTCGCACAAAAGTAAGGGGAGCGTGAGGCAGCTTATATTTGATTGAGTTTCTGACATGATTGTTTCAGCTGTTCCTGTGTACAAACGCTTTGTGCGAAAGCCCGGCAATGTCGGAACAACGTTCATAACGCTCAAGGATGGAATCAAGGAGCCACCAGAGGACGCATACGTTTGTGAACCAACTCCTGTCGGTTCCCTGGTCTTGGTAAGTCATGCTCATCATGTAAACAACCCCGATTGAGCCTGGTGCTAAGGCAAAATGCGATTGGTCGCGCAGATCCATGGCTCCGTTTTGCACAAGAGCAGCCAAAACCAGAGTAACAAATCCAGGTGGATATACACTTTCCACGTCATTGAAGGGAACGCTAAATACGCCCCTGACAACTGGCTGCAACCCACTCCCGAGATGCCGTTTACCAAATTACTATAGAGCAGCGGTAGACAGCAGCCGAGTGATCTTCCGCCAGTGCTAGCTAAACTTTCATGATGCGAGTGTAGATTAGGCAGATATTCTCATACGTGTAAATTTAGTTCTTGTATGCATGGGTACACGCAAGCCGTTCCTATCGCTCGCTCGCCGGCCCGCCTGGGGCTGGCGAAAGCTAGTTGCTTCCTTCCCCGATTTGTAAAGCACAATCGACGTTATTTAATTCAGTCGAAATCTTCAAAATCCAAGTCCAAGAGGGTTTCGTGATTTACAATAGCATCTTCGTCCTTCTTCGGAGATATGGAATGATCGGCATCGAAAGTGAAGTGGGGAATATGGTCTGGTGTACCGGTCTCGGCTTTGATAGCAACGAAAACCCTTTGTCAGCAACCAGGGTTATATGCTCAGACAACAAGCGCCGTCGTTCATACCTTGTCCATCCATGTTGGCGGTAACTCCTACACTGTGTCCCTCTTGGAATAGCAAGCTCATGCGCATATGTTGCTCCTGCGGTATTGGCGGCTCGTGCAAGCGATCTGGCGTATACGAGTCCATCGTATACTTTGCGAGACGGGTAGCATACGCCGTGATATCTGCAACATCCAGTGGATCTGCCATAGCAACAGCTGTCAGAGTTCACTTTTCACAAGATCACCCCATGGGAGCAGACGGGAATCATACCATTCCGTGCTGCTCTCGCCTTTTCCAGCATTTGTGATGCTTCGTGAACCAGCTCGTCGCATTCAAAATGCTTCTCACTCAGCACTCGATGCATCTCCATGAAGCCGGCCTCCTGGTCTATGACCCGCATCTGGGCATCTTCAATTTGACGCTGGGTCTTTTGATGTCTTTCTACTTTTGTACAACGTCAATGACCGATAAGCGTGAGTATTGCGTGGCCACTGGAATGTCGCCGCAGTGTGTTCATCATTTGCATCTCGCACTCACATCGATCTACAAACAGCCGAAGTTGCTTGTCCAATGCCACCAATTTGCGTAATGTCTCAGCCGGCTCTTCGATACTGGTCATGGAAGATCTCGAACTCGGTCGGCTGCTGCTTAGTCCCTGCCCATAGCCTTTCAGCGCGCCTGATCCGAGCCTCTTTAGACTGCCAAACAGCTCTTCTGTCAAAGTCAAGTATTCCGGAAATATCCTGCAAGGCGCGACAATAGAGTATTAAACACTTTTCCAGATATGCTTAGGGTTAGGGTTAGGCTTCACAAACGCACAGGAACGGAGAGCACAGAGACAGTATAGGGTTTGGATAGTGTACCTGTCGGCCGCCTCCAGTATGGTTTCAGACGTGTCAAGCATCGTAGTCTCATCTCGCGTGGTGTGCAAAGGCATTTTCGTGGGAGTTTCGTCCAGCGATGGCTGAGAGCGCTGTCCTCGACACCTAAGCCTTGTCCCCTCTTGGTCAAGTTGCCTTCAAAACGCTCTGGCGCGACGGGGGTCCGTAGATCGTTCCCAGCGATTCCACTTGTCCGACAAGCCTTGATTTTCTTCCGGGGAAAGAAAACAACAGCCTATGCCTTCGTTGTTGCGAGCGTTCAAGCAGTCACCATATGTCTCGCAGACTGTAATATGGAGCAAATGTAGCTTCACGGAATTGCAAATTGCAATAGGTAGGCAAGAGTACAATAGCAGCAGGTCAAGGCTGAGTGGCCTGGGTCGATCCGGTTGTGGCATTCGCGTCCATCGTGGCGCCGCTTTGACAAGGGATTTGACCTTTTGGCGGAATCTGCATTGGAGACGGGCAGGTGGTTCACACACTCAATACATCGTTAAGCGCTTCTCATCAGCCCATCATGTCCACCCGCCACGAGCGCATGTCTGACAAGGCTGGCGCCGAGCGCAATGCACGTCTGTTGAAAGAGCTGATGATGAGGCCCGACAACAGGCGATGCTCTGATTGCCGCAAGAAGGACCCCAGGTGGGCCTCGTGGAACATTGGCGTCTTCTTTTGCATACGATGCTCTGGATTCCATCGGAGTATGGGCACACACATATCGAAAGGTATTGTTACTCGCTTTGTCCGCGACAAGTCAAATGGGTCCGGTGGTCCGTAGCTCAGCGACTGACTGACATCGCGTCTTACGTCTAGTCAAATCGGCGGACTTGGATTCTTGGACGGAGGAGCAGATTCAAAACATGGCACGATGGGGAAACGCAAAGGCCGCGTAAGTTTTGCGCGTAGAGGGTTGGAGCATTGGGTTGTGATGGATGAGAAACGGGAAATCTGGGTTGGTGGGTCGCGCCAAATGAAGTCGGGGCATCCGTTTGCAGGCGTCTGTTCGGCATGGCGATAATTTTATGGCATCAGCTGCAGCGGGTTGATTGAATGGCCCCAAAGCCTCAGCTTGCTTTGTCGGCGTCAAATTCATTGCTTTGCGGCACTTTAAGTTGATTTTTAATGCGGAGAACGACGTAGCTGATGATACGTATTTCTTTCTCTTCTAGTCAGTACTGGGAGCACGACTTACCCGCGAACTTTACTCCGCCCGAAAATACCATCGATCAGTTCATCCGCGCAAAGTACGAGCGAAAGCAATATGCGATGAAAGGCCCTATACCGGATCCCGACACGTTGAAAGGCGATGAGTCTAATGCCAATGTAGCTTCTTCTGCCACATCCGCGCCGCACCGTACCTCTCCTCCCATGGCTCGGTTAACCAAACAAGGCTCAGCCACGGCTTCGGCGCCTCCGCAGGCTCAATTTGCGACCTTTGCTGCACCTGGTGCCCCGGCTGCGACACTCGCGCCTGCCAAGCCTCCCGTGCAATCTGCTGCAGATCAGTTGTTCGAGGTGTTCTCTGGCGCCCCTCAGTCCCAGCAAAGTCAAACTACACAACAGTTCCAGCAACAGCAACAACAGCCAGGAGCTTTGAAGAATTCCATTCTCTCCCTTTATGGAAACGCCCCTACATCTACTGGATCCCCAGTCAACGCTATGCCAGGCGGTGGATTTGGAAGCTTTGCCGCTTTCGCTTCGCCGTCTCCCTACCAGCAGCCACCCCAGCAGCAGCAGCAACAGCCACCGCAGCTTGGCTCATTTGGATCTTCTGCCTCTCAGTCGCAATTTCCAGCTTCGTTCAATGCCTTTGCGTCGAGTCCGTCACAGTATACCCAAAACGCGAATTCTGCTCTAAACGGTTTCGGTGGATCCATAATGCCGGCTATGCAACCGGCATTATCGCCGATGCAACCGCAGCTCAACACGGCAAAGCCCAGCGCAGACAAAGGTGGCGGCGGCATTCCTGATTTTGCCGGATTTGGAGGCGCTACCGCAGCTGCTCAACCTCCGGTAGCCGACAAAGCAACTGACGATTGGGGCGCGTTCCACTGACAACTTGGAAGAGAAAAGCAGGGCCAAGGAGATCTGAGGTGTAGGAAGGCGGACAGCCTAAGATCGCTGGAGTCGATGCCACGCTAGAGATAGGGTCGGGCGCGCAGCCGAACGCTTATATCACTTCATCTTCTGTCACATCATGTCGGCCCAAGCGGCCATCTGAATAATTATGTGCCTAGCAGCAGCATACTTGTACACTGTTTGATGAGATTTGGTTTGAGGGTTTCCCAAATTCTGTGACTGACGGTAAGCTTGATCTCGGCGCGTCGTTGAGTGTGGCTTGTAAGTTTGGGTGTTTGCACAGCCACGGACCACTTTTCCGTGCGCAATCGCTTTACTCTTCCAGACCCGGACTTTCCAGACTTTCCTCGTTCAGTCATTCTGCCGAAACAAAAGCCAGCGAAGCAGAAACAGCAAATGGAAGAGTTCGTGAACAAGGGAAAAATGACAGAAAATGGGGAAGATCAGCCAGAAGACGCTCTGGTCATCTCCACCGACCGCGAACACCCCGCGAACCTCATTCCCGAACTGTGCAGACTCTTCTGGACACTCGGATGGGTTACAGGAACCGGGTAAGCCTGAAGAAAAGAATAGAACAAAATTCTCAAAGGGGAGTAGGTCAAGTCTTTTATCTCACTTTGCTCGGTCCCTTGGGTTGTTGTCGCATGTCTCCTTGTGTTTTCTTCTATCGGCTACTCCAGCGGTGGCATAACAATCAAGTCCGACTCGGGGATCTACATCGCACCCTCAGGCGTACAAAAGGAGCGAATGGAGCCAACACACCTGTACGTCCTATCACCACTCCCACCACACAACCAAGTCCTCCGCTCGCCGCCCCCGTCACTGCGTCTCACCCCATCGCAATGCACACCGCTGTTCATGGCCGCCTACACGCAACGCTCAGCGGGCGCCTGCATCCACACGCACTCGCAGAATGCAGTCATGGCGACTCTGTTGTACCCGGGCAAGGAGTTTGTCATCACCCATCAGGAAATGATCAAAGGGATCCGGAAAGGGAGTTCCGCCGAGGCGTTCAGGTTCTTTGATCGGTTGGTGGTACCCATTGTGGAAAACACGGCGCAGGAAGAGGACTTGAGGGATCGGTTGTCGAAGGCGATTGAGGATTATCCGGATACCAATGCTGTGCTTGTGAGAAGGCATGGGGTCTATGTCTGGGGACAAACATGGCAAAAAGGTAGAGGCGATGAGTACCGCAAAGATGACAATATCCGTCGCTATAACAGTCGACTGACGTTTGCATCTTTCTTTATGTGACTAGCAAAATCAATGACAGAATGTTATGACTACTTGTTTGAAATCGCCATAAAGATGAAGGCTGCCGGTCTGGATCCAGCCGAGGTGCCATGCGACAGCGAATACCGCCATCTGTGCAGCTGAATGCATGTAACCTGGAGTCTACAGTAGATTGGGTCTTGCAGCAAGTACGGGATGAATGAAGTTGAGGGTCCGGCATCCTTGTTGCTTTAGCTTGCCGCACGAACGGCCATCTATCAATGCCGCTCGAATAAGGCATTTGAGACAATCCGAATGTATCTATCTAGATTGTTCCTCGCCACATGGATAAATAGAGATAGCCATGCATGTGTGCTATCTCCCATCTGCCTAGATCCTACATACTATATCTATATTTACATCTCATGGCATCGGCAGGGAATCAGGAAAACGGTGAAGAAGGTTCTTCGAAGATGGGTGCTTCTTGTTGCTCTGTCGGTGTGGGGTATGGGGCTGCTCTCTTGCGGATCTCGTTCATGGCTCGGGAAGCCGGTCTCTTTTTAGAGAGGGCAGTGCCTCGGTCGTCATGCGAGACTGATTTGCATACTTCTTGATAGTTGACCGGAGTTGCGAGACCATTCTTTACGCGTGTAGCATGCGTTGGTGCAGGGTTGGCGGTACAGTGGGAAGGATGCATTCGGGATATCGCGTACGGTCCAACTTTGACTGTGATCGCCGATGCACAGGCGTCGATGTCCACCTAGTAGTATATCGTATGAACGCATGTGTCTAGAGCACAGGGCCTCTGCCAACTTACCATGCGAGGGATGCTTATGCTGGAAATAAGAACTGCTGGCTGCAGGGACTGTCGGTCTAGCTCATGGGCCATTACGTCGTGGAAATTGGTATAACCCTCCCCTCTGAGAGTACATTTGAGTGCAGCGGCTGCCTGCACGGATGGCCGATAGGCGACGAATTCGTATTCTGAATTCACCCATGATGTCAGTACCACAT
Source organism: Powellomyces hirtus (assembly GCA_025526995.1). Classification (NCBI taxonomy): domain Eukaryota; kingdom Fungi; phylum Chytridiomycota; class Chytridiomycetes; order Spizellomycetales; family Powellomycetaceae; genus Powellomyces; species Powellomyces hirtus. The sequence goes on along the minus strand of JAHLKG010000018.1, from coordinate 244,273 downwards.
TTATGCGTAGTCGGCCTGCTTCATTGCTTACCTCGCTGTATCAGATCAAGGTATTGATTTGCGACGGTAAACAAGCTCATCTTGACCTCGGTCTTGAAAAGAAAGAGATCCAGAAAATAATCCAGGAACATGTGCGGTGTAGGGGGATTGAGGTTCCAGGACAGTACTGTGAGTATCCAGAGCTCCATGACCTAATCGATACATGTGTTATTAAGGAACTACGTTTGCCATCGCCATGCTGTTCACTTACTCGCAGACCGCTAGGAGGGAAAGCACCACCGGAAAGATCAGATAGCTCGCGGCAGCTTGGTGGGTGTGTTTCCGCAATCTTGCACGCTATCATGAAGCATGCTGCTCCCAGTCTTTGATACTCGGACAGAGCAAGGGGTCGCAGACAGGAAGCTCGGTCGAGAAGGTTCACAGCCAGCTGATATTACGATACCATCAGCTTGAGCAGAACAAGGCGCAGTTGAAGCAGGCATGTCCCCTTTACCTGAAAAGTCTCGCTCTTGGAGGTATACCGATAGTAATGCTGCGAGAGTTCATAGAGCCAGTCTACGAGTTGCCGACGGTGCGACGGCCTCAGTCTCTCTCGTGGTGGAAACTGCGCTCGAGATTGTACTTCTTGCATGTAGTTTGGATGCGGCCTGTTATGCGGTCTCATCTCCTGCGTAAACAGGTAGAGTTTCTGCATTTCGGTCATTTCCGAGTCTCGTGGAATGGCCATGTGGACGGGCAGAGGACGGTGTACGGAGGCAGGCATGCAGCAAGGACCGAGCTCAGAGGGTATCGCAAGAAATATTGTGCATGTGAGTTAAGCAAAAGGCGAGAAGTGCAACAGGAATGGGAGAGGAGGGAATGGGCGGTGGTATTTCTTTGTTGCCAGAGGGGGAACGGAAGGAAGATGGTCAAAGCGTGCGTGTCCGAGTCCGAGTGTCCGCCGGCTTCAGACAATCAAGAAATGACGGGTGACGCGTAAGCAGCCCGCGACGCGCTTCAACATGCCGTCAATTTAACGACTGACTCGGTGAAGAAGCTTCACTTATTCTTTCATCACTGGCCTGTCCCTCTCCCTTCCCGCCAGCCAAGCATTGCTCAAAATGCAAATAAGGTCTACATGTTCTGACACTCATGTTGAACCTGATGATCAGGCTAATCCGTGTATGTTCTTTATAGACACCTAAAGTCTATAATCGCGCAAGGGGAGACCTCGCAGCGGATCACCGCACTGGCTTGGTCTATGAACAATCAGAAGCTCGCAGTGGCAAGTGCTGATCGGACAGTGCAGCTCTTTGATGAGACAGGAGAGCGAAAAGATCGATTCTCAACAAAGCCTGGAGACCCTAAGGTGACACCTAAACGTTGTTTCCTTGATGTGGCACTGGACTCAACAGCTCCCGGCACTTGATTAGTCCTCAAAATCCTACTACATCTGTGGACTGGCGTTCTCTCCGGACTCAACAAAGCTCGCAGTAGCTCAATCCGACAATTCCGTTTTTGTATACCGATTGGGACTGGAATGGGGAGAGAAGAAATCCATCGTCAACAAGCTCATTCAGGCTGCAGAAATCACTTGCCTGACATGGCCCAAAGAGCAGCCGAATGCACTGGTCTTTGGTATGATAGATGGCAAGGTAGAAACGCCTGGGAAGAGGTTCGATGCAAAACAAGCCGTTAATGCCTCTACATCCGAAGGTTCGAATTGGGAACTTGAAAACCAACAAAGCGGCGACACTCTATCAGACCGAAAACTGCGTGGTATCTGCCGCAAGCAGCACAGATGGCCATGCGATCATTACTGGACATCTGGATGGCGCGATAAATCGATTCTTCTTCGACGATGGCCTGTCTGGAGCATCTCAGGTAGTTATTTACAGGCTTTCATGCGCTCGTTGGAACAACGCCCTCATCAAAGGGATAGGGGAAATTCGCAATGCATCGTTGCACACCCACTGTTCTGGCATGGGGAGAGAGCGTGGTGGCTGCTGGCAGTGACCGCGTAGTGGTCTTTTACGATCCCGAAGGTATACCATTCTGTGCTCCTCTGCGCGTAGTCTCAATGTAACAAACATCAAAATCCAGGACGAGTCATGCAAGAATTTGACTACAGTAGGGACGACGATGAGCAGGACTTTACGGGGGCGGAATTTAGCCCCAGCGGTCAAAGCGTGGTTATTGGAAGCTACAATCGATTCCACATCTACAACTACTCAGCGGCAGCTGCCCAATGGGAGGAAGCGCCATCAAAGATAATCGAAAACTTCTACACCATCTCTGCCCTATCTTGGAAGCCGGATGGTTCCCGCTTGGTTGCAGTAAGTGAGCGAATATCCCACACGGCACGTCCTTCTCAAATCAGACTGCTGACGGCGGAATAGGGCAATATGTGTGGCGCTGTCGAGCTCTTTGACTGTTGTCTTCGCCGATCACGGTATAAGGGGAAGTTCGAGTTCACCTATGTCTCGCCTAGTCAAGTCATTGTGAAACGGTTGTCAACGGGATCCCGCATCGTTTTGAAATCCCATTACGGATACGAGATCCAGAAAGTCAACATATTCAGAGATCAGTATCTGATAGCCAATACACCGGATACATTGCTTATGGGCGATCTTGCAACTTGCAAATTGAGCGAGGTGGGTGAGATATCTCCATGGAGCTAAGTCGGAAAGAGACGCGCTCATCACAGGTTCGGTGGAATATTAGATTCCATGGCAAGGAAGCGGCCAGGAAAAGTTCTACTTTGAGAACACTTTCGTCTGCATGGTTTTCAATGCTGGAGAGCTGTCGTTGGTAGAGTACGGTGTGAACGAGATTCTCGGCTCATGTCGAACGGAACACATGAGTCCCCATCTCATTAGGTAGGGTCGATGTCAAGTTTGATCAGTTTAGAAAGAGATTTAACGTGCCATTGAAGCGTTCGAGTCAACGAACGCAAAAATGAGGAGGATATCAAACGGGTCGCCTATCTCATTGATTTGCAAACGGTCAACATTCTCGACCTGAACTCCTCAACCACCGTCGCGACGATAAATCATGATTCCAGAGTCGACTGGCTCGAGGTAAACGAGCTAGATCCATGAAATCACTGGTCGATGTACACACTGACAATGAGTCTGTAGCTCTCGGGACAGGCAAACAAACTACTGTTCCGAGATAAAAATCGGCAGCTGCATCTTTATGACATCCCGACGCAAACCCGTACCACCCTGCTCAACTTTTGCAGCTATGTTCAGGTAAGACAATTCAGATTTATGCGATAGCGTTTCGGAACTCTTATGCGGCGTACTTTTTCAGTGGGTGCCGAATAGCGATGTTGTGGTTGCTCAAAATCGAGGCAACCTGTGCATTTGGTATTCGATTGACTCTCCAGAGCGTGTCACCATGTTCCCAATCAAGGTAACTCAGGTCATTATAGCTCCTCATGTTCAATCAAGATTGATTGTTCATTTTTAGGGCGAAGTGGAAGACATCGAAAGAAGTGATGGGAAAACTGAGGTCATCGTAGATGAAGGCGTAAACACTGTTTCCTACACTCTCGATGAGGGACTGATAGAGTTTGGCACGGCCATCGATGACAAAGATTATGAACGGTGGTGCTCTCTCCAGACTTGGCAACGCTTGGCTACTGTCACACTAATGCATCCCGATTCTCAGTGCGGTGGCCTTACTCGAAACTCTTGAGATAACGCCTGAAACCGAGGCCATGTGGAAAAGCCTCAGTCAAATGGCGCTCAAGGACCGCAACCTCATCATTGCAGAGCGGTAGGCATTGCTCGATTAATATGGACATTGAGTATTGGAGTCATTGACTGATGTTCTCTCAGATGTTATGCAGCGTTGGGTGATGTAGCACGCACGCGGTACCTGCATGAGGTTAACGAAGCCGCGGGTGCGGTTTCCGTCAGTCACATGGTGAGATTCCTGGCTGAAACCCCGTTTGGAAGTTTCAGGGGTAGAAGGTATATGAATTCGCAGTCTCATAGTCAATGTGCTTTTGAAAGGAAGCCACAGAGCACTACACAATCAAGGCGCGCCTGGCGATTCTGGACAAGCAGTTTAAAGTTGCCGAGTCCATATATTTGGAACAGGTATGTTGGCAAACATTGCAACATTGAGGTTGCCTCGTTATTCACTCTTTCATTATAGGGCAAGATCGAAGATGCGATGTTCATGTACCAGGAACTGCACAAATGGAATCTGTCTATTAAAGTTGCGGAAGCCAAAAATCATCCTGAGCTTGAGAATTTGAAACGCAACTACTTCCAATGGTTAATCAACTCTGGGCAGGAGGACAAAGCGGGTAAATGAGAACTTTGTGTGACTAATGTTAAACCCATACGGTCGCTGATCGCATGTGCGTGCAACAGGTAGCTTAAAAGAGGAAGAGCACGACCTTGTTGCTGCCGTCAATTTGTACATGAAAGGAGGACAACCTGCACGCGCGGCAAATCTCATGAATGCTCATCGTTTGACCGACAACGTCGACCTAACGGAGCGAGTGGCGGCGGCGCTGCAAAAGCAAGGTCTTTATGAGAAGGTACTGGGTCCTTTCACATCCTCATTTGCAATACGCTTACCAAACCTGACTCCTTTTCCTAGGCTGGCGAGCTCTATGAGAAGTTGGGCAGCAAAGAGAGAGCGTTGGAAGCATACCGCCGTGGCAAGGCCTTTCGCGCGGCGGTCGAACTGGCTCGATCTGCGTTTCCGCAGGAAGTCATCAAGCTGGAAGAGCAATGGGGAGATCACCTCGTATCTCAGAAGCAGATGGATGGTGCCATTAACCATTACATCGAAGCTGGCCGCTCTTTCAAGGCTGTGGAAGCCGCCATCGCCGCGAAGCAGGTTCGTGCTGCCGTTTGAAATCCGTAACTAAGTTCTCCATGCCAATTGACTGATGCTTTGTACAGTGGAAGAAAGCTGTGGGCATTGTCGACTCTCTACAGCCACCAGAAAGTGGCAAACCATATTTCTTGCGACTTGCTGAGCATTTTGCCGAGGCACAGGAGCTGCAACAGGCAGAAAAGTACTATGTTATGGCAGGCCAGCCGCAAGATGCGGTTGAAATGTACACAAAGGCAGGCAAATGGGACAGCGCCCATGCTCTGGCCACCAGCTATATGTCTCATGAAGATGTAGCCTTCTTGTACATATCACAGGCAAAAGAAATGGAAGCTCAAGGTAGGGCTCCGAGAATTATGTCAGTTCCAGAATTGTCACGTTTCTGACCATGTTTCTGAATGAAGGCAAACTTAAGGAGGCTGAGAAACTGTACCTGACCGTCAAGGAACCAGATCTTGCCATCAACATGTACAAGAACCACAAGATGTACGACCATATGATACGACTCGTCGCCGCCTATCACAAGGATCTGTTGACGGAGACTCATATGTATCTGGGCAAGACGTTGGAGACGGACGGCAACTTCAAGCAGGCCGAGCATCACTTTATCGAAAGCCAAGATTGGAAATCGGCCATCAATATGTATTGTGCCAACAACATGTATGAAGAGGCTTATCGGGTATGTGTTGATCAGATGGCCCGGAGACCATGGTGATTGTTATTTAATGCATAGCATCTCTAGATCGCAAAATCGTACGGTGGGCCGAACTCCTCGAAACAGGTTGCGTACCTATGGGCTCGCTCCCTTGGGGGCGAGTCTGCGGTCAAGCTTCTCAGCAAATTCAACCTGCTCGACGCCGCCATCGAATTTGCTACCGAAAATGGTGCATTTGACTTTGCGTTCGAACTTAGCCGGTTCGCCGACAAATACAAGCTGGCGGATGTTCACTACAAGCATGCCATGTATCTCGAAGACGAAGGCAAATTCAAAGAGGCCGAGCAGGCGTTTGTCTTGGGAGGCAAACCAAAAGAAGCGATTCTCATGTACATCCACAACGAGGATTGGGACGCTGCGTTGGCAGTAGCGGAATCATATGATCCTTCCAGCGTGGGAGAAGTGTTGATCGGTCAAGCTCGGGTTTCGTTCGAACACAAAGAGTACTCGAATGCAGAGTCACTTCTGCTGCGGGCCCAGCGTCCGGAACTAGCCATCAAGCTCTATCGCGATGCGAACATGTGGAAGGAGGCGATGCGATTTGCGAAGGAGTACTTGCCAACAAACATGGCGCAGCTCAACGAAGACTACGACCGATTTGTGTCGGGTCAGACCGACAAAGGTCGAGAAGACATCCTGTCCACCGCAAAGTTATTGGAGCAACAACAAGAATACTCTCGCGCGGTTGACATGTATCTGAAGATCACCACAGCTCAGACATCAGACACTGCGTTCCTGCAGCAGGTATGGGAAAAAGCGGTCGAACTTGCCATGAAATTCGTTCCGGAACGAGGACACGAGGTCGTGGAGACGGCATGCGCCAGATTGATTGAGGTCAAACAATACGAGGCAGCTGCGGACCTGTTTGCCGGCATGGAAATGTATAAAGACGCCATTGACGCGTACATCATGACGGGGCTGTGGAATAAGGCCAAATCGATGCTGGCCTATGCGCCCAAATATTCCGAGTATGTGGAGAATGCGTATGTAGCACATTTAAAGAGCAGCGGACACGCGCAAGATCTGGTGGGAGTCGATGTCCTTGCTGGATTGGACATGTACGCCGAGCAAGGACAATGGGAGCAGTGTCTGCGCACCGCTTCTGCTCAGGTTGGTGTAGAATGTCACTTTAGAGCCTCAAGGTTCCATGATCCTAACCTTTCTAACCAGGGACCGGCTGTGCTCAACAAATACCTCGTCGCATGCTGTGCGATGCTGATCAGAGAAGAGAAGTTTGACCAGGCTGTCGCTCGGCTGAACGAGTACGGAGTGCTCTTTTCATCCGCCAACTACGATCTGTACGTGCGGCTCACGCGCGAAGTACTTCGCAAGGGCACCGAAGAAAATATCTCTGCACTTCGGGAGATGCTCTTCAAACTGGTAAAGTGCCCTGCTGTGTGATATTGAACGCCGCCCTGGGCATACAGCCTCACACGTCTACTAGGTACATGGCCAAGGAATGACTCCACAACAGGGCATCCCTACTGAATTTGACAGATACCTCTTCATTGCCCACATCGTGACTCTGAAGCACTATTGCGGCAAAAAGAGAGATCTGACCAACTTTGCGGCCAAGCAAGCCATATCGGCATTGCGATACACCAAAGAGATACCTGCGGACCGTGCGTTCTATGAAGCGGGAAAAGCTGCTAAGGTAGTCTGCAGACCGAGACTGTTCATTGCGTTCTGGAACCTTCATTCTGACTTTGTCACCGGACGTCTCTCCAGGCAGCAAATATGAACAATATGGCATTCGTCTGCTGGAATCGCTATCTGGATCTGAGCGAAGCGATCGAAGACCAGGACGCCTCGCTTTTAGAGAACGCTGATTTCCAAAATACCGACGTGCCATTTGATTTTGATCTCCCCGCGGAGAATATGCCGGTGAGGACCATACCAATCTAACTGCAAACACCTACGGCGTACTAACGCTCTCATCTTGTCTCTCAGGACGTTAATCGCGAAGAAGTGCGCGACTGGGTTCTTCAGATATCGCTGGACCAAAAAGTTAATCAGGAGATGGACCGTCGAGAGTGCGACAACTGTGGAACCAGTATCTACGATGCGGCGTTGTCATGCCACAGCTGTCACACGGCATGGGACCCTTGTGTTGTTACAGGTAATGGGGCGCATCATGGTGTAAAGACCAATATTCAGGCCCGACGCTGAATGGGGATGTTTTCTGCAGGATACCCTGTTCTGCGACAGAAGGTGAAGTGCGGCACTTGCACTCGCCCCGCCAACAAAGAAGATTGGAACAAGTTTGTGATGGTGGAAAGGGTAAGTCATTCGTTGTTGCCAATTTGATGCGGAGATTGCCAGACAATAATGCCCTATTCGTGCAGATGTGTCCTTGGTGCGGAACAGCACAAACACCACAGTATTTTGCTCATTGAAAGGAACTCATCACATTGAATATGTTTCATGTTATATACATATTGTAGTTGCTCCTCGAAGAGGTTTGCACAGCTGACACTTGAAGGCATGACTTACTTCAATGATAAGCACATCAGGCGGGGGAGTAAAGTTGTTTACTCACCAGCCAATGTACCTCGGCTAGGGCTCACTTTGCCCAGCAGCAGTTATGCTTTGTTGCGATGGAATTACAAGTTATCAGAAGAACTGTCGGACCCCAGAAGAACCATTGACCGCGCCCGCGATCGTAGGTTGTTACTCCTGCGTCCATCACAAGAAAGCGGCCTCAGTAGCAGCCCTCAGTCCGGTGACCTGTCTTCTTATTCCCGACCGATGCCAGATCGCGATTCGATGGCCTGCATCGTCCCGTTTACACTAGTCTCCAGCGAGCGCAGGTTCGCAGTCGCTCGTTCGTTCAGTTCCGCGACTGCTGTCGAGGTCCGATCCAGCGCGGCTCGCGTGCGAGAGAGCGCTACATCTCCGCCTGACGCAAAGGCAGTGGCAGTTCGCGACAGGGTCGTCGTTACGGCCCGTAATGGGACCGTCGCTGCCTGTGTGAAACTTGATAACGCTGCTTGCGACTGTGTGTGAAGGGCGGCGGCGGCTGGACCCGAGGCGTTGAGTGGTACCGCTGTTGTTGATGGAAGGCGGGACATAAACCTGATTCCAAACTTTGCTGGAGTAATTTTCGACCGAACGGGTGCCTGTGGAGTTCGGATGTTTTCACAGGTAAATCGGGCTGAAACGACCGTCAACAATGGACTGGGTGGGACAGGGATAATCTCCCAGATGTTCAAAGAATGAGTTGGTAAATGCACAGACCATGGAAAAAGTTTGATGGACGCGTACGGATTGTGGATTTCTGTGGATTTCTGTGCTTCTTTCGTGCACACTACTTACTGGTCTTTCTCGTTGTTCACACTTCCAAGAGCTTTACACCTCGGTTTGTTTTTCCTCTCCATTTTACCTTCCAAGGGCCGTACTGTAGCTGACCTCCAGCCGACAACCCAGTTTTACTTCGCGCGCCATGTTCTCTCGCAGCCTCCGTCCTCTGCAGGCCGCCTCCACTCTTCGTGCGGGCTTCCCGCGAGCTTTCCCTCGACCGACCTGTCAATTTGCGACGTCGTCCTCACAACTATCGGCTGCAGCAGCGGCCGCTTCAGCCAGTGTGCCGGCGCCTTTGCAGCGGTCGCAGCTGGTGACCACGCTGACGAAGACGCCCAAGAAGAAATTGCCGAACAATGAGCTTGTGTTTGGTCGGACGTTTTCCGATCACATGCTCATTATCGAGTGGGACGCTGAGCAGGGTTGGCACGCCCCGGAAATCAAGCCGTACGGGAAGCTGCACCTGGACCCGTCAGCAGTGGTTTTCCACTACGCGCTAGAATGTTTCGAGGGGATGAAAGCGTGGGTGCAAAAGCTTAGTTATCTCTACACTCCCCGGCCTTTTCCAACGCCTCCGAATTCCAAATTATAGATACAAAGACAAAAATGGCACTATTCGGATGTTCAGGCCAGACCTGAACATGGCGCGACTCAACAAGTCTTGCGCGCGGCTTACCCTGCCAACTTTCGCAGCCGGCGAGCTGCTGGAGCTCATCAAGGAGTTCCTCCGAGTGGACTCCAATTGGATCCCTACTGAGCGCGGGTATTCGCTGTACTTGCGGCCAACAGTGATTGCGACCCAGGAATCTCTTGGTAAAACCCTGGCCTGTACCGGCCTATCTGTTCAATCTGTCCTGAATAGCATCATCTTCTTTCTAAGGCGTCGGCGCATCTAACCGCGCGTTGATGTACGTTATCGCATCTCCCGTTGGACCATACTACAAAACGGGCTTCAACGCTGTATCCCTTTTCGCGACGCGCGACTACGTGCGTGCATGGCCCGGCGGCACGGGGGATGCCAAGGTTGGCGGCAACTACGCACCAGGCATCCGGCCACAGATCGAGGTTGCTCGCGAGGGATACCAGCAGAACCTGTGGCTCTTTGGAGACGAGGGATATGTTACGGAAGGTCAGTTATCTTGTCTTCTCCGGGAGTTCTCGCACAGCATTCCCCGTCTTTGTGTTTTTTTATGCCTGGCCCAAAAGCTGACTTGCGTGTTGAACTAAATAGTCGGCACCATGAATTTCTTCATGTTCTGGACCAACGAGGAGGGCGAGCTTGAGCTTCTTACACCCCCACTGGACGGCACGATTCTTCCCGGTGTAACCCGGTCGTCGATCCTCGCATTGGCGCGGCAATGGGGCGAGTTTAAGGTCTCCGAGAAGTCTGTCACCATGGACAGGATTTCGCGCGCGGTAAAGGAAGGTCGAGTGCACGAGATGTTTGGCGCCGGCACTGCTGCCATCGTCGCGCCTATCAAGAAGATTCGCATTGACGAGAAGGATTTGATCATCCCGCTGGACAAATCGGATCCGACCAGCCAAGCAGGACCCTTGACCGCTCGCATCAAAAACACCATCGAGGCCATTCAGTACGGCGAAATGGAACATGAGTGGAGCGTGGTTGTTTGAAAACCCCTCGAAACCATTCTTTCATCCGAAATACAATTGAACAGAGCTAGGGCGCTGGCGCTGGGAGAGATAGGCATTTGTAAAACACATTTCGGTAGAGCCGATTAGATATGCAGGCCACTGGCTTTTCCTCCATTACTACCACTTCTATTAACAACTCCACAATTCAAACAAAAGAACAAAAAAAATGCTCAGAAATCAAAAGGGTTTTATTGTGTTTATTCAAACATGAGTACTCGTCTCTGGGTAGCTACATAGATGCCATAGCGTAATGGTGGACAACTGATCAACAGGGCCACTATCGAAATCAGTCTCCACAACCAATTGCAGAGACTTGGGAAGAAGGTAGGACAGAATAGACTGGTAGATTTCGGGACCAATTTTGACAGTGGTGGTGAACTTGACCGCCATCATCGTTGCGCATGGTGATCCAGTCATCGGCCTGAACAATGTCGTCACTGCATTAACACATGCTGCCCACAAGATTCGTAGCTGAAGATTCAATTCTGGGGAGAATATATAGGTGTATTAATGCTGTTTGTACACTCCAAGAGAACAACGTCATCAAGATGGCGTAGTACTGCATAGACCAACATCCAGTCCCTCCTGAGTCTTCAACATAATAAAGTCTTTCTTTGGAAGAGAACGCGTCTGCGTCACTGCACATAAGTCAGCAATGAAGGCCTTCCGTTACATGCCCTATTTTCCGACGTGCATGCATGGGCAGAACACCACAAACATACTGTAGGATTTAATGGACATCTAATCTATACGGGACACAGCAGGCTTAGCAGAAGCGATCTGAAAAGTAACAGTGCGGAGGACACTGCCACACAATACGACATGCTCACCCAAGACGTTTTCCTCGCCGCGCTCAAGATATTCTGGTTCTCAACCTCGCTCTCACTAACGCCCCCCAAAGGGTCAGTCGCTCCAACTCCGCTCCGGTCAGTACCGCTGGCTTTGAGATGCGTTCTCCTTGGCTGGGCCTGCGCAAGCTGGTCGAAATCATCCCTCCTCATACAAGGCCGAGGGTCAGGCATTGCATCCCACGGGAGCGATAGGGAGAGGCAAGTCCTGGCTACTTGGCATCTGGCCGTCGCTTATACCCTTGTATGGACTTGGCCTCCCACTGGACGCAAGAAACCAGCAACGTCTGCAGGACCGGCCAGTGCAATACTGGTACCACCCGCGCCATTACCAACTCCTGCCGGAAAGGCAGCACCTTGGACTCGCATCGGTGCTGCGATGGCTGGCATGACTCTTGTTGCATTACTGGTTGACGAGCTTGCCTACCTTGTTCTCGCGCACACGATCCTTGGCCCCGTTGTTGTGACGATCCGCGGAGAATCGGCACCGCCGCCAGGGACGCAGACAGACGATTGCATGATCTGTCTAGGGGTGGGACTTGGCGATGCCGATGCCGAATCGCCAACTGACACCACCGGGCACGAACCACCACCTGCGCCGCTAGAGAGTTTTTGCAAAATCCCCACTCACGTGGCACACGTGGACTGCATGATGAAGCTATACATGATGAAGCGCTACGGCCGCAAATGTCCCGTGTGCCGCCGGCGGCTGCGCGTGCGAGCGGTCGACGACCGGATGATTGTGAAGCAGATGGGCTGGCTGCGCGGGGTCCCGTGGATTGTGAAGCGCGAATGGAATTGGGATGCGGTCATGTCTCGCTCCGCTGTGACGGGGTGCTGCATCTTGGGCGTAGTGCTGAGTGTGGTGGTAACCAGGGCGGCAAGGTTTGGCCGGCTGAAGGTGGTGGATGGGGATATTCGGCTCTGAACTGGCCGAAGGATTGCGGCGGCACATACTGCCTGCTTTAGTCACTGCCGATTTTTGGATTTCTTACATTGTATATATGTTGTATGCGGGCGCTCACAACGCCCATCATCCTGTGCCTTCTGTTCTTTTTCCAATAAGTGTTGTATCTCACTTTCTAACACTCTATGCAAACTATCATACGCTGTGCAGAATCTATATTCATGTGCATCGACTCGCCACGGGTGGCTTGTGTGGCAGTGTAGGCGCCAATGCGAAACTTTCCCTTGTGCTCTTTCATGGCTGTGTCTCGTTCTCAGTCTCCGAATCAGTATCAAGGCCAAGCGAGAGAGCAATGCGCGCAGCCAGTGCTCGGCGCTCTTCATCGGGCAGATTGGATCCGTGATCTGGGACAGACAATAATGTTCAACTCAAAGCTTGTGTTCCTTTTTAATTTCTTCACATGCTTACCTCGCAACCCTTGTAAAGCTCTTATTGAGCGTTCAAACAGATCTTCATCGATATCTCCTTCCTCATCCTCCTCATCGTCGAACTGAGGTATAAGAAGCCGTCGAGGTGGCACAGCACCCGATGCATGGTTGACATCATCTTCCGCGTTTTCACTGGTTGTATTCTGGAGACGTTCTTCTGCGCCATGCCCTGACGATTTTGGTCCACCGGCCGCCAGCACCATTCCTTCCCACATGTTCGTTTCGAGAGCCTCGATCACGCGGTCGATGCCAAGGCGCTCTTGAAATCCCTCCACATCGTCATTTTTAGCATCCCCATTAGCCGCCCCGTTTTCAGGTTGTACTTCCATGTCAATATGTTCGATGTCGTGTTCGATACACCACTGTTCGTGTTCTGCAAGTGAGTGGGCTGAAGGGGAGGAGGTCGGGGCAAGGGTGTTGGCGATACAGAGGGCAATTGATGGCGACACTTGCTCGACGAACTTCGCCCATGTATCTCGAAGGGGTAGAAAGGTCTCTGGCTACACATGAGATGAGAACTCGGACATTATCTAGTGTGGTCCTCGCGTGGTCACACCTTCTCCCGGTCATACACGAAGACAAAGGCGTCCACCACCGCAGCTCCAATCTCGCACCAGTGCTTCATTTCTGTAGCGTTTGGTGGCGATTCGCCTATTGAATCCACCCATAGTGCAACATTCGCACGATAGTATTTCGTTGTAATTGTCAGCGGTATTACATTGGCTGCTAAATCCACTGTGTCACTCGCTGTCCCGTTCGTGGTCTGACCACCTAAGGCAGTGAAGTAGACGTTTGACACATGGGTGAGATTCGTCGAGAAAGCGTACAGCACACCGCATCATTCGTTACAAAGCGACTTTTGATAACGTACGTGACGCAGACGAAATGGACGGCCCAATGAGCTTTCCTATCAAGGCGCACTTTCCAACCCCTGGAAGTCCGAGTATGAGACACTTGTTTTTCAGAGGCGCGGCGGTGCCGACGTCCTCCTCATCTCCTTCTAGTCCTATGAGCTTTGCGAGCATTTGCGAGGTCTCAAACGCCGACGAACAAAAACGAAGAGATAACAGACGCGTTTGAGTGCTCGTCATGAATACGGTAAGCGGCCGCGTGCCCAAAGAAGCCGTTCTCGGAACTTGCTGCGCGCGCGTTTCCCCTCCTTCTCCTCTCCATTTCTTTTCTCAAAGCGTTTCCGTTCCCAAGTTTGTCTTTAACCTTCGGAGCACGCCTTGCATATAACTGACAAAGAACGGAGTCGGTTCAAGCTTGTGCGCTCCTATTATGTTGGACTGAGAAGATAAAGACAACGCCCTGCATTACCATGATATTTGAAGAGAAAGCGGCAGGACCGCAGTTCATCGAGGGGACTACTCCAAGTTCGACTGACTATGCACAGCTTTGCGAGCAGCTACGCCACTGCATGGCGCTCTTGGAAGAAAAAGATCGCGGTAAGATAACCTGTTGGAACATCATTTAGACCTTTGCCTGACGAATTTGCGCAGACCTCCTATTAGCAGCGGAAGTTGGACAGCTCCTCCTGCAGCAGAATGAGCAGCTCTCGTCCGTCAGCTGTCAGCAATGCGCTTCCCTTCGTTCCAACAAGCCACATATCACCACCCCTCCTCGAGACGATAGCAGCGCAGCACCGCCGCTGGACATGAAAAACACGGAGAACCCTTTCTTGTCCCCGTCAATGCCCAAGACTCCAGAACCGACCATGGGAGAAAAGACATCCCGCAGCTCTTCACCATTGATGGGCTATTGCGCGAGTCCGCGGCGTCCAAGATCACAGGAGTTTAAATGGCCCGGCTCGCCCGTCAACAAGCGGACACCCAAACAGCGGATACCCAGTGCCACCTCCGACTTTGAGATGTCGGACTACGTTGTCAACCTGGAGCAGAAATGTGCAGATTTTCATACTCAAGTGGTGTCGTTGCAAGCACAACTGAGAGAAGAAACTCACAGTCAGCAAAAGGAAAAGGAGTCGGCCGAGGCCGCCGTGTCAGAACTTCGCACGGCGCTCTCGGCTGTCACGGAAGAGGTGGAGAGTTTGAGAGAGGAGAAGCGGCGGTTGCTTCGACAGATGAAGAATGAGAAGAGGGAAAAGTCCTGGTACGAAAATGAAGACAGGGACAACGTGGCGTCGCTGATTGGAAAGGTACAAGAAGCAGAGGAAGAAGCGACCAGGGAAGCCGCCGCGAGACAGGCAGTCGAAAACCGGCTCAAAACACTTTTGGAAGAAACCGGCATATTACGACAACGAGTTTCTGAACTCGGGAATGCCGTCAAAGAAAATGTTGCTCTCAATATGTGCTGTGAACGACAAGAAAAACTGATCGCGGAGCTCAAGGAGCAATTGGAAGAAATGCGGGTTAATTACACAAATGCAACAATGGAGCTGGATAGCAAAGCTACCCCGCTGTTACCGGGCTTGCCGGAGAGTATCGAACATTCTGACGCTGACGAAGCTGGAAATGATCTTCCGGTGAATGCCTTCAAGGAACTGGCCTCAGCGCGGTGCTCAGAACGGGGCCTTCCAGGCGCGTGGCAAGATCGCCCAGGAAGCCCGATAGGGCAAATCTATGATCGTGTCACCGGTCTTGGCGGCGGACTCGCCTCACATACCCCATCTCCGCCAGCAACACGACTACCGTACTCGCGCCAGTACTTGTCACCCATCGGGACCGGTCGCTCTCTACGAAGCGAAATGGCCAGTGGGGTTTGGGATTCAGATAACGATGATGACCAGGTCTTCCTGACCCCTCGCAAATCATCAATAGCCTCCACCGACGAATCGCCGGTCAGGTCTCGTCGGGCGTCAAGAGATCGTTCTACCTCCTCAAGAGGCCGACGGCCCTCCATAGACTTGTTCCTACCTCCATCCCCCGCGCTTTCGGCACTGGCGCGAAGAGGAAAGACAGGTAGGGACAGCCCGAACAGACTACTGCGGCCACCTTCAGAAGTTGCAATAATAGACGAAGAACGGACCATGGACAGTCAATATACGAGTGCAGACGACGGACTCTTGAACGGTGGGACTGCATTGTTGAGCATGCTTTGGAAGTTCAGAGAATGGGTAGTCACAGGATAGCCCGGTTAGCAAAACCCCCCTCATATCATATATACTTTTTATATACTTTTTGTTATTTATCTATCTGATTTAATCGAGTTCAACACTTTGCGGGCAGCGTGATACTCGGGTCGTAATTTATCATTCCGTTTCCGCTGCATCTCACTCGCGTAACTGTCCAGACATCGTTCCAATATCTGGACCGCTTCGTCGTCAGAATGGAGATCGAGCCAGTCACTGTATTGAGCCTCGTTCCAGGCGTAGAGCAGGGTCGGGAAGGGCATGGCTGGATGAGCTCGCGCCAAAAAGTGGTGGACGAGGATGATGGGTGAGAGGTTTTGCGATTCTCGCAAGGCTGCTACTTGATCAAGATCCAGGAACGGCATGTGTCTACACGGGAAGCGGAAAATGAGAACGGGTTGATGGCAAAAAGGTCGATTCTGATAGTTCTGTGGCATACCGGAATGCTCGGAGGGCTTTATAGCTATCGCCGAGATCTCGTTCCAGCTTCATTCCCATCGCCGCAAACCACTGCGACAGGACAAATTCAATTTGAGTCATGTCGCCCGCCAGGAGCCGGCCCACGCTTTCGTTCGCAGGGCGGACCAAGCTGGCATGGCGCAGGAAGAACTCGACTATCCTACGCCCTAGCGCGCGCACCCTGCACAACACAAACCATGAGAATCAATATATTTGTCGGCACGACACGAGGTACAGATCTCATGCCTACCATCCGCGAGATCCTTCCCCACAGTGCAGCTTTGACAAGATCTCTCGGTGCAGCCACCGGATTTTGCCGGCGAATTCAATCACGTATTGGCTTGTTGAAGACTCGCTTTGCCCGCGTGTAGGTGATGTGACGCGACTGCGAATCAATATGCTGATCAGTCCACGTTCGGCGCCTTCTGCCATTCCTGCTTCGTGACTGGTAAAAAGCTCACCCCGTTAGATCTTCCCGGTGGATCTTCACGATGACCGCTTCGAGATCTCGAGTGATCTGTGCGAAGAGTGGCTCCACAATACCCTGCAACGTTTGAGACAAAACCTAATGCGAACGAATATGGTCATTATGAGGTTCACATTCGGCAAAAAACCGCGCTGCACATACATGCACAGTCTCATTGAGAGACTCATCAACTGCTTCATCCAGTTCCTGTAACAATTTCCACACACTTTCTTGCATGTGCCAGAGACAGTTGGCAGTTTCTATCAGGGTCAGTTGTGCCTGGGTTGCAGTTCCGGCCGTGACAATTTGAGGCTGACTGGTGTCTACATTGCACTAAATGACGGGTCACGATAAGCGTTTCAGAGAAGAGATAAGAAATGTGCGCTGAAACGTACCATTTGCTCCGATTTACTGATATACATCTTCAATGCTTTGGCTGCATTGCGCGAAACCACTTTCAAGAACTGAGGATCGAACTTTGCTGCCTCCAGTTCACTGAGCGCAAGGGAAACAACGTCAGCGCAAGTGATGGAATAAAGTTCTCGATGCGAAAAAACCTGCTAAGAACTCTGACGACTTTATCCACGTCATCGTTGTCTGGTAAAGGTCTTGCTGCCAGGCCAATTCTCTCGGGGAAAGCAGCATTCACAGGCTCCAGTACTCGGGAGAGAGATCGCGAGAGATAAGCTGTTTCATACGGCGCAAGACTTCGAAGCATGAGAGCGCTATCCAACCTAAGATGATGCGTCAGTGTTGCATGTTCACGTTGTCAAAAAAGGCTCCGCACGACGTACCATACTGCATCGATGGAGGCGCCAACTCCGTTCACGACGGACAGCCGAGCAAAAACGTTGCGTACAAGACGTAGCAGTCTTGGGTACCCGTTTTGCAATTGTTGGAGAAGCAACTGTGAGGCTAAAAAAGTACAATGTTAGCTGTCTGTGGACTGGTGGCCGATCGGTCTCTGCTTACATTTTGTGGCTATGCGAAGCTCGCGTTCGAATGCGGACGAGAGACCCTTTGAGAAGAATTCTAGCAAGTCCGTTTCTAGGCCCTACAAGTGGCTCATTAGAAGTGTTGTAAATTGATTTGCAAGCAGATGACCGCGCACTTTGGAAACTTCGTCCAGGAACAAGACGTGAGTTGCTGGATCGCGCTTTCGCTTCAAAACCCTGTACAGTTGACATATCTAAACACCCGTGAGAACAACGTCCAAATCTTGTATCTACAAAGTCGCAAGTCAAGCTCACTTTGTTGAAGTTCTCGTAGATGACGTCCATGAGATGCTCACAGCGTTGCCATAGTTTGACTGGTACGGCGATGGGTGCTGCGGTAGCCGGGGAACCAACTGCGCGGCGAGGCGAAACATCTAAGAATACAGTATGTAAAGATGACATATAGAAGAATGGGAGGAAAGTATCATAGAAGAGGTGCTACCTTTCATCTCTTTGTTGAGCGTGACCGCATCGAGGGCAATTTGCATCTCCCGTGTGATGAGCTCGAGCATTTCATTCACAAGGCTCTGCGCCTTGGTTGGCAGCTGATTGAGGTTGTAAAAGACCTGTAGGCCTGCGGCAATGTCTGTTTGGTTCTGAGATATAACCACAAGTCAGTATACACCTCGGGTAATCTGCGGTGTATGACAAGTACCTGCAAGACCATGCCTCGTTGCAGCAATTGCTCTGCTGCGATTGAGATTCGCTGCTTCGCTTGCAAAATACTGGGCGTTTCCGAGTCAACCACCTCAATGCCTTTCAGATCCGGATCTTGGATGATGACATCTGACAATGGCCGAGACGTCAGAGGAGCACACATAGGGAAACGCAGGTATCATTGACATACTCAATTCACTGATCGTCAGGGCCGCCTTCGGAAGTTCGCGCTCTCCGCCGGGCAGCTGAACATCCAGGCGACGCAGAAGATACATAAATCGAATGACGCGACGAAGAACTTCGGCCGCACTTTGGATGCGTTCTAGTTGCAGGCTCTTGTCCTTCATCTCCTGATGAGGAATCAAGACTTTCTCCCGAACTCTGAGAATCACGTTTCTGATGAGCTGCCCAGATTCCATATTGCTGCTTTGTGCCAAAATAACCAAAAGATCTGATATATTACCTGTCGAATGATGAATTCAAGGAGCTGACTCCTTGTTTAACGGCGGACAGGGTCTCTTCAATATGAGATAATCCGGTAACTTGCTGCAACAGGTCTTCATAGTGCGACGTGACCTACTTTGCAGCACTGTTCAGGGGATATACAATGGTATAGAAAATACCCAGATGCTTTGTTTCACCTGCTCCTGAATATGCTTATTCAAATGCTCGATACCAAAGCTCAGCTTCGCCAGCGAGGTTGTGATATCCATTCCCGAGAAAGGACTATCCGCTGGGGCCTGAATGACTCTATTGGCATATTGAGTCGAATCAAACTCTTTCTGGACAAATTCTTTGTATTCTGGGATATATATATACATATTAGAAACTGGGAGCGTACTGCTCTTTGTAGAAGGCCTTCCACGATCTACCTGCGGAGGCGAGCAGTGCGTCAACGGGCCCGACATTCGGGTCAGCGGCGACCAGCACCCCGCTTGGCTTCCGACCCGCCAGCATCGGTTGCATATAACCCTCCGAATGTGTCTCTCCCCTTCCTATCAAGTTCGATCTGCTCTATGCCTACTAGGTATTTTCCTGCGCGGTAATCTTAGAATTGCTGAAATTCAAGGGCCATGATGTTGAGATGACATTGTCCATACTGTCACTACTACTGTACGCAACCGCGCATTCCAGCCGGCACGATCAATCCAACTTGGAGACCCACACGTCGCTCTTCCAGCAGTCCGTAGGACAACCATGGGAGGGTTGAAATCATCTGATAGCCTTTTTTTACCAACCTCTGAGCACCAGGCCCCAACACTCTTCTGATATCTCGGCCGTTGTACCAGGACTGCAGCAGGAAAAATCACACATTTGAACGAGCCCTTTCGCCGAGAGGTGGAACCAACAATATGTCGTTACGAGATTCCCTCGAGTTTGATAAAGAGTTGCACTCTCTGTATGAGACGAAGATTCCAGTATCTGCCTCCAAGATCAGCTCTCTGACAAAGTTGGCTGTCAAACATGCAAAGGTAGGCTTGTCAACGTCCTTACAGCTTCTGAAATTCATCGAGCTCATAATTCCTTGTTCTATGCAGTTGTACAAGAACATCGTCTTTAGTATCGAAAAGTTTGTGCAAAAATGTCCTCCAGAACTCAAACTGGCCGGGTTATATGTTATCGATTCCATTGCCCGAGCTGTTGCAAAGCATCCAGAGGAAGGAGAAAGCTACATTGCCCGTTTTGAAGAAAAGATCGAATCTCTCATTCCGCACTTGCTGCAAGCTCCCGCCAAGGATAAGGTTTGGAGAAGGAAGTGCATTTCCGAATTCGATACCTTTTATTGACAATGTGCATTTAACAGGAGCGTATTAAACGAACGATTGGACTCTGGAAAAAATCTTCACTATTCAATGTGAACCTTATCATGGAGCTGGAAAAAAAGTATTTTGCCGACGGTGCTGAACCAACAAGCGGGCTGCCTGCCACTTTGAGTGATCCTCGATTGGCGACATCAACCAGCAGCGCTCCAGCGGATCCCCGGCTGGCGGCCGCTCTTGGTGGAGCAACCAGTCTTCCAACAGCCAATCTAGGTCTGAACGCCTCAGCATTAACTGGCTTGGATCCGTCGCTTTTAGGAGCGCTAGGTAGCCTGAATCAACAGCAACAGCAACAGCAGCAATCTCTGGCTGGTTTGGATCTCAGTCAGCTGCTGCCTTTGCTCCAAGCCCAGCAGAATGCAATGCAAAATCCTTTGATGAATCTGTCCTCTCTCATGGGTTTGGCGAATGGGGGAAGCAGCATTCCTGGCCTGGCAGGGCTCGCCAATTCGTTGAGCGCCGGAACGTCATCAACTACTCCAGATCTCAGCAATCTAGCCGCTGCATTGCAAGCGGGGGGCGCAGGTTCAGCCGTTAAAAGCGATACTTCAGGACAATCTGGGTAAGTCATAATCACGCATGTCAATTTGTGGATGGCTGGCAGGGAAGGGAAAGGAGATGAGAGGGAGAGGGCGTTTGCAATTGTGTTGGTCAGGTGCTGGACGCCTCACGGCGATCTTGATTATTCGTGGGATGACATGAGGAATGTTTCAGCAAACTATTCATTCGTAACTTTGTGATACCGTAATGAGAGAATGTTTGCCTGGGGATAGCCTATGCACAGCGGAGAATGCCGAACTTCCCAGAACATGTAGAGTGGACATCCTTAATATGCTGGACGGATACACATAAGTGGCGTTATACACGTAACTATATTATCTGCACTGTACATGTGTTGGCTTAATAGAACTCTTCTATCACAGTAAACCCCAGCTGCAAAGCGTTTTAGCCGAGATTTGGTATTAATCAACTGCTGTTCTTCTTTTTTCTTCATGTTCCACATTTGCTCTTTGAAATATGCGTCTGCTCAACCAATAGCCAGAGCACTGCCACACCGCCAGCCGTGAGCGCTGCTCAGATGCATAGGCCCACGGTCATGGCCGGCAGCCTGCCATCGCACTGGGGCCAAACCCCTTCTTCGGCCAGCGGCGGCGCGTCGCAGTCTCCCAAACCATCGGTTACCCCTTCTAACCAAGGAACCCCCCAAAACAACTACCCTCAACAGCAACAGCAACGACAACAACAAGCAGGATTCACGCAACAACAATCGCAAGGAATCAACTCGCAACCTCAGGAACGATCCAATAGCAGATGGGGCTCGGCGACCACTCAGGATTCTACGCCGATTGGGAGACCTATCCCGGTCGTTGGCAGCGATCGCGAAGGTGGGACGCCGTCCACCCCGTGGCAACAGGCTGCGGCAAAGGGTGTTGGTCCGGCCCAAGCGGGCGATTGCATGCCTGGGTTCATTGATCCGGCTTTGCCTAAAGATTTCATGAAAAGTATGTGCCTTTTTTTTTTGGCTAGAATCATCCTGGTGGTGTCTTTATTAATTGACTAAAACTTTTTGCAGTTTTGACACGAACTGTATATGTTGGAGGAATCACGCCCGGTATTACCAAGGAGCAAGTGCGTGATTTATTCGAGACCATTGCGCGAGTCGACACTGTAACCGTAAGTACCCCCCCCCCCTCCATTGTCCTTTGCCGCCTTGGGAACATGGCTGGATATTTATTGCAAGGTGTTTTACGTTCAAAGGTCAACTATCCCAAGTTCAACGCGTTTGTAAAGTTGCTGACGCGAGCAGAAGCAGATTTGATAAAGGAGCGATTTCACAAGTACATGTTTAACGGCACCATGCTCAAGGTGCGTGACTTGCTCGGGCTCCATTTTAAATGGGTTTGGATATTACGAATGACCCTGACTAATGGCCCAAATTTTAGATGGGATGGGGATGCGGATACGGACCCAAAGAGTTCTTTGATTACGCCAGCGGTGAGACGTTGTTCCCCATGGCGCGCATGACGGATGTCGAACGCCGCACCATATCGCAATCGCCACGCGGTGGGGGCATGATTGAGGGCGGCATGGTGGTTGAAGAGCCCGATTTCGGGTGGCCTCAGAAGGGAGAGGTGTGTAAAGGCAAATACGCTGCCGGAACCATGCCGCATGCACCGGGTTACTTGGCTGCGGTGCAGCAACGGGAGCGGGGTGGATTCAACAACCAAGCGGCTGCCGGTGCCGCCCCGGGCGGTGGTGGATACAACCCTCGACAAAATTACATGACGCCGCCGGGGATGCCGCAAATACCGCGCGCTGCTCCCTCACTGCAGGGTAGAGACAGCGGGATGGTTGGGATGCCGCCGGGGATGCCACCGCAGTTCCAGGGCATGCCCCGCCAACCGTACCGCCAGAGCCCGCACGGCGCGATGCACGGATCCGGTGGGAACGGCGGGATTATGGTTGTGACGGACCGGCAGTACGATGAACGGGAAGAGCGATGGCGGCCCAAGCAGCAGCAGCAGGACCGTGGTGAAGAACACGTCGTGGTCCTGGGTGGTGGGACCGACTCGGACGAGGACACGAAAGGAAAAGACGACAGCAATAACAATGATGAACACCACAACAGGGGTGGTGGTGGTGACCATGACCGTGACCATCGCAGCAACAGCAGCAGCAGTGCGGGAGGGTACGACGCGTACCACCGAATGCCACCCGGAATGGCGCCCCACTTTCCGTACCCGCCCATGATGTTTGGGCCCGGCGGGTACCCGATGCCGCCTCGACCTCCACCTCACTGGGGCCGCAGTCCCGTCCCGTATCCTGCCGCCGGCGGCCGGCCACAGTGGGGACCGTCGTCGTCGTCGTCGTCACCGTCACCAGCCCAGGATTGGAATGGAACAATGCCGGGTGGCGGTATGCCGCCCCGTAAACGACAGTATTCACCTGACGATAACCAACAAAGGGATGAAGATGATAAAGAGAAGGGAGAGGACCGCCGGGATGGGGATGAGGAGGGCAGACGGCAGCGGACGCGCTGGGAATGAGGGTGTGGAAGAGATACGCAGATGCATGATCTTGCGACCTTTGACAGTATCTTGTGTCTATATCTGAGAAGCTTTTGCTTTTTTGTTTTTGTTTTTGCTTCGAATAAATAGTGAATGAAATGACATATTTGCTTAGACCCATCCAAGCGATGTAAGAGGAGGTGTATCAGCTCAAATAGTACGCAAATGCTATCGCTGTAAACCGTTCGACCCTACACATGGAGCAAGGGCCACATTCAACCGCAATTTAGAACCCAAGTTTTGTTTTGTTGATAACCCAATGCACTGCAGGCTGCTACTTGCTGTTGCCATACCTGTCCGGGCCTCGTTAAAGGCTTTGATATGCTCTGCTTTCCGTTGTTCCTTCAGCTGCCCTTTCACGACGTAGAGCGCTGAAAAGCCTCCGACTGCCGCAATGGCCCTGGTCATCGAGGCAGAATTGTGATGAGCTTTTTTTTTCCAAGGCAGATAGGGAGGGGGCGTTAGGGGTACGACTCAAACTCAACTCACTTACCACCCTGTTAATATCCGGCTCCATGGTGCTGCCATTTTGGGAAATGTCAGAACGCTCTAGTTGGGAATTCGTTCAAAAATCCCGGAGGTTTCGAACATTTGCCACGTTCAAAGTTTAACCCTAAATCCAGGCTCCTGTATCTAGCTCGGAGCGGGAGGAAAAAGGGCCCCGTCCTCGCCAAATCGTCCTTCCGCACATTTTCCCGACATTGACAGCACACACACTCTACACACTGCACACAACAATGTCCGCCGCGCTATTCCCCCGCATATCCGTCCCGCGTTTCCTCGCACCCGCCCACCGCCCCGCCGTCGTCGCGTCTCTTGGCGCTGTAGTAGCTGCACCCCCGACCGCGACATTTGCGGGTGCGGCGCTGGAATGGCTGTCGGGTCTGCTGTGGGCCGTGCCCAAGAAGAAGACGACGCATAGGAAGAAGGTAAAAATAAAATGACGGAGATGGATTGGAGGGAGTTTTTTGTTTGTGGGGTTTGATGGAGGAGATGTGATTAACACCCCTGGGTGTTTCTGATTTTTTGTTTTTTTGTTTTTCGTTTTCTCAGCGATTGAGAATGGCGACAAAGTGGCTCAAACCCATGCGCAACATCTCCACATGCCCGTTCTGCGGACAACCGACCCTCCGCCACCATCTGTGCCGATCGTGCACAAAGCAGGTTCTGCCATAAAGCGCACCCGGTTTAGCGAGAGCAAAAAAAAAAACACGACTTTGGAATGAATTTACTGCTGGACCACACGGGTAGAAGGCATGTGAGGAGATTGCGTGGGAGACGGCGATAGAGGAAGATTGCAAGTGCGGGATGTGAGGCTCCATCCACAGATCGTGGCGTGGGAGGATTGAGGGGAGGCGATTTTGACGACAGCTCGGAAGGAACGAAAACGCTGTCTTTGATTAATTGCGAACCAATGACCCGTGAGACCCAGCTATTTTCGACAATGAAGGAACGACTCGATCGCGCGCTGTGTTTGTCATATCCCTGGCCTTACTGCACACTGTACATAAAGGCTACATCGAAAACGATGGCCATTGTTTTATCTAATAACATTTTTATCAACATGAGAGCGTGCGACTGGGTGTTTCTTCTCTACCTACTGGACTGCTGGGCAGAAGTTCTAATAACTGGCCACTAGCCCAGTGCTGCTTGATGCTCCATGCCAGACTCTTTCCGGCCATAAACGGTACAACCGACCTGTCCTGTCCCTCGTCATCCATGAACTTATACTCTGCGGGAACGCTCACCGGTTCCTTGACCAGCGTCACGACGCTGCCTTGCGGGTGAGCCGGCAGTTTGTAGAACGCGCGACCGTTCTGGCACGCAAACTGCGGCAATCTGTCGAGGGCACCAAACGACTCGAGAATCGTGGCAAGGTAGGGCAGTACGAGCGGGGTGGTGAAAACACCCGCAACCGACGTGCTCGCTTCTTTGGCGTGCCGCGGGTGCGGGGCCGAGTCGGTGCCGAGAAAGAAGCGCGGGTGGCCTTCTTTGACTACGGCTTGCAATGCGGCTCGGTCGTGCGGGTACTTTGCTACGGGTTTGCAAAAGTGATGGCAGCATCCGGCCCAGTCGTCAACGATGAGGCTGAGATGGTGCACGGTGATGCTGCAGCCAACGGTTGGACCGAGGGATTTGACCTGCGCACGCATGGAGGGTGAGATTTCGTGAGATGGCACTGCAGAGTGCATTTAAAGTAGTCACCATCTCCACGGCTGCCTTTGTTGTCGCGTGTTCCAGTACAATCCTGAGCTTTGGGAAATCCCGGTGCAGCTCTTGCAGATGTTTCAAGAATCTCTCTTCAGCATTCATGACGCAAACGCCCTGACATCAAGATTGATTGCTCGTTAGTTCACGGTATATCATTCGTGCAAAGTAAGTGCATGATAAACCCACCTCCTCAGCATCGCTCGGTATTTCACCGTGCAGGTTGAGCACCATGTCGACCTCCTCCATAGCCCGGAAGACGTCATAGTACGCAGTGTAGCTCTCAATGCCGCTATCGCTGTTAGTCGTGACGCCACGAGGGTACGATTTGACACCTGCGACGGAACAACGCCGTAATATCTCAGATAATGCCAAGTATCAGTGCTCGAATGATTTGCAGAGCTCCACGCACCCGCAATTCCAGCTTTCGCAGCCTTGCGGATCTCGTCGGGCGTCAATTCCGGCGATAAATACAACGTCATTAGAAAATTCACTTCAGGAGCCAGCTGCTGCAGCTCCGCTTTGTACGCCAGCGCCTGTTCCGTGCTGGTAACCGGTGGCTTCAAGTTTGGCTGTTCCGCAAACCCAACAACACTGTTAGAAAGCCGCGAAAGGCTGGAACCAAGAATAATGAGCTCTCGGCATACCATGACATAGGCCGTGGCGACTCCGCTTCCGTTAAGCAGCGGAGTCACGGCGCGCATCAGGGCGCCTTGTCGCAGATGGACATGGAAGTCGTCGGCGTGGGGGAGCGTCAGAGTGGTGACGGACATTTTGACTGGATTCAACTGTGGGGGAAACCAAAGACTCACACCGTCAAAAAGATCGAGAAGCCACATCAGGGCTTAGCCATCGCGTCAAACGCGTCTGCAACCCCGACGGAACAGAATCAACAGATGTTGCGTTTCTGCATTATTATCAAAATCAACAGAATGACCTCCACCATTTCTCATCCCCGGCAACTGCAAGTTTTGCGACATACATATTAACGCACGCACAGGCATTGCATCTTGTTGACCATTGCGAACGCCGCACAATTTCATTGAGATGCGCGTAAAACCCAACGAGCTGACAACCACCCGACAAATACCAAAGAACAAGAAAGAAAAAACCTCGTTGTAAACCCCAGATTTCCTTTTCCCCGCAGCATTTTAGGTCACGTGGTATAGCAAGAACAGCAAAAGCTACGCACGAGGTATTCTGGCGGTGGTCCCCCACAGCGGTACTGACCATCGCTTACCTTTGGAGATCGGACCGGATCCGTAGCTGATATCGACACTCATTACCTTATTAATAAACACATCTGCCATAGAATAACCCCATGCAACCATGCAAATAACGAGCGCAGAGTCAGTACATCAAGATTATGTTAGAGTTAAACTAGAAAAAGACACACAATGCCCTGGACCCCAAAAAAGAGGCTGGAGCCGGCATTAAACTTATCTCTAAGCAAAATCATTTCGCAGCAAAATGCGACAGCGCGCAGGATTCCCGCGTGGTCCCACACCGCGATCTGGTGCGTATGGCATCATTTGTTTATTGTTAGCGTTTGAGAACACTGGTACCAAACCGCAACATTCGTCTTCCGAAACCGGGCTTTTGCCATGATGGGAAACAAGGCGCAAACCCCGGACGAAGAGCAAGGACAGATACTCAGCTAACATTCACCAATGGCCTGGATGTGATGAGCAGGCCGACTTTCGAGCTGCATCAACCCAAATCATCGTTAGAGCCTCCTGATGCACTGATTTCATGGGATATCGGAATCGCATGCCAGGACAGTGGAAGTCCGGGTAGCTGCTCCACGTCAGCTATGACATTGGACCTGACAGACAAGAGTTGACACATTACAAGTACTATTGCACGCGTATCCATATACCGCTCACTTTCGAAGGTTAAAGAAACAATTTCAAGGTTCACACAATATCTGATAAGTAGGTGTAGATAATATACTTGTTAACAGACAACTAAGGGAAGCTTTGTACAATGCAAAATATAACAAAAATGACTAATTGGTCAAGAGAAACAAATCGGAGCAGTTTACAAACGCCAGGGAGAAGGAAAAATATTCCCAGTTGTGAATGTCAGAAAGAGGATGGACGGATCAGTTTGCCATCACAGCCTTCTGGTATTGATAATGAGAGTGCATGGATGGTGGCGATCCCTGATTCTGTTGTTGTTGCTGTTGGTTTTGGCCATTCATGGGAGGGGGTGGGGTTTGCGATTGAGCGCGGAAAGAAGGGGATCGGGTGCGGTGGTTTGGCTTGAAAAAGTGGGGGATTTCGACAGACTCGGATTCCATGGCTGCTTTGTTTTCCCATACCGTCACCACTTGTCCAAAGTCGCCTATGCGGTATGAGACACAATGAGGATCGATCCATAGTACAAGTTCAGATGGGAAAGTAAGGTCTGGATGGGGAAAGAAACGCTCCATCAGATATAGTGTTCTCCCATCGGTTCCTGTTAGCAGTGTTTTGGTTTTCGAAACATACCGGCAAACTTTATGCCAGCGACTTTCACCGACTCCATGACGACTGCATCCACGGATCCGTTTTGTATGCTCAGAGCCCTAAATCCGTTTCCTTTGCAGGGTCTCTGTGGATCCCAGTGGCCGCGGAAGTTTTCCAGCATCCGGTCCACCAATGCTTGCTGGAAAGCATTGAGGTGTTCCGGAGTGACGGTAGCAGAGGCGGACTTGCTATGCAGGAGCTTTGTAAGGAAGGTCACAGCAGTTTGCACTTCGGTATACATGAAGGCTGTGATGGCGGTGGTAGGCGTGTGCGGAGTTGTACAGGACAGAAATGGCGCCGGGTTGCAACAGGGATTCAGAGTAGAAAGCAATGAGGGTGGCAATATGTGGGGGGAACACTGAGCGGTAAGAGGGAGTCCGGTAAACAGGATAAGAACGCTGCAAGTGAGCAAAGTGAGTTGATTTCGTTCACTCCACTCCACAGAAGGCAAGCTGGGTCTGGGTCTGGAGCGAGGGTTGGGGATCCGGCACTGCGGTCGGTTAAGCTTAAACCTACCTTGTTGAGCAGGAGTAGAATTGTGTTTAAACGTGCGGGTGCGGGCGTGTTCTTGTGTGTGAAGGTTAGTGTTGTGTTTTGTGAGAAGTGTTTATTGACGGCGAGAGAGAAAGGGTAAAAGGGGAGAATGCTGGCGATAACGGGCGGGTGGGATCAGGCACGCACGGATTAGGGAGGGATTAGCGATGGCGACTTGTCCACTGTGCATACTAGATACAGTCAGCGACTCACCTGACCGTCAATCAACCTTCACTCACTCCTTGCGTTTCAGTGTAATAGCGCACGTAATAATGGGATGGGGGGCGTCCAATGGCGGGTGCGTGGCTTAGCCGTCGTCATGTGTCAACGCCCCCATCCTACATCCAACCAACCACTCCCACATGAGCCCTCCTTCTGGCCGAAAGCGAGGCGCCCATCCAATGCCTGACTATCGATATAAAAGGCACTGGCTTGACACGTGACTCAGTCATCCCAATGCAAAGTGGGGTCTGCCATGGCATAATTCGATGGTCTCACAGCTATTGACACATGGAGGTTGAGGCTTGTTCGGAGCCACTCACGTGTTCAATGACTGCTGCGCTTCCCTTTGAACCCGCAGCAACGCTCCGATATGCGCCCCCTCCCATTTGCCAACTCCCGATTTTACATCTCCAAGAACAGCGTCACGGGAGGGCATCAGGGCCGCAAGCATGGCTCTTCCGTCAGTCTTGCTGACCCTACTCTTAAGGACAGCGCCGCCGTCATCGCGAGGACCCACTCTGGCATTCTTGTTGGGTAACCAGCGACGACTCCCGTCACGACACCCGCATTGCCAACGGCTCGTCCCTCATTTGACACCCCCATGTCGATGGTCAAGCTCTCAAACCAATACCCCGCCAACGCCGCCGTCAAAGCCCACACCCACCACCGGCATCTCCTCCGCAGCCGAGTCAGACCCAGCCTCTTTTCCACCATCATCTAAACCCTTCTTCCCGCTCCCCTCGGACCTCCTCACCCGGGCCGCATTCATCCAACGTCAATCCGCCGTTCTCGCGCCCGTCACCGCCTACATGGACCGCTCCACCACCGCCATGCAGCAATCAGCCAGCAAAGCCTACGACCACGTCTCCACCACCGTCCTCCCCAAAATCAGCGAAACCCTCAATCTGTTGACGGGCTACAGCGTCGTGCAGGAATGCAAGCAGCGCGTATTGGAGAAAGACGCCCAGCTCAATGAGGCGAGAGATCGCTCGGATGCCGCCAAACGCGCCTATGAGACCATGATCGAGGAGCGGAGAAAGTGTCAGCGCGAACTCAATTCCTTGCTCCAGGTATGTACACTGTACACGATGCCCCTCCCCCCCCGCGGTTTGCTGTATAACACCGCGAGTCGCACTAAACGTGGGTGGTGCTTTTCCTTTTCTTGGTCCCTCCTCGCAGCGTAAAGACACATGGCTAGACAGCGACATCACCCGCTTCACCGAACTCTACCGCAAAGACCTCAACTTTGAGCAAAGCGAAACCCACGCTAAACTCGAGTACAAAAACGCAGTCGAGGATTTCGACAAATGTCATCGGGAATACCTAAAGTAAAAAAAAAAAGACTTGCTGAAAATATCCCCCAATCCTACACATCCCCTCCCCTCATCGTGGGCAACCTAACCTCCTATACCACCCTCCCCCTCCCCACACAGTGAAATCCGCGAACGATACATTGAAGAACAACTCTACTCAGATAAGATCCGGCGCGCAAGTACTTGGTGGACATGGTAAAAAAAAAGTCACAAAAGCCCAGCCATACTTCCCATCAGATCTAACCCATCTCTTTGTCCCTCTCTCTCGTTCAGGGGCCTGATATCCCTCCACTTTCTCCTCTTCCTCGCCGTCCAACTCTTTGTCGAGCCCCGCAAACGGCGCATCCTGAAGGAAGAGCTCGGCGCCCTCATCACCGAAACCGCGCAGAACAACGACACCCTCGTGGCGCAGACCCTCGACCGCCAGCTCGCGCCCTCCATGGCCAAATTGGACGCCCTGCACACGCTGCACCCCACCCCACCGTATCCCCTCCTTTCCGAACATGAAGCGTTCACGGCCCTCCCGCCGGCACCTCCACCACCGCTGCGGACCCCGCAGACCACGAGCACGAATTACCCAAAGGACCGGCTGTTTTACAAGGGCGTCCTGTGCGGCGCCGTGGTGGGCGTGGCGTCCTCACTCCTCTTTTCATTCAACATGTAGATAACACAAATAGAATCTAAATACCCTACCCTCGCTCTCTGCGTCCGTCTTTTGCTCGAATGGGCAATCTTCAGAAACTATAGAGAAAGACTTTTGTGGCCATCAGTGACTGATTCTCTACATCTCTCTCTCTTTTCGGAAATGTCAGCAGCTGGACAGAAGTGAGGCGACGATGGATCAATGTATCAGCCATCAATATTACAAGTGTGCTGCACCATTTCCCCCAGCAGTCCAATTATATACAAAAACGGGGGGGTTTGCGCTTCATAGCGCGCACAACCTCCCCCCCCCCGCCACGGGTCGCGCTTTTTTTATGGTGACAGCGGCCTTCCATTCGTGTCGCCGTCCTCCTCCCTCAGCTCACCCTCTTCTTCCTGGTCCGGCCCGAGGGCCGGCTCCGGTTCCGCGGGGTTAGGGTCGCCGCCGGCGCCCGTGGTGGTTTCTTCCATAATGTCGGGAATCAACTCGAGGGAATACGAGGACGACGCGTCTTCATTGTCCTTCCCGTCCAGCTCGTTCTGGAACTCGGCCGCGCTTTGTGGGAGCTGGTTGCTCAAGCCGACGTATCCGCCAATGCTGAGCGATGGCCGTTTCACTATCCGCGTTGTTGGTGCCGGCACGTCCACCTCCATCGCGTCCTCGTCCTCGCCGTCGGGTTCCGCGTCCGCCATGTTGGCGTCATCGTCATCGACCGCCAGCGTGCTGCTATCCATGTCGTAGTCCGTGACCACGAGGTCGCCCTCGATAGAGTCGGGGAGCTGACCGTTGGGTGCCGACGTTGGCGAAAGTCGCCCCGCCAATGGTTTCGATTGCCCATTCTTCTCAAACTCACGCGTGACTGGTTTCTCGCGCAGCGGTTTGCGCGACATTGGAGATCGCCCGGCTGTGTTGGCAACGCGCTGGCGTTCGCGTTCTTTGAGCTCTTTGTGCTTGGCGTTTCGATAAGATTGTCGGTCCCTTCGCTGCGCCCCTTCGTCTTCCGAATCAGACAGTGCATTGTCGGGGATTCTGTATTTGTCGGACATATTTTCTGCAAAATGTCGCGGCTGCAATTAGAATAGAGCCCCAAGAGTCACATTAGCGTTCCTACTGCTACGTACGTGTTATCCGTTCGTCCTTGTTCTCCTCCTCATCTTCAGATGACCACTCATCAAACGGCACGTCTAATATCCATACGAGAATTGAGTCATGCAGAACTTTTTACGCGTAAAAGAGTGTAGTGTAACGCTTACGGTGCATCTGCACGCTCGGTGCATGGGCAATGTGGCGCAAGTTCTCGAGAACAGCATTGCTGAATATTTGACATGTCAGAGGTAATTGGGGAACGTGATCGCTGCTCAGAGAGAACATTACGTGATCCTCTCAAGATACTCTGGGGTATTGAGATTTTCCATATTGCTTGCTGGGATGTCTAATCGATACTCAGGAGTGTAGTACTCATAGTATTCATGGAACGGGAGGTCTGCACGTAGGAGGATCGGTATGTGAGCTGGAGCTCCAAAATGACAAAGTGAACAATGAAAAGTACCTTCGTTGACGTCCACACCGACCGCTAAGCTTGTTTCGTAACACCATGCCCGAGCCACGTTCCGGACAGTGTAACCACCTCCACCGAGCAAGATCAACGGAACATTGAACGTTTTCATGTATTCAACAGACTGCGCATGTCCTATGATGGAGTGTTAGCGTGCATGCGATGCAAAGGCTTTTGTGAGTTTCAACGTGTACCTCTCATGGATAGGTTGAAAGCACCCAGTCGATCTCCAACTAACGAGTCAGCTCCCAGCTGCAATACGACCGCTCCCGGACGGTACCATTCCATCACTTTTCCCATCACCTGTGACAATGCGGCGGATGAGTTTAGATGCCATTGTTGACACCTGGCATTTTGAGCACACCTTACGAAACAATCGTTCGTACGACTGATCGTCGATGCCTGATTGGAAAACAATATCTGTCAGGCGAAAACGTATCTTCTCGCTGCCAAGGAAGCCACACATGTACCATCATTGAGCGGGACGTTGATGGAATAGTGTTTGCCCTTCCCAATACCAATATCCTGAAGTCCACGACGGCTTAGCTAGAATATAACACGTGTCTCGTCTCGATCTGATATCTTACGCTAAGGTCGCCAGTCCCTGGGAAGAACTCTCCGAACTTGTGGAATGACACCGCCATCACGCGGTCGTTCGTATAGAACGCCTCTTCTACACCATCTCCATGGTGGACATCCGTATCTATGTATAAGACTCTCTGATGATATCTAATCCACGCTTTAGCATGTTTGCAACTTGGAAGGGCACTCTAGAATCACGTACTTTAGGAGTTCCAAAATGGAAAGAACAATGTCGTTCACATAACAGAATCCAGAGGCTTCCCCGCGCTTGGCGTGATGGAGACCACCTCCCCAGTTGACCGCAATGTCAGCTTGTCCAGTATTGAGTTTTTTTGCAGCAGCTGTCAAGGCACTGTTAGGAAGGCAGCCCGCTGAAGGATCTTGATACATATGTGTAAGCGTACCAATAGAGCCTCCTGCAGATATAGAACAGAACTCATAAAGTCCTTCAAAGATGGGACAATCTGGGCAAAACTCTCCAACATTGAAGCGAGCCTGATGCTTGACAATCTCGTCCGTGTCTTCTGGTGTTACTGGAATACACGTTGGATGAGACCGACTTGTTCAGCTACCAGCGACACCCTTCAGGCGCACAGATCATGGACTTGATTGAATACCTCGTCGCAGGAAGTCAAGGTAGTCGTCGGAGTGGAACTTGGCCATCTCCTTGAAGGTTGCCTCGCTTGGAGTCTACAATGTTCGTCAACTCCTGACCACCAGTACAAATCCCTCGCATGTCAGAACTTACCGATATTTCCATCTTCTTTTGCAGACCGTAGCCCGTGACAAGACTATGGGTCATTTTCACCCGGGCAGGCTAAAGACTCTGTTAGTATGATGAAAAAACCTGAAAGCTGGTGCTGACAACACAGCAATCGGACCTTCATATAGTGCTTTTCTCCATAGTGATAGTGGCCAATATCCGCTGAATTCACAGGTCATTCGGAGCAGGAAAGTAAAATGAGCACTTGCTTCGTCACGCGGCGGCGGGACCAAGATGCTTACGATGGTACTGATACGAGACTTTCCCCTTCCACTCAGCAGTGGGACGCTTGTTGCCAAAGTCCATTGTGGCAGCTCCAAGAAGGTGAGGTTGGCGAATGCAAAGACAGGTGGAGTGCGTGATCTCGAGGAAAAAGCATGAAGGGAAAGGAGGGAGGGAGCCGTGGGGGCGGCTTAGCATGACTGTGCCACAGCGTCGGGATGTGTCGCCTGCCCAGGGAGCAAGCGCCCGTGTAGTGCTGACGTAATAACGCACGTGCCTTTTAGGCTCGAATCGGAGCACGTGTCTTAGCTGGAGTGTGGATACAGCCGGCTTGGGGTGTGGCAAGAGATGGCTCCTTACTCATTTTCTAGTGCCAGTCATCACCACTCGTGCAAGTTTGCCAAAAGGTGGTGATCTCGACGGCGTTTGACAGTTTAACTCCCTGCACATTCCAACAGGCCAACTGCAACTCACAATGGCCGACGCAGCAGACACTACCAATGTCAACCTTTTCAAGGATGAGGTCACCAACGAAATGGTCTCAAAGTCGTAAGTAAAAGCATCAACAGGAAGCTGACGTCGGCACGGTCTCATGACATCATGTATTTAGTGAGTTGAAGAGGCGAAACAAGCAAAGGGAGAAGGATGCTGCCAAGGCAGCAAAGGCCGCCGCTGCCCCCGCTCCCGCTGCCAAAAAGGAGGCCGGTGCTGCCGAACAGGAGGAGGAACTTGACCCCCGAATGTACTTTGAAAACCGCTCCAAGCTCGTGCAGAAACTTCGTCAGACCAACGAGCCTACGCCGTACCCGTATAAATTCGACGTGTCGCTCTCGATACCTCATTTCATTGAAAAGTTCTCAGGTTTGGAATCTGGCGCAAGACTGGAGAAGGCCTCTGTGACGGTCGCTGGTCGTCTGCACAACGCGCGTGCTTCCGGCAAGAACCTGATCTTCTACGACTTGCACGGGGAGGGTGAGAAGATTCAGATTTTGGCCTCCGTTCAGGACATGGAGCGTGACTTCAATGAGGTCACCAAGTACCTCCGCCGTGGTGATATTGTTGGTGTTAAGGGATTCCCCGGTAAATCAAAGAAGGGAGAGCTCTCCATCATTCCCAAGGACATTGTCCTCCTCACCCCTTGTCTTCGCATGTTGCCCAAGGCGCATTACGGATTCAAGGACCAAGAGCTGAGATACCGCATGCGTTACCTGGATCTGATCATGAACAACAACGTGAGGAACAAGTTCACTATGCGTGCCAAGGTTCTTAACTACCTGCGCCGGTTCCTTGACAACCTTGGATTCCTGGAAGTCGAAACCCCGATGATGAACATGATTGCTGGTGGAGCCACTGCCAAGCCGTTTGTCACCCACCACAACGATCTCAAGCTGGATCTGTTCATGCGTATCGCTCCCGAGCTGTTCCTCAAGCAGCTCGTGGTAGGTGGTATGGACCGAGTGTACGAAATTGGAAAGCAGTTCCGTAACGAGGGCATTGATCTCACGCACAACCCTGAATTTACCACCTGTGAGTTTTACATGGCTTACGCCGACATGTACGATCTTATGGACATCACCGAGACGCTTCTGTCTGGCATGGTCAAGACGCTTACCGGTGGCTACAAGATCAAGTACCACCCAGAAGGACCCGGAGGCAAAGAATGGGAAATTGACTTCACCCCGCCGTTCCGTCGTGTGCAAATGATCCCGGAACTGGAAAGGATTCTCAAGTGCACATTCCCACCCGCCAACGTTCTTGGCGATGAAGAAGGTCGCAAGTTCCTGGATGATCTGTGCAAGAAGCACAACGTGGACTGCTCCTCACCCCGCACCAGCGCCCGCATGCTCGACAAACTTGTTGGCGAGTACATTGAAGTGCAGTGCATCAGCCCCGTCTTCATCACCGAACACCCCCAGATGATGTCCCCACTTGCCAAAGCCCATCGTTCCACCCCAGGTCTCTGCGAGCGTTTCGAGTGCTTCGTTGCCACGAAGGAAATTTGCAACGCCTACACAGAGTTGAACGATCCCTTTGACCAGCGTGAGCGATTCGAACAGCAGGCTGCTGACAAGGCGGCTGGAGACGATGAGGCTCAGTTGATTGACGAGGTCTTCTGCAACGCTCTCGAATACGGTCTTCCCCCAACCGGAGGATGGGGTCTTGGTCTGGACCGCTTGACCATGTTCTTGACTGACTCGAACAACATCAAGGAAGTTCTGCTCTTCGTAAGTTGATCGCTACATCCCTGACTATATCATCATTTGTCTTTCTTATCCTTGTCCTTTTCTCAGCCCGCCATGAAGCCAGAGACCCAGGAACAGGAGGCTCAGCGCGAGCACTTCCTCGCCAAGCAGATCGACCCTGAGGCTGAGAACACTAAAATCGGCGTTCGCCACAACTAGATCATATCCTCTCATACTTCTTGAACACTGTTCACCTCCCTTGTACATCGCAAACTTCCGCCCTCTTGCGTTCCACCCTTGTATCTCCCTTATGCACAATTGATTATATACTTTGGATCTGTTAGGAATCCGTCATGATGCAGCATAGTACAGGTTGGCGGTACGCAGCAAGAAAGACCTGCTCAAACTATAGCTGAGGACGTTCGGCACAGATGGTCGGGTAGGACTACTCTGGCCCACTACCCGTTGCTAACGTTTATTGCAAACCTCCGGGATCCGGAAGACAACTTGTACAGAGCGCCCAAGATCCTGTGATTGCCTTCCCGCTTCCCTCATCCTTTCTTGGGCCGTACCGTGACTCCCGGCGGCGGTGGAATAACATTGCCCCTCTGAAAACCTGAGAAAAGGCCCAGTTTCTGGAGAATGCGCGCTCCGACGACTCCGACGAACAGACCGCCGAGCAATAACATTGGAAAGTATTTGTTGAAAGTTTCGGCGTCCATCTTGTGCGTCCCTATCTGCGTATAAACGGATGTGTTATGTCTCAGAGGAACCAAGGAGTGCGCTCGCCGGTTTATTTAAACGATTCTGGTCATTACCTGCGAATGTCAAAATGCCCGTTTGGGCCTTGCCTTGCCTGACGCGTATCCGTTTTGACCTTGTAAAATTTCTACATTGAAATACGGGCTGCTGAATGTTTATGCATCAAAAGGAAAGCCCTGATGCAGACGCTCCATCCAAAAGTCCATCTCCACACGGCGACATTGCAGATCAGTTCGATCCCTGACCAGGTAGCAAAGTAACTAGCACATTAACTTCTGATAGGAGATAGTTTCGGAAATCAACAGTGTTGCGTTGAATGTCAATAAACGTACGTAGTCGTTCCCGCCATAAGATTTGCAATTTCAGTGCATCCTGTTCCTTTTACTCCGGCCACCTCTTTCTCATGGCTTTTGACGCAGCCCCATTCAGCCCTACACCATCCAAGGCGATGGCCTGGGCAAGGTGATTATCACCACGCCTGACTTGCACATGGCGGACCACGGCGGTAGTATCCTGGGACCTGACATCAATATCTCTGGAGCTATTCTACTCTCCTCATTTCTACTCCGCAAAGACTCAGCGAGGCCGCTGATATTCTAAACACTGAAACCATCTGAAATCCACACGCGTTGTGACAATTCGCGTCTCGCGTTAAACACGCGCGCGGAAGGAACTAGTGTGTATGCGCAGGGGGACACAAAGTCCTCCTGTTTCTCCCAAGTCAAGTTGTCATCTCGAGCTGTTTACCTGTCAAAATAGTGTATTTCTTCATGCGTGGTTGAAAGGAATGCGCCCTCCTTACCTTGTATGCCTCATATGTATCTGGTCGCTCTCCATCGTCAACGCGGACCTAGTCGTGGACCTTGACGCCTTGTCATTCGCCGCGAAGTGGTCATCCATAACCCAACTTAAAAAACAAGTCAGCTTATTGGAAGCTTCGGGTGTCCGCGACGATACCCTGAAAGAGTTGCGCTCAAAATTGACTGGGGCCCGTGGAATCTACCAACAATTACTGGACGATGTCAGAGGCGCCGGGCCGAACAAAACGCTGCCGCTTACAGAGCTTTCCGAGACTGATTTTACTATTGGACTAGAGTTTGGCGCTTGCAATGGCGGAAACCCCGGAGGCCGTCGTCTGTTGACTTTAGCCGTACCATCATGTACCAATAATGGCATCACGGACAGTGTCCTTTTACCTCATATCACCGTCTTTGATGAAGAAACCCAACGAAGCAAGGCATGCGATGTCATGTGCCCGGACAGCGCGCTGACGCTAATTGCAGACTGGGCTGCGAGACCCAAGGTAAAAATGGTTAATTTCAGCTGTATGCCGGCGAGCTCTATGCGCGTATACTCAATTTCAAAGAAGCATCCCGAGATCGCGACCCGTCTTGTGATATTCTCCCCCGCTCCTCTCAATGCATGCACGGCAGTTTCTCTTTCTCGAGCTCTCCAGCAGTATGGTCAGTTTACAGACCTCGACGCCATCGATGAGTGGAATGTATGGCATAATGAACGGGTGGCAATCATGGTGGGCGACGACTCCCGCACCTGTGTCCCGCCTACAGCTCCGTTTTCCAAACAGTCCGCTTCGGCCATGGTGGAGCGAGATCAAACGTGTCAAAACCACCTACAGGCTATCGAACCGTCTCACTATAAAGCTGTGTTTGAGCAACTGATCGACAGTAGGTGGATAGTGAGATTGCACCTTTTACCGCGCATGATTAATCTTGCAACTCCGAAAGTTACAGAACAGAAAGATTCATCAGGCTGGCCGTCTTTCAACGACCTGCTCGCCACAAATCTCATTGACTACCCAAAGTTTTTGAACGTTGATTTTGCGAACATGCCATGTTCTGAGTGGTCAAATCAAGGGCAGGTTCGGTCCCCTACCCTAATCAAGACATCATTTGCTGAGTTGGAAGGACCTGCTGTCTCCGACATTTTCCACCTTGCGTCAGTTGGTCTGAGAATTGCAAGTGTCTCGCCCAAGATGGGATTATCCAATGAGCTATCAGGCGTAGGCGACGAGGTTTTTGAAGATATTGCGCGGATATGTTCAGCCTGCAGGAGCAACAAAGACCTAAGCTACAAAAGTATCTACGATGAGTTCAAGGATAATCAACCTTTCTTTTGTCGGAATACGGTGTTGTCTGGTATGGGTCGGGCAATGCAATCCCTGCTGGAGGACTCGAGGATGGAAACGTCACCGATGCAACACCGCTTGAAAAAAGGAAGGAAAACAGTTACAGGCAGTATTTTTGAATCTTGCTCAGAAGGGGATACACTCGAAATCGAGGGTGATCTTTACGCGGGCGACACGATACCTCGGGATCGTGAAGTTAAAGTCACCGTGATCCCGTTCAAAAGTCCATCAAATCTGCTGCCACATGCGCACATACAATTCGCGGGATCGAGAAGTCCCTTGTCCGTGCTCTTGGCAACCCTATCTCTGCAGAAAGGGAAGCCGGCCCGTATATCAATACCACTAGAGGGTCGACAATTGATCGGGATGTATCATTTGGAGTCTTCGCTATCGTTGCAAGGTAACTACTAATTGATGGCCATTCTTAACTTGGAAACGAACTCTGACGAGATACACAAGATGGTCCCTTCAACTTTAGCACCTCTATTGGTTGTTCGAGGACGCCTGAGCTGCAACATGCCCTTCCGGTCGTCAACCCACCATGTGACAACTATGCTAACATTTGGCAAGGGATTCCCATGCTTCATACTCCCGTTGGTGAAATCCCTTTGCGCCATCACAGTAAGCCACACCGTTACTCTCTGATCAGATCGTCCACTCACATTATCGAACAGTCCTCTCGTATGACCTGAAAGCACAGCCCCTCAATGCGCCATACAACATGCAGACTCTTGCTTATCTGATCTCAACGTCCATTGTCATTTCATTACAATCCGCGCGAGACTTGGAATTTGCGGACCTGGCTCTTCCAGCGTCTATCCGCAATGCTTTCGTTTTAACCGACTCTTGCAGTGACAGATTCGGTTTGGCCTTACAGGGCGAGCGCTTCATCTATCGGAAGGATGTGATGGATGTTGATTCTTGCCTCGGCCATCGAATTCGTGATGTGAAATGGATAAATGATGCGCTAATGGGAGGATGGCGCATGCCAAATGTGGCTCTCATGACGTCGAAACACAATGGCCAAAAGGTCAGTGACTTTGGTGCTGAAGGGAGGCAAGAGGACACTGCTGACTGCTCCTTTGCGCAGCTGATAGTTATCAATGTAAACTTTGCAGAGGGAGATATTGAGGAGGCCAGTCTCCTTGTGACCTTGATGGAGCACTTTAGAATGACGCTGGGGTTCCATCTTGTCGTAACTGGACTTCCGGGAACAGTGCACAGCACTTCCAGTCTGGAGGATGCATTGCACCGTACAGCTCTATGGAGGTACGGTTCTAACAGCTCAAGCTTCAGACAGAAGGGGATTACCAAAGAATGAAATCGCGTCTACAGAAATTTCTACCCTCCTGCATTAACACCGCAGACTTCTCACGGACCTCATATATGGCTGCCTTTCCAGCCTAAGGAAAGTTGGAATTCAGCCACCCACTCTGAGCAACTTACCTCAGAGAGAATGTGTTTGATGTTGCCGACGCAGAATTCGTCCGCGACTTCACATTGCGATCATCTTGCCGTTCATGCCGAATGGTTCAGAAGCCACTCGGAGATCCTCATGGCTGATAAACTGCACGTGAGGCACCACCAGTGTGCGTCTCTGGAGACCCAACACCTACCTGTCTCGTATGATATCCAATTTGTAGAAGCAGGTACGAGCAGGATCACCTCCTTGAGATCACCTGCATACTAACTCCTTCCTTGTCTGGGGTGAAGCTCGATCTCTGAGCCTAGTTACTTACAACATTGAAACAATCGATGCCTTCGGCCTAGGCGAGTTCTTTGATGGGCAGACAGTGCGGATGTTAGTAAGACACGACATCATCGTTTTGCAAGGGCCTCTGGGCTTTGCAGGGAGTTCGGACAATGT
Organism: Powellomyces hirtus; assembly: GCA_025526995.1. NCBI lineage: Eukaryota > Fungi > Chytridiomycota > Chytridiomycetes > Spizellomycetales > Powellomycetaceae > Powellomyces > Powellomyces hirtus. The sequence continues at coordinate 203,457 of JAHLKG010000018.1, read as the reverse complement.
CTTGCGAGGGTATCAGCACACATACATCACGGACGGCAACTTGCAAATCTTCTGGCGAGCGTCGACTGATGGACCGAAAATGCTCAAATGTTTGCAAGAGTCACGTCGTCAGAGTAGCTCTCGCGATTCAGTTCTGGGTTGCCTCTTCGAGTACGAGCAAGAGCGCTTCGTTGTTTTGAATGTCAACAGCGATGATTCGCTATCCTCTGGCAATAGAAAGCAGAAATCCCAAGAGTTCGTCGCGATGCGGCTTTTATATGGCAAACTGTGCTTGCATCATGCAGGCACAGTCGCAAACACCGGAGTAGAAGTCGATTGCGCGACATATCCGATACCTGGTTTCTTTGCTGGGACGTGGGCATCGGATCTCAGATATGATATGTCCTGGGAAGATTTCGAAGCTGCTCGTGAGAAACAAGAGAACACAATGTAGGTCCCGGAGATGCTTCTTGGGCGCCTTTGGCGGCATACTGATCCTGATATATTTTGCATTGCAGTAGGACCAGTTTGCAAGCGGATAGCCAAACCACACATTCCCAGATCTGCTTACCGCCCGAGAGAGACTCTCAACGCTCTTCACTTGACACACATACTTGGAGTGGATTGTTCGAATGGGTGACATCACAATTCAAAGGCGACACCAACCGTCTATGGCCATATTGGACACAGGCTGACGGAAAAATATCAGACTTTCTCACTGTCGTTGGCCCCATGACTGCAAGAATTATAGTCCCGCGCAGTGGGGCCCGAATCCACGAGTTTGCGGAATCGCCCGCTTGTACTGGCACTGAATTTGACACTGTCCCCGGGTGTCAGCGAACGGATCCTCCGTGCAGCAATTTCGGAATACCTGTTGGAATCAAGTTTGGAACAATGACTTCGTCACCCTTTGAGCCACCCATTTGTACATAGCTAAAAGCATGGCGTAGAACTTTGAGGTTATGGATGAGGTACATTCTGATACATAGGTAGTGTGTAGTATTTGTGCTCATACGGTTTTTGCAAATAGCAGCATTTTCGAGAAGTTCTGGTCAACTGCAGACTGTTCCCTGCCTTCTACGTTGGAAGAGGACATTGAAATTGGCCCAGATTCGTGCCAAACTGCTTGCAACACCGTCTGGGTCACCCGTTGCGCCACTGCTGGGGGCTGTAGCGGGTAGGTGTAAGGTTCAGAGGCTGTTCTCCACTCTACGTCAAAGTCAATTCCTGACAAGGTACAGTCAGCGCCGGTGTGGGTGTCCCAGCAGCCGTGACGGATTGTAGTGCTTTGCAGGGTGGCTGCATGGTATCCTGCGCGGCGTCCTTCCTGGTTTTGCCCATACTGTAGACCCAGCTTGAAAAACGCATTAAAGGTGTCCAATCAGAAGGACCGTCTCGGCAAGACCGCTTTACGGGAACGCGCCGGAGCGATGGGGAAGGTGTGGGAAACAGACCCAAAGCCATTGGATTGACAGTTCTGAGGGGGATCAGGGGGCTCACGTCGGTCGTCGCTCACTCCTATCTGATACCGTAATGAGCCAATTTTGTGTCGGCGTCCAGCTCTCGAAGCCTAGCATCATGAACGAGAAGGATGTTGTAAAGACAAGGCGGCGCCGGCGGCAAGGAGGCCCCAGTAGCCGAAACATTTCAAGCGAACCGCTCTTATGAAAGCCTTCAGCTCTCGCCTTGTGTTATTTGTGTACCCCGCAACAAGGGAAAAACGCTTGTGTTCATGGTCGACACGGAGTTTAGTCCTCGCAAGCTTGTGTGCAGGATCCTTGGTATGTCCGAGTAGGCTGAGCACTCTTCTCAAGTGCAGTTCCGACAATGCACAGACACGCAGTCTGACGACTTTGTGTGCTGGCGATGCGGTTGGGATGGGCGCCCAAAGTCTTCTTGGAGCAGTGAGCGCGCAAAATTGTCTTTAGAAGCTTCGGTGAGCGGCTTGTGCGTAATGGCTTTCTGTTTGGCGTCGCGAACACTGTATCGATAGCAGCCAGACAAAATATCACTTTCGTGGGAGACCTACAGTCAATGGCGGCCCCCCCCCCCCCTCCTCCCCCGCATCGCACAAGCAGGCGTTCGTACGGTGGTATATCTAGAGGGGGGCGGGCAGCTTTTTGTAGCAAAAATTCACCAACGACCGCAAATAACGGCTGATTGTCACCAACACCTACAGTCCCCTCCCCCGCATCGATCAAGCAGGCGTTCGTACGGTGGTATATCTAGAGGGGGGCGGGCAGCTTTTTGTAGCAAAAATTCTCCAACGACCGCAAATAACGGCTGATTTTCACCAACGCAACGACTGCAAATAACGGCTGCTTTTCATCTTTTTTCCTATGAGCTGGCACGATGGCGGCTGATTTCTTAGCATCGTTGGGATGGTCGAGCATATAAAGCATACCAGAAAAGAGGGCGGCCCTGACCTTCCCCCGGTCGCTGCAACACACATTCTTACGCCATGGTCAACATCACCCGCCTCTCCATCCTCGCAACCATCGGCTCCGCGGCTTGCACCGCTGCCCAATCCACCTCCGCCGAGTGCTCAACGGCCGCTGGCATCACCAGTGCGGGCTTAAAGACATGTGTTTCAGCCACCCTCGCAGCCGCACTGAACGTCGGCGTCGTCGCAAACCAAGCGGAAGCTGATGCCTGGTTTGTCGAGATGGCAGAATGTTCGTGTCCCATCGTCTCAAGCCCAGCCTTTGAGACGCTGACAAAATGTCCGACGGAGACTGGTCAGATGCCGACGGCCGACGACCTCGCCGACATTGCTACGTTGGCGTCGGCTTGCGCAAACAAGGACTATTTGCGTGCCGCCGGTTTACTGGATTTGTACCTTACGATTGGCACCAAGGTGAGTTGCGCATCCGACCTATTTTTTCTGACCATTTCGTGCTTACTGAACCTTTTCTTGTTTTGCTCAGCGATGGGAACCGAGCTCTAAAAGTGCACCAACCCGCAGTGCCGTCGCTGGCGCCACCCCAACGGTCGCACCATCGACCGCTTCATCGACCCTGCCTCCAGTCGCGCGTCCGCCGCCCAGCGTCAGTGCCATCCCTGCAGGCGCCCCCGCGCCCTCTGCCGTGACCGAAAAGTCGGCGGCCATGGCCAAGGTAGCCTCGATTGGAGCGGCTGTTTTCGTCGCGGCGGGTACTGCCCTCGTCCACTATGCGTAACCACTCTCAACCATCGTATCAAACATGAGATATTCATGCCTCAGCCTCAACGGGGTAGAAGTGTGGCGTCATAGATAATATTACATTACAGATAAATACAATGAGCGTCCTGGAATAAAGTTCAGTCTCCCTCTCATCTTTCCTTCTACCACGCCCAGTTCCACAATACCAAGGCGAGAACGACAGCTCCGTCCTCACCTTGCCCACCTTGACACCTGCGATTCATTCCACAACTCTCTGCAAAACGTTCGACACGAAGATGCCAAGAGTACTAGAAAGCTGTCTTATATTCAAAGTATGGAAGATCGCGTGTCGCACGGAGCGGTCTTTTGGCGCTGACCGTCGCAAATCCCGGTTGATTTATGATACTCCGAATCGCAAATTTCCAAGGTTTTTTTCCGTACTGCAGCACAGCCGCGACCCACACGGAGGCAGCCTCAGAATCGAGCGCGATATCGGAAAGAACCATGCCATGCCAGCATCAATGCCGGAGCTGGCCATGAGTCCCGCTATTACGACGTCGACCTCCATCACTGACGACATGATTAATAGCATATTTTGATATAAAAGTCACCCATAAACGAATCACGCTACTTCCTGCGTCACAGACTTCGATGTTACGGGGAAATCGGCGGACGCATGTTTCTCATCCATGCGATTTACAGTCATTTCCAACTTAGTCTGCCGCTGTCCAGATTGGTTACGCGGAGATCCTTCGTTCCCAGCCGAATGCGGGCCGCGAGTGCTGATGGGAGCTTTGGCATTGCGCGAGTAGTTCAGCAAATCAAAGACAGAGCCGTAAAAATTCATGGCCGTGCCTATTCGGTACTGATAAGCTATTGGCTTGAAGAACAAGGACGCCTCTAGTTTGTCGGCAATTCCCAGCGCCCAGATCGTAACGTCGAGTGCCACCACTGTGCTCATGGATAGTAGTAGTTGTCGCCTTAGAACGCGGTGTGAGGTGCTGCCTTCCATGAACCGTTGCATGACGAGCTTGGCGAGGAGATAGTAGAGAACAATCTCGGATACCGCGGTGATGGTGGTGGTGACGATGGATGTTTTCGGGAATATTCTGAATTCTTTCTTGACTAGTAATTCGTACTGGAAATCGCAACAACATTAGTAAAGCTGGAACAGTCCGTCCCAAGTACTCATAAGTTTATACCTGGTAGAGAACTGCTTCTATTCCAACGGCTGCGAAGATGATGGCTTGAATTCCCCATAGCCAGTTCATCTTCCGCGGCGAGGAGAAGATGATGATTCGCTCTATGTACAGGTATGTGGCGACTTGAATCATCGTGAACCAGCTGACGCAAAGAAAATCAAAAACAAATCCGCTAGGACCATTGCTCGCAGATACTACCGTCATATTAGACGTGAGCTTACCAAACGCTCTCGAATGCATTGACGAGATTGTACGGATTCGAACCCAAATTCATCAACCACAGCAAGCCAAAGAAATTTCCTATACACGCGAAAGCTCCAAGGAAGATGACCGATAATAGTCTCGCACTCGATCTGCCCAACCTTGGAACAGAGCACGTTGGGTACTGGGCAAGACCTGAGGATCCTCAGAAAACGGCACACACCTCCCGGCATTGAACATGGTGTATCCAAACAGAAGCACATTCGCCGCAGCCGAGAAGGTAGCTATTGGCGTTGCACCGGTCATGGTGCGATGTAGCTGTGGTCGAGACTGGCAGAATTATACTCATTTGCGACTTTATACCGTCATGGTCAAAACGTGGCAGATGAGCACAATCACCCACGATCGCTTATCGGGCAGACCGAGACATGAGTCACGAAAAGCCTCGTTTCTTTATGAATTCCAGCTAAAATTTTTGCGTCTTTACCCCAAAATACAACAAGGCCAATGTGTGGTGGTTCTCGGGTGATACCACGGCGCCACGCAACGCGAATTAGACCCAGAGTAGGGTGCGCTTTACGATGCTTTGTTATTTTTGGGGGGCCGGCGCCACGTATATCAAGATAACTGAGTTTGTCCCGGAAACCGAGAGTATCTTCCACTGTTGGTCATGGTACAATTGAGAAAAGTGGAGATAAAATCGGTTTGCTTAGGTTTATCTTTGACGTCAATAGTAGGCCAGCGGAGTTTCGATTGCTCTGCTTAGTAAACATGACTCTCGGATGACTCAGTCCTTGACTCACCATTGTCCAATCCTCGCACAGTTCAACCTGGAATTGGAAACTCCTCGCACAGTTCAACCTGGAAATTGGAAACTCATCTACATCCATTATCATACATCCACCAATGTCCTTCCGTATATCAAGAGTTCTTCGCCAAGTCGCCGGAGCTGCGTCTCGGCGGGTACACGCTTCACCTGCGCCGTTGCAGTCAGAATTACGTCCAAAATCGGTCCCCACACCAGTAGCTCCTCAACCCGAAGCCGGCCAGCAAGTTTATTGGGATGCGGTCAAGAAGCAGACCAATTATCTGACTCTGTTCACGACTGGAATTGCCCTTGCATCAGTGATTACGCTTGTGACGGGTACGTAAAAACAGGGTGGGACACGGGCGAACAGGCATCCTGGTGAGGCAAGGGAAGGGGAATATTATTATGGAGGAAGGGTGGGCGGAAAAGGATTTGCGAGACTATGAGAAAATTATTTTCTTGTCCAAAATGCAGGGTTAAGCTCGGCTGTCATGGAACCGGGTTGCCACCCCGTCCGTTCGCGCTGACTGATGCTCACCTTCATCGTACCAGGATATCAATTTTCCCTGCTGATTGAGGAACTCAAGGTGCACAAAGTCGCGACTGCGATGGCGATTAAAAGGCTGGATGACGAGATCCACGAGATACAGCACAAACTTGCCGAGAAACACTGATTCCCCAGTTGCGGAACATATCTCATCCGCGCAACCCGGTCAAGGGAACACCACTCCGTTCCCGAGTTGTCGCATTTGCACAGTCATCAGACACCCGGCGTAGTCTACCAGTATTCGAATCGTGGCGTGTCGCGCGAGCTTTTAGCATCGGGAAGTATAGCCAGATATTGAGCGGAGTGCCAGACCCGTGGCCCAGGATTCCATCACTGATCACAAGCGAAAAATGAAGGTGATCATCCAAGGATCCTATCTATGTATATATTATTTGCAATGGCTGTCTATATACAAAATCGGCTACGCCATTCACATGCTAGGGACTTCTTCAAGTGTCTACTCATCGGAAACAACCCTTCCTACTGCTTTGGTCGTGTGAGGATTCTCAGCGGGACCAGCCCACGTTCATTACTGGTTGCGTTGTGCACCCAGGCCCATCCATTATCTTTGCGTTCGATCAACCATAGCGCGTCACCCATGAAGCACGTCAACGCATGTGGAGTCCTCCCATCTTTATAAGTCTCTCGAGCAATGAACATATCTTCATTTGGTCGAACAGCCGTTGCCCCATGAGATGGAACCGTTACCGTACTGGGAGCGGACGACGACGTTGGCTGAGGTGGGTCCGAGTGGGATATAGTGCTCGATCTGAATCGGTGCGTTCGGTAAGCTGGTGGTAGCTCGATGTCCTCTACGTCGACCGCACGAATGAGATTTTCCGAAGAAGAATTCGGCTCAGAAGTCGAATTCCGCTGAGAGCGGACCTGAAGCGGCCATGCCCCCTCCCTTGTCGTACTCGCCGCTGGTTTCGCAACTGGAAGTTCCCTGCTGCGTCGTCGACGCCAGTACAACAAGATTGATATCAACACCAGCATGACAACTGCTGCAAGGGCACCAGCGATGGCCCCATAGGTTTTGGCAGAGGTAGAGTTCTGAGTAACACCAGCGGCGGATCCACTTGGTCCGTTCGCAAAGCGTTCAAAGCGACTTGTGTCAATGAGGAGGTAATTCGTGACCCAGCTTTCGGATGTGAGATTATAAAAATACACCTCATTTGAACCGTTCCCAGTGTTTCGAGTGCCATGAACTACCAGCAGTTCCCCAACGCTTGACATGCCGGCGAACGAAATCGGAGGAGGCTGGCCGACTAAGGGATGATCCCACCCGGCACTTAGTACCTTCCACTCTCGATTTCTCGCCCGAGGATCGTAAACCAGTAGGTCATTTGTTCTCGTGCGATTTTCCCCCTTAACTCCACCAAAGAGATAAATCTTGCCCCAGTGCGCTACGGTTGCGAAGGCTTCGCTCGGATAACCACCGGACGCTAGCTGGTACCAGGGATCCGAGTCTGTGCTGAACGTTTCCCACGAGTCTACACCATCCTGAGAGTGGAAAAGGTACGAAGGGCTCAAAGTTTGGTTGCGCGAGTTGGGAGTCGGCATCACAAGCAAAGAGCTGTCGTTCCATGGCACAACAATGTCAAATGATCCAGGTTGTATCGCCACTGGGCGATTGAGGGAACGGGTCGCAGGATCTCCTAGGTTTGCGGCCGAATCAATTTCATGGTTCGCAAATCCGTAGAATAGCGTTGTATTCGACACCATCCCCAAGACAAAATCGTCCCACGGTGTTGATGGTGCTCGCCTGGTAGAGCAAGCTGACAAGTCGCCATCACAATGCAACAAGACAACTCCGTCAGTGCACGTTAATCTCTTGCTAGCGGAGAAACAGGCAGATGGTTTCATTCGGAAGGGGAAATCAGCCATCCATGGATATGTGATCTCGGTAACTGTCCAGTAGTTGTAGTTGATTCGGGTCATTGTACCGCTGTTGCTCGAGCCGCTAATAATGTATAGCTCAGTGACGGTCGAGTGCAGTATAACATTTTGGCGGGGGTTTAACACCCTTAGGACCTGTGGGGCGGCTGAAAGGAGGGACGCCTCGAGAAGTAGCACACAAATGGCCAGAAGGCTACCTGAATTGCAAAGAAGCATGACGAGCAACGACACTTTCGAAATAGTGCAATGCTCACTTACTGTGAAGGTACCTGGCCACTGGCAAGACCACTGCTTATACAAGTAGGAGATTAACTAACGGGCGCCGGCCAGTGAGAACTTTTCGCACGCTGGGCGCACGGTCTCCAACACTGGAACTCCAAACCTCCCGCGCGACGCGCTAAAATGTCTGAATCAGTCAGCACAGAAAGTGTCAAAACCCCAATTTTGATTTGGCTCAATTCTTCACTTTAAGAAGTTGGGAATTCGTACTGATCGGATTTGATCTTCAAGACCTCTACCATGGCCGTGCTGGCGAAGCAAATTGATAGATGACGAGCTTTGAGTGGCACGACCGGAGGGTACATGGCCCGCAGTTTCTGTCTAATAAAGCCATTTGGCAATCCATTTGGCAATCCAACCGGCCCCCACTCTCCCATCTTCCTTGTTAGCTGTGTAGGGCAACATGGTTCGGAGATCGCATTCCTTGTGTCAAGCGAACGACGTCATTCACTGATATCAGAGATCCCAACTCGGAAGCACAACACTGAGTCCGCGTGCGATTTCTCCATTTCCCGAAAAGGTCCCCGCAAGCTTGACTGGCAATGCAGCTAGAGGTTTATGATGTCCATTGGTACATCGAGCTAGCGGCCGCAGTCCAAACCCACCCCAATTCACATTGGATTTAAAGTGGCATTCTTATATGCGATGGTCCCCCTGGTGCAGATCATAGCGCATCTTTCGGCACGCGTGTTTCATTTCCGAAGCTAAAAGGAGCTTTGGAAACCGATGTTCTTGGCATTCATGGCATCGCACATTTGTTCTTCACCCCCAACTACGTGTACCGCTTTGAAATGCTGTATTATCGACGAAGGAAACCGGATTCCGCTACTGATTGCCACAGCGATCTATGCTTCTCTGCTGTCTATCGGATGGTTCATCAAATGAGCATGTTGGCAAAATCTACGATTCCCGATTACATACGGCGGTTAGCGAGCAGCAAAATCGTCAAGTTTCGCGACTGGCAAGCGGCCATTAATATATCGGACAACCTTTTCTGTGCCATATTCGATGCCGCGTGCTGAGAGAGATTCACCGATGTCAAATGCTGCCCGCAATAAACGGAATGATTCGCTTTGTGCTCTGTAACAGCATCGTTATCAACATTCTTGAACGCCATTTCCCACCAGCTTCTCATTGCTTTAACTTACGACTTTCTTGGCATGGACTTACATGGTTCCGGAACGGACGTACACGCTCCATGACAGCAGGCAGAAGGGGACGTCTTTACGACATAACAAAAAACGAGGTGCGCTGCCTATGATGTATTAATGCCCGATGTCCCCGCCATCGTGCCGCAATACGACGACATCATCGCAGAAACCAACTCACGGTGCACTTTCCGAAATCATGTTGTGCTTTCCCAACCCCATCCTTTGCTTTTGAGGTGAGAAATGACACCGGATGGCTGGTTCACATGTCGCAAGACTCAACAACATTCCGCAAGTCATGAATGTTATGTTCTGTTGTACGTAGATATTCGGATGAAATGCAAGCCCTTGCATTCATTGCAGAGGTGGAAACATCACTATCAGTTTCAAAAGCTAGCGGGTGGTAATAGCCGCTCCAAGAGCTTTATAATACTTGTGCGCGAGATGTGCGACGGACGAATCTTCTGCCAAAGTCGATAAAGGAATGCTTAGAAATTCAGTCAAGCATATGAAGCGGGGGTCCCAGCTGTATGAGATCCTCGCATCTTCAAGAAGCGCCTCAGCTTTCTCGTGTTTCCCCATGAGTCGCAGAATCTCGATGCGCCATCTACGGCCTATTTCAGCTTGGTCCTGATGCGCTTGGCTGCGGCTGAGGAGCAAGGTCACCGTTCCCACAAGCTTTCAAAGAAGAAAATCGAGGCGATTTGTCATGAGGTACACATGTAGGGCAAGCCTCAAGTGCTTCAAGTCGCCTGGATCAACCCATTCGAGATGACGCCACAGCGCAAGAAGGCGTTTCGGCACATGCATTTTGCACAGAGGCCGGTAGAGAGCTTCGATTACCTTGGTTATCTTCGGAACTGGTCCTGGCTCGATCCTCGTAGATACCTCGATCGCCATATTCCTGCAAAACATGAAGCCGTCATTGCTTCTAGAAAGCACCGTCAATGGAAAAGCCATCGGTGATTATCGGTTTTGGACCATTCCCGACGCCTAGTCAGTACTTTAAGAAAAGGCCTCTCGCTGAGAGTATTCGATCCGTTCCAACGAAAGAAATGTTACTTTTAATCGCCAAACTGACAGGTCAGTGATTGTTGCAGTTGAGCTCGACGAAGAACCTCGACGCACTGCTAGCGACATATTCCAGAGACCCGTGGCCACCCTTCTTCGGTCAGGTAAAAGGTGATTGTCCAAAGCTCGGTGGGCATAGACATCAACATCATGCCTATGTAAAGCTTTACTCCACAGATCAGAGGCAGATGTGACCGCAAAAGTTCATACCGGACGTACTGCTCCCCATAAGTAATAGGGTCTGAAATGGAGGTTCGACGCGTTTCCCCTTCAGCTCTTTCTCGTCGCGCTTTCTCTCTTGACGTCCTGGCTCTCGTCTTTTCTCCTCTTGTCTCTTCCCTTCACAACAAGGTGCGTGGTCAGTCTCCTTCTGATCGCGGCGGGATCTGGGTAGTTGCCAGGTCCAGTAGTCTGTAGCCCATCCCTTTCTTTCGTGTTTGGTATCCAGAGTCCGTGGCCAGTTGTCTGCCCCGTTGTGGGTAGCTGGCAGGCCCCGTAGTCTGTAGCCCATTCCAACTAGTGTTTAGTAGCCAGATTCCGTGGCCTGTTGTCTGCTTGTTCTCTCTGCGGCTGGCAGGGATCGTTGGATTTCTGGCGACTCTGTACTGACCCGCACACTAGTCTTTTCGATTCAGTATTTGGCATGTTTGATCGTCTTTGTAATATGTCTGATGTATTTGTTGCGAATAAACTACGTTTCTGTAGCAAATGAACAAATCATTATTGAATTTCCAACTCACAGAAACGCGTGACGCGGTTTGAAGTTCCCCGCGCCATTCAGGTCCAGTTGCATTTCAGTGCTGAACGTTAGCAAAAGTGGTCCTGTACATTGAGAGAAATATCGATCGCTAAAGACTCATGTGGAACTGGGTTGCTGAGTGCCCGATTTCACCGTGCAAAAAAGCCTTTGGACCCTTGTGAGATATCCTTGACAAAATTCTGAAAACATGGAGGAACTCCTTCCGGCGGAAATAGAGAGGCTGCGGGCTGAAAAGCCCATAATGGTATGCGTCAAGAGGATGGAAAGACTGCCTGGCACACAACTCACGATGCTTGGTCCCGCTGGTCAGATGGCGAAGATTATGGATCAGTTAGGTACATTTTGCAGCATGTGAGGGTAACCGTACTTTAAGCTCACAAATGTCCCTGTAGTCATCGAATTCAAACTGAAGACTGGTGAGGATTTTTTTGGAAGCGCTGTGTAATAGGCAGAATGCTGAATGGGTGTGTCAGGCGCGGAAACCATGTTGCAAGTCTCAGAAAGCGGTCAGAAAGGGGGAACCATAAGTCGAGAACAAGTGGAGGCACAACTGACAGCCACGAAGAACAAAATCGCCGCGCTTCAACACCAGCTGGATCTGTACAAAAGCATTCCAGAAGCACCTGGTGAGGATAATCTCCCGTAGCTATCGGGGGACCAGAACTTGACGGGGAAAAATAACAATGGAACTTACAGCTTTGTACAAAGATCGCGCCACGCAGCGACCGTCAGATGATCTGGAAACCCTGCGTCTTCGCCAGTCAAAGGGACATCCTGGTGATGATCCTCGTCAACTCAGAACTAGCAGTGCGGTCAGCCTGGATGGTGGTAACAAGTCCGATCTTGACCTTCTACGAAGTATGTTTAAAGTTCTCTAATTGACCACCATGTCGGGACCATCTAATGTTCGACCATACTTGAAGACTTCAACTCACATATGGCGCATGATCTGCTCGCCTGCATCGGAAGTCCTAAAGAGCACATGACAAGCAGAGCCGAGGCTTTGACTGCGTTAATGAAGGTCATCAACATCGTCCCAGATATCCGGGACTATGTCGCTGCGGATAGAGTCGTCAGAAGGTTTGCAGCCTCCATCCCAACGTCGGAAGCTCCGGTCTCATAACGAATTTTCTCTGCAGCATCCGCTCATGTTTGCTGATACAGTCCAAAGAGATCCGAGCAAATGCGCTGCGCGTGCTCAGACATTTGGCCTTTGATATCGAGATGTTGGAGACCATGGTGGATTCGCACATTGGCATTTTCGTCATGAGGTACGCGTGACATCGAATCTTGTAGATTGGACAAGACGCTCATCTTCACCTCTGTTGGTCAGAGCACTGACACGCGATCAAAGATATGAAGTGGAACGGGAGCAGGCTCTGAAGCTTATAAGAACGTTCTTGGACATTCCAGGAGGCGCTCACCTGCTTCCTCAGAACCTGGCCCGAATTCTCGTCGCTGTTGCGGAACAACCAGATGACAGATACCGCAATGTGTGTCTTGAGACACTATGTGAACTTGGTATATGCTGATAGGTCTGAATCCTTCGCCAGTGCGCTGGTACTCATTTCTTGATATGCATCAGCGATACGGAACATGGCTGTCCTTACATTAGCCGGCGGCACCAAGATCATACTCGGAGCACTGTTGGACGGGCCGCGGGAACTCACAGAACCGCTCGTTCGAACAGTTCTGTTCATGCTGGATTCTCAAGAGACCCGTTGCTACATGAGGCCATCTGTGGAATTGGAGGTTGGTAGCTTTTATCTCAGTCTATGCACTTCCTAGCTCAGAAGTTCCAATATATATCTTAACGCCTAGCGATGCAGATGATCATGTCGCAATTCACAGACGCGTACAGTCGAGGCCCGGCCAACGAGGAGAAGCTGACCGCATGCGCGAATGCTGTCACATTGCTCTTCAAGTCCTGGGCAGGCATCATCTACCTTTGCCTGGACAACAAGCGCGCTATCAGGTCCATCGTTGAGTCGTTACGGTTACCGTACGATGAGAGCAGGGTGCGTTCTATTGGCCCGTCAAACAGCTGTGCTAGCAGATTTGTGCAAATGTGTCTGACCGTGGCGATTTACAGAAAATCCTACTTGAAATGCTATTCGATATTTTCCAAATCGACGTGCCAAAATGGTATCCAGACTTCATGTCCGCCAGGAGTCGCTTTGGTAAGCCTTGGAACCGATCCTGGGTAAAGCATGAGACTGTTGCATGCTAAATAAATATCTGTACAGGCCATCATTACCCATTACACGAAGATCTGCTCACACAACCCGGCGGATCCTCAGTGTCGACTCCTGCCGGAAAGAACCTGGTCGATCATTACTTGAGCATTGTCCTGATGATCTTGATCGATGTTGGATTACTGGAGGTAGGAAGACTCTGATGTGGTACCTCCGCTTCAGAAGGGGTCGTTGATTGGTGATTGCATCCTAGGTGCTAGTCGAACTACTCCAGCATGATAACAAATACATCACCACGCGAGTGACCATTCTCGTTGGTGAAATGCTCGAGCTTTGCAACAGGCTGCTACCAGTTGCCTACGGTACGAGAATACAGGTAGGTCACGTAGGAAATGTAAGCGGCCACAAAATTCTGTGCTAATTCTTCGTTTGTAGTCTCTGCCGACTTTGTTCCGAATCGCGGCCGACTTCCATGACGAACTCCGGCGGCATCAAGGAACGCTCGCCCTGACATACATTGACGGGCTCCATAAAAGCAAGGAGAGAGTCCTACTCCAAGGCGCGAATGCTGGTCCACTAGGGTGTGTTGTGACTTCCTGCAACACAAGCACGATCATGGGGCTTCATACCGAATGAGACTGATCGAACTAGCTGCTTTCTAGCCGGCGCTGGGCAAACGATCGATCAAAAGTCTCACAGATGCAACAGGGAAGATCGCGACAGGTGGAAAGTGTCAAGATACGCATGGGGATCCAAATCGATGACGTACATTTCCGGATCATGTTGGGCGATCTGGAGGTAAGAATTGGTTGAACCGCTTCTACGACTTTCGTCAAATCGGCTCAAGAACAATCGAATACTTCTCAAACTCCGAAGAAAGTCCTGGGATTCAAAGATTACACAAAATGGAACTGGGATACCATCATGGAATTCATACAAGGTCCCCTTCTCAATCCGAAACGACTTGATGAAGTCATCAAAAACACAAAAGTCTTGAAGCGAATTGTGTCATTTTTTCGCCCAATGAACTACCAATTCTCCAATATCAAGCGAAATAAGGTGGGTATCCGCTGATTCGTGCCCTCCCGAAAGCCACACATGTTGACTAGGATTTCGTGTACAGGGTAGTGCAAAGTACATCCGAACCGGGTGCGAGTTGATCAAGACGCTGCTGGCCACATCCGAAGGAACTCGATATCTGGCTGAGAACAAACTTTTGAGCGAAATTGCAGAATGTCTTGCAGAGCTCGACCCGGTGAGACGAGGATCTTTCTTCCCGGCTCGTATGCTTGCCCAGCCCTTACCCTCTTTCCACGCCATGAATGACCCGCGAATCATAGGTACAAACTGGAACGCAAAGCGAGATAATGTTCTCCAAGGAGAGAATGACCACAACCTTGACAGCCGAATATTTTACGCTGTTGGGGATTTGCACGCAGTCGCTCGAAGGCATACGGTATGACAAACACCGAGCTATGCTTGCTGTGCATGCTAGCTCATCATGAGTTTTTGTTGACCCTTGCATCCTTTATACTATCTAGGCTACTCGAGAGAGTCCGTATGTTCAGCTTGTTCTACCGACTGACTGAGCTGCGCAGCCGCGACGACTTGGTGAAAGCTATGATTCTCTGCATGGACTACACTAGGTATGTGCAACACCTTCTCTGGACCCCCGTATAGCATGAGCGTCAACAATAATGTTCCTTTCGTGTGCTCTTGTTGATGAAGGGATAATCACCCACGTGTGTTGCTATCGAAAGTCATGACGTCCGGATACAAGGTAAACACAATTGTCCCGGTCTGCATATCGGCAAGCGATTGCGTTAACATTGTGTTTGTGGTTTAGCACGTGCGTCTGGCGTCAACAATACACCTAAGAACTCTACTCCAAATGGGAGTTCCAGACTTTTGCAATTGGGGCATACAACTGCTGGTCACACAGGTAGGCTCTGCTTTCATTACTGTCATTTGAAACGACCAAGAATGTTGATCCCGCTTTTCCATGGCTCTGCTTCGCATCTGCAGTTGTACGATCCATCCATCGACGTGTGCGAACGCGCAGTTCTAGTCTTGGATCTTGCATGCAACGACCGTCGGAACCTCGAATCCGTCGTCAATATGCGGCCGAGCCTCGATCACCTTGGTGAAGCGGGGAATCCTTTGCTTTTGAGGTAGTACATGACACCGGATGGCTGCTTCACATGTCGCGAAACTCAAACATTTTTTGCTTCAGGTTCCTGTCCACGTCTGTCGGGTTCGACTATTTGAGCCAGTTGAACTACATCCACAACGAGATGGACTACTGGTTTGAGGTACGAAGCAAATATACAGCCGAGCTGCTTGCGCGGAGATCTATGTTCTCAATGGTCCCCACAATTTCTTTAGCACGGAAACAACCACTACGTCATCCGGCTCGAGCTATCTCTAAGCAGAGCACTCTCCCCTCACATCCCCAACCCCCTCATAGATCTCGCGCGCGACCTAAACGGATCCACCGGGGAGGACCTGGATACCACCAGCCGCGACATGGACGGTGTCGCGCCCCCGCATTTCTATGGTGAACTGGCCCGCACCCAGGAAGGCACCGAGCTGTTGCGTGAAAAGGGCCATTTCCAGGAATTTGCCGAGCTGATTCGAAAGCGACAGCACGATGGGTGGAGTGGCACCGAACCGGTGGATGTCCTACGTCTTAAGGGAGTGCTGTGGGCTGTGGTAATGTACTCTTTTGCGGCGGGCCAACGTTTGATGATCTGTTATTGAGTTATTGAATTTGGGCACATTGCCACGCTTTAGGGCAACATTGGATCGGTACCAACCGGTCTCCCGTTCCTGATTGAAGAGAATCTGATCCAGGATATTGTGGAAATGGCCCGCTCGTGCCCGTTCATCACACTTAAGGGGTAAGAAGTGGAGCCTCTTGTCGCCGCCATGCTTTCATTCTTTCGCTTGGGTCTATTATTAAAACTGCCGTCCGTATGCTTCTAGCACTTGCTACTACGTCCTCGGGCTGATTGCCAAAACTGCGACTGGCATTGAGATTCTCGACGATCTTGGCTGGGAAACAGTGCTGCCGCCCGGCGGTGGCGGAGGTGCCGGGAAACTGGACGGCCTGTGCATTCCAAAAGACCCGGCTTCTTTCCTTAGCGTACCTTATCGTCAATCCCATCCCCTGTCTCTCAGCATTGTGAAAAAATCTTAACTTGATCTCATTCGTCTTTTCAGATGCCGTTATGGACATATAAGGGCTCCTGGCCCGAATACTCTGTCGAGTCCCCCTCCCTCACCACCTCCGCTGCCGAGCTCCGCCACCACAGCTACGACGAGCTGTACGATACCGAAGAAGACGATGACGGCGCCAAGAAAAACCACGACGATGTGAGGCAGACTGAGCGGGAGATATTGCTGTGTGTCTCGAATATGAGTAATCATATTCTCGCCAATGCGGCTTCAAAGTCCTTGTCGAGGTAAGGGGTCGGATGTATATATATCTACGCAAAAGGCAAAGGGATGATAAGGGACTGACCCACGTAACTTTTTTCTGTTTTGGAAGGCTCCGCAACGAATTACCCGATGTCTTCACTTCCGCCTCACTCTACCTCTCCGTCGTCCACATGCTCTCATTCTACCATTTCCGCCTCACCGCTCGCCGCTTCATCCACGAACTGTTTGACAAGGTTGTCTGGGACCGCGACGCCCTAAAACGCCTGGACGCCATGCCGCCTTTGCTCGTTGTGGAACCGTCTGCGCAGAGTCTGGATGTGCGGCATCAGAAGCAGATGCAGATGCAGAAATCTAGTGATAGCAGTAAGAGCAACCCCAAGAATGGGAAGAAGACGGGGGATAACACGAGCCTGGACGAGGATGCGGATACGCAGAGCACTGGGGACGAGTCGGCCGACCACAACAACGATGGGGAGGAGGACGACGATGACGATAATGGGGATGGAGATGGAGACGGCGATCCGGACGGGCACCGCGTGGGCAAAAAGAGGACAGAGGAAACGCAGGGCCGTAAACCCACGTCGGTCATGCTGCAGCCCCGTAACACCACCAGAGGGTTCCCGTCGGTTACTTCCTCGGCGGCGGCGGCGGCGGCGGCAACGTCTCCGACGTTGTCACAAATGGTGATGTGAGCAAACTGGATCCAACATCCCACATCTCCCTCCTCCCCTTCCTCCCGGTTCGGTTTTTTATTCTGCTTTGTTTTGTTTTTGTTGGCTGTCTCCTTCCGTCCTTCCTCCGTTCCTGCACACCCGTCCCCCCCGCTTCCATATAAATACAATGTCTGTCCTTCCAAGATGTTTTGAATGTGGGATGATGTATGAGAGAAGGGACCCGAAAATGCTTTGATATTGTGGCCCCGCATCAAGAAACAAAAGACACAAAAGAAAGAAAGAAATAAAGAAGGAAAAAAATCTATACTAAAAAAACAAATAAAGTGGCGTAAAAAAAATGAACAAAAGAAGACAGACAGACCCCTCCCCTTCCCTCCAATCCCCATCCCATCCCATCCCTGCGTATATGACCTGCATTCCCGTTTTCCAATTTCCCGGCCCCGTACTTCGCGCTGCGGGTTGTAGGTTACTCTGTACTTCTATAAGCCGTATCGGTCATGCAGACGCTGTTTTATGTGAAGGGGCACATTGTTCCACATGGGTTCCCACTGGGCTCCGAATCCCGTTTTGAAGCCCACGAGGATCTAAAACAGAAAGAAGAGAATGAGAAATGGTCTTGGCCGAACACCATTTCATCACCTTTGTTTGCTCCTACCGTTTCAAACTCCTTCTTCAGTTCCGGTGATAGTCGCTGCCAGAGCGCGACCGCGTCGCAAAAGTAGACAAACGAGTCAATGACGCCGTTGGGGTTCAGCTTGATCATGCGGCAGAGGCCTTGGAAGGCGGATTCCTTTTCGAGGTTGTCGCGGATGTCACGGAGGGCTTCACACCTGACAAAAAACAAAATAGAGGCCCCAGATCAGCCCTCGCCGTCTATTTTTTCGCTTGTTTCTGTTTCTTACCAAGCTGCAATGAACGTGCTTAGATGCGGGGCAACCAATTCCGGGCAGACAAGACCCAGACGACCAATGGTGATAGCAGCATTTTCGCGAACGGCCTTGGGGGTGACAATCTGATCCGGATTGCGGTTGTTGAGAAGTCGCACAAGTCGCTCGAGGAGGTTGGGAATCCAGTTTGCCATTTCACCCTCTGAGAACCAAACACGGAAAACGCAACGAGTCAATCATTGGCAGAGAACCATGTGCACAGATCTTGCTACTTACCGTATTTCAAAGCAATTTCACCAGAAGCCCACGCAGCATTGTTGATGACCGAGACTTCTGTTGGATCGTCATTCTTGAACTGCAGCTGGTCAATGAGTTCGGGCAGGTATTGGTTGAGATGGGGTTTCAGGACGGGGAAGGCCGAGATGGCCAGATCGCCGAGCAGAGCAAACGCCGATTGGCGGACGGCCGAGATGTTGTCATGCATGCACACGGGGAGGATCGACAGGACCGGTGGCTGGAACTGCGAGACCAAGGGTTGCACCTGTTCTCCCATGCCCTGGGCCACACCCGACAGCAGATCCAGGGAGACCACGATAAAGTCCTTGTCGGGTTCTTCGTGGATCGTCGGGTACGCTTGAGGGTTCTGGTGGTACTGTAGGGTGAATTGGATGATCCGCAAACACCTTTGCCAGACGTCGGCCGCAAACGGTGCAAAGTGCGGGCCGAGGGCAACGGCGACCGAGGACATGCATTCAAATAGCGGGAAGATGCCGCGCTCCATGTCCTGAATCATTTGCCACTTGTGATGCAGCGGGCCCATGAGAATATGTATGAACCGCTCTTCGCGGAGGAGACCACCGACGGAATCGGCCAGGGTGCCGACAGCGTCGTACAAAATCAGCAAGTTCTTGTCCTGGTACTTGCCAAACGCCATCGACAGTGTCGAGAGAATGGCTTCCAAGAACGGGGCGAGGTGTGTGGTGGCGTCCTCCTCGACAGTGGCGAGGGCACTGCAGGCCGCTTCCTGGACGCGTTTGTTGTTGTCAAGAACGTTTTGCAGAAGCGTCAGAACGAGGGGCTTGAAGTAGGTGTCGCGGTGCTGGTGCAAAAGCTCATCGGTCTGGCAGAACTGATTCCTCCATGTCACTGGCGGCTCGACTGTCCACCCGGCGTACCGTCCCAGTGTCCAGCACGTAATGGCGCGCACGAGGGGTTGAGCGTCCCGCAGACAGGAGATCAAGTGTGGGACCAGCTGTGGGAGATGGGGCATCATACCGGGCAGGCATCCCTCCGCAATGGCTCCCAAAGCCAAGATTCCACATTCTCGATGCACCCATTCCTGGTGGAAAAGTTCCTCCTTCAAGCGGGGCAGCAGGTACGGCAAAAGGTCGTTTTCGTACACGGTGGCAAAAACGTCCAAAGCTGCGGCAGAGCATTTTCGCAAGTTCCATTCGTTGTAAACATCCTCGCCGTCCTCGTCCTCATCCCAATCGCTTTCAGAGTCGTCGTCCTCGTTGCCGTCAGCACCGCCGGCAGCCTGTTGTGCCGAAGACTCGTGTTCAAACGCGTGAGCGCGGGCCTTGTGGTGGCGGGGCTTGATATCTTGCGGTCCGTCCGGGACAGCGGCGTCGTCAGCTTCGGCCTCTTGTATGAGGATAATGAGGTCATCCTCGGCGTATACCATGCCCTTCAAGAGGACAGGGATGACATCCGGGAGGTACTTTTCCAGGTTGTCCCTCAACTGATCCTGCTCCGCAAACGACAACCAGAATTCGCACGCTTCGAGAGCAACCTCGTCATCGGCCTGCTTGTCAGTGCAGTAAAGCATAAACTTGACCACATTGTCGAGCTGCGGAATGAGGGCCTCGGGGACGTTCTCGAGGATCATGACCATAGCCTGGCACACGTTTTTACGGACGTGCGGGTCTTCGTCGCCGGCGCGTTCGTACAGGCCCTGCACGTACGCCTCCATGTTGACCATGAGGCCCTGCGAGTGCATGACGACAAACTGGTTGCAGCACTGAATAGCGGCCGCGCGCACTTTCCAGCTGGGACTGGAGAAATGCTGGATGAACTTTTGAATCATGAAGCCAAGCGCTTGTGGCTGCTCGTTGTCCAACTGCCGCGCAGAATCTTCACAGATTTTTTGCAATGCTCCAAACGCTCCCTGTGTAATAGAAAGGCGAGGTAATCAGCCAAAGACAATACAGCGGAGAAAACGAACAACAGGAGTGTGACGCAAAGCGGGAGAAAGGCTAAGCATAGTAATCCTCTGCGGGACGAATCCACGCGCATAGCTGCAAGTGGAACAGCTTGGTCTCTGCGTCTCGCTCTTGGCGCCATTTCGTTCCACTCCCGATGTGCTCTTCCTCACTCCACTCAAAGACCTTTCCCCCCCTTCGCAGTCGTTCTCCGCCCTTTCAGCTGCCTCCCCAACTCACCTCTACGGCATCAATTCGCGGCGAATCAATCAGCTGCACCAGCACATTCAACACCTCTGGCCATAGGGCCAGTCCCAGCGACAGAATGGTGGTGATAATGGACCCAGCCGCCGCTCTCACCGGCTCCTGATCGTCCGAGACGACTCGTACCACGACGGATTTGACAAATTCGAGGGCGGCCGATTGCATGTTGGCAATATGCACACGGAGGTAGTTTTTCAGTGTCAATCCCGCAATGGCTCGCGTTGAAGCCTCCAGTTCCACCATGGCCATCACGCAAGCGAGGTAGTTTGGGTATTCGGGGATCTTTGTGAACGTCTCGAGTTGCTAATCAAGTGTAAAAGGTAGAAAAGTCAAACCTTGAGATTCACTGGTGATCGACTACGACCAATAGAGACTAAATTCGTACCTGGCGAACATTATTTTGGACGGTGTTGTCGCTGGAAGTCGAGTCTTTCAACAGCTGCACGAGCAGCTGCAGATCCTCGGCACGCGGTTGCCAGGAAGACATTATGTGAAGGGGTTCGCTGGCTCTTGGCGCGTATGGGGATATGAGATTAACAAACAACGGCTGCGATCCCACGACGAAATATCGAATCGAATCAGAGCGACTGCAGCGTTTAGGACGACAGTCTGTATGGGTGTATGTACGAGAGAGGGTCGTGGGAGTGTATTCGTCTGTAGATTGGAGAGGAGGCTGCCGCTAATGGGGTCGAAAAGCAAAAAAGTTCCACGTTTCGACAGCGATCGTCGTCGTCTTTGGATTCAGAATTTCAGATGTGTCAGTCAGTCAGTCAGAGAGAGGGACTGAATCGATCCCGAGTGCACTCCATCCAAGTCTAACCCATTCCAGTCACTCACGTGATGGAGTTAGTTGACCTGATTGAGATACATGAAGTCACCCACCACCCATTCACACGACAGCCCTTGGGGCGAGTGAGCTTCCTCCAAACTATTCTTAACTTGCCTGCTCCCCAAGTGTCATTCCTGGTGCATCAGCTCTTGGGGAGAGAGAAACCGAGGAAGGACTGACTGTATATCTGTCCGTATATCAAACTCTTGTCGTCAAGAAGATAGAGAACTAGGTGTCGGGGTTGCTCTCTCTTCTGCGTATCACCATCACCCAACTTGGTCGACCGCCACCAGTTGCCTGATATCCAAAACCCTCGCCAACCCTCCTATTCCCACCATGGACAAGATTCTTGTCCGCAACCTCGCCGTCCGCAACATTATCGGCGTCGACGCCTGGGAACGTCAAAAGCGCCAACCCCTCACCATCAACATCACAGTCCACCAACAACTCGATGCCTCGGGTGAGACCGACCTGCTTTCCCAGACCATCAGCTACGGCACCGTCGCCAAGGTTGTCCAAGAGTTCTCGGAACGCACATCCTACCGCTCCGTCGAAGCCCTTGCTGCGGGCATTGCGCGCGTCTGCGTCAACGACTGCGGGGCCCCGTGTGTGACAGTCCGCGTAGAGAAACCCCGGGCCCTGCTGCACGCTGCCTGCGCCGGTGTCCAGATAACTCGCACTAAGCAGGACATTGACGCACAGCAGGCACTGGAAAAACATCAAACGTCCGCTGTTGCTATCACTAAAGACGATAAACCAGGCCAGGACCAGATCTTCATCAACGACCTGACCCTCCACACCATCATTGGCGTCAACCCCTGGGAACGCGAGGAACGCCAGCGGGTGGTGATTACCTTGGTCATCCACCTCGAGTTTGACCCTACCCTTCTCATTGACGACCGCGTGCCCAAAGTACACAACTACCGCACCATTACACGAACTGTCAGCCAGTATGTTGAGCAGACGGATTACAAGACCGTCGAGGCCCTTGCCACTTCCATTGCCAAGCTGATGATTGAGCAATGCCATGTGCCGAAAGTCACTGTGCGAGTGGAGAAGCCCAGCGCGATTGTGTTTGCTGCTGCGGCTGGCGTGGAGATAACAAGAGATAGGGCCTACTTTGGCGTCCCGGACGATACTACACCTGTAGACTCAGTGCCACTGTCAGCTCCATCTACGAAAGCAACTGCCCTCGAAGATGGCGACGAGCGTTTGCCCCATGTGGTATACCTCGCCTTTGGCACCAACCTCGGCAACCGAGCCAAAAACATCAAAGACGCACTCAAAACCCTGGAAGGGTCACCTGTTGTCCAGTTGCTCGACACATCCTTCTTGTACGAGACGGCTCCCATGTATGTCACCGACCAGCCGAGTTTCCTGAACGGATGCTGCAAGATCCGCACAAGCCTCGAGCCAGAAGCCTTGCTCGGTCTGCTCAAAGGCATCGAAAGCGAGATGGGGCGTGATTTCAACGCTCAGCGGTTTGGCCCGCGGCCAATTGACTTGGATATTCTATGCTTTGATACCCTTGAGCTCAACAACCAGAAGCTCACTATTCCGCATCCGCGGATCAAGGAACGCGAGTTTGTTTTGAGACCGCTTTGCGAGTAGGTATTTGCGTTCATTTATTCTCATTACTACTACGTCAACTCACAGCTTGCTCTTCTTTTTCCCCATCGCTTAGCATCGCGCCCGACATGGAGATCCCTGGCCAATTCCGCACCGCCGCTCAGCTGCTCGCCCTGCTCGGCCACGCCTCCGCCACCCGCAGCGACGAGCAAATTCACAAAGTGTTCCCCATCCGCGGCGATCAGCTCTGGCGCTGGGGCAAACGCACCTACGTCATGGGCATCCTCAATGTGACACCCGACAGCTTCAGCGACGGCGGGGCCACGCACACCCAGTCGGCTGCTAACGCCGCCACCCACGCCCTCGCCATGATCGCTGCGGGCGCCGACATGATTGATGTGGGTGGGTGCTCCACCCGACCGGGCTCCACCCCATGCTCGGAGCAGGAAGAGCTGGATCGCGTTGTTCCCGTCATCACGGAAATTAGAAGACAAAATAAGGACATACCGATTTCGATCGACACGTTCCGCGCGGCGGTTGCGAAGGCGGCGGTTGATGCGGGGGCTGACCTCGTCAACGACGTCACGGCGGGCACGCACGATGACATAATGATCTCCACCATGGCCGAACTTGGCGTTCCCATATGTCTCATGCACATGCGCGGAACCCCGCAAACCATGACATCCCTTACCAACTACGAGTCCACCGACACGGATAATAACCCCGTCCCTGCCATCAGAGCAGAACTCGCCCCGCGCATCCTCGCTGCGCTTTCCGCCGGTGTGCGCCGCTGGAACATTCTCCTGGACCCGGGCATTGGGTTTGCGAAGACGGCGGACCAGTCCTTTGCTGTGATACATCATTTGCCGGACCTGGTGGCCAACGACTCGGTGTTGAGGGGGTTCCCGACCCTGGTGGGACCCTCTAGGAAACGATTCCTGGCCTCCACATCTCAGACGGCGCCGGCGGGTTCTGCTGCTCCTCAGGGGAGAGATGAACCGGAGCAGAGAGTCTATGCTACAGCGGCGGCCTGCTCAGCGGCGGTGGCGAGAGGCGCGGATGTTCTGCGGGTGCATGATGTGCAGGAGATGAAGCAGGTGGTGGTTGTGGCGGATCGATGCTTCCGCACTTGACCATCGAGTTGGAAAAGAAACTGGTAAACAAACAACACAACATAACCTTGATTTTCTCTCTGTTTTTTTTTTCTCGATCTGCATCATGTCTACATAATTCAATATACACCTTTTTTGTTTCTCCTGATCAATGCAACCCCCCCCCCCCCCATGCTCGCTAATTTCCGTGATCAATCTACCATGGCAGCTCCCAACGTCTTGACGGGAACCCTGCGTGATTGAGAAGAAGTGCGCCGTCCCAAACCCTGCGGATAAAAAAAAAATGGTTGCTTTCGCGACGACGACTCACTGACACCATGTTCAGGTAGCACGAAAAACGGACAGCATGTGGGGTGTGTATGAATGTCTTGTTCGATATTCAAGTTGGCCCGGCTGAAATGTCTATTTTGTGCAACATGAGGAGTGGGGAAGCGGAGGAACAATTGGACCGAAGACGCCCCAAGTGCAACACCAAGTGTGATGTGTGCACGTTTGAACATGCTATGCCAACTTGAATGTTTGTGCTAGCGTGTGCATATCCACTCCGCATGGTAGTCTTTGATAAAAGCAGAATCACGAGAGACGAGAGATCCGCGCATCCTTTAGACATATCATCATGACGGGGCGCTATTTTCTCTCGGATTTCCGAATGACCGACGCACTTGAATTATTCGAAATTGGAATCATTGCTGATAGAAAGGGCCCGCGGTTCCAAGGACTCGGGTTCTCATTCACAAGAAAGTGGAAGAGTGATACAACGTCGCACAGTGCCCACGTCAGTGGTCCTTTCGCACACCTGCCCACGAAAAAATATCTCCCGCGGCAAGTCCGCTGCGTTCGTTGAACCCGCGGCGTTTGATGATGGGATGGTGGTGGAGAATGGATTTATTCTTTTTGCCCGTGTGTGAATGCATTCTTTACTTATAAAAGCTCGCTTGCACCTGGTGCCGCCATTGTCGCCCTAGACTGCCTCTCCCCATTCACACCCACTGCTGTTCCTCTTTCAATACCATAAGGACACTGTAAATTCATTTCCATTCCACCTCCCCCAACTCCGCCGTCATGGCGTCTCCCGAGCACCAGGAGATGGTGCAAACCAACAAAGACCCCAATGTCTCCTCCACACCCAAACCCACCACGGAGGCGCACGAAGTCACGGGCGGGGGCGAAACCGAGACCTTTGCCTTTGTCGACGTGCACGACCCCATCACCACCGCCGCCGCCGTCAGCGCCCCGACGGGGTCAACACCCCCCGTCGCTGATGCCGTGCAGGGCAAACGCATTGCCTACTCGGCCCTCCTTACCCGCTACGCCACCCCGCTCGACAAGCTGTTGATGTTGATTGGCCTCTTTGCCGCGGCCGCCAGTGGTGCTATCTTGCCGTTGATGACCATCATCTTTGGGGACTTGACCAATAGTTTCAACGACATCACCGCGGACGCGTACCGTGGCGTCCCGTCCTCCGAAGCGACCAAAGATGCACTCCAGGACGAGATCAATGAGAAATCACTCATCTTTGTCTACCTCGGTCTCGGCATGTTTGTGGCCACGTACATCTACATGGCGACGTGGCTGTATACGGGCGAAAATATCTCGCACCGCATCAGAGAGGGATACCTGCAAGCGGTGCTGCGCCAAAACATTGCGTATTTTGATTCGATCGGCGGGGGGCAGGTCTCGACGCGCATTATTACGGATACGCAGATGGTGCAGGACGGCATCAGTGAGAAGGTGCCCATGTTTTTCATGAACCTCGCGACGTTTATCTCTGGGTTCGCGGTCGCGTTTTCGAATTCGTGGAAATTGACATTGGTGTTGATGTGCTGTGTTCCCGCGATCGGCATCACGGCGGCGTTCATGGGCAGATTTGTCGGCCGGTATACCCGCGAGGGTCTCAACTCGTATGCGTCCGCGGGCGATGTTGCCGAAGAAACATTTGCGTCGATTCGCACCGTCACGAGCTTTATGGCCCAGGATAAGATGGCCAGGATCTATAGCAAGATGCTGGACCAGGCAGAGTTGCTAGGAGTCAAGAAGCAGATTGCGACGGGGATTGGGTGGGGTGCTATTCAGGTACGGATTGGCTGATTATGTGTATGTTCACACCGCCCTTTTTGTCGGATTCTCATAACTCTTGTCTCAATCTCTTAATGTCTATCCAAGTTTGTTATTTTCGGCACGTACGCCCTCGCCTTTTGGTACGGCTCCATCATGCTCGTCGACAAGGATATCAGCGTCGGGGATATCCTGACCTGTTTCTTCTCTGTCCTGATTGGCGCATTCGCACTCGCCGGCACATCTTCCGAAATGCAAGCCTTCTCCTTTGCGATCGGGGCGGGGACTACCCTGTTCCAAGCCATTGACCGCGTCCCCGAAATCAACTCCTCGTCCTCGGCCGGCCTGCGACCCGCCAAAGTCGCCGGACGTATTGTCGTCAAGGATGTCAAGTTTCGCTACCCGTCGCGCCCCGAGGTGGTCGTGCTGCATGGCATGGACGCGGAGATTGAGGCGGGCACGACGTGTGCGCTGGTAGGCAGCTCGGGGAGTGGGAAATCGACCATCATTCAGCTCCTCGAGCGGTTCTACGACCCGGAACGCGGCACGATTCATCTCGACGACGTCAATATCACATCCCTCAACGTGCAGTGGCTCCGCCAGCAAATCGGGTACGTGACCCAGGAACCCGTGCTGTTCAAAGGCACGCTGTGGGAAAATGTTGCGCATGGTCTTGTCGGACACCCGGACGAGACGGCGCCCAAGGAACGTAAAATGGAACTGATTGTCGAAGCGTGCAAATTCGCCAACGCGCACAACTTTATCATGGCGCTGCCGCTGAAATACGAAACCCGGATTGGCGAACGCGGGCTGTTGCTGTCGGGAGGACAGAAGCAACGCATCGCCATCGCCAGAGCCATTGTCAAGAACCCGCCCATCTTGTTGCTCGACGAAGCAACCAGTGCGCTCGACACGGAATCTGAAAAACTCGTGCAGGACGCCCTGGACCGCGCCAGCCAGGGCCGCACCACCATCGTCATTGCCCACCGGCTCTCCACGATCCGCGGCGCCGACAAGATCATTGTGATGGACCAAGGCCGCATCATCGAGGTCGGCAACCACGCGTCGCTGGTGGCGAAAGACGACGGATTCTACCGCAAACTCGTCGACGCGCAGCAAGTCTCGGCGCGCAAAGAAGCTGAGGAAGGCCAGAAGAAACCTAAAGTCGACCCGGACGCGATCGAGATTGACCTCAAGGCCGCGGAAGCGGAAGCCGCTGCGGCCGCGGACCCCGTCAAAGCCGCCGCGCTGGCTCGCTCCAATTCCGTCTACTCCAAAGCCAGCTCGCACCGTCTCTCCACCGCGATCGACCGCGCGACGGGCAAAGTCGGCACGCAACCGACCACCAGCTCCTTTTTTGACTCGTTCCGCATCTTCAACCGCCTCCTGAAACTCAACCGCACCGAACTCCATTTCATCGTGCTGGGGTTCCTCGGCTCCATCATCAACGGCGTGACGCAACCCGTGTTCGCGATCCTGTTTGGTAGATTCATCAACGTGTTTGCCAAAGTCGAACTCGACCCGCAGGGCATGCGCGACGACGCCAACTTTTGGGCCCTCATGTTCCTCGTTCTCGGCCTCGCGAATCTGTTTGCCAGTTTCATCAAATTCGCCATGTTTGGCATCAGCGGCGAACGCCTCACAACCCGCCTGCGCGACCGCTCGTTCAGGTCCATGATGCGACAGGACATTGCGTGGTTTGATAAGGAAGAACATTCGGTCGGTGTGCTGACTACCAACCTCTCGAACGACGCCCAAAATGTCCAGAACATGAGTGGCCAAATCGCGGGCAACCTCCTCGAATTGTTTGCGTCCATTGCCGGAGGCGCCATCGTGGCCCTCGTCACGGGCTGGAAACTTGGGCTCGTGGTTCTCGCAACGCTACCCCTCATGGTTGCGGCGAACAAGTGGCGCATGGATCTCCTCCGCAAGGGCAACCAAGCGACCAAAATCTACTACGAATCTTCGGCGCAGGTTGCGTGTGAGGCCGTCGGCGCGATGCGGACGGTCGCGGCGCTGAACCGCGAAGCCGACGTGGCGCACACGTACCACCGGGACCTGGAGGTGCCGCTGAAAATCGGGCACAAGAACGCGATTGGCAATACCGCCATCTACGCCTTTTCGCAGACCGTCACGTTCCTCATGAACGCGCTCGGGTTCTGGTACGGCGGCTCCCTGATTGTCTCGGGCGAATACGGCGGGATCAACGGCACCCAGAAATTCTTCACTACCTTCATGGCCATTGTCTTTGCGTCCCAGGCCGCCGGCCGCGTCTTCTCCCTCATGCCCGATGTCGGCAAAGCAAAAGACTCGGCCTCAGACATCCTGGCCCTGTTTGACACCACCCCGCCCATCGACAACTGGAGCGACCGCGGCACGGTCCTCGCCCGCGACCAGGTGCAGGGCCGCGTCGAATTCAGGAATGCGCATTTCGCGTACCCCAACCGGCCCTCGGTCAAAGTCCTCCGCGGCCTCAACCTCGTCGTCGAGCCGGGCCAGTTTGTGGCCCTCGTGGGGCCCTCGGGCTGCGGCAAATCCACCACCGTGGGCCTCATTGAACGATTCTACGACCTCAACATTAACAACAACGACACCACCAACAACACCACCACCACACCCGACGCGGCGGCAGGCTCGGTCCTCATCGACAACCACCCCGTCTCAACCCTCAACCTGGCCTCTCTCCGCGCCAGCGTCTCCCTCGTCGGCCAAGAACCCAACCTGTACAACCTCACCATCAAACAAAACATCCTGTACGGCCTCACCCCCGACATTGCCCACAGCGCCAACATTGACGACCTTGTCGTGGAAGCAGCCAAAGAAGCGAATATCCATGATTTCATCACGACCCTCCCCGATGGCTACGAGACCTCCTTGGGCGGCAAGGGCACGCAGCTGAGTGGAGGCCAGAAACAGAGGATCGCGATCGCGAGGGCGTTGATTCGAAAACCAAAGATTTTGCTGCTGGATGAAGCGACCAGGTAAGAACCCCCCCGAAAAACAAACAAGGGCATTCGTCATTGTTTCACATGCCCCCCCAACTCACATTCATCATCATCATCACGTTCTTACGTCGCTTCTCTCTCTCTCTCTCTCGCAGCGCCCTCGACGCGACCTCGGAAAAAGTCGTGCAGGCGGCGCTCGACAAGGCCGCCAAGGGCCGCACGACCATTGCGATCGCGCACCGCCTCGCGTCCATCAAATCCGCCGACTGCATCTACGTCTTCAAGGACGGCGTCGTCGCCGAAGCCGGCTCGCACCACACCCTGATTGCCCAAAAGGGACTCTACTACCAGTTGGTCGTCCAGCAGGACTTGGGCGCCGCCGCCCCCGAGGCCGAGTAGACAGACTTCCCGCGCGCGCGCCCTGGCCGAAATGCCAGGGCCTGGGCGCATGATCCCCTCGCTGGCCTAAATGCCAGGGCATCGATGGCATGGGCGCACATCGATGGCATTGCGTCGACTGGGAACCTATATGGGGCTTCACGACGTACGGACGGCTTTTGAAGAGTAATATAACAAAACAGAAAACGAGCCAGATCAGGAGGGAAAAAATGCGTGTGCAAACCAAAAAAAAATAATAATGAACATCTATGCAGGTCCTAGCATTCCCCCCCCCCCCCCCCCCTCGCGCGCCCGTCCCACTGTCCAACCGCTCAAAACACCGTCCCTCGCTTGCCCAATAAATATATTTTTGTGTGTTTAGTTTTTTTTTTTTTCTTCTGTTCTTTGCATTGTTGTGGCTATCTCTGGGGCGCAGCTGTTATGGCCGCCGTATTCCACTTATCCTCACACCAAGGCAGCCCGGGGATACAATTCAGATACTTGCACCACGTGCATTCGGGTGCGGATCCATAAAAGCCCTTGAACAAGAAGACGAGGATAACGACGAGGGCGGGGAGGGCGCCGAGCATGAGGACGCGTTTGCGCCACTTGTCCCACGTTCCGAAATGGATGGTGGGCATAAAGAGGAGCCCCGCAAGGATGCCCGTGTAAAAGCCGCCAATGTGCGCGAAATTGTCGATGAACGGCAGCATCCCAATCAGGAGGGAGATGAGGATTTGGATCCCCATTTTGAAGAGCTCGAGCCAGGGTTTGTTGATAAGACGCCAGTTTTGGAAGAGGTCCAGCAGGAGGCAGGCCATGAGACCTGGAAATGCAAGAAGCAAAGAGGGGAGAAATGCGATTAGAGGACGGACCCCAAAAGAGCAAAAGCGAGGGTGGTCTCGCATAGGAAACCCCTTCATTTGGGGACTCGTAGCGGGCTTACCGTAGAGGGCGCCGGAACAGCCGACCGAGGGCGTCATGGGGTTAAAGTTTGCGCCAAAAACAAATCCGGCGATTCCGCTGAGGAAATAGATCATGGCGATTCTCCACCAGCCAAAATCCTTTTCCATCTGGAACCCCGTTCGGACCTGGAAACTCAGGTTAAACAGCAAATGCAAGAGTCCACCGTGGAGACCCATGGCGGTGAGGAAGCGGTACCATTGATTCGGGTGAGCATTATCGACGCCGCCAAAGCCGCAAATGTCGGACAGGGTGCAGGTGGCGGGGTCGTTGTTGTTGGCAGAGGCGACGGAACCTTGAATGCCGACGGGACATTCGATGGACGGATAATTTTCCAGGCCGGTTCCCGAGCGCATGCAGGGGACCCAGCGGGCGCCCATGGTGATGAGGACGCCGGAACCAGGGCCAATCATGTAGTTGAAGGGGACGAGTTGGATGGGGCTGCCGGTGGTTTTCCAGTTGATGACGCAGGAGCCGATGAGGCAAGCCACTTGGATGATGGTCATGATGCCGAGAAACCACGGGCGGTGGTGTTTCATGGAGGCGAGCTGGATGCGGATTTTGGGGTTGTGGAGGACCGAGGGCATGCTTTCTTTGGCTTCGGCTTCCTCCAGTGCCATGCGGGTATAGTATGACGACTCGGGTCGGATGGTGGGGTGGTGGTGGTGGGAGGACTCGATGCCGCCTTCTTCAATGACGGCGGCATAGTCGGCATTGTTTTTATGAGTGTTGTTTTTTCCGGCCACGAGTGGGGCACTTGGGGACGAGGTGCGACCTATGCTGGCTGAACTGGTTCGTTTGGAACTGGAGCTGGAGGAATCGGCCGACTCGACACTGCCGTGGTGGTTTTTCTTGTTATGGGGGCTGCGGCTGTTGAGATTGTCCCGCGAGAGAGGATCTGAATAGAAGACGTAGTTGCGCAGATCCAGGCCGTTATCGTTCCCATTTGTGACGACCGCATCCAATCCTGGATATGGGTGATAGTCAGGCGAATACGATGATCGAGGAGGACAGTCAGGCGAATAGGGTGATTGACAAGGATAGTCGGGGGAATAGGGTGATCGACAAGGATAGTCAGACGAATAGGGTGATCGAGGAGGATAGTTAGGCGGTCGATAAGGATAGTCAGGCGAATAGGGTGATTGAGGAGGATGATACGAATAAGGGTTCGTGGCGAGATAGGGAGTAACGGGAGCAGGCGGACGAGGAGGAGGATAGCACGTGGAAGGATAAGGGTAAGGTGAGACTGCGAACGTGGGCAGAAAGATGATATCATGACATGACGACGGGCAGGAGAACAGAGGACATGAGGATGATACCTTTTCCAGTTTTCTTGTTCTTGCCCATTTCGGCGGGGGAGCCGTCGGTGGTGGGGGGTATTTATTAGCAGGAGGCAAGAGGGCACAGGGGGTTAGGCACGGGCAGGCAGGCAGCAAGGATATAATACAATAGACGAGCGGCGAACGGAGCAGAGCGAGCGAAGGCAAGAGGGAGTCAGTGGTGGGTGGGAACGAGTAGGGGGACGAAGAAGGAAGGAGAGCGTTGAGAAAGGGAGAGTGTTTTTGTTTGTTTGGGCGGGCGAGCGTGTACACGTACGAGTGCGAGTCTTGCCCGTATAGAACGAAGCGACTATCGATACGAATCACTCACTCACTCACTGAGTCACTCACTCACTCGCTCATATAAACATCCCCCATCCCATAATAATAATAATAATGTGAAACAAACACCCCCAAATGCAATCAATAAATCTGATCCCATAATTGGATGATCATGACGATGACTATCCATACTATAAATAACACGCGTGTTTCATTAATAGTCTCAGGAGGGGGGCGGGGAGGATGCCACATCGAGTCTCACTCATTCCCTCATGGCAGCACTTTGACCGACGCTATTTTATTTTTATGTCCAAGTCGTATTGGTAATGTCTTGCTTGTCAAGCAATGTTATCTACTTCTCTTCAATCATGTGATCACACGTGATCCAATTCAGCTTTTAGCGTCACTGACATAACAGTCACACCTTCTGATTGGAGATTCCAAGTTAGGATCTAATGTAAAGACTACGCAACGCTCAACATTCCAATAGATCCCAGGGCCAATAAAACTGTGTCTTCCAAGAGCGCAAAAAATTTTTAACATATTTTATACGTTAAATATCATTTTGACATTTAAATACTAACTTGAAATTGCTGCTTGCTATGTGTGACAAACCTAATGGCAACCCAGCACGCTGTTTTCCAACTTCTTAGAAATTTGAGGCTCAGTGAAACCCTGCTGGGCAAGCGATTGTTTGTCAATGTGAGTTGTATTGACATACAAATTACTTGGACTTGACACAGAAAAGTAATCAGTTAACAAAAAGTGGCGTAGTCAAAAGATAGTTACAGAAATGAATTATTTTTATAAACACTAGACGTTATCTGGATATAATCTGTTAAGATGCATACATAGTTAATGAAAATTTCTTGTTTTTTACTAAATTGATTCTTTTTTACACCACTTTCAATCATTTTTTTTTTCTTTTTTTCAACAATAAATCAAGTTTCTTTAGAATTGTGAATAGTAGGTTTGGAGTAATAAATGGATTTGTTCAATTCAGTTGCATAAATTGAATCAAAAGTTGTTTTTTTTTTAAGTTTTTTTATTAAAATGGAAAGAGGTTGGAAAAATCTGAATGGCTCTGGGTTTGCTAGATAGTGGATAAGGCTAGTAGGAATCTTGTTAATCCATTTATGCATAGCACTAATAAGAACACAAGCCATTTGGCTACTATAAGAAAGTTATAGGAACGTACAAATGGAATTAGTGTAATACCATATCTCATTACACAGTATATTATTTTACGAGGCCGGATTGGTGAATGTTACTCAATTACACAAAAAACTTGTAGGGCTTAAAAAATCTTGAGTAATTGGGCTCTACCATGCATTAAAAGAAGTCACATGAATTATCATGTTTCTTAAGATGCTTTCATTAGCACACCTGACACAAATGTCCTTTGTTGTTTTAAGGACATTGCTTTCTATCTTCTTCTATGACTTTGACTTTTTCCTCTCCTGCCCCCCCAGTTGCTCTCCACCAAATTCCTCCCAGCATTGCTTCTCCGCCAAATGCCAACCTCAATCGTGAGCTAAGACTATTTTTGCAGAGTTACACACTTTGATCATCTTGAATGTGCTTTTTGATATTGTTCCGCTCTTCTGTATAGTGAAACCTTTGGGGATACTTTTCATCCCTATTTTCAATTCCAAGTGCAATTGCATTTGTTCACAAAACAGCTAACCATACATCACTGGTCATATTTAATCATCACCAAAGAGTGCTCCACAATGTAGACACACTAAATTTTGGCTAGTTTTTGCTTAGTGGAAAGTATACATCAAAGCACAATTTTGATGTAATTGAGCACTGCTGCAGAAAAGAATTGTTGATTGGACAAGCACAACCTGTTTAAAATGTCATTTTTGCAGAATACACAAGTATCAGCGCATTGGGTGATTTTTGATGAATGTGACTTGTAAAAAAAAAAGCAGTTTACCTGCCGAGATAATCCAAACTCATAAAGCAAATACCTTTGCTATGAGTGATTTTGTTGACATTCCAAAGGTCATTATTTATAACCTTTGATAAATGCAGAAGGAGTTTTTTCAAACTGAGCATTATTGGGGGCTATTGATGGTAACCTTTGCATGAGTCAACAGGCTACCAATCCATCAATCAAAAGACAGATTATTAAATGGTTCTGCAAACTCTTTTCTCAGGTTTGTGTATGTATTTGGTTAAGACACCTTGATTTGTGACATGCGTTTTTGATGTCCAGACTGTGCAGCACCATCTATCCGCAACCATGAACATTGTATTTTGCATTAGTGAATATATTGCCACTGGCGTCTCTACTGTTCTTATCAAACAATTTTGGAAATATTCTTGGATGTGTCACACTGCTCATCATATATGTTCAACATTCATTTAGAATGGTCTATAGCCCTTGAACAATTGAAAATGGCATAGTCTGTCACACATTTGCTCTGCTGCCTTTGTAAATATTATAGGAACTTCAGATTTATTGTGATGATGGTCATGATCACCTTGTGGAGCATTGGATTCTGTATGTGACTAACCAGTACTTTTGAATACCCCATCTCATGGAGTGCTTCTGCTTTTTTTGTCAGCTCATCCTTTGTTGCACTGATGTCTTCAAAGACTCAAAATTTCAGAATATAGTGAATGCAACCATGAAGGACAGCAAATATGATTTATCATTTTTGTCTCTGTTAATGACTTTTGGGTGCTCGGACCTCCCGCGTTCCTCTGTTCAGAAATCACCTAACCCTACTCCATTCATTCCCTGAAACCCTGCCCATCCCTTGTTAGTTTTAGCGACGACCGCTAGAAAGCTGGCGGTTTGTCAGATCGCAGTTTCAGCGACCCGTGTTATGTAAGCGCGTCGCCAACCTGCCTCGAGTAACACACCTCACGCAGTCGTTTGCAGCTCAGTGAGGTGCTGCTCTGGCCGCGCAGTGAGCTTGGTGATACCATTAACATAGTAGATGAAAGATTACATTCTGCTGTCGTCATGGGGGATTTGGCTCAAAGTGCTGGTGGATAACAAGCTCACAAATTAAGAGACATCACTTGATTTGGAGCGATCTGGGCGTCTACGACGCCTTGGGGGCTATGCCTGCCATCGGAAGAGACACCTGGACAATCCGGATCGTTAGGGCCGCTGTAAAAACAAGACTCTGCTCACGGAAAAGCCCCCTGGCACCGGCACCGGCAACGAGCAGGAGGAGGGCAAAGGCTTAGAGGCTAGCGCAGAACCGGGCTTGGAAGAGGGAGAACTTGACGGGGACGCCTGAACGGGACTCGCCACGTTCGCAATGACTATAACGCTCCAGCATGCGTTAGAATGCACTGCACTGTTATACACGACGAGTGGCTCCAGGCCGCCGGCCGCGTCTTCTCCCTCATGCCCGATGTCGGCAAAGCAAAAGACTCGGCCTCGGACATCCTGGCCCTGTTTGACACCACCCCGCCCATCGACAACTGGAGCGACCGCGGCACGGTCCTCGCCCGCGACCAGGTGCAGGCGGAATATGTCGAGTTGGCAAAAATGGCCGAGGAGACGGCGTTGGCGTAGCATGGTCGTTGACCAGGAACCAGTAAGTGACAAGGAAACATAAAGGGATCTTAGATAAAAGTAAAAGTTTCATGTAGGATTCTCTTGCACGCCATCCTACACAAGTCGCAACTGGCAAGAACAAACTATTATTTACCCCGCGGTTTGGAGCCCTGCTCCATCAGGTTATCCTCAACTACAATTGGTCACCAAGGAACTCCCCTGCCCCGGGACCCTTTGCTTTTGCTTTAGTTTCGGAGATGCAAGCAGTGTATTCCCTGGAGCATGCTCGGTTCAGAATCAATACGTTCTCGCAAACTATTGTGTTGCAAAACCCTTGAATTTGAGCATACTTGCTATGGCGCCTTGTGCAACGTTGCAATTGGCTTAGAATCATTGTGACTGGTTTACCCTCCATGCAACAGTCAAATAAAACATTTTGGTTCGGAGCTTTTGTGAAGATTGGACTTGGGCCGGCCATATGTACATCATCATCCATCCCCACATTAAGTACACGGTCGAGTCAAGCGTGTCACTTGGGACGTGCGGAATTGCGGATATGTATAGGATGTGTATTATTGTTCTTCTCAGTTTGCTGTTGTACATCTCAACAGTGGAAAGAATGTCCCCATCTGGAGAAGCAAGATTCGATCCAGTCCACCATCGCCCTGTGACGACATCATTCTGCTTCTCACTAGTATATAAGGTATCTTCTCCATTGGCTGTGGGTTGGTTGTTGCATGGGGCGTTGAGTGGGGGGTTTCTCCCAATGTTTTAAGCGTCGGCAGAGGCCGCTTGCAGGCGCATCATCCGGCGACGGGTCAGAATGTCTCTCTGCTTCTCCAGTTGTGCCAGCTGCGATGCTTCGAATTTGGAGACGAGGAGGCCGACACCGGCACCGGCAGCAGCAAAGAGGATGTGGAAGTGGGGTCCTGGCGGATCCAAAAAGGAATCAAAACATTGAAGATCGTCAAACGAACGGAACGCCCGCCCTGAATCTCTGTCGGTTTTTCTTACGTTCAAGAAGAGGTCTACGCTGCATTCCCAGAGCCCATGTCCGCACAAAGGCACCGGCCATGGCCCATCCGGCCAGCTCGACGTTTTGCGAGAATGGTGTTGTGGTGGCGTCCACGGTATGTTGGGAGGGAACGAGGATGGTGGCGGGCATGACTGTTCTGCAGCAGGGGCAAGGAAAACAAGATGGGGGTCAACGTTCTGTTACAAGGCAAACGTCCAGCTGATCCGTGCAGATTCTTTGAAAAGCCTCCATTCCGCGGCCCTTATCTAGCCATGGCGTCAAGACAGAAGGTCCGGAGCCAGCTTTTCAGGCGTCTTGCTTGCAAGACGTTTGTGTTTCGCGAGAGCATCGGTAGTCGGTCTTCCACGTCCACGATTTGGCGAACTGCCATGCATATGGTGGTCCATTGTCGAATGACGCAAGACCTCCACAAGAGAGTTACGCCAAAAGCAAACACTTCCCATCTTCGTTCGTCCCTACTTCTGATACGCAGTGTTGCATCGCACGCCAGAGGTCTTTCTTACCTAGCTATGTGGTTGTGGAATGGACGTTCAAGTAGGCCGTGAGGGTTTTGTCAAATGGCAAAGCGTCAGTCAGCAGCAGCACGCTCTGCCTGGATCATTTGGCTCCTGTTTGGCTGGGCCTGGTTTGACACCAGTCCAATCCGCATTTGTATAACGCCGTACTTCCTCGTAGCGCGTCGTGTGACAGTGTATGACTCTGGACAAGACCGGACGCGCTTTTGGGGAATTTGCCATTTCACGTTGGCTCTGATCTCACACTTCCACACTTTGCACACTTCCTCTGCTCTTCGTTCTCCAGCAAACAGACCCTCACAAGAAACAAACTGAGTGCAAAACCACTCACAAAGCAACGGCCACACCGTCAGTCTCATAGAATCTGAGCAAGAGAGACTATCTCAAAAACACAGAACCCAACGCCACTTCCCACTCCGACCGCCACCAAACCCTCAGCCATGCACGTAGACCTCGACGGCTTCGCCTACCCCGCCGACAACAAACCCGCCTTCTACACCCTCCTCCACGATCAAGCCCGGTCCCTCATCGACCCTTCCCTCCCTCTCACCTCCAACCTCGCCAACATATCCGCCCTCCTCTACTACGCCTACAACGACGCTCCCCTCAACCGCCACGTCAATTGGGTCGGCTTCTACCTCACGGAACCCACACTCCCCACGTCCTCCATGGCCCTCGGCCCCTTCCAGGGTCGTATTGCTTGTACCCGCATCCCGTTTGGGAAGGGTGTCTGTGGCGCTGCGGCTGTGGAGAGAAGGACGATGTTGGTGAAGGATGTGTTGGCGTTCAAGGGACATATCGCGTGTGATTCGAGGTCGAGAAGCGAGGTGGTGGTGCCGGTCGTGGTGCCTGCAAAGACGCAGGGGAAAGAGCCGCGTCTCCTGGGCGTGTTTGATCTGGATTGTGAGCTGAAAGATGGATTTGATCAGGAAGATGCGGATGGCATTGAAACCATCGTCAAGATCCTCATTGAGAAATGCCTGACTGCGTAGCGCGTCCCCAGCCATGCCAATACCATTCCGGAAATACAAGAACCGCGCGACAATACCACGACATTGACGCCGTCACAAATCCTGAGCAACAAAACACACATAGACGTAGACGACAGTGGGATGTTGACCAATGTTACCTCTCTTCATACTAGAGCATCACTATAGCATTAGATCGTATAGCTCACTTTTTCATGTCCCATCCACAGATACATAAAATACAACATTATATACCGCCCCCAATATCTTGCACTTTACACAACCGTCCACATCCTCTGCCTGATCTTCACCACAGGTTGCAGAATCTTCAACTGTTCCACCTCAATCACTTCCTCCATTGTCAACGGCGCAATCACCTGGCGGCGGCGCGGGACGGTCGGTGGGGGCGTCGGCACGGGCGACCCGACACTCACATCATCATCATCTTCATCATCAACCCGGCCGCTCAATTCGGATATTAGCGACGACGCTCGCGAGGACGCGCGATACCCATAATGGCTATGGCTATTGCTATTGCTAACACTCCGCCCTCCCGTTGATGGCCGCGACGACGACGACAGTGCGTGGCGTAACGGACGCGAAGACGATGTGAGGGATGATGCAGAGGAAGCCTCGGATGAGGATTGGGCCGAGGAGGAGTGGTGCCGGCGGCGATGCCGAGAGCGGGGGGAGGGCGATTCGCCGCGATCTAGTGAGGCGGGTGTCCGGGCCCGCGAAACGTCGAATTCGCGTGTGGTTTCTGACCCTTCGTCATCTTCGCCAAATCCCTCCTCCGACTCGTCGTCGTCGTCTTCTTCTCCAGTGTGTTCGCTGCCAGCATATACAGATGCCCGTTCGTCTTCTGCCCCATCTTCGGCACCATTGTCTCCCCGCTTTTTATCACCCTCGCCCTCCTCATGTTGTTCCTCCTTATTCCCCCCCTCCACCTCCACCCTCCCCGGCCCCGGCACCACAGCTACGGGCGCCACTCCCGTCACCGGCCCCACTACATTAACCACCGACGTCGGCCTCTTCCCGCCGCTCGACCCCCTCGCTCCATCCACCTCTGCAGCCGTGATGATATGGACTGGCTGCCCCCCACTCTTCTTGGTCTCATCCACCAATTCGCGCTGTGCACCGGGTCGCCGGCTCCCAGAGACGATGAGGCGGGTGAGTTGGTCCGCGGCTTGCGTCGTAAAGAGGCCTGCAGCAGAGGACGGCCGGCGGGTCGGCGCATCTGTATAACCACCGTCACCCCCACCTTGTTCCTCACATGCATCATCACCGTTCGCCCCATCCGGTGGATTGTGGGTCGCACCACCACCATCGTCCCGCTTGCGAACATAGATATCGTACCCTTGTTCAGCCATATACGCCGGCTCGCTGACGTCGTAGGTGCTGGTGGTCGCGGGTACGATGATCATGGCGTCTTCGTCTGGGGCGCTTGTGAATGGGGTGCCGCCGTACAGGGATCTGGGACCCAGCAATTTGGACACGGTTTCTTTGTTCCGGACAATGGACTCACTGTGGGAGGCAGCGTGAGGGTTAGGACCGGTAATAAGTATAAGCAAAGTGCAGAACCAAGCCGCTCTCCGCGTTTTTTCCGAGGAATGCCGTGAACGACAAACCACATACCTCATCCGTACAACCTTATGATGATGCCTCGCTGTCGTTTTCTGCCAAAGAAAAACGAAAACATCAGAAATGGATTTCACGTATCGAATCAACCCCCTTGATAACATGTGCTCAACCTCTACTCCACTTACATTCACCGGCTGCTTCTTCCCCAACCCAGCCTCATCCGCCATCTCCTCGCTTTCGACCGCCAACCGGATCGAGCGGTCGAGACTCGGCATCGCGGGGATTGGGATCGGGGGCAGCGCGAACATGGTGGGTCGGCGAGCGAACTGAAGACAAAGACAGTAGTTATCAGACGAACTCACAACACTTGATTTACAGTGTTTCTTGACGTACATGGGCAAACCCCTTCCGACTCGCCACATGACCCCTCCTCCTTCTCCTCCTCGCCGGGGCCAACGACGCTCTCCGTTCCCTCACCATTCGGGTCGTAGTCGACATCCTCGCATACACATCCTCATCCTCAAATTCACCTCCTTCCTCCTCCACCTTCTCCGGATCTCTAAACCTCCCCACCCCACCCGTCATCAACGTCGTTCCAAACACCACATCCCTCGACCCGTGTTTCCGCAGCCTGAGGTGGGGATGCGCCTGGCAGCGCGCGTGCG
This sequence comes from Powellomyces hirtus, assembly GCA_025526995.1. NCBI lineage: Eukaryota > Fungi > Chytridiomycota > Chytridiomycetes > Spizellomycetales > Powellomycetaceae > Powellomyces > Powellomyces hirtus. The sequence continues at coordinate 163,016 of JAHLKG010000018.1, read as the reverse complement.
CCGTGTGCGTCGTCGTGTGGTGTGCTTGTTCGAGGATCTCTTGGTACCACGCTGTGGAGGTCCATGAGGTGGGGATCGGGTTGCGCACTGGGATAGGGGGTGCAGAAGGCTTGGGGGCTTGGGTGGATTCCTGTGGAGCAAAGAAGGACCATGTTGAGTCTCCTGGGGGGGCACCGGCAAGGATGCGTTTTTGGAGTGCTTTACCGCTCGTTCCTTTGCTAATGCTTCTACCCTTGCATGCTGTTGCTCCAGCCGGTCACGTCGAGCTCGGGCCTTGATCGAATGCTATTCATGGTTCCGAACATTCTCCTATCAGCGCCTCAATCACCCACACACAACGAATCGCCCTCGGACATTTACAACCCCACACCACCAAAAAAACCTACCTCCATGACCTCCATCCGTTTCTGCTCTCTAAACTCCATCCGTTTCCGTTCCAGCAACTCCATGATAGCCGCCACGCGCATCATTTCCTCCTCGGCCGTCTGTTCCAGCTGTTGCCGGCGTAACTGTTGTTGTTCTTTCCGACGCGGAGAACTACAAGTCATGTTGTGGTTGGAATCGCTGCTGTTGCTTGCCTCGGCGGCAAAAGTGGTGTTGTGGGTGGTGGTGTTGGAGTGCTTGGGTCTGGTGATGTGGGAGGGAACGTGCGGCTGCACTTGTCGGAGTCTGTCTATTGGTGTGAGACGAGGATGTGCGTGGAGAAACGAATGGGATGACAAAAGGGGTATGACACATACCGATCGCGGTACCCAATTCGTTTGGGATGAGGTTCTTGTCCTCCTTGTTTCTGTTGGTGGGCAACGACAGGTTTCATTGGCTCCTCTCCCTCCCGTTTTTGCTTTACCACCTCCCCCACTGCATCACCATTTCCCGTTGTTCCTCTCTCGTCGCTACCCCCACGGTCTCGATCACCTGCTTTTGGGGCGCGGTCCTCTCCAGCTTCGTCCCGACTGATTTGCCTGTCCAAACGTGTTGCTGACGCTGGATGGATGGGATCCTTTATCTCGATCGTGGGAATGAGGGTGGCGGGGTTGATGGGAAGCGCAGCCCACGACACAGATTTCTCGTAATCCACACGTTTCGCCTCCGGGGGTGTTGCGGTGAGGTGTGCTGACATTTGCGACGTGTCTCTTGGGGATGCTTCACCATCTTGTTCTACCCAAAAGCCATCACTGGTCGGTCCGCCTCGTGCAACATCAACCCCTCTCTGGCCATCCCCTTCCCGCTTGGTGTCTTTGCTCAATACAGCTGTCTGCGGATTGTCTTGTTGAGCAGCCGTCGAGCCTATTTTCGCGTTTGTCGACAATTCCTCGTTTGAACGGTCCTCAAACCCGTCATCCCGCGCCAGCTCAATTAGCTGCGCGAGTGGGTGGGGCGGGGGTCGCTGTTGTGGCGGTGGGAGTGAATCCAACATAGCAGATATAGCTGTTACATTCACCCCGTTACTTGGGTGGTGGTGTTCTAGTCGTGACGGTACAGGTCCAACATTGTCGGCATCTAGTGAGTGCTGAGATTTTTGCACGGTGTTGAGACTTTCGGTGCTTCTATCCGGAGTTTGGACGACATTTGGCGGCGGCTGTTGTTGTGTAGGTGTTTGTGATGGCAGGGGCTCAAAATCCAACGAGTACAGAGACGAGGCCCCGGCATCCGTTCTCTCACCACTCCCACTTCTGCTGGTGCTTTGCTGTACTGGCTCGTCCTCAAAATCCAACGAGTACTGAGACGGTCCCACCGAGTCTATTGCACCACTCTTGCTGCTCCCTGCCCTTACGTTCCCACTCTTTTGCTGTTGTTGGCGCTGTCGCAATGACGCATTGGACTGCCTGCTCCTGCGTTGATTTTGGTGCGGTGCAGCGTTGCATTCTTCTTCTTCGAAGGTGAGTGAGTACTCGGACGGACCCGCACCAGCGGGGCTGGTTGTGCGGCTCCTACTCGTGCTTTTAGATTGTTGTAGTGCCGCATTGGAGGGTTCACCTTCGAAATTTAGTGAGTATTTGGACAGACCCGCACCAGCAGGGTTGGTTGTGCGGCTCCTGCTCTTGCTTTTAGATTGTTGTAGTGCCGCATTGGGGGGTTCACCTTCAAAATTTAGTGAGTATTCGGACGGCTCCGCGGAGGCAAAGTCCATAGAGTAGGCGATGGAGTTGCTCAGATGCGGGTCGGAGGCAGTGGTGGGGTTTTTTGTGCCGGATGACATTTCTGCGGTTCTAAAGAGCGGAAATTAAGGAAACAAAACAAAGCGAGCTCGTCAAAAAAGAGATGCGGACCAAGCCCAAGAACCTTGCTTACGACACAGTGGCTTAGTCCCGCGACTTCCCAGCCAAGTCGATCAAAGAAGCACCAGTAATATTGCAGAAATGCACAAATGCACAAGTCGTAGTGATCTGATCGATTGACAGGATATATTTTTCCACCAAACTCTCTGTCGGCAGCGGACAGAAGGAGTGAGATACAGAAGATTCTACACAGGAGGAGGTAGATGCTACCTAGCTATAGACGTTACAGATTTACGCAGGTGCACCCAAAAGCTATTTTCAAACTACATAGGTGGAACGACGGAAAATAGCTTAACTGTTTTTGCTTTTTTCCCGGAACGATCCGCCAACCTTTCGCTCGCCTCTTCACATGTAGTACATGACCGACCCAAGTTCGGGCTTGACCTTGGCAAACTTGGTGTCCCACATCTTGGCGTGCTCGGCGGCTGCACCCGGGGAACTCTCCTCGCCCCACTCGAGACCCTGGAAGTGGGCGCGGGCACGGGCGGCGACCAGGTCCGCATAGTAAATGGGCGGGCAGACGCTGACAGAACGCGTGCAACGAGCGTACAGGTAACAGAGACGGTATGTCATGTTTTGAAGGCGGTCTGGAGTGAATTTGTTGTCGTCGTGGAGGACGTGGTAATGGGCGCTGCGCGAGGTACCGAGCAGACCGGCGTGGGAGTTCAGGAAGAAGTCTGTGGCAAGGAAAAGCAAGGAGAGAAGAAAAGAGGGGACTTAGTTGGCTGCGATGCATCAACGTTGGTGAGAAATGGATCGCGAAGAACTTACCCCACTCCTTGGGAAGCGTGATGTTAGTATCGATAACAGTTCCCGGCTGGATGTTTCCACTCTTGTCGGCTTCCTCTCGCCTCTTGGGAAAGAACCTAGTGTTGTGCCTCTTCGTGACGACAATGTAAGTGATGGGGGGCGCGTAACCCTTCTCAATCTCGGCACAAGCACGATTGAGGGCGGCAATCTCGGTTTGTCGAATTTCAACGAATTGGCCCTCGGAGGCGCCGTCGCGGTACACGATGATTCGATTGGGCTTCCTGCTAGTGGAGCGGTAGAAGGCCCGGAGAAGTTCGGTCGTCATACCAAAGACGTCTTGAATAATATCGCAGCGTTGTCGGCCTTGAGGAGAGCGCTGGATACGAAGCGTGGCTGCGAAACGCGCGCATTGGGCGTCAAGAGAGCCTGCGTGGGAGTGAAGAGAGGAAGGGAGAGTGTGAGAATCGAGTAGAAGAGAGAAGGTATGGGGTCTTTTAAGAAACTCACCAACCATGGCGGCGATCGACGGCCGCGAAGTGCCTTCACCAGGACCGGGATGAGTGACCTATTGTCCAAAAAACGAGGAAGAAATTGATTAGAAAATCACCAAAGCGAACAAAGTAGCATCAGTCACAATTAAGCTTACGTCCATGCCAATGACCAGCGTAGGCGCGTCGGTGATGAAAGGCAAGTGAGCAGGAGCCTTGTCCGTCTTGCCGGTGAGGTACGCGTTTGCGCCGCCGAGCTTGACGTTGATCTTCAGGACCAGGTTGGTGCAGTACTGCATCGAGGCCTTGCCGACATCTGCAGAGAAACAAAAGCAGCACAACAAGGTGTTAGATGTGGTAGTGTAATGATGGACATTGAGAGGCGAAAGGACTTACGCTTGGATTGCATGCACTGGGTGATCACTCCAAGAGTAGTGTCCGACGTGCGCTTGATTTCGGCGTAGCGACGGGGGTTCGTGTCGGGAACGATCACGAGAATCATCTGAGGCTTGGTGCGGCAGCCCTATGTTGCAGGAAGAAAAGAGAAGAAAGGAAGGATTAGAAATGTGCTCGAAATGAATGTGAGAACGATGTTACAATGAACGTACATCGCCAGCGTCACGGTACGCAGCCTTAAGCATTTCCTCAACATTCTTGTCCGTCCCGTAGCGCATGGGTGGCTTTTCCATCGTGACTTCCATTCCATGAGTCTTGCATGCACCGACCAGCACTTTTACAAAGTTATCGACCGACGCGCGGTTGACCCTCTGTTCCGGAGCCAAGACCAACACGGACCACGAGTGAAGCGTCATGCCACGGCAGACCTGCTTGTCGCGGAGATTCCAGGTGCCGTCCATGGGCTTGATGGTCTTCTGGCGCGACTTTGGGTTGTAGGAAAGTTCGGGCGGCTCGAGAACGCGCGCGGTGATGGTGAGTGGGTCTTTGGCAAGCTTGACTCCGAAGGCTTCGAGGTACGGGTTGTCGCGCGTGGTAGTGCCTTCGCGCACGGCGCCAACAATGCTGTGGATACCGCCCATGGTGCGGTTGAGGCGGTCCACAGGCTTCTGCTGAGCGATGGCAATCATTTTGCCCTAATAAAGAAAAAAGAGAATAAAATTGCACAATCAACATCATGATTTTCTCATAAGATGCGGAAACATACCGTCTGGGTCTCATCCAGCTTCCTTCTGTAGGCCTGTCCCGGCACGACCTCGACGACTTCAAAAGGCAGGTGGACAGGCCTCTTGACATCACCGCAGACAAAGCAGGGCAGGTGGGGATACTTGAGCTGAATATTGTACGTCTCGCGGAAGTAGTCGGCAACGCTGATCTTGCGCGTGACACCGCCCGAGGTGTGGTCGAACATGTTACGCTGGGCCGGAGTAGAGTCGACCTTGTTGATGCCGTACTGCTTGCGGCCCTGACGGGCGAAGGCGAGACGGATCCTGACTTTGGAGAGAAGTCTACCGATGGCCTGGCAGTCGCGCTCCGTGAGCGCGCGAGACATGTCCTGGCGATTGAGGATGCGCTTCACGACGTCGATGGCGTTGCCTGGAACGGGAAAGAGCGAGAATGGGCAATGAATACATGAGGGCCTACGATATCCATCAGTCATAATCAAATGCGAGTCTTACCCGACAGCACGAAGGCCGTGGTAGCCAAATCAGCATTCAAGAACATGTTTTTCTCGCCGGCACGCATGGAGAGACGAAGTCCGTTCCATGCCTCGGCTCCGCCGGTAAGATCGGCAGGGGCTGGGTAGAGAGACTTGAGGTACCATCTGTGCAAAAAGTACAGAGAAGAAGAAACAATGAGTAGGCGCTAAGTGCGAAACAGCAATGTAATATTGAAGTGAACGTACCCGCGACCAACAGGCTCGCAGCCTTTAATCTTGGAGGCGTTGTGCCTGATAATGGCGTCGAAGACACTAAAAACAGCGGTAAGGAAATCAAGAAAACGGGTGAGCAAATAAGGCTTGTATGCAGCAATGACAGTGAAGTGACAGCTTACTTCACGGCTTCCTGAGCGTGATCGCCTTCGGGGAGTTCGCCCATGACGAACTTCTTCAGGCGCTCCATTTTGATCTCGGCTGCATACTTGATAGTGAAAGTGAATTTCCTATAAAAACAGAGAAAGATGATGAATTGTCAGTCAAGCGCCCAAAGATGTGTCCTAGTAAGTAAAGACAACATTGTACCTAGGAGGGGGTGCGCCAGCAGCGGGACCACCGGTGCCGCCACCGCCAGTTACAGGAGGTGCAGTTGCGGCGCCGTTTCCGTTCTCCTCAGGCAAGATAACCGTGGCCTTCATCGCTTCGGCGGTACCGAGGTCGAGCTTCATGGGGGACCATGCAATCTTCCTGCCGTCGAAGACCTGTCAAAAGGACAGCAAAGAGCGCGATCAACAAGAGTTCTCATCAAACAACAGAAAAAACAGAAACAAGTCACTTACAATGTATTTTCCGGTTCCAGTGAACACCTTGTTGTTTTCGGCAGCCCAAACTGCTGCTTCAAAGACCTTGCGGTTTACGGGGATAGGCAAAGTCTTGCTGCCTTGACCCTCGATCGAGATATCGTACTGGTGAACGGGCTTAATGGACATGGTCGTGGCAGGCCAGTAGTTGGCCGTGACTTGGACCTTCTTGCCAGCGGTGCCAGCGCCTGGGCGGCTGGGTAGCGTGCCGGGGATGACCATCGTGCCGCCGCTCGAAGGGCGCGCGGAAGTCGTAGACATGATTGCGAACTAGACAACGAAGGTTGAGAGTGATGGAGTTGAGATACAAAGGAGTTTGGTGGGTACAGAGAGGGAAACGGTGGAGAGGGGTTCAGAATGTCCCACTGCAGGGGTGGGTGAGGGAGAACACTGACAAGTGTGTGCTTTTTAGCGGTTTGGACAGCTCGGTGGAGTGATCAGAAGCTAGTAGAATGTTGTAAGCGAGTGTTGATATCAAAGTGGTGGGATGGAAGACTCTTGGAGAGGAGAGGGGGGTAGCAGGCGAGCCCGTCTGCTTTTAAAGACAGGAAGTGTATTGGCAGGCGGGGGGGGGGGGGGGGGGATTCTGTCGGGAAGCTATTTCAGGGATGACAGGTGAGACAAGCTCCCCGACGCGCCCGCGCATTCAAGTCACTGACAGGCGGGGAATGAGTCAGATCCGTTCCGATTCCACGCTGTCAATATCTATGCAGCTCCAGTCTTGTTCCTGTTCCCACCCCGCAGGGCAGGTTTCACACTAACTGGTCGTGCCACCCCGCAAATGTTAGCGGATAATGATGGCCGCTGCTCTTCATGGTCCCTGAACAGCACGTGCATATGTTTCTGAACTGTCAGTCGACGACCATCAGTTCCAGTCCAAGCTCCACATGGCAGTTAGTCCCTTTTCCCCGTGAAGAGGACTCCCTCTTCCAATGACTCATTGAGCAGCCTTCTTTTTTTTTGTGGTCATCAGCGTGGTGTTGGCTGTGAATCGGCATCAAGAGACTGTTCCCACGTCTAGACTCGGATTCAAATCATCCGGCCCAACTTGCCCATATTCATCGTGACTCAGCCTCCCATGCTCATCACCATAGACTCATACAAGTGCTTGGAAGGGTTTGTGGTCCGTTTTCGACAGTGTCAAACCGATCGCGCAGCTAAGCCACACGATCGGATCGCGTAAGCGAAACTGCGCTCTGCTGGCTGGCGGGCGGGGACAGACAAACAGAGGTGCCTGAAAAGGTCAGATATTATCGCATACAATGATCTTTACATCGATGGTCCAAAAAAAAAGCTTTAAAAAATGACATCGGCGGGCGTCAGTTGCCCAAACGCGTAAGTTAGTGCCTGTATAATCGATAACCTCTCCCACAGCTTATTTTACCCTTCATCATCAGACATATGAAAGTACCGCATATTGACCAAAACTCTGTATCTTCAACAGAAATTCACTTCAATGCAAAGAAATATAGCACATCCGACGATTGTGAGATCACGCCTTCCCACGTGCCTGCTAAGTTGTCAGCAAACGCGGTCGCTAGTAAACAGATTACGCGATGCGCCAATCAACTGGTTATGATTCACGACTTCCATGCGGCTTCGCCCAAGATCACACGAGTGAAGGGAACCCTGTCACGAAAACACCGAACAACGCAGATGACCATGGGCAAAAAGAAACACAAACCGCGTCTTCTCAAGTTTGCAAATGCGGCCACAAAAGGTCTGCGTACGCTCGTCGACAAGGTGTCGGCGGGCGCGTCTTCATCGGATGAGGATTCGGAGGATGAGTATTATGACGAGACGGTATGTACTGTCAACCTTTCGTTCACTGCTACATTTCTTCTCGTTTCTACATCGTTTCCATCATTTTCATCTTCGTTCAATATATAGGCCCGCCTAATTCCCTCCGTCGAACCATCCTCGTCTTCCCGCCCCTCCTCCTCCAAGCAGCCATTCCTACCCACCGCTCAATCCATAGCCGCCGCCCGACAACAACACGACGCCTACCAAAACGCCGCTCGTCCCCAACTACCTCCACGGTCCTTCCTCCCTCGCTCGAGCGACGGCGTCCCTTCTGCATTGCGTCCCGCCCACTACGGCTCGACCACCGAACCAATCGTGACCCGCACGCAGGGGTATGAGGATATTGAGGACGGGCGGGTGGAACAGATTAGTGACGATGTCGACGAGGTCCGTGGGGCGGTGGATGCGGTTATTGGGAGGTTAATGGGAAGAGGTGATCGGTTGAAGGACATTGCGAATAAGTCGGGTACGTGGACACAAAGGAACTATGATGGGAGAAGGTAATGATAACGGTTTTGGCTTGGTAGCGCGGTTGGAGAATGCGAGTAGCTTGTTCAAGAAACGTGGTCGGAGGATTGAGAGTGATCGTTGGTTTGCAAACCATCGCGTAAGTTCATCCTTGCCAACATATTCACGATGCGTTCGAAATTATGGTTCTGACCATTTATCCAAACACTCTCATGTCTCATTCTTTCGCAACAGAACTCGATTTGGCTCTACTGCACAGGCTTGCTAGTCTTCCTGCTCATCACAAGTAAGCCATCACATCCCATCCTTCCACGCCGCCCAAGTCCAACACTAACAACCACCTCTTTTTCTCCACTCAGCTGCCTTGGTCTCGATGATTGTCTACATCTTCACACCAAAGCAACAGACTGCCCCGCCCGTCATCATTGCTCCGCCCCCGCCGGCTGTACCGGCACCAGCACCAGCTCCTGCGCCGCCGCCACCGCCTCCAGTCGTGCCCGACCCCAACCCGCCTGTTGTTCCGCCGCCGGCTCCGGCGCCGACGTGATGGGTAGAAGGTTTAAGTAGCTAGTAGTAGGAATCAGAAAGACAGATGTTGTATTTGTTTGATGAATGTCTCTATCGGTATTGGTGTTCTCAAATATTTTCTGGGATTGATTGGGTGTCCAGGCTCACTGTAGAGCAAATACGGGAACTCAAAAAAAAAAAAATGGAAGTCTCTCATGATAAGATCAAGACGTCAACGAGCACAAAATCAAACGATGAAATATGAGAGGCGCAATAAAGGTTTCCTTCCAACTCAATGATAAATTATCCACACTAAGAAAGTACTCAATGACTTCTATCTAGCCTAATGACTGCTTTCTAGTTTGTTTTTACGGGACCGACCAGCGGTATGCCCGTGACTGTTCTTATTGTGAGGCCCGATAGGTATATAGCTGACAAAATTGTTTGCAAGAGGGTAGCAAAGCCCGACGAGGGCGGGGGTTCCTTCTAAACGGAGAATTGGCGGAAGTACGCAATGATGGTGTTCATGTACGGGGTACGGATGGAGTCCACCTCAGCCCAGATCTCGTGTTTGGCCGCCTCGTGACGAATCAGCTGACACTTGGGTGCGGGCTTGATGACGGTGACGCCCAGGACCTTGAGACCCTTACAGAAGACGTTCTGGCCGTTATCGTTAACGAGAGTGTCGAGGGCGGCTTGGTGGAGCTGGATCGGGGTGGTGGTGTACTTGGCCTTGAGGACGTACGCCTGGATGGCCGAGATGGCTTCCGAGACCCATCGTGCCGTGGATCCGCCGAGTTGCGCGTTGGGGAATTGAGTGTAGATCTGGCGACTGAGGGTGAACCGGATGGCGGATGTAGTAACACCGCCGAGGTTGGGGTCTTGGACGGGACCGGGGACGGGGTTTTGACCGGGAGCTGCGGCGCAGGGGCCGCCGAACGCTTCAATGATGTCGGCGATGGGGAGAGCGACAATGCCTGGATACGGGTCGGTGTTGATTTCGAGCATGGGTGCGGACAAGACAGCCGCCGCGAAGGTGCCGGGGAATTTCTGCATGTGGCCGACACCGATGCCTCCACCCATGGAGTGACCCCAGAAGAGGAGGTTGTGGCCTGCGATAAGTCCGCTCTTCTTGTTGTCGGTGATAATTTTCTGCATGTCGCCAACGTAGCCTTCGTTGAAGTCTTCAACGTCGGAAAGGGTGGTGGGTTGGCATCCGAGACGGGGAGCGAGACCTTGCCCTCGGTGGTCCCAGGTCAGGACGTTGAATCCATTTTGGGAGAGGTCGTAGATGAACTCGCGGAATTTTCCGACGGTTTCGGCTCGACCGTTGGTCAAGATGATCGTGTTTTTGGTTTCCTTTGCGAGGGAGGGGTAGTATCTGACCAAGAGAATGATGGGTGAGCGCGACGCGTAGGGGAGATCACCACAGGCCCTTGATGACTCACCTCCAGGGAAGGTTCACGGCTCCACCATCAGCACGGGGCATACCCAGCGTGGTTCCGTTGGTGGATGAGATGTACTGCTGGTACATGGGACCGTTCCACAGTGCAGTCAGGTCTTTTTCGGCCGTGATGAACACGCTGGGCGTCGGCGCGGCAGAGACGAACGCGGTCAACGAGAGGACGAGGGCGGCAGATACTTTGAGAAAGTGCATGGCTAGGGGGGGGGTATGATGAGGGGTAATCGATTCAAAGAATGCCCGAGTGGGAGATCGGATGAAGAGCAGAGGGAGAGAACTCCGCCGCGCCGTTTTTATACATGGGTCGACGTACTCGCGCAGCGCCGTGCCGCATTCACAAATTCATAACCTTTTTCCATGAAGAAAAAAAGAGCAAGCCAGCACTTTGACGATTTGAGGCTTGCGGTCGCGGGGGAATCGTCAGACACGGTGACACTGGGGCGCCCATGGAACGTCAGAAACATTTGGGAGCGGTGTTGTTTGGTGCAAATTCGGCCGCCTTGCGCATCGTTGCAACTAAATTAGATACAGGGCCAATATTCATACCTTGGAACCTGGCAGGCGGCGAATGACTGCACGTTGGTGAGACGTCTATGTTCCACAACAGGTTCACAAAACCCGCATCAGCCGACTGGGCGTCGTGGACTCGGAGTGTTCTTCCTTCAGCGCGCGTGTTTCGCGACGCGAGGCCTCAGTGAAAAATTTCCAATGAGAATACGTGGATTCCGCCTCAAGTGTCCCCCGTTGGCTCAGACGGCCAACATCGTCACCAACCCTTGGTCGACTGTCGACTGTAATTAATTCCTTGCACCTCACAAGGGCTACTTTTTGGAACACTCAACTCAAAATATGTTGGGCCTTGAATGATCGTTGCACGCGCAACGCACTAAAAGAGATGCCACCGAATGCAGTGAATGGATTAGACGTCATCTGAGCCACTGGCCGACAATGATCCCACTGGCAAAACAACGATCCACTGGCAAACAACGATCAATAGTCTTGAGAGATTAGTACGTATGGAAAATCATTCCAGGTATGCGAAAGAACAGGCTCCTCCACTTGATCTAAAAAAAAAGTGATGGAGCGGCTACACAGTTTCATTCAATGCCGACGTGAAACATCTTTCCTCCTGTTGTGTTCCATGGTAAGGCCACTTCCTCGGAAAAATAGCGACGCGGTTCTGTGTGCGTGGCGCAGTTCCTACGCGGCACGCTGCGCCACCACCGACATCGCACCTTCGCAAAACGCATATCTCTTGGCTAGCTTTCGCGTTTGATCGATAATGGGCGCTGCTATATGATGTGGTATCTGGCGAAGCCACTCAGGTGAGCACTGTTTGTTGGTTGGTCTATCATGTTCCTTTGAAATTATGCACACTGATATGATGACAGTCTCAAAGCACCCACATCAGAATCCGTGGGGGATAGGCGGAAGGGAATTCAAAAATATCGTGGAAGCAACAAACAGCACAGCAGGGACAGAAGCCTAGTAGCGGGACGTTTTGTCTCTCCTCCCCGCCTTCAAGTATGCAATCGGCACGGTCCCCTTCCCCCCGCGGGTCACATTGACAGCGATGCAACTTCCAAATGCTGCACCAGGACCGTGTCTTCTTCCTTGCAACTCAAATCATCCAGAGTTACTGATAAATTGTCGCGTGTGGCGTGGAACTCCGAGTTGTCTGGTTCGGTGCTGGAGGCGGCAGTTGTGATATCGTACGCGGGGGGCAGGTTGTCGGTGGGTGATGCGGGTTGTTGGTGGTCTGGGATGGGTGTGGGCGATAATGGGTGATGGGTGAGGTTACGATTGCTGGTGGTGTGGGCTCGAGTTTGTCGCTGAGAACTTCTGCGGTTTCTAGATAGCGCCGGTCTCGAGCGTGAATGCAACTGATTGGGGTCTGGGGGGCGCGGTTCGCTGGAGGGTGGCGGTTGAGACGCCCACCTTCCTCAATGGAACTCACGGATGTGAGCAAGGAGCGGCGCTATCAATGAGCTGTGACTGTTCGTAACGGATTGCGAATAGATACCTCATTGATGGTCTTTCCACGTTTCCGTTTCTTCCTGTTGCAGAAAAACAACACTGCAACTCCGACGGCCACTCCAGCAACCCCAGCGATCGTACCGGCCACAGTAGCAACAGTATTAGGCTTGTCGCTCGAGCCGCCAGTGATATTACCCTTCTCATTATACAATCCAACACCAAACTCCGGTTCCACCGCGCTAGCCTGCTTCATCCAACACTCTTTCGAGTTCCAGTTGGCGTAGAAGCATCCAGCGGTCTGCTGACAGTTGCTCATGCACAACTCAGTGGTCATGGTCACTGAGGAGTTCTGGATGTTGGCCAAAGTGTCGCCTGGGTTGGGTCTTGGCAGATCATCCTTTTAGCGTGATGTCGGGAACGAGAACAAATGTAGTCGCGTATTTGACGAACTGGGTGATTGTGTGAGAAGCGGAATGGGAATGTTTTTAGCCGGAACTCGTGTTTCTCTGAGAAGCACATTGCCAATCATTTACCTCTCCTGAAGGAAGACTGCGCAGGAAGCAATCCTTGACTGGTTTTGTTATATGCGAACCAATCACATTTCCTCAATGGGTGTTTGTCGGCGGTTTGTTGCATAGCTGTCCACTGAATTTTAAACTATTATCATTACACGCAGCAATTCCCAAATGTGCTTGGACGACGTCCTTACCAATGACAAGCGTCCCGGGCCTGTAGTGATAAACTGGGTAGGTGTCGCATCCCACTTGCTTCCGAAAGGGCATAGCCAACACATATGTCATTTCGAACTCAGCGACGGATCGTACATTTTGTTTGCTTTTATATATTTACAACTCAAGTCCATCTCCGTCGGAAGGGAGAAACAGTAAATTTAGGAAAGGAGAGATGGAGAAAGGGATCAGAAATGAGTTTGGTACCAACTACACAAAACTACATAGACCGGAACACCTCATCTCGCCTAAAACGCAACCCTATTCCTAACGTCCTCCAGCTTCTTGCTAATCTCATGCACTTCGCGGTCGAGTTCCTCCGCAATACTGCGCTTGACCTCATTCGGTAGCGAGTTGAACTGCTCGCACATATCGCCATCAATGACGTTGCGGACAGGCACGTAGTAGGAGCGGTAAGAGAGATGGTCGCGTCCGCAGAGTGGTGGGGCTTTGCCACGGAGATGCATTTCGAGGGTTTGGAAGAAGTCGACATCTTCTTTAGATTGGAACGGGATAAGACATCCGATCGTGCCGAGCAAGGTCGTGTAGACAACAATCTCGCGGCCTCCAGGTACCATGACCGTCTTGGTTATGGATGTTAGTGTTTCGCCGATGAAGAATTCGGCGGCGTGTTCGACCTGCGTTGAAAAAGGACGACGATGAGCAACAACATCATTGAATGCCTTTTGCCGAGACGAATAGCCTGAGACATACTTTATGTGGAGCACCCTGCAAATAACCTTTTTCATACACGAGTTTGTTACCAGTAGGGTCATCGTCCACTTCCTCTGACGTCTCCGCTGCGAGTCGGTTAACAAAAATGTTTCCAAACTTGTCGCCTCCAACCACGGTATCGTAATCAAGCATGGTCGTCGTGGTGATCCAGCGCGGGATGGTGTCATCGGCAAAAATGACGATGCGGTTGTCAAAATGCCTATAAGAAGCATAATGAACCGACTCTTGCACGTCACCGACCACAATGCGATCGCCTTGTGTGTGGAGCGTCAGAATGTTGTTTGGAAACTGCTTATTTTCACACTTTCGCAGCAGCTTTTTCTTTCCGGCGTCGTAGATGCGCAATGTCTTGCCCGTACCGACCAGCAATCGACCCTGGAACGCGCACAGGGCGTACGGGATCCCGTCGATTGGCGTTTTGTGCAAAAGTTCAACCTGCGTTCCGTTCTCGATGAACTTGTATGTGTGCAGGGATCCACCAGTACATGTGCGTGGCGACATTGTCACGTTGGAGGCAGTGCCGACAATCAGGAATGTCTCCCCGCTTTGGCCATTGAAGACGCAAGTAGATATGCTGAACGCAGCTTCGTTGTCGTCGAGCTCAATCAGCTGCGTGGTCTCACTATCTCTTGGGTTAATGATTCGTATGCAAGACGCCCACTTTCCAGACTCCGCCCTCGGCAGTCCAAACTGATCTGGTGGCAATTCCTCGAGTAACAAACCATCGCCGTCGTCCATCTGCTTGGCCTTCTCTTCCAGCTTTCGAGCCTTGTCTGACGGACACCACGTGTTGTGCTCAGACTCAATGATGGCGAAATGGTTGCTCTGAGGGTGCAGAACAAAGCGACGTGGGGTATACTTGAGGGGAATGACGCTGTGGTTGAACACATTGCTCAGTTTCTCCACCGTTAAAATGTGCAAATTGTTTGATTCAATGGCGACAATTCCTTCCGGACATTGTTCTGAGCAGAAGCTGGATCCATACTCGAGCATGGTGCACGACAGTGGAATGAGTTTTGATCGTGACTGGTACGTAAATGAAAGCCATGGCCGGCTGGAAAGCGCAAGAACTGCTGGTGCGCCTTGAATAGTGATGTTGAAGAGCTTGACGGGACGGGAACCCAGTAGCCGAAGTCTGGTGTCACTCAGGGTTCCTGTGATACTGTCCAGCGTAGTTCGAACCAGAAGACCAGACTGCAAACCAATCATCAGATACAACGTTCCGACGGATGTTCCGGTGTCCATCATTTGCGCAATAGTGAGGGAAACGGGCGTATAAGAGACCGCTTGCATGCCGAGTGATTGCAGGCATGTGTCGGGGTCGAGCGAGACAACTCGTACGGTGTTATCCTCGCATCCCACCGCCAGGAAACTTGATCTTTGACGTCCTTCAGGGATGGGTCCGATGCTCAAAGCTGTAATCGGGGCCGCAAACTCCTTCCTGTCCTGGTACTCGTTTAGCTGACCGCTAGGGTCTAGCTCAAAGTACACCAATTCTCCGCCAGACAACGCGATAACTACTTGCCGCTGGTTGCAAGCAGCCCTCACGATAGTCTTGTTACCAGGAGTTTTCCATTCGCTCACACGACGATCTGACCGAATGTGGCGAATTCCGCGTGGGTAAACCTGCACAAGCGCATCGTCACCGAGCTGAGCCACTGCCAAAGTAGGAGTACTGTTCAAGAAACCAGTATCTGTGACTTCTTCTACAGTCTCGCCGATAGACAAAACCAGAGTCGCATCCACAAACGACACAATGATAAAGTTGTCGTACTCCTGCTTCTTGTCTGCCTTCACGGTCCAAACTGCATTCGGATTTCCCGGAAGTTCAGAGACGGCCATCTCAGAAACTTCCAAACCATGTCTCAGCATTCGGAAAGTCGATCTCGAGCCACGTCCACACAGCGCATAGATCTGGGGACTATCGTCCTCCGCCAAGTTCAGGATCTTTGCGTCAATCAGAGGCGCCACCGACTCGAGTTCATCCACGGGAGCCAAATTTCGCAAACCCCGCGGGTTGAAGTACACCAGGACATCCTCCGCGTCCTCTCCTTGCGGCAGTTCTGCGCTCTGGTACTCCATCTGGTCCTCATCGTCATCTCCAAGGTTTTCGATTTGGTACAAGTAATGGTTACCAAACTCGCTCGCGACAAACAGGAAACCGGTCTTCAGCAGGCACATGCTGACAGCTACTGGTATTGTGTCGAAGTACTTGATGCGCATGTTTTGAACTCCGCCTATCGTGCCGTCAGCTCCAGCTGTGTACTCCATCGTGATTTTGAACACATCTCCGTCTTCTGATTGGACCAAAATGAAGAAGCCCTTCTTCAACTTGTGCATCACGCTAGAAACAATGATAATGCCCCTCCCTGTATCTACATCGTCGCCATTTCCGGTGGGTGATGGTTGCAGAGGGTCCGGGCGCCGTGGAATTGGTATCCGCACTGCGGGGTGATCCTGATGTTTCCAGGTTATGTAGTCTTCGGAGCACACCAGAACACCGCTAGGACCGTCTGTTCCACCGGGAACGGCGATGAGTTTGTTGGCACGAGTGTCGATGGTATCGCTCCATTTCCGGACAACGTGGTTGAGACCCAGATCCAGTTCGTAGTATGTCAGCACCTTCTCAGCGTTCTGGAATGCCTCTCCGGTTGGATCCTGGTCGGCGTCCGAGTAGTCAACTTCGATGCAAGCAAACACCGGGTTTTCGAAACCGACGTCGGCTCCTACAATGTCGTGAACAAGGGTGTGTGATTTGTGGGCTTCCAGAGGTGACGAGATCGTGAGTTTGGTGGCAGAGTCCCTGTTGAGGATATATACAAGTTTCTGTTTTTCGACGGCCCCTGTAAAGCAAAATATTACTTTTAGGCGATGTTGACTGCATGCGACTGGACTTGCGCTTCACTAACCTATCATCACCGCACGCCCTTTCGGATCCGCTGCAAGGTATTGGCCGGGCACGATCCTCCGACATCCACTTTTTCCAAACGTTTCTTCATGTACGCGATCAAACACATTTTTCTCCGGATTGTATTCGAGGATTACTATCTTTCCCGAGTCGGAACCCACCACAATATAGTCTGCAAGAATGAGTGAATGTCAGCCGAATGGTCTCATCGTTGAACCATACAGTCTTTCCGTACCTTTCGACGCTCCTGTTAACCGGAAAGGAACGATTGATCGGATGATTCCAAACACCTGGTGCGAAAGCAGGGTATGTACTTTGCCGGTCGAAGGATCAGGTCTCAGCAACTCAAGGACATTGTTCCGCGCGACTAGGATTTCTTGCTGTTTCGTTCCTGCAAAGTTTCCAATAGCGGCTTGATTTATCGCCGTCGACTGCTGCAGGGTGAGGTTGTATAAGAACATTGCAGCAGTTGGCAACTCGTTGTGTGATTTTTGCAATGACGATCTACATAGGATGCACGTTTCGCAAGCTCGTAAGGATTGCTTCAAGTGGTATGTAGCCAGGCAACAGTTGATAATGAACAACTGCGCAATGCGCAGTCAACGTAGATCGAACTTCACACATTGACTTCTTCTAACATGGAAAGAGCTGGGACTAGAACGACAATTGATCGGTTACTAGCCATCGAACACTCAAACATATGTTAGACCTCAGTCTGGTTTCCAGCAGTCGCCAGCGTATAATCTGAGCTCAAGCTGGAGGACCGCAGGCAACTTCGCCGTTGAGGCAACCGGCGCAGCAAAATCGCCAAAGAACCAACGGGCAGGGAAAAAGTTGTGGAGACTCCTGAGATGTGATTATTTTTTTCCATATCTCCGGTAATCCACGAGAGACACGACATCATCCGCTATAGTAGCCGAGTCCGCTTGAGCTGGCCGCTCCATTTTGTGGAAGCGGTATCCGTTGCAGAGAGTCAAGACCTCGGTTTAAGATATCATTTTTTCATCTCTCGCGCCTGCGAGAGAGGCCATAACATCAAGCGTCAAGAGCGGTCTTACGGGTCTTATACCCCAATCCTCTCTATAGGCCTTACACGAGGGTCGGCTAGTCCCCCAGCCTTTGTTAAGAATGAGTTTCGGGATGGTGAGTGAAGCGCCTGTTGGACGCACTTCCGCCGTGTGTGAAAAGAGCTGAATGGAGGTCTGTATTTCTTCGATTTTTCATCGACGATTGTCGGGAGCACCTTTGCCGCAGTTCCAAGTTTCGACTTCGCAATGAGTTCAAAATACAAGCATCATCATAACGCACTCCTTCAAAGAAAGTTTGCTTTGGACAGCCGAGACAGCTCGATCATCGCCTTCGCATCATTTGTTGTCAACGTTCACTAGCAGCCTTGAAATGGAGGGCATAATTGAGGCTGATTGCCATTTCATGCGCTGTGGTCGCCGTTGCAATCAATTAGCACCATGTTGTGCGAGTCTGTGAGATTAGCGATTGATGAATGAACGCCGATTCGTGGGCAGTCAGTCAGCTGCGTCCTGGTGCAACGGGGTTCTATTAATATTCGAGCGATAAAAGCCATGAACTCGAAACTCCAACCTTTGTGATTGGGCAAACGAGGCTTGCTCCTGGTCTGTTGCTGCAATGCCTTTTTTTTTCGGTCTTCTAAACGCCAAAAAAACGCGCTGCCCCACGCGCCTGTGCGCCGAAAGTTCCGAAACCAGCTCGTCACACTTCAGCACATTTTCTGCACACTCCGCACCGATTGCTCTCGGCAGCAACGTGCACAACAAAGCTGTCTGAATTAGACGTTGATTTCGGAATCACAGGCCTGTACGTCAACGGTACCCAAGTTGGCCGCCTGCTCCATTTACCGGTAATGTACCCAGAATTGGGCGCATGATCCCCACACCATCCGCCCACTCCGCTGGCTCACCCGAAAACAAAAAAGGGTGCCTTCACGCGTACGAGAAACGATCATATAAAAGGCTAGGACCAAAGGCACTCGCCCTCGCTTGCCTCCACCCCGTCCATCCCCCTATCCACAATCCACCAAAAATGCACGCCAAGCTCTCCATCCTCTCCTCAATCGCCGTCCTGGCCAGCTCCGCCGCCGCATGGGGCATTGAAGGTCACTCCGCCGTTGGCCACATCGCCGACAACCTCATCTCCCCCGAGACCAAGGCCGTCGTCGACTACCTCCTCCCTGCTGGCTGGAACTTCAACCGTTCCTCTACCTGGGCCGACGAGATCAAGGGTGGAGCCACCCGCGAAAAGTACGCATGGGCTTCCGTTCTCCACTACATTGATGCCGAGGACGTCACCCCGCTCGATGCCAACGCGACCCACCCCGTGGAGTGCGAAATCGTCTTCCCCCGTGACTCCCACGGTGGAATGAACATTGTCGACGGTATTGGAAACTACACTGTCCGCCTTGTTGACCCCAAGCAAGACTGGGAGCAGAAATCCGAGGCCCTCAAGTTCCTCTCCCACTTTGTTGGTGATGTCACCCAGCCCCTCCACACCTGCGCCAAGCTGATTGGTGGAAACAAGTTCTTTGCCACCTGGGAGAACGCTACTCAATACATATACAACGGCCGGGTCTCATACTTCCAGCTGCACGTCATCTGGGATGTGTACATCCCCCAGAAGGACATGAACGAGAACTTTGGTGGATCCCTCGACGCTTACAAAAAGTGGATCCTCGACGCCGTTCAGCCCGGAGGTGTGTGGGCCACCGAGGCTAGTTCGTGGATCGCTACCGACAAGCCTGGTTTCGAGTGGGCCAAGGACACCAACGACCTCAACTGCGGCATCGTCTGGGACAAGGACCTCCTGGCCGGAAACGGAACTGCGACTGAGAACGACCTCGCTGGCGAGTACTATCAGAAGACCTACATGGAGGTCCGCAAGCAGATTGCCAAGGGTGGTTACCGTTTCGCCAAGTTCCTCGACGACGTCCTGAAGGGTCAGCCTGCCGGTCCCGTCTCCTCCACCGCTGCTGCCACCTCCACCGTTGCCGGCGGCGAGACCACTATTCCAGGCAGCGAGACCACCGCCGCCCCCGGCTACCCTACTGGAGGCCCCGCCCCCACCGATGGCCCAATCACCTCCACCATCGAAGTCATCGTCACTCCCACCAACGTCCCTTCCACCTCTCAGACCAAGGTCGTCAAGCCTACCGGCTCCCCTGACACCGACACCCCGGTGTCCGCTGCCGTCGGCCTCAAATCTGGCGTTGCTGCCATGTTCGCCCTCGCCATCGGCGCTGTGGCTTTCCTGTAAATGGTTGAGCCATAGCAACTTACCCCATTCTATGTTTCATCACAACCATACTCATTGGCATGCATTCACTAGCATAGTATAGAATCATAAAGTAATTTTATTACAGTCGTAGCGTAGATCGCTAGGATATTCCCGCTAACAATACCATACAACTGCTGCCATACCACATCGGCCAATCGACTATTACCATCATTTTGTGAGAACGTCGCTTTCCAAACCTTTCCCGCATGCGACGCACAGTGTCGACGCACGAAATTCGATTACTCACATGGCGTCCGCCCCCGGAAGCAAGACTTTGCAAATGATTCCGCAGATCAAGGCGCGCCAATCAATTTGGTACGTACAACGTATCCTTACATCTTTGGTACACGGGAAGTGTGTAAATGGGCGTTCCATTGGATATACGCTCGCCGTAAACATTCAACTCCACTTCATCAGCCCACGTATCAATGACGCCCTGTGTCATGTACTCTCCACCAATAAAGAGGTTATAGCATCTCGGGGTATACCCGCCTGGTACCCTAATCGGACAAGTGCACTCCCTACGATGCAGCTTACTCAACCCTCGTGGGTCAAACTGCTGCGACCCCACTACGAAACCTGACGCCTCCTCCAGAAGACCCACCAAGAACGAGAGTGGCTTGCTAGTACCTGCCAGGCACCCCAGTCGGGTCCGACAAGTGCACTCCCGGCGTCATACGCAAGTACCTTGCCTAGGACACAGCATATTCAATCCGGGTGGCTCAAATTCTGCGGCCCGCCGAGTGGCGGACAACTCTTTCGGCCCAGGGTGTACGCACGGTGCAAACTGTTCACCTACCGAGCGACCAGTTTCGTTTCTGCGTTTACTCGTGTCAAACTGATATGCAGATATGCATTCCGCCACCTTCTTCCTCGCACGGATTCGTCATCCAGTGCTGCCAGTCGTTTGACAGGTCGGGTGGTCTATGTCCGCTGCTGCGTCGTCCATTGCAACAGCTTCACTCAGCGGGAGGACATCCCGACCCTCGCTCGAAAAGGCGTTCAGAGCAGCCTTTTCGGCCGTCGGGGTCTAGAAAGAAAAAGAAACGCACCACCATTCTTACAACCTTTCATTGATATCGGCATGGACCCTCTATAATTAACTCTACGCTTTGACCATCTGACCTAACTTATCACAACCGCAGGTGCACCCTCTCGCGGAACAGAGACGCCCTTCGAGCACTGTGATATCTCCCATGTGTTAGGTCACTCACCTGGTCAAACAAGTCCGCACCGCACTTTCATGGTTACAATATGTCTTGTATTGAAGCGCCAATCCTAAAAAGTGGCTCACAGATACCACTCGGCTGAGACAGAAGGCAGGGGCACTCACTTGACCGCGAACACCCATCAAGCCCAGGCAACTCCTGGTCAAGGGACAGATTCGCAACGGCCTCCGTACTGCCTCTTATACCTCTGTAGTCAGTGTCAACCATCGACCTCTGCCAGAGTGTCATCGCATCCTGAAGCTGCTGAATGCCGCTGCCAAATTCAAATTTCAGCTCGTCGGCAAGCTGCACTGACGCGTCAGTTCACAATCATCGCAAAACGGTGACTTCTGCAACTGTGTCCAGAATCGTTATTCAGATTCCGTCATCTCAAAGCATTTTCTCCTCCGCGTCACTACAGTAGCCCACCAGTGTGCATCATTTGGTGTTTCCGTTTTTTTCCTTTGGAGCCTGAATCTCAAACCCTGTCAGTTTAGACAAGGGAGGGCGTTGCACGCGCGACGTGTCTCATCATTGCACCAAGCCACACTGGGCGGTGGTCAGCAAGCAGCAGCCTTTCGCTCAATCCTGTGAGAAATGGGATGTCAAATCCTTAAACTCGCTTCTCAACCCTCGGCACCTTGCTCTATCTTTTGTAGCTGCCGTATCCTTTGTCTTCTACAGTTTCTTGAAGAAAGCACCTACAACGTCGTCGGTGACTTAGTTGGCTGAATGTCCGCGACCCCGTCATGACCGCCAGCTTTGCATTGACGGTGACCTCCACTCTGTTTGTCATCGTCGGTACCTGGCTTCTATGCAAATATCTGTTCAATGGCATCGCAACTCGCTATGGACTCGCTGTTGGTAGATTACGACCTACCTCTGTATCAGACATCAAATATCGACCCCTCGAATCCCCGACGCGCAACAACTCCTCACCAAAGCGAGCAGCGTTCAGTCTTGCGGGCTTCCATATCGACTCAATATGGCTCGAGTTCCATAGACCGAGCGACCAGCTGAGATCATGGATTAGTCTCCGAGTAGCAGGCCCTGTGGTTGTGCTGGAACATACCCGGTCAGCATCTGGGGGATCTAAGCAGAAACGCGCCATGCACACCAAAGGTCTTGTCATACGTTTGCTGCTGGACAAGCTTGGGCGCATATTACGAAACGGAAGCATTAGGATTCTGTTTCACCTCTTGGATGTTCGTGTGGATGCTCTGCAGGTTCTGATTATTGACGGGCCGGATGGGCGGATCGCGTTGCGGTACGCGCAGGACTCGCTTGCGCTCACGCTGCACTCGAAATTGGAAACCGAAACATCGCCTGCGTTGGGGACCCATGGAAAAAAGGGCAAGGGAAAAATCAAACGACCGAATGTTCGGATCGAGCTCACCATCTCGCCGTGTGAGATTACGGCTCCCTCGGTGGATTCAGAATCGCCAGCGCAACTATTTGTCCTGGATAGCCCAAGCACGATCACGTTCTGTGCTCATGCTACTGTTCTTGGAAGCGTGGAAGTCCCAGGCTTGGATGTGCGGATCAATGGGTTATCAATGGCTTGCTCCGAGATCATGCGAATTGGCAAGATGTTCAGATCGGTGGAGAGATCGCTGGACAAGGGAACTGTGGCATCTGATAAACCGTCACTGGGTTCGACAGGTTCTTCGTCGCCGAGGGGCAAAGACTCTGACACTTCGGATGCAGACGCTTTGCTATTCCTGGAACTGCAGCTTGCATTGCTGCAGGACAAGCTTCTGGAGCTCAGCCACATCAGGCCCACGCTGGACGTCACTGTCACAAGAACCTCCATTTCTCTCGATTACACTAGCCGAAACAACCCTCTGTTTGAAACAGACCGCTCGAACCGGCCTCCTCCCACAGCTCTGATCACGTTTGACGAAGTGTCGCTTCGTCTGAACACAACTCCGCCGTCCACTGGTCAACTGGGCTCTTTG
The DNA here is from genome assembly GCA_025526995.1 of Powellomyces hirtus. Lineage (NCBI taxonomy): Eukaryota > Fungi > Chytridiomycota > Chytridiomycetes > Spizellomycetales > Powellomycetaceae > Powellomyces > Powellomyces hirtus. The sequence continues at coordinate 139,967 of JAHLKG010000018.1, read as the reverse complement.
GATCCCAAGTTTATGGTCAAAGGGATCTTTGTTGATCTGTGTCACTTGCCGTTTTCCGAGCACAGTACGTACCAGGTGTTTTCTGCTACCGGCATCTCATTTGATGTATCGGTCCCTGTGGCCAGCGCCAAGCAACAACTTGGGTCAAAATCGAAAGGGCTTGGCCCATGTGCTTTGCAGGTGCGCGTGAAACTGGACTTAGAAATGCCACGGTTCATTATTAGCGATCACCTGATTGCGTATCTCGTTGATGAGAAACGCATACATGACAAAATTGTGGAACACAAAGCGCATAAGGAAGAGATTCTACCACGAAGTTTACGTCTCGCAAAGATCAAGCGTCAACACACACTCGCTGATTGTATATTGCGCATGTATCAACCCGCCGTGGATGTCAGGATCGTGGATCCGACTCTCATTGTTCAAATAATTGGGTATGAGCTGGAAGGACCGGAACACGACGGCGCATTCTTGATTGCATCCATGGAGCAGGTTGCATTCTCCGGAATGACAACGCCGCGTACCATGTCCGATTCTGATCTCATGGCCCCAGTGGCTTTGGTCGACTATTTGATTGTCTGCGAGACGAACCTGTCAATGCAGGCATTACAGGTCTGCGGTGCGAGGGGCGCCGTGGAAGATGTTGCGCGAAGCCTCCCGGACCGATTCGACGTTCTCGTTGCGGTTGAGTACCTTTCCGTGACGGCTCAGATTGCTCCTCCGATAACACCGACCACAGATACATTCGTCGCACACCTCAATATCAACTGCAATGTTGGGCAGACATCGGTGGACTTCTCGCGCCTTCCGAAGAGCCAGCATGTTGATTACTTCCAACTCATGGCAAGGATTAGCTCGTTGAGGCGAAGACCGCGGAAGGCGGGCAAACCGTGGGTTGTCAATGATGACCCGGTGTTTGTCTTCACAAGCTACTTGCAGGTGGCGACCGGTCTGGTCGGGATTCTCCTTGTAGGAGAGGATCTGAAGAAAGCACTTTTCTTCGAAGTCCAGAGTCTCATGTGGGCCAACTCGGCCTATTTCGGGAATCCAACGACGAACGGCGGCCAGGACCCCTCGAGCCTGTTACGTTCCAGCCGCTTGGAAGTCAATGATATCTCGCTCCGAACGTTAGGAGCATTCGAGCCCGTCGGTGACTACGCGACCATGAAAGAACAGTTTTTCACTACATCGCCACACATCGACATTTGTTTGCAGTCCCGCCGCGTGCAGCTTTACACGGCTGGAGATGAAGATGCCGCAGCAGAAGAGACCAACACTAGCCACCACCCAATCCCTACCATCACCACCGACGAGGTCGTTTTCAATGTCAGTGTCCGCGCCTTCTATGTCGCTCTTAAAGCAACCCTGTATTTCGTCAAACTCGTCAAATTGTTCAAGGTGGAGCCAAAACATGAGACAGCGCCTGTGGTTTCGGATGAAGGACATGCGGCTACTGTGTTGGCGCAGGTCACGGTTGATCGCTTGATAGTGTATCTCGTGTTACCGGAAGAGGTGCCGTTGCGGATATCGCTCGACGGACTGGATTTCCGTCTGGATGCTAGTCGCGGCGCGCAGGTCGCTACCGACACCATCACAGTGGAAGTCAGCAGCAACGACGATAACACCGTTGACAATAGCGAATACGCTACGCTAGTCGAGTTGGAGGATGCGACAGTGGATATCCGTAACGGAATCGATGGCGACGTGAAGCCTCACAAAATCGTATCTCTCGGCATCGCGGACATCAGAGTGTTTGTCCCGCACGCGTTCAAAGTGTCTAACGTGATCGAAAACGCCATCAACATGCAAAAAGCCATCAAAGAACTCTGCCGCATCGAACTCGGAACCCGCGCATCATCTTCCACCTCTTCCCGCGGGCGCACCCGCATCAACCCAGGCGCGATCCCCACTGTCCGCGTCGCCATTGACAATTTCACAATGCAGCTGGAAGACGACCCATTCGAATCCATCTTGTCCCGCAACTACCACTTGGGCATGGAAGAGCAGGAAGGCCGTCTGGCCCGCGACAAGGCGTTCCAGAACAAGGCGGCGGCCTTGCGCGCTATTGAGGAAAAGAGATTTGGAAGTATCGTTATGGGAGCGCGACAGTCACCGGAAGTCGAGAATGCGTGGTGGATGCTGCAGGAGTTTGATTCGAGGGCGTGGATTGACCGTATGCGGAAAACAAAGGCGCACGCACCCTCAGGGTTTCCCGCACTTTTGAACGCAAGGTTTGCCAATCTCACAGTGGTCCTCACCCGCCCCGTTTTGCCGGCGGAAACGGTCGAGGAGTCGCTGAATGTCATGGATCCAACCACACCACCGGACGCCCTATACGCCGAACTCATTCCGCGAAACATCAACGTTTCCCTGGCCCAACTCTCAATGCAGATTCGAGATTACGCGTACCCTCTGGTCTACATACCCTCCAAATGGACCACCGAAGGCCTCATCATCTTGGCGGAACAGGCCCTTCAGCCCGAATCCCAGCGGACCGTCCTCATGCCCCTCGACCTCCCCGACCGCGACCACATTGTGGTCAGCCGCGCCGTCAACCCCACCAAACTGTACACGTCCTTCAACACCACCATCACCAGCGATACCACCACGCAGGTCTGCTGGGGCGCGTCAACGGAACCGGGCATTGCCGATATGATGGGCGTATTTGATACGTTTACCCGACCCAACGTCGACCCCAGCGTGCCTATTGGATGGTGGGATAAATTGCGGCTGATCATGCATGGCCACAATGCCATCCACATTACAGGTGGCGGCGATGTCAAGTTCCGCATTCTTGGTTCCTCTTCACCGTACTTTGATGGGCGTAAGCATTGGGGAACAGAGGGAATGACCATCTCGCTTAAAGATGGCGTGCGAATCGATGTCAATGGAAGCTCGGTCCCGGGTGAAGACGTGACGATCGAGGCTGGCGAACTTGCCCTGTCCCTTCCCTCCATGAAACCGCAGCAGCATGCAAGCAATGCCGAGGATACCATCACGTGCTTCAAAGGCGGGGTTAAGATCTCGTTAGGATTCGATTTTTTCACGCAGAGGAGTGAGCGCAAGTCGGTGGCTATGGCTTTGGAGAAGGAGGGCAGCACTCTGGGGAACAGGAAGAACCATGCGGAACTATGTCTTAGGGCGCCCGAGTTCTGCAGTGTGGATGAACTAAAGCGGGTAAGACTAAACTCTAGGCATTTGTTGATGAACATAGTCGCTGACTGACTGGTATGCGTCTATCTTTCACTTGACAGTGGGATTCTTTCCGCGGCTTCCGCACCCACAGCATTCACGTCACCATCAATATCGAATCACCCCGGCCCTTCTACGCGTCGCTCCCCGAACCACTCAACTCCCTCAGCCTAACTATGGAAACCCTCTCTCGCTTCTTCACTTTCACCCAAGTCTACCAATCCCCGCTCACCAGCTTACCCATCCGCCGCGGCAAACTCTTCCAAGAAGCGGGCCCCGGGCCGTCCAAACAAAAACTCGGCCGCGTCATTTCCAGCATCCGCCTGATTACATGCATCTACCCCCTTCTCGCGGGCTTTGTAGCGGAACCAAGGGAGCGTAATTGGGGCGTGGGGATGAGAATTCGCGCGGAACAGATGAATATGGATATGACGCTCGTTCAGAGAGTTATTCGACAACGACGACCCAAAGAAGAGTTGCTGAAACGCAAGTCGGCGACAAAGTGGCTCCTGAGCACCAGCGAGATTGAGTTGAAGGAGGTGGAAGCAAGAGCGATTGCGTATGGGAATATCGATGAAGCGAAACGCGAAAATGAGGGGAATGCAGCAGCAGCGGCAGCGAAAGACCAGGATGGGGCTGGCCCTGGACACGGGCACCCAACAGCCGATGACCTAGAAGACCATGATTGGTATTTCGCGTCGGATTATTCGCGTAGCACGGAAGAGGGCGCGGAATGCAATATCAATATGGTACCCTTTGCGTGGGCGCCGCGCATCATTTACTTTAAGCGGAATGAAGTCAACACGTCCCTTGCGCATGACAATATCCGTGCCAGGCGAGGTAAGCACAAAAATCGAGAAACAAGGCCAAAGGGATGGTGGAGGATTTGGATTACTAACTTTTCTTCTGGCTCTGTGTGCTTGTTTGGTAGATATATATAGTGTCCAAAAAACGCTTTTCAAATCCCGCATGCGCGAGATCGAGTCATCCATACGGCATTATTTGGACGTGCAGAAGGGACTGGAGTATCGGATGGCGGTGTTTTTTGATGATTCGTTGAGACAGGTAAGGAATACGGAAGAAAATGGGCTCCCGTGCTGGCTGCATCGTCGTAGTCTAGCTTCGTTTGCTAATGGTTTTTTTTTTGATCTTTGGAAACTGTGCAGCAATCGCAAATTATTGTGGAGAAGATGGCGGTGCTGCATGAGAAGAAGGTGGTGATTGACAAGTATATCCGGGGGTGTCAAAAGAAGATGGATTCCGCTGGTATGTTGCGTGAACCGAATTTTGGTCTGATGATGGGCATATTGATGATAATGTCATGCATTGTCGCTGTTTTACAGCCCACTTAGACCTAACCGGCACCGGCCGCGCCGAAGCCAAACTGCCCCCCTCCGCACTTTTCAAACACCACTTTATCGTCCACAACGTCAACCTCCTCTGGAAAAAAGACGTGCGCAACATCCTCTTCCAAATGATCTCGCTCCAACAACGCCGCCTCGCCATCAAATACTGTCTCTCCAACACCGCCACCCGCGTCATGTCTCAGCTTGTCGCGTCCGTCGCGGAACGGAGAGTTGGCATTGATCCCATGATGGACTTTGATCCGGACCGACCACCCGAACCGTCGAAAGCGGCTCATCACCATTCGTCTCCTACACCTGTGATTAATAAGAGCTCGACGATGGAGGTGGTCAATATGACACCGACCGGCGCGCACCGTCTGTTGTCGAAATTGGTGGATGAGATGACGTCGTCGTTTATGGTGCCGAATGAGATGGACGTGGAAGAAGAAACGGCGAGCACGGGCGTGGGGCGAGATTCAACGGCGGACTATAACTCCAGTGACCACAAAACCACGACGTTCGCGAGCAGCAAAAAAGCCTACGTTGCATCCCGAGACCCGGAATCGCCCGATTACGTTGCCGACAACCAGACGTTTGAAAGCGAGTACATTGTTCAGCTCATCCACCCACAAGTCAATCTCGAAGCCGAGTCCAAAGACGACCCGGCCCACCTCGAATCCGTTGTCGTGGCCGCTGAAAGCATGCAGCTCCGCTCGGTCTTGATCCTCGACGCCCGCGCGAGCTCGTCACAGGCACCCGCGGATGAAAACAGCGATCGGAATGAGGAAATTATAAAGTCCCGCATGATACTGAATATTGAGGATGCGCAGTTGTTTGTGGCCCGGCTGGTGGATTTTGTCACCGCGCCCGAGTTTGATCTGGATAATATCGTCATGCATCGACAGCAGGGACATGATTTTCATAACAACAACAGCACCAGCACCACATCCACACCATGGCCGGTATGGGTCCCCATCGAATGCCTCATCGATCATTCTTCGCACTCGGGGCATCTCCAACGCGTCGTCGAACGCACATCAGCCAGTTTCTACCGCGACCTGCCTAACCCGCTCTACCTCAAGGGCGACAATGCCATGAACGACCCGGAATCCATGCAACAGCTCCACATGAATTTCCCTAATTTTGCCATCTCGGCCAATGCGACTCAGTACATGGTCATTTACGACGTTATTGAGAACCTCCTCGTCTATCGTGACCCCGTTAAAGGCGAACATGCGGAAAAATTAAAGAAGATGTTGTTGGTGTTGGAACAGATGGAGGATTTGAGAAAAGTGCAGGAAACCGTTATTGCTCTTCAGCAGAAGATTCGCAATGCCGACGCGTTCTTGAGATGTGGGAATGTGCTGGATGGGCCCACTGCTGCGGCCGCTGCTGCCGGTTCCGCATCCGCCTCCACCTCGTCACCGCCCACCCACAGCGACGAAGTCATTGCCGCCCGCAAGCTCGAAATCATGCGACATCTCGCACAATACCAGGACGAACTCATCATCATCATCAACGCCCTCAAAGCCATGCAAATGCTCGAACAAAAGAAAAACTCTGCCGCTGTCTCGCTCCAAACGTCGCTCCGCGTCGATAAACTGGTCTGGTGCATGATCCACGACGACAACAACCCGTTGTGCGAGTGGGTTCTGGACAAGGCCCAGTTCTCGTGGACCCAGCATGAGGACCAGTCGTCCATCAATACCTTGCATATTGATCAGCTGCACCTAGAAAACCACCTCCAGGCTCATAATTCGTTCAAGGAGGTTATTGCGCCGTATACGCCCGATAAACGGGATGTGGATTTTACACGACATAAGATGATAAGAGTGTATTTGAGGGAGATGGCGCCGGTGGCGGGGATCAAGGTCGTGGACCATTTTGAAGTCAATATCTTCCCCCTCCTTATTCAGGTGACTTACGACATGGTTAAGGAAATCATCTACTACCTCTTCCCAGAAAAGAAGGCGGGAGCGAAAGAACACTCCAGCAATAGTGGTGCGAGCGGTACTGGCAGCGGCAGTATCTCGCACGTCAACTCCGCATCCTCCTCATCAGCAACAGCAGCAGGTTCTTACGCTGGTATCGAACCCAAACGCTTCCCCCGCTCCGACTCGGTCGACCAACTCACGGTCCGCAGCGCTAAGTCATCCCATTCCGAACCCTCCGCGACCGCCATCATGTTGCGTCGCCAGTCGTCGGTCAGCTTGGAAGTCGCCGACAACGTCTCGATTAGCGCCACCAGCAGCCGAGCGAGTTCGGTGTCGGAAGGTGATGGCAGCAGCCCGCTGTTGGACCGCAAGCGCATCTTCAAAACGTCGGCGTTTTCGGCTTATGGGCATCAGAGAACGGGATCGTCAAGGAGTGAGAATAATAAGGAAGATGATCACGATACTGTCACATCAGCTTCAACCACAGGAGGGCCATCAACAGCGAATGCGGGCAATAGCAACAACAACCCATCACCGAAACTCGCCCGCGCCGCAGCGGCCCGCAAAATCACCAAAGTCAACGAACTCAAACAGATGCAAGCGCGCGCATCCTCTAATCGCTCCTTCATCTACATCAAAATGCCGGGCGGACAACACTGTCTCTCCTACCGCGGCTCGAAAGAGAAGAACATTGAAGACCTGTTCATGTTTGCGTTCAAAATGCCCACGTTGGAATTCAGAAACAAGACGTGGACATGGCTGGATTTCCTTGACGCGGTCAAGAAGGAAGCGTTGAGAGCTGTGCTGGCGAATACGGGCGCGCTGGTTAGAGAGAAACTGTTTCAGAAACGAAAACCGGAACAACAGCAGATACAGAACCAGCAGGCGAATGAGACGGCGCCCGCGACGGGTGGGATGCTGGCGCCCCGCTTGCTCCCCCACCCGGGCCCGACGGCGTCGACCGCCACGATCACGACCAGCACCACCACCACCAGCTCCGCGTCCTTCTCATCAGCGTCAGCATCCGCACCCGCGACCCAAACCCGACAATCGAAATTTAATCGAAGCATGTTTGGTAAACGTAGCAGTTCGAAGGACCCGTCGGAAAGGGAAAGAGAAAAAGACAAGGACAAGGACAAGGACAGAGACAAGGACATCAACAGCAACAGCAACAACGACAAACCCATATCCTACTCTTCTGCCGCCACCAGCAAAAAGGACCATCATCACCATCAGTATCCGCATCAAGTCGTACCCCTGCAACCGTTACATGAAGAAGACAAGAAAATGAACCAGAGACGAAAAGAAAAGGGACAGCAGGCGGTCCACCAGCCGAGCACGGAGCTGTTGTTTGATTTGGGGGATGAGGATGGATGAGGCAACCAACCTACAACAGCTGTGCTTGCTTCCCCTAGCCCCCCGTATACCCCATACCACTACCTTCTCATCCTCCCCTTCTGTCACGGAGCCTCCTCCACATCCTACGCTTCCTCTTTGGACAACACATATGTGCTCTCTCTCTTTTCTCATCGATGAACCGTGTGGAATACCCAAATTTTTGGCCTGAATGCATGATATCCCACTCCTAGCCTACCCTACATCTGGGTACTAGATGAAGCACGGGCTTTTTATTTTCTCAATTAGGAATAATGAATAATATCGATAATTGAAATTCGCCATCGCGTGCGAATCGCGTGCTTTCTGATGAACTAAAAGCTGATCTTGTCGTTCGTCACAAAAAGTAGATTACAAAATCATCTCTCTCCCCGACGGGCCCCCTTTGGTTTTCCCAAGTAGTTTTTTTTTTTTTTTTGCTTTCCTTCGTATCCTTCTGTATATATAATACATATCTCTCTCCCCCCACATCGTTGTTCTCTCCTCTCTTCACATCAATAAATTCATCAATCAACAACAATGGCAAACACACCACACGGCGGTCAACTGCTCGACCTCGTTGCCCGGGACGCTCCCCGCCGGGCCGAACTCGCCTCCGAAGCTGCAACCCTCTACTCCATCACCCTCAACGAGCGCCAACTCTGCGACATTGAACTCATCCTCAACGGTGGTTTCTCTCCGCTGACGGGTTTCCTCAACCAACAGGACTACACCTCGGTTCTGGACAACCTGCGCCTCGCTAATGGGCTCCTGTGGCCCGTCCCCATCACTCTCGACGTGAGTGCTGCTCAAGTGCAGGCGGGGAACATCAAGCAAGGAACCCGTATCGCCCTGCGCAACCCGCAGGACGATAATGCTATTGCCATCATCACCATCCAGGACGTGTACACTCCCGACAAGCACCGCGAAGCCGCCGCCGTCTTTGGCGCCGATGATATCGCCCACCCAGCCGTGCACTACCTCCACACCGAAACCAAAGAATTCTACGTCGGCGGCTCGCTCGACGCCATCGACCTCCCCACCCACTTTGACTATGTCGAGCACCGCTTCACCCCCTCGGAATTGCGCGCCCACTTTAAAAAACTCAACTGGACCCGTGTCGTGGCGTTCCAGACCCGAAACCCCATGCACCGCGCCCACCGTGAACTCACTGTCCGCGCCGCCCGTCTCCGCCACTGCAACGTCCTCATCCACCCTGTAGTTGGAATGACCAAGCCGGGCGATATTGACCACTACACCCGCGTTCGTGTCTACAAGGCCATCTTGCCTAAATACCCGCAGGGAATGGCGGCCCTCTCCCTCCTCCCGCTCGCCATGCGCATGGGTGGACCCCGTGAAGCCCTCTGGCACGCCATCATCCGCAAAAACTTTGGGTGCACCCACTTTATCGTCGGTCGCGACCACGCTGGACCGGGCAAAAACTCGGCTGGACAGGATTTCTATGGCCCGTACGACGCTCAACACCTCGTCGCCAAGTACAAGGACGAACTCGACATTGAGGTCGTTCCTTTCCAAATGGTCGCCTACGTCCCCGAAACCGACGAGTACATCCCCGCCGACGAGGTGCCAGAGGGCACCAAGACCCTCAACATCTCGGGCACCGAGCTCCGCAGACGCTTGAAGACGGGCGCCTCTATCCCCGACTGGTTCACCTACCCCGAAGTCCAGACCATTCTCCGCCAGTCTCACCCGGCCCGGTCTCAACAGGGTTTTGCCGTCTTCTTCACCGGTTTCTGGAACTCGGGCGCCGCGCAAATCGCCACCGCGCTCCAAATGTCACTCAACCAGGGCGGACAGCGACCCACTACCCTGCTGCTCGGCGAAACCATCCGCGCTGAACTGTCCTCGGAACTGGGCTTCTCCAAAAAGGACCGCGACGTCAACATTCAGCGAATCGCTTTTGTTGCTGCTGAAATTGCAAAGTGCGGAGGTGCCGTTGTTGCCGCCCCCATTGCGCCTTACGATTCTGCGCGAAATGAGGCCCGGAAAGCAGTTGAAAAGGCCGGCGGAGGTTTCTTCCTCGTCCATGTCGCGACGCCGCTGGAAGACTGCATCAAGCGTGACCGATCTGGAACCTACGCTCGTGCCCAGAAGGGTGAAATTAAAGGTAAGCCCTCAGTTTTACATACTTACAAAGTTAAGCTGACACTAACTGTTTTCCTTTCATCAGGCTTCACTGGCATCGACGACCCATATGAAGTCCCGTCCTCTGCCCAGCTCACCGTCGACGCATCCAAAGCTCCCGTCTCCCAGATCGTTCATGAGATTATCTTGTTGCTCGAGAAGGAGGGATACATTGGCGAGCGATAGATATAGAACAGTCTCTTACAGCATATAGCTGATACTACCATCACCCCGCCTTCACCTCCATTAAGGATCCTCACATTCACTTTATGCATGCATATTATGTATTCAGACATTTCCTTCTCAATCGATATCTATCAATTGCATTGGCTCATACAATATCTATTGTGGAAGATTCGGGCTCAGAATGCAGTGCTGTTGCAGAAACCGACGCACGATCAGGTAGCCGATGGGGGTCCGCAAGGATCGGGTGGGTGCTCTTGGCATACAGCGGGCGCGGGGGTGCCAGGTTGGGATTGATGATAGCTTGTTCTATGACGGCGTTTGTTGGGCAGACGGTAGAGTGTCGTCCGTGTAGGCACAGAATATGTGTAGGGAGTTGCGGTGGTCGATAATGTAACCGTTTCTTAGTGGTTATTCTTGCTGTAAACTTCGTATTTGTCGATGTACTATAAAAAGTTCGCAAAAAGCATCAGCTTTGACACAGGAAAGACATCCATGCGTCGCACAGATCCATACCTCATCGGCCCGGAAACTCTTCGAGTCCATAACATCCACAAATAACCTCCCGTCCAAATGGTCGCACTCATGCTGGAGTACTCTCGCCAAAAACCCATTCGCATGGATACTAACTTTGTTCCCCTCCAAATCCAAGGCGTCGACTTTGACTTCCATCGCTCTCTTGACGCGTCCATTATATCGGGGCACACTCTCACAACTCTCGTATTCCTCGGTCCACTTGTGTTGCGGGGAGAGGATGGTGAGCTGTGGGTTGATCAGAAACGTAAGGGGTTGTTTGGCGATTTTACGTTCGGCGAGTAATTTGGAGTCGGAGAGCTCGTAGGCAATGATGCGGTACGGGTGTCCGACTTGCGGCGCCGCGAGACCGACCACCGGGGTGTAGGGGGAGGTGAAGACGGATCGCATGTCGGTGATCACGCGGGTGATTTTGTGGGAGGTGATGTCGGAGGGCGGGACGGGATCGGCTTTGAGACGGAGGGAGGGATGGCCGGCCCGCAGGACTTTGGGTCCTTTCTGAAACGGACAAAGGCAAAAACAGTTAGAATAGGGACGGACAGAGAGGGTTTATAGGGCGGATGTACCTGGAAAAAGGCCGCGATTCTGTTCATCCTTCGTATTTCCTTTCCTTCAGGCCTTTAGTCCTACGATCCTGTTGAGTGGTGGAATTTGCGAATGTGAAAAGCAAACAAAACAAATAAAACACGAATTGACGCGCTGTCGCCTGTCAACTGTCAATTCACACTGTCAAATTTCATCCCCTCATTTCCCACCATTTGCAAACCTCAACCAACCACCTCTATTTCAATGAGGGCTCTGTAAGCCACATCGACAGGCTCTTTCGTCCTGTCCTACGGCCACCCTATTCCTCAGAAGATTGTTGTTTTCCAATTCCTCCCCTTCCATTCCAAAAGCTCTGTAAATACGCAGTCCCCTTTCCACTCCCACCATGCCTCAATTCAACGAATACATCGAAACCGTCTCGGCCCTCAAACGTTACAGCAATCACACGCAAGCCCTCCTCCTCATCCAATGGGTCGCGACCCAAGTCAAGCCCATCATGCGGGCCCGCGGGTGGAAAGTCCCAATGGTTCGCGAATTCTTCCCCTCGGACCCTCGTCTCCTCGGTCTCAACATCAATCGGGGCCGCGAGATCCGAATCCGGCTGCGCCCTGCGCACAACCCGCAATCCTTTTACGAGCTGGATGATTTGCTGGGGACCATGTTGCATGAGCTGACCCATAATGTCCGCGCGCCGCACGACGATGTGTTTTATAAGATTTTGGGCGAGTTGGAGAAGGAGTATGATGCGTTGTTGGCGGGTGGGTGGAAGGGGGAAGGCTTTTTTGCACCTGGGCAGAGAGTCGGGGTGGGGGTGTCACATAATCTCCCACCCCACCAGGCTAGACAGAAGGCGCTGGAGGCGGCTACGAAGCGCAGTGTGATGAATGGGACCATGTTGCCTCCTGGGGGACGAAGGTTGGGTGGAGTGACGGGCTTGCATAAGGTGGGGAAAACACCGGCCCAGTTGGCGGCGGAAGCGGCGGAGAGAAGGGCGAAAGATAATGTGTGGTGTGCGGGACATGGGGAGAAAGATGTGATTGTGATTGAGGATGGAGATGTTGAGATGGTGGATGCGAAGCCAGAGTCGTCGTCTATTTCTTTGCGGCCAGCTGGATCTCGGCCTGGGTCGCTGAGCAACCCGATCTTGATTGTTGATGATGACGGCCCGCCGCCTATGGCTGCATCATCATCATCAACATCATCCTCGCCATCAAACACACCATCATCGACATCCGCACCACCATCTTCTTCTAGGCTCGCCGCAAACTCACTCGGAAAACGCAAAATCAAAGGCGAATCCACAACATCGACGGCGCCACCGTCCACATCAACACCCTCTGTAGTCTCTACTCCCTCTACCTCCCGTGCTACCTCCCTCGGAAAACGCAAGATCAAGGACGAAGCCATAACCTCGACGGCGCTGGCGCCGCGACCATCACCGTCACGTCCCCCATCGCAACCATCATCATCATCCTCCTCCTCATCACCCACAGAGTGGGCCTGCCCAACCTGCACATGCCTCAACCGCCCTCTCGCCCTGCAATGCGACGCATGCCTCTCCCTCCGCCCGCCATCCCCACGACCACATATCAAACGACCTCAATCGCCGAACGCAATCGGGGAAGACGTCTGGCAGTGCCCGACGTGTACGTTCTATAATAATACCCAGTTTAGGATGTGTCGCGCGTGTGAGTATATGAGACCCGCGACGTGACGTGACGTGCGTTTGTAAGAGTTCTGTAGGAATTCCACCAACACAGCACATCTCGTATATGTACATACAACCCCTTTTGCCAATGATTCCTATTCATGCTCTCTGAATCGCTGTACTTGAGAGTGATGTGTAAGAATACACCCTATAATCTGTTTGCATGGAAGGGGAGGTGAAAGCGGTTGGCCATGGGACAAAATCACTGTCCACACAACTCCGCAATTCCAACGGAAGCCATTTTGGAAGTGCAAGAAAGCCAATATCACCCGGGACTGGAAATTGCCGGTGCCCGTTGAGGTGAATAAAGCTCGCCTTGCTTGTCTCGCGCCACTTTTCCCACGGAACGCACCTTCGTCAAAGAGCCGTCGCCCCATCAATCCCTCCTCCTCTGCGTCGGGTTCGACACGGCAAGCACCATTTCATTCTGTACTAATCATGTCCGTTCATGCAGTTGGCGGGTGCGGGATGAGCTGACCTTGGGAGTTTTACCCCCGTACATGCGTATTCCACCAACCCCCACCTCCGCAGTTTTGGTTGAGTCGAACACCCGTTAGACACCACCACCTGCCGACCTCTCGCCAACCCCGTCCGCATTTGGGTGAACTCTTGCGATGCTCAGTAACAACGCGTTGACAACAAGCACGTCCGATTTGCGATTGTGGGTAGGACAACTACTGTGAGGTTCTTCTGAACTCAGGCTAGCAGACCCAGCCAATAACTTGGTCGATCAAAAAAAAAACGTATGAGCCCATGGGCTATGCTGCCCTTTGATTTCATGTGGATTCAAAGATACGCCATCATTGTCAACCCACGCTCTTGTACCAGAAACGCAAAGTGAGAACGATGATGATGACGACGTTGGGTAGTGAGAAAGATGTGGACCCCGATGATCTTCTGTTCCCCAATCGATTATGGGTGGGCTGTACAGGTGTGGACTGTCCAATCCTGCAAAAAATGCTACAAGAACATGGTGAACAAGTGGCGTCGGAGAAGCAAGACCGACAAACGTGGCTGGCGGTAACATATTTTTTTTTTATTTGAATTGCAGTCACCACGAGGGGGCTTTTACAATCGCTGGGAACTTGAAGGCTCTTCGGGCGCCAAATACACGACGGTCTTCAAGCCAAGTTTTCCAGAAATGGACTACCATGCCGAAACTCTAGGAGGCGAGCGGGTCGCGTGGAAGAAAGTTTGGGTGAGATCTCACTCCCCCACTTGATGCCCCCTCTCGCAAGTTAAACCCCCCCCCCCCCCCACCGGATCGCACGGGACGGGAGAAAGCAGCATCAGCGCCCAAGTTGCGTGCGGGTTCGGTATTGGGAGGCGGGGTATTTTCGGGGGGTTAACTTGCGAGAGGGGGCATTAAGTGTGGGGGGGGGGGGGGGGGGGGTGAGATCTCATCACTCTTCGCTCTCCCCCGCTCTCATCACTGACGAGAAGCCCCCAACCCGAAATCCCCAACGCAAATCCATTGTCGTAAAGTACGGCTTTCCAGTCAGGTAGTCGATGGTAGCATCGACGCGCGGCAATGGATACTTGTCTGGGATGCCCGAGCACCCACCGGTTCGCACGGGACGGGAGGAAGCAGCATCACCATCAACCAACCCGAACACCTCGCGTCATGGAAACCCACAAAAGCGGAAGAAGCCAGACGAGGAAGATGGGGGCGACGGCCCCGTTGGCCCCAGGTATGCAAGCGAAGATACAAATCGTTCCAGACTCCATCCCATGCCAATGCCTTCATCGTATTCATTCTAGTCATACAAATTCGTGCCTTTTGCGGATTCAAACAGCTGTATGAAAGCAGGAAGGTCCAGCTTTTTACGATGATGCGCGATCGGTGCCCCCAACGTAGACGCCATATATGCCTACGATTGGACGTATCATCATTGTGTAATCGCAATGTCTGCAGAAATGTTACGTTGATAGAGACTTGCCGAACAAAAAACGGTTGAAAAGACTTGCAGATACCCTGGTGCGTCCCCGTCTTGATCGTGTCATGAGGAGGAGGAGATTGTACAGCAGTATGGATCATATAGTTAAAACTGTGACCGGAAGGGTATACCTGGGTGTGCTGATTGGCCACTAGGTGGTATCAAAAGGAGGGATGGCTGCGTAGCATTTAGGTTCGTGCTCGGAATATGTATTTAGTGACCGTTCGTCGGCAGGACAGTGGCACCTGGCTGGGTTAAATCATGAAGGCTCACCCCCATCTTACATGGCGCACGGTCGTCAAAAAGCCAACGTCCATTCAATCCCTCCTCCTCGGCATCGGATACGACACGCCAAGCACCATATCATTCCGTGCTAGTCATGTCCGTCCATGCCTCGACCTCGGCAGCTGGGTTGAGCCAATAACCATTAGCGACTCGTAGCACGCACCTACACCAACCCCCGTCCGCATTCGGGTGGCCCGCTGCGTTTCTCAGCACCCACCTCGCTGTGACATCAAGCATGTGCGATTTTGTGGGGTAGGAAGAAACCATTGCGGGGGTAGGAAATCTCTTGAAACTCCATACTAGTAGTTCCTCCCAATCACGCGGTCGGATGCGCCCATGGGGTCAGGTTATCCTGCCCTGTTTGATGATATTTCATGCGAATTGGAAATGCCACGCGCCCCTCGCGACCAACCGTGTTACTTGGTCCAGGAACGGATTGTGAGAATGGCGATGATGACGAGTTGAGTAGTGCAGTGGACGCCCCGATGATATTTTGTCTCCAATCGAGTGGCGGCGGGCTATAGGTGTGAACTGTCCAATCGATACAGCAACCCACGACGAACAACTTGGAAGTGGCATCAGAGAAGTAACGTGGCTGGCGGCAACGTATTTTTTATTATTTTGGATCGCCTTCAGTATGAACTTTCTCAAAATTCCGCGGGGGGGGGGGGGGGGGGGTATCGCTGAATAAGATCCCCGCAACTCAAAAACACAAAAGAGGCATCGAACGAGGCGTTTCACTGAAGGGCATGATCTATTCTTTTGGTGCTCCGATCTATTCTTGGACTCGAGCTATTTCCGGCCATTGCGCGGGGGCACCGGGGAGCGTTCAAGTTATTTATAGCAGAGTGAAAGAAGATGTGCCCCGAATAGTGGGGGCGAAGCATTCTTTGACATTGGGCCTTTTTCTCGATCAATAAAATAAAAAGCATCGAGCGGCTGCTTTCTTCCACTTGCGAGTTTTTTGTTTCCGCACAACATCAAAAGCAACCCCTATTTCTGTTTAATCCAGCTCTGTTACTGTCCTGGACACACACACCCACACCCGCACATCCGAAAAAATCGCCGCCCCGACCCCGTCTTGTGTTAAGCTGCCCCCCCTCGTCTTCCCGGCGAACAGCACGCAGCGCACAGGCATGTCAACATTGGCGGTGGACCCATCAGCGGCCAGTGGAGGCGGCAATAGCAATGTGGATTTGCAGGGAAAGGGGTTTGGGAAGATGGTGTCTGGTATGTATAGAGGGGAAAAAAAAACTGAAATGTGCTCTGGTTGTTTCGTGGGATGTTTGGCTACGAAACAGTCATGCTAAGACTCGCATTTTTTTTGGGGGGTGTTTTTCTCTTAGATCTCGGCAAGAAGCTATCACGTCGCCAAGGACCCGAAGAGCTGGTCCAACGCAACATTTTGCGGGAAGATGAAGCGCACCCAACCGTCTCCAACTCGCTCATCCAACAAAAGATGGCGCTGGAGGCGGAAAAGACCAAAGACGCCCTGAACCGCAAACTGGGGAACCGGCCCGACAAGGTCGACCTCAAGCTGCGCAACATTTTACGGGTGGAGAGCAACGACAGTTTGGACGATCAGGAGTTGGCGCCGATGCCGCTGAACCACGGCAGCACGCCCGTGGGGCCGCTGGATTTGCAAAAACCGCTGAATTTCCAAGAACGCAAAGAAGCCGTGCGCTCGATTCTCAAGAAACGCCCCGAGAAGGAACAGCTGGAGGAACTCAACATTCTGAAAAACACGTCCATCGACCCATCCCTCGCCGCCGCGCAGGAGCGGCTGCGTAAATCGCAGCTGGTGGATGTGCTCGACTCGCGGCTGCGCGACCGCCCCGATGTCGATCAGCTGTGTGAGCGGCGCATCTTGAATTTTGCGGAAACGGTCGAGGTCCTGCCCACGTTTCGCAAATCGGAATACAACCGCAAGCCCGACGGGAATGCCACGTTCAGGAAACTCACACCGCAGATGAAGGTCCAAATCCGCGAGGAACTGAACACGTTCAAGAAACATGAGATGCCCGTACACGAGCAAAGTAAGCCGCCTTCCCTTATCTCCATCCTGTATCACAACCCCCACCTGCTTTTAAGTAACCAAAACATGTTTTATTTTTCGATATAGGTTTGCGTAATACATGCTTCCACTAATCATCCCGGGCAGTCCGGCCCGTGCCATCCTCACGCGCGCAGCTGCAGCACATGCACTGGCAGGAGAGATGGTAGTGTTTTTTGGATAGACGTAGGCAGCGAACCTTCGCCCGGGGTTTCGGTTATCGTAGTTTTGTACAGCTCGATAAGAAAGGAGACAAAAAAGAAATAGATAATTTTGTGCTATTATCACGCGGTGGTGGTCTTGTTGCCGTCTGGAATTTGTACACACAATAGCATCCTTTCATTGCCGAGGGCAATGGGACGTCCAGGCTTGATCATATTTTGGTAAGTTCTTGCGGTATTCACGACAATATTGTTCCGATCCGAGACAACGTGACCAGCTGTATAAGTAATCCACAGGGTCCTTCTCTGAAATCGACGAGTTGGGACTGCTGCAAACATGATCTTAGCGCATATAATATTTTGCAAAGTTTTTAAAAAAAATCTAGGAATGCGACTAAAATCAACATTCACAAGTGACCACAATCACTTTTCTATCCTTTTTTTTTCACAAAAAAAAAAAGAGAGAGTCCAAAATAGATACTTGGAGCATACTACTGTCCAATAAAATGTTTACTCTCGTTCGAGATGGACGGGTACGCGACCTCCGAAAGAGGGGGGCCCCGTCATCCCGAATAATGGCACGCAGGCATGGCTTATCGTGTGTGCGCAAAATCTTGTCGGGCCCGCTTCGCAGCGGCGGGCCCTTCGCGTTCATGTTCGGATGTGAGTTGGTTTTCCGAACTCAAGGCAGAGTCCTCCTCCTCATCGTCGTCGTTTTCGCGACGACGCTTGTTGGAGCTTCTGTTGGTATTGCTGTTGGTTGTTGGCGGTGGTGAGAGTGACGACCCCTCCCCTCCGCGATTCGTATCCTCTTCCAAAATTGTTTGCTGTTGGCTTTGGGCTGCTCTAGCCATCGCCTCATCAGCCTCGATGCCGAGGCTCAGAATGTGTAAATTATATGAGATGGCCGGTGCAATGTGCATTTCGGCTTTGCCGAGCATCTGAAAAAGGGCCGGCCCCGGTGGGCGTACAATAGGCGGTGGTTCAGGGAAATGATCGCCAAGATCCGGCGGACATAGGATGGGCGGAAGTGGGTACCGAGGAGTTCCCATGCGTTCCAGCGAGTTTTCTACATTTGCCAGTCAATTACGATATAATCATTGCTACACAGGCCTTGTATACAGATCCCTACCTCGCCCATTGCCACGCAGTGCCTGGATCCTTAGCAACCGCTGAGCCAGGCTCTCCTCGTCTGCGGCCGCTGCCCTTGCCCTCACGCTCTCTACTCCAGCCCGAGCCAAACTCAGCAGTTCCTCCCGGAACTGGAAGTCTGCGCTGACGCCAGACGCGTCCGTTTGATGCCTGACAGGGCTCGGCAGCACACCTGCAATGAGTTCCTCTAAAGCTGCTTGCCCACTGCTGAGGCGTGCAAGGCGCTCGGAGTAGCGCTGTTCCGCTTCCGCTGAAAATCACAGACACAAATCAGCCATCTCCTTCCATCGTAAATAGGTGGGTGCTCACCAACGAAATCTGCATGCTTACCGATTTCACGCGCGCGGCGGACTTCAATACCCTCCCGCACGATCCTTTCCAATTCCAGACGAACCTGGAGTTCCCTAGCTTCCACCGCCGCGAGATCAATCCTACTAGGCGTAGAAGGGCGCTCGTAACCCGTTTCGCTCAATTCGGATGGCGTGCACGTGCCCGTTGCTATTGCACTATCGACGGGCGTGGAGGTTTCCGTGACCACGGCACTGTCCATGGGAGTGGAAGTTTCAGTGACCACGGCACTGTCCACGGGAGTCGAGGTTTCAGTGACCGCGGCACTGTCCACGGGAGTCGAGATTTCAGTGACCGCGGCACTGTCCACGGGAGTCGACGAGCCGGTTGGTGCAGCACTGTCAATCTCCATATCATCCACGCCACCTTCTGGAGCCATGTACGCGATCTCATCTTCCTCGCCATCTTCAGTTCGGGGGTTGCGCTGCTGTTCAGTGAGCAAGAACCGTCTCGCTGCATGTCGCCAGCGAGGCCATTGGTAGCCTTTGCATCGGCCAGTATCCAAAAACGACATGGCCCTGATGACAGCCTTGTCGTGCGCAAACTCGGGGTGTTTGGCAAACGTCTCGAATGGTTCTTCGCCAGGGACCATGAGCCGCATGCCACTGGGAGCCACTGCGGAACTACGTGCAGAAACGATAAGCATGGTCATTCCAGGCCGATTTATCATTGAATCAATTTGAACGGAGCGCACAAATACTCACAAGGTTCGATTTTCAAAGTACGCCACGACACGTTGGCTGGGTCCTGGTTTTGGCATAAGTCGGTCCAACTCTTCAGTTGGAACAACCTATTTCCCTTATCATCAGTCCTTCCATTCAGCTTAACGTGGGGACCAAGCTACAGAACTTACCATTGCGGGCCACCAGTACGGGCAATCTGGATCCTGGGGGTTCACAAAGACGGCATAGATGTTGTGTTCTGTGACATCAAACCCGTTAGACCACCGGGCAGAGGGAAGCACAGTGCTTCGCCTGAGCTTACCATCCGGCACCAATCGCCCAGGTACGTCAGACGTATCTTCTTCTTCCTCTTCCTCATCACTCGCGGGATCATCCACATCCATCTCCTGCAAGAAACAAAGGCCGCTCAATCACGTTTCTATGTTCATGTCAATGAGAGAGACACCTCCTACCTCTTCGGAAGCGGGGTTTAGAACCACATCCAAGTATCCTCCTCCAGAGGTGCGGCGAGGCGTGACTATTGCCGAACCGTCACTCACTTCTTCTGGAATGACTTCCATGCCTTCCAGGACATCGACATCATCCTCCGAAGGAGTGGATTCACGAGTGTGGACCGTGGACGGGTATGTTGACGGGCCATCGCTCACGGAAGGGGCACGGCGGCGCGCTGTCACTACGAAGAAGGTGGCATGAGGTTATCTTAAAATAAAAAAGACAAGTGAGAAATGACAAAGCGTGTAGTTGCTTTACCTGACCGACTGCTTCGAGCGGATGAGCTGTTGCTGATGGAACCTCGCCCACGGCCACGGCCACGAGATCTGTGTCGCCCACGTTTGGCTTCGGCAGCGGGGGACACCATCCTGTTGTGTGCGGCCATCCGAATATGCTCGTTGAGGTCGGCCCGCCGACCTTTCCGTCGCGCATTGGACGCGTTCTTGGCGGTGTTGGGCAATGGGACCAAGGCTTTCCGATCAATGACTACTTCGATCGGGCGGGCGTCGTTTGGGGCCCGGTCCCTCTTGCATTTGCGCTCCGGCCATGGAACGCCAAAGATTCGCATGTGGCGAATGCATCTAGGGCACTCGCCCTGAATGGAGATTTCATCCAACTCCTCTTCGCATACACGGCATCGGATGGAAGAGGTGGTGGGCAAAGGGACCACGGCGGTGGTGACCGCGTCCCCAAACGTCTCGCCAAAAAACTTATTTTGATAGTAATGCCAGGTCTCGGTCCGGGCCTGGTTCTTCCGGAGCCGGGCCATAAAAGGGACCTCCACATCGTTATCACCGAGGACCTTGGCGAGGTTGTTTTGGGGCGTGAAACCCCCCTTCTGCAACCTGAATGAGTGCTTGCATCAGTCATTAACTCTGAACCTGCCGGAACTACTGATCTGCGCCCGTACCTTTCGCAGGTTGCGCACAGACACTCGGCGTTACCAACGCCGAAATAATCCTTTCCATAGAATGTGGTGAGCTCCTCACCCACATGTATCTCTTTGACCACCTTGAAGCAAATTTGGTTGGAGCGATCAGTCACGAAAAACTGTGGTAATGAGTATTGTATATGAGTGATATGGTTAAGAAGGTCGTCGGCAGGAAATCATCCGATTCGTCCTTTACCTTGCAATTCGGGTCGCAGTCGTGATTTACGAACCGAGCCGGTCCCAGGAACAGGCAGTTGCAGTCTTTTTTTGTCGAGAACATGACACTGAAGTCTCGGTTATGTAAATAGTCTTCATCGTCCTCACTGAGGCCGGCAATGACCCCGACACAGTGGCGGATTTCATCGCCAGGTTGGAAATCTTGAGTGGCCTTGATGCAGGCTTCCGTCTTTCCGGATGACTTGTATCTGCTGGTTGACGTGATTTCGTAGCCAGCATTTGGGTGGTACATTGCTATGTACCTCTTGGCATGCCTGGCGAAGCAATACATCAGAGTCAACAAAAGGCACTTTGAGTTAGGCATGCTGGTGTTTGCAACACGGAACTCACTCTTTGAACGCGGCAATCTGTTCGGCCGTGCGGTTGCGGAAGAAAGGCTTAAGAGCCTGGAAGGACCTTTTGAGCGATGCGCCGGGATAGTTGTCACTATTAAAAGCGGAATGGAGTGGTTGGTTGGCTTCCGGTATTGTAGAGAGAAAGTGTTCGAAGGCTCACGGGAGTACGATAGAGATGGAGATGAATGGGCGCAAGGCCATATACTCACGATTTAATACTACCGGGCTTCTCAATGCACCGCATGAAGGCTGCGGTGGCTTGATCCATATCCTTCTTATCCAACACATACTCCCTGACAAGGTCCACAATCACGGCGGCGATGACATCAGAGTTCATCAGGGATCTATCCGTGGCAAGGATGTGTTGACGGTTCTTCCACGACACGGGTGCAGATGGGTCGAAAGGTTTAGCATTCTTGAGCGCATCGGCGGGGCTTTTGTAGAAAGCGTCGTTCATCTTGTGAGTCCGGAACCCAAGGTACACCGAATCGAGGAGCAAATCGCACAGCACATCGTCGTAGTCGGACAGATCGACGAAAGCTAGGCTCTGCGCAGCCTTCCGTGCCTCCTCGGCCCTCCGTTTGTTGCTCCGCGCCACGTTTGCGTTACGTCGTTCGGCGACTGTCATGTATCGCTCTGGTTCGGCCTCTGGTTGTGGTTGTGCTTGTTGTTGCTGTTGTTGTGGAGGCTGGGAGTGGGAGCGGGAGCGAGACCGAGTCCCACGTCTCACCGTCACTGCGTCATCTTCCACTATGGCGTTGACACTAGGAGCGTTGGTATTACTCTCGAGGGGAACTACACACTCTGTCTCGGCCACGGGCGGCATTCTCGGGGAAAGTTATTGACGTTGATAACAGTGGGGGTTGAGGGAGCGTGGCGGAAGACCACGTTGGGGGTCGGGGTGCTTGTGGGGCGTGGGAAGACAGCAGACGCAGCTGAGCGGGGATGGAAGTGATGAGGGATAACGGAGGGGGGAAAGAAGCAAGTCGGCTTGATATTCAGTTGCGCTGACGTGAGCAGATCGACAGACCCTCACAGTTGATACTTACATGCGGGTCTTCCCTTAGGACCAGCAGCTAATACCTTACGAACATCATGGCCGAATCAACAAAGTACACCAATACATTTGGAGACTTCCCTTCATATCCTCTCTCTCGTCCCCTCCTTCAAAGGCCACCATTGAGCGCGTCTTCTGCGGTCACTCGTAGTCCTCCTACCACCTGAAATTGCGCAGAGGATCGCGCAAGAGGCTCATGATACGAACTTTCCTGCGATTCTCGACAAATGGACACTGCAACTCTCGAACGAAGCCATACAGTGGTCAAGCATGGATAATTACCGGTACCTCAGGGAATCCGGAACCACTCTGACTTCTTTGGGGAGTTTGGGATTCAACAAGACACGGATGGGCATCTCTTCGGGTACTCTGATTGAAAGGGACTGTCTTGAGTTTTCTCATACAATCTCCTCAGCAGACCTGCTGTACCGGGTGAAATCTTTCTTCCCTGATGCAGACGTCGGATCAGAGGGTCCGGGTGGATACAAGCTTGTGTGGTCGACGGGAATGAGGCACAAAGAGCATCGAAGTTGCTTTACGATATCGAGGACGTGACTTGGATGACTCGGAGAGGCAAAAATCGTCGGCGACAAGACCAAGATCGCAATCGAAGAAAAGCAAACGGCGTTCGCCAAGGATGTACTTGAGTTGTTGAACGCAACGTTGGCGACCGGCGACGACGACAAATTGAAATACTATTATGCGTCTGGAATCTCTACTCTACAAAGACTACCGATTCAAATGCCTCGAAAAAAGGATGAAATGGAAACTACAGAGGCTATGCCGTACTTCAAGGTGGACGTACCCGTAGTGCAAGATCGCGACGGCAACTACAAACGTGCGGACAGTATCCGTTTTTGGTGGAAATCAACAGACGAACATCTGGATCCACTCGCTCTCCCTTCAACCAATGATATAATTCGCTATGATGAAGACACATCGACGTTTCCTCCGAACCCATCGGGCGATCTTACAAAGTTCAGCCATACAATTTCTTCATCGTTGCTATTCTACCGGTTGTTATGTCTCTACTATCTCGAATCGTGTCCCTCTGTCCAAAAGGGCAAAGACACTGTCGGTGTCTGGTCAGTGACACTGACATGCGATGAGATGCGCGTTGTATTCTTTGACTATTATGGAGCTGCGAACGTTAGGTTTGAGGTGGGGGCAAATGAGGACGACGAGTGGATGGAGAGGGTACGCGAGTTGCTAGAGTTTCTCTGTTCAAACGAGTGTCCACATCCTTATGATGGGACTGTGGCTGGAGGCGTAGCTTAAGATAGAGTGTCAATATCAAAATTGCCTTACATTCACTCGTACCATCATGAGATCAAATGGGAGACGGGCCCAAAAGCTTATCATATGGGGCTTGGGTAGGGCGGAAGCCGGCGTCCAACTGCTCTCAAGGATCGGATGAAATTCAGTGGAAGGAAAGGGAACCAACCGGCCCATCATACCGGGGGCTATGTGTCTTTGAAACTTTGTCGATAACGCTCGGTATGCTCACCACGACACCAGGCGCTGCCAATTCATTGGAAGGAAAGGATTTGTTACTTGTTTGCGGGAATTTGTTTTTCAGGCGCCGCATGCTGATTTCCTTTTCGTATCATCATCGCCACAGTTGCAGGTTCTGCATCCATCGCCTTCTTTCAAGCCGCTTCATTGCACTTGCTGGAAAATTCCGGTCAAAAGAACATTCCTCCGTCAGCAAATGGTGGGAACGACAATCTACTATTTCTTTTTCCTCTTTTCTGCCCCGTGGCCCAACGTCCCCGCTTCCCAATTCCACGGACCGGTTCCATGCGACTTTGATCAGCGTCTGCAGATTTGCGTTAAATGCATGCATTTTTGACTCGTCCCATGTCCTACAGCGGGACAGAGCAACGCAGGTTGTTGTATTAGGTATTCGGAAATATATGTAAAGAGCGTCTGCTTTATGTACAGGGTTGGTAGTGGTGAGGGAAGGTGCTTCGATTCGCCCAGGATTCCGAGATGTGGATGATGCTTCCGAATGACGCTGGCGCAAACAAGGGATTTTTGGTTGGCAAAGAGGAATGGTATGTGCGTGAGAGGTAGCCCTTCAGCGCCGCCAGTGAAGGACCACCGTCAAATCGCTTCTCAAGGCTGTTTGCGGCCGCAATATGCAAAAACGATTCCCGCCCTGAACTACTTGCTCGCGTTCGCTGGGGGTGGGACCATTCCACCGGCGTTCGCTGCGTTGGCAGGGTCGCCCCAGTACTGCTGGAGGTAAGGCTCGAACACGTATGCGCCCGTGAAAGCGGACACGACGCCGACAAGAAGGTATGTCCTGAGACCGAGACGTTTGGTCTTTTGTGGGATCAGGGTATGCAGCGTGGGTGTTGTGGGGCGGACGAGACGCATTGTTGGTGTTGACGAGGGGAATGTAGATTGGAGGAATTGAACTAATCGGAACAAGCAAGAAACATGCCGTCAAAACGAATTCCTGCGCCACCCGTCAACACGTGATGTCTGCTTTGTCCCTTTTTGGTATAAAAGGCTCAAGTTTGATCTTTACATATTTTAACCACGATTACTTTTTACCTCGGAACCAGCAAAGCATCTTCTGTTGGATATCGGAAATGGAGTAACCCAGAGTGAAACAAATGAGAATCTACATAATCCGCTGGCTTGCGGGGTTTTTATCCACTGTGCTGGTGGTTCGCTGGCCTTGTATGTTACCCCAGTACATTGGGCAGTATATGGTTCACATTAAAGAAAAAAGAAAAGCAGATTGGAGTGGGATGATATAGTGATGTGATGATACTGGGTGCTCCTGATGCTGGCTGCTATTCAGCTGAAGAACGAGAATGGAACAAAAGGTCTTGGGGACGCAAAATGAGCAAAATGGAACTCATACACACAAATTCAATAATAACTTCTGGTACACATGAATGCCTGCTGAAATGACACAGAAGAGGCCAGCCACTGAAACGTTGACAGAGATTCTTCAGAAGTGGGATATGTGATACGCTGCGGCGCTTTTATCTTTTGTCCAAGACGTAGATCTCATTAAAGAAGCGAGAGGAGAGAAAAACATTAAAGAAATGAGGCTATGTGCATGAACTACTAAAGTATAGGATAATAAACGGGTGAGAGACAATACAAAACAACGGGCCTGGAAAGGGTGGTATGTATAAACGAGGGTTGTAGAGGGAGTGGGTCCAAAATGGTGATTGGTCGGTTGCACTGCGGCAAGTGTCTACAGGGAAGAGACAGAGACATCCGCCTCCGCTTTCTGTTGCTTAAAGTAGTCTTTCGAGTCACGGACCATACGGGATCGTTCCTCGTCGGGCCCCATGACGGTGATTTGGATGAGGAGTTTCCACGTTATGCTTTTGCAGTTTTGCAGTTTGTAGAACTCGCCGTCAACCATCAGCGCGGCCTCTTTGTCCGGGATGAGGTTGATGCGGAGCTCGTCGGGGAATTGGCCAATTCGGCTGGGAGGGGAATCAACGCGGACGGGGTTAAAAGATGATGGACAATGGGCGGGGGAAAGCGGTACTTTTATGTTTTACCTCAAGCTTTTGCGACCGCCGATGAAGCCGAGGAACTTTCTGACGTACGAGGCCTCGTTGGCGATTGTGAAGACTTCGAGTTTACCGTCGTTAGCCTTGTTCGGGGTCCAATTTGCGATATCTGAGCAGAAAAAAAGATAGTTCAAGTCCATCTGTTTCCCCGAGAGCATTTGTGTCCAGCTGTGTTCCTCTATGGTTCGCCCACATACCGGTCGGCCCCTCGGGACTGGACACGACACTGGGGGACATTTGCGCTTCACCCCACATGTCAACATGGCGTCCCCACAACCCCGGGATATTTTGCACAACCACTTCAACGGCCTGGCGCTGCCTGTGCGATCGTGGCTTGCCGGCCTTGATCGCCGTGGCGTCGCGATCGCTCTCGGGTCGTGTCAGGTGCGCAAGTCGCTCGTTGGTCACGATCTGTCGGCCCTTCCATTCGAGCGACTGGGCGTATGTGTTCAAACGCGGAATTCCGCGGAGGACGATACGTGCGGATTGTAAAGCGTCTACAAGGTGTGGCAAAAAAAAACGTGTTGAGCCTTCCAAGTAAGCGGGGCTCAGTCTGATGCTGAAAGCTACGATATACATACACTCAAAAACGTTTGCGAAACGCGAGCGATGTCGATGAGGTTCGAACCCCACGCCTACGAATCCCTGCACACCCAAACTGGAGTAGTTGCTCATCTGTTGCCGATAGAGCGGTCAGATAGGGAAACCTTGCTAGAGTCACGCTGTCTGCCCAGCGACATTACCTTTCGCTTCAGATGCGTCTCTTTGCGTGCGCTGGGCGAATCTGGTTTGGCGGCTTTTTGTACCCAGCCTTGGTGGCAAAGGATGCCACGTCAGGACCTGGGATGTGGCAGTGAGAACAACATGCAAGTGCTCACCTCCTTCGTTGGTCTCCACTTCGATCTCCCAGATGTCCAGGCGCGCCTTTTCTCCCGAGATTCGCTCCCGGATGATCTTGTCCAACCGGTGCATGTGGTCTCCCGCTGGGTCTCCCACTATACTCCGGCCCCAACCCATGACTTGGCTGAGATCATTACCGGTTCCAAACGGGATTGCGCAGAACGTTAGCCGCTATGAGAGATATAAAAATCGCATGAGATTCTCGCACGCCTTTTGGTGTTCAGGTGCGAGCTTTTGTGCATACCGGGTCGTGGAGGTCCGCTTTGATTCCCATGAGCTCTTCGAGGACCCACATGAAGGTGCCGTCCCCGCCGGCACTCCAAACATGCAGTTGCTGGATGTCGATGCGGTCGGTTTCTTGCATGGCTTGGAAGTAGCGGAGACCTTTCTGGCGGTCATCAACATCCATCAGCTAGTAGAGGGCGAAGGGGGAAATGCGGTGAGTCAATGAGCAGTCCATTGGCTACAAAACGCCCAAGCGGAACCTACATTGCTGATGGTGACTTGAACCTCAGGTCTACTGCGCAGTCTGAATCCATAGATGTCGAGATCCAGCAGGGAAGCGCCCTGCCGCGGTCCACTATTCGGGTTGACGAAAATGAAAACAAAGACCGTGGGGACAATGATCAGGTCTGCCGGGTTCTTGAACTGGTGATGCAGACTCGTAGTCGAGGAGCCAGAGGACCGTTTGTTGGATTTCAGAGCGTGGCGGACCGCTTCGCCACAGAACACCTCACCGCTGCGACGAAGCTTTGCGGAGACCTCCGTGACTTGCCGCGGCGGGTGTGCTGCTGGTTGTTGCTGATACACCTCATTTTGATGTTGCTGTAATGGCGCGACTTCCGGCGACTGCTGCTTCTGAGACTCGTTGGAGACGCGGGGGGTGGGAGGCTGTCGCGGTTGTCGCGTGGAGGCATAACCAGCTTCATCTTTCGATACTCCGCTGTCCACGATATAGGGCTGTACTGTTTTCGTCAGAGTCCCTTTCGCGGCCGAAAACAGTACTGGAACAGTTTCCATTTCTATTGGGACGTTGGGGAGAGCATGATCGACGGTGGGCACCATAGCGGTCGCCTTTGTCTCAAAAATGTCAATAAAGCCGGTTGTTGGAGTAGGGGCACCTGGAAAGAGACGCCCAGGGGAAATCTGATAATGCTAGACAAGACAAAGGGTCGCGAACAAGCTTTCGAACCCCTTTTGTATGGAGGCGTCAACGTCGCTTAAAGATAAACGTAAGTTACGTCGTCAAGTAGGCAAAAAAGCAGCTACCTGTTACCGCACGGAACGATGGCGGTGCAAAAGAAGTAGCTCGGCAAAGCTCCGTCCGTTTCATGACCAATGGGCGGGAATCTTCGGCAATGATGTGGATCGAAGCAAGTCGACACGAAAATCCACGTCTAAAAAAAATCTCCGGAGTGGCTCTCGGGGAACAGCGTCTTTGAAACGGTCTTCCTTTCCACGTGTACTTCTACTTCTTTCGACGATCCGGGCATGTGGAAGGTCGTACCGACTGATTCACCGGCGTCGGAGCTTTCTGACATATGACAGCGGTACCGTACCGAAAAAAAAAGAGCGCTCGGAAAGTGGGACTTCAAGCCACACGTCACACCTCGACGCGCTGAAAAGCGCCGGCACCTGTCCCACCTCACCAACCTTCTCCTCCCGACCGTTTGAGATTTGTTATCCTGCTTGACGTGGAGATGTCAGCCGAGTCATTTGTACTTTTGCCGTGATGAATTCTCCCCAGCGCTCGGCCGTCGGGCTCTTGTTTTCGGATTTGATGACTTCATGATTTTAGCTTTTTGTAGAATACGTGGATATAATTTGAAACTCCGTTGTCCGAAGTGTATATATCGATATATACTAGTACATCGGAAGCGGGACTTCCCGCGCGGTTGTGTGCACAGCAGTGGCAAAACACTTTTATCGATCGGAAGTGACAGATCGTCAAGATGCCCGACACAACTACAGAGAAAGCAGATGAAAATCAAACTCACATACAAAGCGCAGCGCACAGTTCGCCATCCATTACGTCCGTCAACGCCGCCGCCGCCGCGACCGACATCATTATCCCTGTTCACGTTCCGGACGACCTACCACTAGCATCGGCAGCAGCACTATCCCGTGGACATCATCACAACAATCCGCTCTACGCCTTTCTGCATCCGCATGGAGTTCACTCAAAGTTTCGGCGTCTGGAGGGAAGGATAGGGAGGATTGGCTTTGGTGCGAAAGGAGTCATTTATGGCATGGTTGGTGGTATGTTGACTATGCATCAGTGGTCGTTTTACATGGCGAGGAGGAACTCATATCATCGCAACCCAATCAGGAATGACCTGCGCAAGCGCAAACAGACTCGATGGTGCCAGCTGGAATGAGAGTCCACAGGTGAGGAAGCTGATAACCAGAGCAGGCGAAAGCATGCCAGTGATGCGCAGATGCGATCGCAGAGAATCGAATGACTGACACCGGTATCTCTTCCCCGCAGGGCGCCTTCATCTTGCTGGGAGGATTTGACGCCTCAGGGACCATGCTCGTGATCATGCTGCTATGTCTGTCCTGCTATATCATCTGGCGAATCTGGGAAGCATGGACCATGCAGGGTGCTGACGCGGCGCTTTCAGACGGCAAGAACTTTTTCTCATACCGATTTTCCCCAGCTGTCTCCGCTGGCGTGTACGTATTCAGATTCACCTGCTCCATTCCACCCAAAACAAGCCAATTGAAAGTGTTCGTTTTTTGTCTGTCCAGATACATGGCATATGCATTCTACATCCTCCGGATTCTCATCGTAAAGAACGTCAAGGGCGAATCTTCAGGCTGTTACCCAAACTGCTGGCGCTCCTCGGTGGCAGGCCGCGCCGGTCTGGTCCTGTTTGGAATTGCCTTCACGATCGCGTGCCTCACACAACTACAGAATGCGTTCACGAAGAAATGGCACTATGAAATCAAATGGGAACGGTGTCGGTTCAAAGCCGAAGAATGGATGATCCTATTTACGGGTCACATTGGGTTTTTGGGACGAGCGTGTAGTTTCTTGTTCATTGCCGCTTTGATGTTCAAGGTAAGGGCCACGACGCTTCTAAAGAGATGAAAACCTTATCTAAAACAGGCTTCCTCATTCATTTTTACCTCCATAGGCGTTAGGCAAAGACGAAGTCAAACAAGGAGGCAACATTTTCGCCAACGGTCTCAACCAGCTCTTGGACGCCGACTTGGGCGGCGTGATAGCCATGATGGCCATTGGGCTTATGCTCACCTTTTACGGTTTCTACTGTGTGACGCTAATGCACTATCGCCATTTCCCGACCCCGCCACCGAGCGGTGTTCCGAGATACACACCTCGGTAGAACATTCGACGACGTCACAAGCCGTGGTCGCACCAACTTTTTGGACTATCTTTGTTACAGCACCTTTCTTGGATTAATCGGTTTGGAACTATTCTAGTATATACTACTCATCTCTGTATTTAATCACGGCTACCTGCATTGTCCATAAAATTCATCTATTGTTCATCCAAGAGGATTTTCCACGCGCGATCGCCGCTTATGTCAGCGTGCGGAGTTTTTGAGAGTATTCCCCCCGGAGACACCAAAGTGTGCAGTCGTCCGGAGGTTTCTCAATCACCAGGCCATTTTGG
The DNA here is from genome assembly GCA_025526995.1 of Powellomyces hirtus. Lineage (NCBI taxonomy): Eukaryota > Fungi > Chytridiomycota > Chytridiomycetes > Spizellomycetales > Powellomycetaceae > Powellomyces > Powellomyces hirtus. The sequence continues at coordinate 109,246 of JAHLKG010000018.1, read as the reverse complement.
TCATGCAAAAAAGGGGTCCTTCAATCTGATCCAACCTCCCTCCAATTTTGAAAATGATACTATTTTTCCCAACCCGCCCTTGTTTTCCCGAGCTCTAAACGCGACAAAGCACACGAGCACGAGTCGTCCCTCGCACGAAGGTTCGCCAAAAGATAATGCTGCTTGTTGCCCGTTTGCTCTTTTTGACCCGACATAAGCGAGGCGTGTGCCAGCACCCTTCTAATTCCGGAGAGTTGTTCTTGTTGTGCCATTTGGGAAGCGCAACCAGAATTCCACCTACACCGCACCCTGTGGAGTATTTGGAAAAAATGGAAACAACCTGTGAGTGGGCCTATTCATTGAGGGTGTACCCGCCATATTTCATGTTTTTTTTCTAACTTTGTCTGCCTCGATAGCCCAGAGTTGTTGTTTACACATGCTGTTCAACTCCCGCATTCTGCCAACATCCCTCACTCGTGCCCCGCAGCCGCCCTTTAAATTCTCCTAGCCCCGGCTGCCCCCCCCCCCTCTTTGCTTCCTTCTCCTCTCCTTCATCTTTGTTATCTTTGTTCACTTGCGAACTCGACAAACAAAAGCCAGCTCGTGCAAATAAATCAGACAACGCAGCACACATCCGTTCATTGAGAATACTCACAACAACTGCAGTCAATTGCCCACAACCGATCTGGCCTTTTACAATCAAAACCCACATCACTACCACCAATCATGACAGATCGAGCCTGTTACCTCACTCTCCCCCCGGAAATCCATTTCCAGATCTATTCCCATCTGTCGTCACCAAGTCTCCTGAACGTGATGTCGACCTGCAAGAAGATGTTCAGCATAGCGTCCGACAACGCCATCTGGAAACAGCGATGCGCATACGCTACCTATCCGGGGATCATGATCGCCTACACAACCCTGTGCGATATCGAAGACGAAAAGACCACCGTTCCGTATTGGAAGATTTACGCATCCGATTCGCGTTCGATCTGCTTTCCGCGGTTGCCCGAACAGTGCCACAGGAATCCCTGGGACTGCTATCCGGGCGACCACATTGTTGTGGCGGACCGGCCCACCCAAGGATTTGTCGACTATCAAGGGTTCATCGCGGACCCATTCTCAGTGGTCGCATGGTTCCGCACACCTGAATACTATGACCGCGGCGTCAAGTCGTTTCACGGCGGAGTGATTGTCGGCGGGCAGAGCGAGACAGCATTATCTGGCTCTGAATCGGACTGGGTGTGGCAACTCCTGTATGTTGGCGAGGACGGCTACATCCGTGGGACGTTTGAGGCAAATACCTCGAAGCCGATGCAGGGCCCCTTCGTTGCTGATGGCCAGTGGCATTGCGCGGTTATTACTGCGCGGCCCGTCGATCCGTCAAACAACAATTTTCCCATGCCTGTAGAGAACGAAAGCGAAAGCAGCGACGGCGAAGATGGCGAAGAGGTCGAGGAGGGACAAGAAGACGAAGAAGGCGAAGATGGCGGAGAGGGCGAAGATGCCCAAGAAGGCCAAGAAGACGAACAAGTCGAACAAGACGAAGAAGGCGACGAGGGGGAAGACGGGGAAGACGAGGAAGATGACGAAGATGAGGAAGACGGGGTAGTCAACGAACCAGTTCAACAGTTTACGACATGGGCCGAGGTGTTGGAAGACCCAATGTACGAAGAAGCACTTTACGTCGACGGCGTCAAAGTTGCCACTCAAAACAAACCGTATGTGTTGGAAGGCCTCCAACGCGTGCTCCAGATCGGCACTGGCTGGATGCGGCTGAAATCACCCGGCAAGCCTACACGCCTGAAAAGGGGCTGGTACCCGTTCCACGGCGCCCTGCGCGACGTCCGGATTTACGATCGCTGGCTGACAGCCGCCGAGGTCCGCGCACATACGACTGGCCCGCATAACCGATTCGGCCATGTGGTGGCCAAAGATGAAGATGTCCCATTGTGGGTCCTCGACACCACATTTCTAAAATCCTCTGTCCATACGTCCGCCGCGGCGTTCAGAATGGCGCCCGTAGGGCTCCCCGGTGACCCGGCCCTGGACCCGCTTCCAGAGTTCATGTTCCCGTCCATATCCCAATTCAGGACAGACACTTGCAGAACACGCATGAAGGGATATCCGCCCGAACCGGTCCTTGTCCGATCGTGCATGGCGGACTTCTATGCCTCGTTTGTGGCGGAACACTGCATTCGACCCCACATTCAGTCTCCCAATGTCCCACAACCATTTACACCGCCGCTCATGCCGCCATCAGCTGCCTCACCCTTGGCGTACCACAGGGTCCCGCTCTACGTCAACACGTGTGTGTCGCGCCAACTCACCTGCTCCAAATGGCACAGTTGGGACAACCTCGACGCTGAAGCAAAATCAAAGGCTCTACGCACACTGCCCTGCTTGTTGATGAAAACGGGGACGCCAATTCCGTCCGTTCCATTGGGCATCTCATCCATGTACTCGTTCCCCGGTTCTTCGCGGCTGTCACAAACCCTGCGTTCGCAACCATATCCGTTTTCCATGGCACCCGACTGGGAGAGTGTTGCCCCCGCGGCTGCTGAACATCCTCAATGGTGGCTCTTGCCCGATGAGCTTGCTCGGCCTTGCCCGGAACCCCCAGAGCGACCATCTCCTTGGCAAACCCGATACGAGGACTTGCCGTTCATGATGGAGCCGTCATCGCCATGCGCGACCCCAAATCCGCACAGACCGGCGATCCTTGACCTGCTCTGGAAACACTATCGCTGAAGCCTTATTCTCGCGTATTCGACGAATGACTTCAATTCTTATAGACTCACAGCTTTTATGTGAGCTTTCTGAGTTTTCTGATTCTCACTCCGTTTCATTTACTTTGTATTGCGCTATATGGCGACATTATATTGAGAATCATATATTTGTGATGTCCGAATGTCATTTGCTTTGTGCTTTAAATACATTTTATGCGCAACAGTTTATCTAATGTTTGTATGGATTGGCACTCTATTTACTGAGATAATTGCTAAGCTATATTGATTGTACGTTACTGTAACTTGAAGTCCGCGACCTGAATTACTTTCTTGTTTGACTGAAACAAAACCGAAAGGACACCATCCGCGGCCCAACGTTCGCGATCATAGGTGACCTCTCCCTCAACCTTCCATCCCTTTTGCACGCCATCAAAAATCATCTTCCAGTCCTTGTATCCCGATTTCGCAGTAGCTTTCGCGATTCGGAGGAACGGAAGCAGTACATAGGCGTCGTTTCGGCGGTCAATGATGATTTGGGATCGGAGCGGGGAGGCGACGCGGAAGGGCAGTTCGGTTTTGACCCATGCGCCGGTGCGCGGGTTCCGCCACAAGTGGAAGGGACGTGCATTGGCGGTCCTATCTTTCGCGTACGCTTTGACACACGAGCTGAACCGACCGGGAACATAACTGACGAGGATGTGTGGGTTTCCAGCATTATCGGCCGTCTGCGACTCCTGGTTCATAAGACCATGGTTCGGGTCCAGGGGACTGACGGTGAAACCAGGGGACGAGATGCTCATTTGCGCTTTCCCGCCCGTTTGTGCAATTTCTTTGCCCGCATTGTTCTTCCAGGTGCGTCCGGCATCGTCAGAGTAGGCGTATACGATGTCATGGTTGGTGAGACCGCCGCCCGCACATAGAATCTTGTTGTTTTGTTCGCGCCATGTGCCAGAGGTGAAGAGCCGGCCGGTGCGGGAATAGGTGAATCCGTTAACGTAAAGGTTTCTTTTGTTGGAGATGACGCCATTGGGGCCCTTGTAGTTGCCATTTCCAGAGGTAAAGCCTCCGATTTTGGTCCATTTGCCGTTATTGTATTCCGCAAGCTGCCCGGCCCCGTTTCCGGAGATGCCAGAGCGGTAAAAGAGCTGGAGTGCACCGGCGCGGGTAATCGCGAACTGCGGGTACGTGACGGCCGGTTCGAGTTTGACACCATCAAGAGCGTTCTGCACCGGTCCGAATCGAGCCCTCGTCCACGCTTTCTTGCGTCCACCTGGCAGAGCGAGGCCCGCCTCACTTTTGATGTAGAACAATTTGGTCGAGTGAGTGTCGAGTGCCACATGGATCCGTCCGTCGCGTGGGGACACAGCGATTGATATAACGTTGTGCGAATCGTCGATAGAAAGTTTGTGGCCCAAAGAGGTGCTTTGCCATCGGGTTGCGGGCAGCACTCGCCGTGCAATAATGGCTTCGCGATTGCCAGAGTACCATGCCGCATACTGAACGCCACCAAACGTGACCACTCCCGAGGACTGGAAGGACGCGACGTTGACGATAGTGTCGTAGGATTTGAAGTAGAGGGCCGAGCGGTCCAGAACGGCGATTGTGGGAAGGAGAGTCGTTTTGCTGACGCGGCTGACGGTGTTCATTTTCCGGTTAGGATGAGTAGCACCTTTTTTGACAGGTCGGATTGAAACCTTCTTCTTCGCTGCAGCCTTTTTCGGGGCTGCAGCTTTAGCTTTCGGTCGTGCAGCAACTTTTCTGTTTGGTCGAGCTGGAGCCTTCTTCTTGGCTGGGGCTTTCTGCTTGGGTGCAGCCTTCTTGTTGGGCCGAGCTGGAATCTTTCTGGATGCAGCCTTATTCTTCGGTCGGGATGGAGGTTTGGCCTTTGGTTTTGCGACAGCTTTTGGCTTCGGGCGAGCGACAGGCTTCTTGTGAGGTCGCGCTTGAACCTTCTTGACGGCCGTCTTCTTCTTAGGGTGGGACGGAACTTTGGTCTTCGGTCGTACAACAGCTTTGGGCTTCGCATTGGGACGTGGTGCAATCTTTGCCTTCGGGCGTGCAACCCCGTTCTTCTTGGCCGTCTTCTTCTTCTTGGCGGGCGCCTTCTTCTTGATCGCCTTCTTCTTAGGTCGAGCCGGAACTCTCACCTTCGACTTCGCCTTTGCTTTGGGTCGGGACGCCATCTTCACTTTCGGTCGTGCGACCGCTTTATGTTTCGCATTGGCGCGGGGTGCAATGCTTGCCTCTGAACGAGCGATGGTTTTCTCGGTGCGTTGTTGGGAAGGAGCGGATGCATTTGCTAGCAGAGCCGCAAGTAATAGAACGACGAGGAAGACCAAGGATCTCATGTCGGACTAGGTAGTAATGGGGAGTATTTCAATAAGGTGCTGATGTGTCGCGGACATGGGCTCTTGCAACACTACCCCGGTTTTTAAGTAATTACTTTGTCGTCTGTAAACGAGCACGAGAAGCTCGAACTCTATCGAGTTCCCGCCCCGAGGTGAACGCCCCCGCAAAAAAACAAGAACACGAGGCCGCCGCATGGGGGTATGTTCAGAGTGTCCCTCCACGCGCCCTGGTAGGGATGCCGATGACGAGCACGGATTAGTATCACATCGGTTAGTTCCCCAAGCTCCTACTCGCAAGGTTCCTGTGCTGCAAACGCGAGGACGAGTGCCCGATCGCGTCGCTGAGTCAGCAGGGTTACAAAAAGTGCGTGACGCGCGACGACTTTTGGATCAGGGACCTGCTGTCATTTTCATTTTTCTTTCATTTAGCTAGAGGAGTACAAGCAGACATTGTGTAGTGGATTTTGTGGTTCACGTACAATAGACGATAGAGGTCCGCGGGACAGCAAGATTGATGACAGCGAGAGTAAGGGTACTGAGGGCTCGCGCTGTAGCCGGCAGCGCGGTGTGCCCGTGGAGCTGCAGATGGCAGCACATGGAATGAGAAAACCCAAACGCGCCCATGAACCGGGCCTTTGACCGGGTAGCTGTCCAGAACACCGCCTGCGTCCCACGGGTCTTGGAACCGGAGCACAGCATTGTGATGTTTTCTCGGCTAGAACATGGGACTCTTGCCGGGGAAAGTGTCCCCCGAGAGCGCTGGCAGCATCAGAGTCCCGACGTGAATGACTCGTGCGCGGACGGGGCATCTGGGACCAAGATTTGCATACCGCCTACTTTAAATTTATATCCGGCCAACGGGCGAGGGAGACAAAAATATAAATACCCCAGCAACAGTGTCATCCGCAACATCTGTAACATAAGATAACACCTAAATTCCATACTCTTTACTACATAGTCCGAACACTACCTATACTGTTCGTTCGCAATGAAGCTGTCAGTTTCTACCTACCTCCTTGGTGCGCTATGCGTTCTCGCCCAGCACGCACAAGGCGCACCCGCCGAGCCAGCTAAGGCAGCCATGGCTGCCGCAGCTGTTCCCAATGTAGTCTCCAACTTTCCTCCCAAAGCTGCTGGCGACCTTCCGCCAACCCCTATCTACAGGGTTACTGAAAAGACTTCCACCAAGAAACCTGCTGCGAAGGCCGTGCCCAAGAGGAAACCTGGTCCGAAACGGGTTGCTCGACCTGCCAAGAAGAACGTGGGATTGACGGTCGGCATCAATGCGACCCAGATTTTGCCCAAGCTGCTTCTTGCGAACGAGTACTTTATGAAGAAGCAACCAAACCCGGGAGCAGTCTACAACAAGCAACCGTCGAACGTCTGGACTCGAGGTAAAGCTCGCACTTTTTTCTCCAATCACTTCTTATGCGTGTCATATACTCATTCTCCTCTTTGCCGTTCCTCAGGCGTATACTTCGAAGGTCTCATGAACCTCGCCAAAATCGCGTCCCCCAAGACCTCGTCCCAGCTAATTGGGTACGCCACCAAATGGGGCAACTCCCACCGCTGGAACGTCGCAGGTCGAAACAAAGCCACGCGCAACGCCGACAATCAAGTCGCTGGTCAGACCTACATCGAGCTCTACAAGCTGGCACCGCAACAAAAACACCGCTTTAACGTGATCCGACGCAATATTGACCTCAACATGAAGACGACCCCGCAGCCACGGGACTGGTGGTGGATTGATGCTGTGCAGATGGCGTTACCGCTGTACACGCAGATTGGGGTTTTGACGGGGGATATGCGGTACCATGCGTATGGGTACAAGTTGTTTCTCGATACAAAGGTCGCGAGGGGACTGTGGAATGAGAAGGATGGGTTGTGGTGGAGGGACGAGAGTTATAAGTTCCCGAAACGGAAGAGTCCGAATGGGAAGAACGTGTATTGGTCCCGCGGGAACGGCTGGGTTGTGGCCGCGATGGTGAGGACGCTGGAACAGCTCCCTACGTCCAACGTGCATGCCACGACGGGTTACCGCGTGGAATACGAAACAATTCTCAAAACGATGCTGAAATCTCTCGCTGCCCGCCAACGTCCCGACGGGTTCTGGAACGCAAACCTGGGAGACGCCAAAGATTTTGGCGGGAAAGAAACCACAGGCACCGCTCTCCACCTCTACGGTTTCGCATATGCGGTCCGCACGGGACTTGTTGACCGCAAAACATATATGCCGGTCATCACGAAAGCGTGGAACGCAATCCAGAGGGAGAGCATCAGCAACACGGGTTTCCTGCAGTGGGTGCAGGGCGTCGGCGCGGACCCCTCGAGTAGCCAGCCCGTGACGGCCACGAGGAAACCTGGCTTTGAAGACTTTGGACTTGGGTGTGTCCTGCTGGCGGGGTCCGAGGTTTATAAGTTGACTCATGCCCCTCGTGGTCCCACTTTGACTTGGTAGAGCATAGTAGTTTAGATACAGAATATTTACATTCGATAGATTCCCCAGTTACACGTTTTTTTCCCGCAACTCTTTTAAAGACACCGCGGTTTCTCCCGTCGTGATTTCAGTACATGAGATATTATCATACGGTAGAATACATACAATACATACTGTATAACAATCCTTCCACCCGTTTCCGTATTCCATGCAAAGACATGGCGATACTCCGCGTTCTGCAACTCGTCTGACAGAGAGTTACACGGAGCGGACGCGTCAGCGCGTCAACCAAGTGTTCCATTTCACACCCTTTTGTCATCACCACAGAACAAACGCCCCATTTACAGTACGTTAGATCGATAGCTACTTCTCTCACTCGCCCCCACTTTCTCATTCTCATCTCCATTGACTCCACTCATCCTACAACTTCAAAAATGGCAAGCAACACCAACATGCAGTATAGGCACCTCGGTCGCAGCGGCCTGAAAGTCTCGGTGCTTTCTCTCGGCGGATGGGTCACTTATGGCGCCCAAGTTGGCGATGGTAAAGACTTAAGAACCTCGCTACAGCACCCGCCTCGGTTTTCCGTTCAACCACATCTGACTCTCGCTCGTGTTGCTAGATGCCGCGTTCTCGTGCATGAAGGCCGCATATGATGCTGGAATCAACTTTTTTGATAATGGTACAGCATGCTCATTTTGTGGGCATGGTGGGAGCTCCCCCCCCCTCGCTTGGAGTTGCTGACGGTTGGGTTCCCTTATTTTTGTGGCTAGCTGAGGTGTACGCCGGCGGTGAGAGCGAACGCTCGATGGGCCGTGCGATCAAGCACTTTGGGTGGAAGCGGAGCGATCTGGTCATTTCGACAAAGATTTACTGGGGCGGAGGCGAAGGTGAGAGACCGGAAATAGCGCGAGAGATAAATCTCTCCATCCCATTCTTCCCGGGTGGAATGGTTTAGAACCGCACACGAGCCGTTCTTTCTCAACTATTTTTTTTTAATGGCTCCTCCAGGTCCCAACGACAAGGGCCTCTCGCGCAAACACATTATCGAAGGCACCAAAGCCTCTCTCGAGCGTCTCCAACTCGACTACGTTGACCTCATTTTCGCACACCGGCCCGACAACCTCACTCCCATGGAAGAAGTGGTGCGCGCCTTCAACTGGATTATCGAAAAGGGGTACGCCTTCTACTGGGGCACATCCGAATGGTCGGCGGAACAAATCAGCGACGCGCACCGGGTGGCTGAAAAGCTGGGCCTGATTGCGCCGTTGATGGAACAACCCCAGTACAACATGTTTCATCGTGAACGGTTTGAGAAGGAGTATGCGCCGTTGTTCAAAAAGTATGGATTGGGAACCACGATTTGGTCACCCTTGGCGAGTGGCGTGTTGAGTGGCAAGTATAATTCGGGAACGGTACCCGAGGGAAGCCGCTTTGCGGTTACGGATTATGCGGTTATCAAGAGGATCAAGGAGGGTGCGTTGGATACCGAGGAGGGCAAGGCCAAGTTGCAGAAAGTCATTGCGTTGGAGGTAAGCAAAGAATCTGTTTTTTGGCTATTGGCTATTGGTCAACATTAGAAGAAGGGGGACACTAAAAAAAATGGCGTTGCGTGTTGTTCTCCCCCCCCCCCCCCCCCAGCCAATCGCCAAAAAACTCGACTGCACCCTCGCCCAACTCGCCCTCGCATGGTGCATCTCCAACCCCAATGTTTCTACCGTCATCACCGGTGCCAGCAAGCCCGAGCAGGTGACGGAGAACGTCAAGGCGCTGGCCGTGGTCCCCAAGTTGTCCTCTGAGATCTTGGAGCAGATTGATGCCATTCTGGACAACAAGCCTGCTGCCACACCGGACCGGTTCTAAGAAACCCCCAGCATACCCCCATCCCACCCAAACCCAAAACACGAAACCCGCGTCGTTTGTAGTTCCCGGCACGCACCCACAATGTAGCTAGCCGCACATAGGCATCTCGCATGGCTTCTCTTTGAGTTGGTTTCTTAAATGTCGTGTATGTATCTCATGAGTGTTATGTATATAGATAGCAAAAGGGAAAAAACAAAAAAATGGGAGAAAATTGCTAGAAAGAAATCTTTCAAAACACACCAGAGGCGCCCAGTTTTCTCCCCCCCCCGCGTTCACAATTTCCCCACAGCAGGGGTATAGTATGGCGGGGCCGCAGCATCCTTCTTGGCCGGTAGAGGTGATGTCGGTATCGGTTTCTTCTTGACGATTTTCGCCTTCCCCTTGCCTTTACGGGCATCCACCCACGCAGCCGCGATTCGGGCGAGCCGGAGGACGCGGATGGCGACGGTGGCCGTGTCACGCCGGTTCTTGCCCTCGCGTCGGAAGCGGCCGATTTGTTCGCAGAGGTCCCAGAGCGCCGAGTCCGGGCGGATGTTGTGCCATGCGTCGTGGATCTCTTCGTCGGCGGACGACCAAGAGTGGGTATGGGGTGGTGGTAGTGGTGAGGGTGGTGGGGGGAAGGAGGGTAATGGGGACGAAGACGAGGACGATTGTTGAGATGCAAGCGCGAGAGCCGCGGCGGCGTTTTCTTGTTGAAGCTCGAGCTGCTGTTTATCCGATCTCCGCATTTCCTTCTCAACCTTGTAAGCTTCGGCCGCGGCCGTGTCGGCAGCCTCTCTCAGAGCCGTGGCGGTGGCGGTAGCACTCACGCTTTCCCTGACCGCGGCACCCGGGGCCGGTCGGAGCCCCCTGGGCGCACTAGTTGGCATTAGGAGTTCATCGGGAAGCGGGGGTAGGGTATCGCGGGGAATGTACTCGGGGGCGATGGCGACCCAGGTGATTTGCGGGCCGGAGGAGGTGGGTGGTGGCGGGAGCGGAGCCGGGGTTGGGGGTATGGTTCCGGCGGGGACGGGGAGGCGCGGGTCGGCGCGACGAGGGGAGGTGGCTGAAGAGAGTGGATTGGAGGAGGAGGAAATTGGGGGAAGGTAAGGGGGCAGTTTTGAGGGCTGGGTTGGGGATTTGAGGGTGAGGATGACGCCCATGTCTTTGAAGCGGGCCATGGCGTTTTTGAGGGTTTCCTTATTGACGGATTCAAAGTAGGATAGATCGCCTGCAGATAAAGACGAAAGAAAAGGTCATGTCAAATGACTATCACCAGAAGGACTGAAACGGTCTTTCTTTAGATCTCACCTTCGTAATAGAGCGTTTTACCCAAGTACTGTGCGCGGTTCATGACGACGCGCTCATCAACCCATTCGAGTGATGGAGGCGGTGGTGGGGTGCCGTCTTCGCTGTGGGCCGGAGGCGGGGTGTCTGGAATGATGGAGAACAGACTGACGGCTGCGAGCCAGTACGTTTCGATGAAGGGCCACATGAGGAAGCAGTAGAAATCTGCGGGGGATCAAGGGGTGGTTGGTTTATATCCATCATTTTGGATGTGAAAGTATGAGAGGCAAATCGCATACCGAAAGTCTCACGGCCGATCCGGCGTTCCTCAGCACTGAGTGAAATCCACCTCACATCCTCGATCGTCGCGCCCGCAAGGCCCCCGTCGCCATCAATGGCAGTCACCGGGGGCCGCGCATCTTCCTCAACCGTAATCACATCTGCATTCCTCAGTCGCTCAACCGTCTCATCCAAATTCTTGTCCATTCCTCCCGGACCATAGATGAATTCGGCTTTGAGAAGCTGCGAGACGAAGGCGACGTCTTCGGCCAGGAAAGGACGCAGTTGGATGCGTTGGCTGTGGACGGGCCCACCGGCTTTGACGGTTGCGTACATGGCGGTCGAGAGGATGGCTTCGGAGAGGAAGAGGTGGATGACTTGGTTTCGGTAGAAACTGAGCTCGAAGCGTTTCAGGGGGTAGTAGACGGGCTCAAGCAGGTCGGTGCGTTTGCCTATGAGATCCTTCATTTGTTGCACGGCACTGCATCAGCGCCAAATGGTTAGTGTAGGTAAATCACCCGTTGGAAATACCAGTTTGGGATTACGTACCGTTCAACAATGGCAGAGGTTGACATGTCGCCGAAATCTGCAACTCGGCCTCCCTTTGCCAGAATCTCGCGTTTGAGCCAGTTGACTTTCCGCACCAGCTGCAAGACAAGATAAGAATATCAAATCTCGACACCGTTGATACGGGGAGACATCGCAGTCATCGAGGGAACATGGAACACCAACCTCGTTGCGTCCCACTCCCCTTCCTCTCAAAGTCAGCACGACTGTGCCAACCAAAGCAGTTGGCATAGTGACGCTCACAGCGTTGATATCACTCAGCACTCTGGAAAAAGAAATGTGTAAATCAGATCATTCACTGGTGTACCTCGACGGGTCCCTACCGAAATCCTAGTGACTGGAGCAACAGGTTCCGGTCTTCGGGTACTGACATTGGATTGAATGTCGCACTTTAGGACAAAGGCGATGAGTCAAAGGGTCAAATGTACCAGCCGTGCCAACAGCGCCAAGACCCAAGTCGGATACGTACCCACGGCGCACTTCCTGGCTCTCGATGTACTGCCGCAACGAGTACGGCTTCGCGAATCGAATATCAATGCGTCCCCACTATGCAGAGTTTACGTGATCAATACGGTGGGTTCCGCAGCCGAGTATAATGGGCCCTCCATACCTTGAACTGCAAAATGTTCAAACTGTTGAAGAGTCCCGCCAAACTCTCCTTCTGCTTCGGAGTTCCGAGCAGCTCGTTAACATACGACTCGGTTTCGATGACTTTGTCATATCCGAGACTCATGGGAACAATGATAACGTCTTTGACTCGGCCCGAAGCGACCGCATCCAGAACAATTTTGAGGATTCCGAACTTTGGTTGCAGCAGCTTGCCGATTCGGCTGCGCGTCCCTTCGATGAACGCCTCAAGGTTGTGACCGCGCACCATCAGGAGCTGGTGAGTGGAAGGGGCGTCTCCAACGTTAGATCCAGGAGCACTATGTGTTTGTCAAATAGAGTTGCGGTTCCCCCACATACCTCGATGTATTCCCTCATAAGCGCATTGTACATGACATCATTTCCCCATTGTCGACGGATAAAGAACGCCCCACAAGCCTTCAGTATTGATCCTACTGCAACCATATTGAGGTTATCGCCTGCAGCGATATGCGGTAGCGCTATCCCTAGCCGGTAGAAGATGTAGCTAGGAGTTTGGTTAGGAAATGTGGTGGCACCATCCTGAGTGGACGCAAATCCCACCTGAGGACAAGGTAGTCTACGTGACTTTTGTGAGATGGAAGGAAAATCAGAGACATCTTCTGCTCTTCTGCATAACGCGCATATTTTTGAACCTATGTGAGATAGAGAGAATCGAAAGCGTGAGATGAACGCACATGTCCCACATGGCCATGCCGCACTCATGTTTGGCCAAGCCTTTCTGATTCCTAACGAGAAGGGTACCACTCACCTCTATAAACTCGCTTTCTCGGATGTGAATGCCTTGGTGATACATGCGGACAAGCATGCTGTTGATAAAGAATGCCACCAATCTAGACGAGGACATCAGCAGAGGTGAGTCCACGAGGTTCCAGTTGTTCTTTTGTTCCGCAACTTTCCACTAGTGTTGATTTTGATTTAACAATCGCTAGTGCGTTCGCTCCTCTGCGCGTCCAAAGTTTGCTCATTCGACGATCAACACAAGGAGCGTGTTGAACACAACACTTTGGATGCCTGTGAAGGCACCGACTCAACACTCTGAGCAGATACAGTCGCCTTTCTTGTCTTGCTCTGACTGAGCCTCTGCACAATTTGCATGTTCGTACAAGGATGTGCACGCCCCTACTCACCTGATTGTACTGATGGAGCTCATGTCGGCAACCATGGCTTCCATTATTTTGACGAGTTGAAGCTGCGTATCAACAGTGATCTCCGCCAAAGTGAGCTTCTTCAGCTTGTTATGGCCTTTGCGCTTGGGTGGAGAATCTGCACTGGGAATGGCATGGATCTGTTGATATCGAGCCAGAGAGACGGCTCGCACCGCATCGGATACTACGATAAGCGAAAAGAATCGACGTGCAAGTGTTATGCCCCGCTGATCCAGAAACAGAGGTGAGCCCGATCTTGTTTGTTACGTACGACGGCCGGATGAAAGCAACGCTGTCCGGATCTCGGACGAGTATTCGGGATAAAAGATCCGGGCCCCAATGTAGTTTTGATACGCTCTCCAGCCCTGCGCATCGGATAAGAGCGGCAAAGATAAGTCTTGAGTGGTCAAAAGCGAAATAGCGGACGCTGCATCCATCCCGGTCATTTTTGCATCTCGGACAACGAGCGACGGATGACCTTCAACGGTGGCGCCGCGAGCATGAACCGACGCGTTCGTCTCAAGTCCCAATCATTCTGGAACGACCCGCACGCATGACAGTCCACAACGACGATTCAATCATCTCTCGCCCGTTCCCCCCGACCCCCCGACCCTTTCTGACTTGAACGCGCCTGCCACCCAACACGTACCGCGCCCGTGTAGAAAGCCGAAGATTCCGAAGTCAACCTGAGCATGAAACCCAGCGGGTCCGACCTGAACCTGCCTACAGAGCTTCCACTGGAAAAGAAATGCTGCATTAGAACGGGTCTATTGAAGATGGTAGAAGGACTAACAGAGTCCATATGAATGTACAGACGCGACGTTTGTGCTGTGGTGCGTCCCCATGGACAGGTCGTCTGGAGACGGAGCAGGTAGAGCAAGCGGAGGAGGCGGCGGCATTGGGGTTTTGGAAGAAGACTTTTTATTTGGAGCCATTATGTGCAGCTGCGGAGAGGTTATACAGTGGGAGGCTATGACCTGCTCAGAAGATGGTGGGATGGAATGTTGGCTTCGGGGGTGGAGGGAGGGGGGCAAGTTGTGCTGACAACACCATCATGTCACGTGGGGGGCGGGCATTCCGGTATTGTCCACCTTCTTCTTTCTTTCTGTCGATAGAATAGAAAAGCCACATCTCCAAAGGCTTACCCAAACAATTCTTCACTTCCCACAGAACTGGAAACAGGGAACTATCCTTCTGGTGGTATTTCGTCACGGACGGCGGTTGAAATCCGCATCCGTCTGTGTGACTGACTGCCTTTGTCTGAGTGTGTACAACCAGGATAACTGCTAGAGTCGGCCATACAAAAACATCAAATGTTATGACGACCTAGATGAACATCTAGTCATCAGGTCGTCATAAGAATGGGCAGAAACACACCTGACAGGATATGCAAAGTGGACATGCACCCACCTCATCTGAAACAAAACAGCCTTGTGTGACGTGAGCAGCCAGCTGTATATAAATTCATGTTCGTGCATTCTGCATTTAGCTACTGTCTCCCGCTGGGCCCCAGGGGCTTGGGACATGAACATGGTCATTCAAGGGCGGCTGATTTGATTTGATTGATGACGCACTTAGGCCCTGGGAAAGTATTATACTGATTGGCAGATGAAGCGTGAAATGAATTTGCCAGGGATCATGTGGCGCACGCACAGACTCCGAACGGAGCGTTTGTGCAGGGATCCTATAAGCAGTGAGTGGATGTCGCTCGATCCAGTGCAAGTGAAAGGCCCCCAGGGATTGATTGATGGATGGATGACGAGGCCAACCGCCCATCCGGGAGTGACAGCCGAACCGGGGCGCTGGAGCTGGCCAGACGCGTCGCGCTTGTGGCTGTGTGGGTGGTACAGCCGCATTGAGCATTTGAGAAGCTGGCCAATCAAGAGCGGAGCCAGCAAGTGCAACTTTGGTGGGGGGGAGCGGCAAAATGTCGATCTTGTAGTCCATCCAGACGACTCTCTCCCGCAGACTGACTGACTGACTGACTGACTGACTGACTGACTGACTGACTGACTGACAAGGTTTGGCGTCCACGAAGAGCCCACGGGTTATAGTTCACTTACTGTCGGTCTATGCTATATACGGGCCGCAGGTGACTGACAAACAAAACAAACCAACCCCCCTTCCCCCCCGGCACTACTGGAAGTTGTCTATCCTGTCTCAGTCTGTCTAAACTGCTCATCCTTCCCCACCCTCAATCTCTTCACCCCTTTCCGCAGGAACTACGCAACCCAAACTGGATACCAACCTTCAAATACATAAAACGTCCAACCGGGACGTGAAAGGGACCCCCAGCTGTTCCCAACCGTTTGACTGACTGCTCAAGCGTGAATTCCCACGGTTCGTATAGCCTGTCAAGTTTTCTTTCTTCTGCCCCCTTCCTCCCATCCGGAAAGCCCGTACACACCCCGGGCCCAGGATGCAATTCCCCGCCAGCACCCCAATGGATTGCATCGAGGCCATCCTCAGCTCCATCGCCGACCAGAACTGGCGGCATGCCTCAGCCGCTTTGAAGACGCTTTCCCATCCCCCAACCGCTCCGTTTCTCCAGACTCCGCCACCCTCCTTCTCGCCCGATCCGCTCGCCCACGATCCTTTTGTGCCCAATGGAGATTCGAATGGAGATTCGATTAAACCACGGTCAGTGAAGAAAGCTTCGTTTACGAGCGCCTTCGGCTCTCTTTTGTTTGGCTTGGATCGTCACCCACCGTCTCGCGCTGGCCGTGCACGTGATGAAAACGAACATGAATCTGACCCTGCTGTCACATTGAGAAGGAAGTCCAAAGCTCGTACCAATGCCGGTCAGCTCGAACGAATACAAGCCACGCTGGAAACCATCATGAATACCCAGCAACAATTGCTGGCGGAAAAGCAAAGTGAGTGGCGGCAGAAATCACACTGGTTCCCGTCCGTCTCTTACTTGGTGAGCTTTTCTCCATAGCGGCCCTTGAATTGTCTCAACCAAGTCCTGCAGCGGAACCCGAGCTGGCCGCAGACGATGGTGACAATGTCACAACAGAATGCATTCGCGTTCTGGACGCAATCGGCGCTGGTGACCTTACTCAGCGAGTCGACATCCCGGACTCGCAATTGATGCCGCGGAATGCTGCTTTGGCAAAGAGTGTCAACAGTGTCGCTTTGCGGTTGGAGTCGTTCCTGCTTCCAACCCTGGAAGTCCTGCACGATGTTACCGTAGAAGGCAATCTTAATCAAAAGGTGGCCGTGTCCGACGTCGAAGGGTCGTGGGCTCAACTCGTCGCCTCGGTGAACGAGGTCACCGCAACGCACAGTGATCGCATCAAGGAAATTGTGGAAGTCTGTCAGGCCGTTGCCTCTGGAGATCTGACCCGAGAGATCAAGGTGGAGTTGAAGGGCGACTCACTCGTCTTGAAGACGGCCATCAACACCATGGTCGTCACACTCAACTCATTCGCGAACGAGGTAAGCCCTTTCAACGAATATTGAGGATCGTATTGCCAATGTGCTGACCGCTACTACGATACAGGTTACCAAAGTTGCGCATCTTGTGGGTACGGAAGGTCAACTTGGAGTACAAGCTCAAGTGCACGGCGTAGGAGGCACTTGGGGTCTGCTGACAGTGAACGTCAACAAGATGGCCGCCAACCTCACCGACCAAGTCAGGGATATTGCTGACGTGACCAAGGCCATTGCACGCGGTGACCTGAGTAGGAAGGTCCGCGTTGACGGTCGGGGCGAGATTTTGGAATTGAAAGAAACCGTCAACAACCTCGTTGACAAGTTGACCACGTTTGCTGCGGAGGTGACTCGTGTAGCGCGTGAGGTGGGAACTGAAGGACGACTTGGAGGCCAAGCTGTCGTGGAAGATGTTGCTGGAACCTGGAAAGAACTTACGGTTTCCGTCAATGCAATGTCGGCAACGTTGACGGCTCAAGTACGAGACATCGCGGATGTCACCAAGGCTATCGCCAAGGGAGATTTGTCCCGGAAAGTGCGCGTCGATGGACGTGGCGAAATTTTGGAGTTGAAAGAGACGGTCAACGGACTCGTCGACCGTCTGACAACATTCGCATCCGAGGTCACGCGAGTTGCTCGTGAAGTGGGAACTGATGGAAAGCTCGGTGGGCAAGCCGTTGTCGAGAACGTAGGCGGAACATGGAGAGAACTGACGGAATCCGTAAACTCGCTCGCCTCCAACCTCACCGATCAACTGCGCGACATTGCGTCAGTGAGCGCAGCCATCGCTCGTGGTGATCTCTCACAACTCGTTACCGTCGAAGTATCTGGTGAAATGCTCGAATTGAAAATCACTGTCAACTCCCTTGTCGATCAACTCCGTACGTTTGCTCGAGAAGTTACACGAGTTGCCCGTGAAGTCGGTACAGAGGGAAAGCTTGGAGGACAGGCAGTCGTCAAGGATGTGGCGGGCACATGGAAAGAATTAACGGAATCAGTGAATGCTATGGCCGCAAATTTGACTGCTCAAGTACGAGATATAGCTTCCGTCAGTACCGCTATCGCCGCCGGAGATCTTAGCAAAACAGTTACTGTCATGGTGTCTGGAGAAATGCTTGAATTGAAAATGACCGTCAACTCACTAGTCGATCAGCTCCGTACGTTTGCTCGAGAAGTGACGCGAGTTGCTCGTGAAGTCGGTACAGAGGGCAAGCTGGGAGGACAGGCAGTCGTCAAGGATGTGGCTGGCACGTGGAAGGAACTGACAGAGTCAGTGAACGCCATGGCCGCCAATCTGACGGCCCAAGTGCGAGATATCGCTTCCGTCAGTACAGCAATTGCGGCCGGAGATCTCAGTAAAACGGTCACTGTGATGGTTTCCGGTGAAATGCTCGAACTCAAAATGACCGTCAACTCGCTTGTGGATCAGCTTCGGACTTTTGCGCGAGAGGTCACCCGTGTCGCGCGAGAAGTCGGAACTGAAGGAAAGTTGGGAGGCCAGGCAGTCGTCAAGGACGTTGCTGGTACCTGGAAAGAGCTCACGGAGTCGGTCAATGCCATGGCGGCCAATCTGACGGCTCAAGTCCGCGATATCGCCTCTGTTAGTACGGCGATTGCAGCAGGAGATCTTAGTAAAACAGTCACGGTGATGGTTTCCGGCGAAATGCTCGAACTCAAAATGACTGTCAACTCGCTAGTTGACCAGCTTCGTACTTTTGCCCGAGAGGTCACCCGTGTCGCGCGAGAAGTCGGTACCGAAGGCAAATTGGGCGGGCAGGCCGTTGTCAAGGACGTTGCTGGTACCTGGAAAGAGCTCACAGAATCGGTCAATGCCATGGCCGCCAATCTTACAGCTCAAGTACGAGATATCGCTTCCGTCAGTACAGCAATTGCGGCCGGAGATCTCAGTAAAACGGTCACTGTGATGGTTTCCGGTGAAATGCTCGAATTGAAGATGACGGTCAATTCGCTGGTCGATCAGCTTCGTACTTTTGCCCGAGAGGTCACCCGTGTCGCGCGAGAAGTCGGTACCGAAGGCAAGTTGGGCGGGCAGGCCGTTGTCAAGGACGTTGCGGGTACCTGGAAAGAGTTGACGGAATCAGTCAATGCTATGGCGGCGAACCTGACCGCGCAGGTCCGCGACATTGCTTCCGTCAGCACTGCTATCGCTGCAGGTGACCTTAGCAAGACGGTCAAGGTGGAGGTGCAGGGTGAAATGTCTCTTTTAAAACGCGATCTCAACCGAATGGTGGACCAACTCCGTACGTTCGCCGCCGAGGTCACGAGAGTGGCCCGTGAAGTTGGTACCGAAGGCAAGCTGGGCGTACAAGCCCAGGTCGAAGACGTGGAAGGAACCTGGCGAGTCATCATTGTCAATGTTAACACGATGGCTGCCAACTTGACGTCGCAAGTGCGTGCGTTTGCGGATATCAGTGCCGCTGCCACCGATGGCGACTTTACCCGTTTGATCGACATCAAAGTGGAGGGAGAGATGGCCTCGTTAAAGAGCAAGATCAACCAGATGGTGTTGACCCTACGCGAATCGATTCAGAAGAACACCGCTGCGAGGGAGGCAGCTGAAATGGCCAATCGCGCGAAATCCGAATTCCTAGGTACATGTCTGAAGAAGCCTAAACAACCGCAATATTACATAATCTCATCTTACTCTGTCGGGTAGCAAACATGTCGCACGAAATCCGGACCCCTATGAACGGAATCATGTAAGAACGCACCGCAGTGATGGGCGTGCCGAGAGCTCATGTACTTCACGTTAACGCTTATAATTTTGCATCATAGTGGAATGACTGCTCTGACCATTGAAGGAGAACTTACGCGTCAGCAGAAAGACAATCTGATCATTGTCTCGTCGCTGGCCAACTCCCTGCTCTCCATCATCGACGATATTCTCGACATTAGCAAGATTGAAGCCGGCAGAATGGTTATGGAGGAAATCCCGATGAGTCTGCGAAATGTCGTCTTCTCGCTTCTGAAGACGCTCGCTGTCCGTGCCCACCAGAAGAACATCACTCTCGTGTTCGATGTCGATAACACAATCCCGGATCAGCTTGTGGGCGACCCTTTGAGGTTGAAACAGGTCATCACCAATCTTGTTGGCAATGCCATCAAGTTCACTGCAGCCGGTGAAGTCACGCTGCACGCCACTTTCAACGGATGCACTGGGGACGAGGTCGAGATTGTCTTCTGTTGCTCCGACACTGGCATCGGAATTGAAGCCTCGAAGCTGGATCTCATTTTTGATACCTTCTGTCAAGCCGACGGTTCCACCACCCGCAAGTTTGGTGGTACCGGATTAGGTCTCACCATCTCCAGGAGGCTCGTTGCCCTCATGGGCGGCGATCTCTGGGTCCAGTCCGAATTCGGAAAGGGCTCCGAGTTTTTCTTCAATGTTCGCTTCAAGAAATCTAGACGCACAGTCGAGGATGAGCAGAAACTTGTGGCCTTCAAGGGAGCTAGTGTTCTGTTGCTCGACGATGCGGAAGAGTATGAAACTGCGCTGGTAGCTCTGCCCGACCCGAAGGCGCCATTGGCGTCGCCTTCCCTCGGCGTCTCGTCCATGGAGCTTTTGGAGATGGAACTCAAGAGTTTGTCGCTGCAACCGACTCGAGTTCCCACCCTGGCCGATGCCGCCTGTAGAGCCGAGAAAACCACCTATGCGACCATCGTCCTCACATCTCTGAGTGCCATGGACCGAGTTCGCGACGATACCCGACTCCGATACATCCCGGTCGTTCTCTTTGCGCCAACACCGCGCATGAGGCTGGACATGAAATGGTGCATCGACACTGGCATTGCGTCGTACGCCTCCTGTCCGGCAACCCGCATCGACATTGTCAACTCGTTGTTGCCGTCACTGGAAGCTTCCATCCTCAGTGGGTCAAATCCGGACGCTGGCGGACCGGCCGAAGGGTACGAGATCTTGCTCGCGGAGGATAACTTGGTCAACCAAAAGCTGGCGTTGAGGATCCTGGAACGGTTTGGACACAAGGTGATGGTGGTTGAGAACGGCAAATTGGCCGTTGAGGCGTTCCAGAAGGACGCCTTTGACTTGATCTTGATGGACGTGCAGGTAAGCTTTCAGCGTCTTCGGTGCAAATTTGATCATCCTATTTGCATGATCTAACCTGTCCACTTGTTCTATTGTTTCACCACAAAGATGCCAATCATGGGCGGTTTCGAAGCTACAAAGTGCATTCGACAAATTGAAAAGCAAATGGGCCACGACTCTGTCATGAAGCGGATACCCATCATTGCTGTCACAGCGCACGCCATGATTGGCGACCGCGAAAAGTGTCTCAACGCTGGCATGGACGAATACGTGACGAAACCTCTCCGTATGAACGAGCTCAACGCAATTATTAACAAGTTCCCCAAACGCGGACACCAAGGAAGCGTCACTGGTGGACGAGCTGCCGTCGCTACGGGCGGCGCAGCGAGCGCGGGACTTGGCATGGCGTCTCAAGATTGCACGTCCCCATCGTCATCGATATCGCCCACGAACAATACCAGCACCGACTACGGAACGGATCGCGTTGTGGGGTGGGTGCAAGATGTCCAGACGCCACCGGGACTGAAGAATGGCAGGATTGCGGGCAGCCCCCGTCATTCGCCAACATCAAAATGATTGGATGGAGCCAGTCCAATTTCGTTGTCAGTACCTTTCTCGGAAGATTCTGCACCACGCCCTACCAGATGATAGATACTTACATAGACAGTATTCGTCGTAGACAATCCCTTTGCCGACATACGGGCGCGAAACCCCTTGCGCAGGACAAGATCCCCTCACTCCCCATTTCCCCCCTTCCTCTCTCCGACGCTGGTCGTTGACGCTATTATATCGCCTCTTCCCCATCTCCCCTTTTGCGCTGCTTTAGTCGCGTACCACCCCCCTCACCACTTTGTCAAAGACTTTTGCTGTTTGGATTTAATCGGGACGTGTGCGCATCCCGTCTTGTACATAGTTTGAGAACCTTTTCATCAATAGGCATGGACAGACGATACACCCGTCAACTGAATGCTCGCAATGCATGGCCTCGTGCCATTTTATTTTTCGTTTCCTTTTGTTTGGCGGTCGGTTTTATTTTTCTTTTCCTTTTGTTTGGCGGTCGGTTTCTTTTTCTTTCTATCCCATTCTCTTTCCTCCTCTTGTCCAACATGTCTGCGCGTCGCGAACACAATAATAAATGCGAGTGACTCATCAAATCATCGCCTTGTGTGCAGCGCAGTGCTGCTGACTCAGAGCAACCCAAGCTGATCATTTACATGTTCCCACCATTCCGCCTGTGAGACTAACTCTCTACAGTTTCTCCCATTCGGAGATTGGTTGTTGATTTGTTCCCCGCACATAAACACACCTTTAGTGTCTTCACAAAACACCCACACCTACACCAGTATCCCTCTCCTTCTCTTGAACTTGCATCAAGTAGCCCTTCCGCGGCTGCCACCCCGGCGCTACTGTTTCTCCTCCATGGACGACACCTCTCAACAAGACTCTACACACTGCACCGAATCTGACTCTCCCCATACGCAACCTACAAAGTATGTATATTTATTTGACAGGGCATCTCCACGTTGTTTTTTTTTGTTGGGTGGACGTTTGGGGGTGGTGACAGTACGGGTACAGTGTTGTAGAAGTTGACATGTCGCTGTCGATTCTGGTTGTTTTGTAGACGCCGCTGCGCTTCTTCTTCTTCTTTGGCGGGAAATCCCCACGCTCGGTCCTCACAGGCGGCTTTGAGTAGTAAATCTGTGTGAGTATGGTGGAGGGGAAACCGGGGAGGGGCACTGTGATTGCAGTACGGAGGGGGGGGGGGGGGGGGGGCATCTGGTGTGCTGTGGCATGGGTGTGCCTGATCGCGATCATACTGGTTGCTCGCAGAGATTGTTTGGAGATTTGGGAATGTAGCAGTGCTATATGTGTATGCAGCGATGCTAGTCCACTAAACCCCAACCCGTCCATCACCCCAGCCCCATCACTTCCACTGAACCAGCCAAGACAGGGCGGTCCACCACTAGTCGTAAGCGGGCCCGAGGTTCAACGTCACCTGGAGTTTCCGAGCCGCCTCGAACCCGATCCAAAGAGCCTCCGGGAAAGCGGCAACGGCAAGCGGCAGTCAAAGCATCTGAAGGCATCGCCAATATTGCAAACAGTGGCCGACGGCCGTCTCGAACAACAACAACGACAACGCAGCAGAAGACAGTTGCGAGACCCGCTACTAGGGCCACTGCTGCTGAGAACAAATTGAGCAGCATGGGACGGGATAAGTCGAAAGGGAAGGGGAAGGCTCGGGACGATCATATGGATGTTGATACGGGAAATAACGATGCCAATCAAACATCTCGAGGACAAAAGAAAAAGGCAGGAGCCGCCGGAAGCAACCAGGTCAGCAAAGAGAAGCCCAAGACGCGACGAAGTTCGATAAAGCAAGACACATCGACTACGGCTGCGGCTTCAGCTACACAAAGTAGCCAGGAACCTGCCAAGGCTGCAGAGGGAACTGCGTCCAACACGATTCTGGGAAGATCGAAGCGAGGACGTTTGCAAAGACAGCAACCGCCGGTAGAGGACTCACATCCCGACGCTTCTTCCAGTGACTCGGCTCCCCCGGAAGTGTCCGACGATGCGGACCACTCTGACAGCGACATCCACGACGATGACGAGGATGAGGAAGACGATGGCGATATGCGTGGTACCATGGATATCGAAAAGATGCTCATGGGACGAGGAGGAGGAGGCGTCCCATTTTCTTTTGGTGACATTTTGAGTGGAGGCGCGCGTCACGGTGGTAATGTGGGTGGTCGGTTTACAGAAATGTTGAGACAAATCAAGCGCAAAGAGGATCCAACAATGCAGATGGTGGCTTTACAAGAACTAGCTGAGATTCTGAGCATGGCGACAGGTATATCTATTGCGTCGAATAGTGAACCTTTTTCATGTTGTGCTGATATGTGCGTCATTTTCCAGAGGACATGTTTATTGGACACTCTGGGCAACGGATGGCTGGTTTCAGCACGGATGAATTTGTCCAGGCTCTCGTTCAGATTCTGAAGGGGCCCGATCCTGGGAGCTCAGAAGGGTTCAACGACATTCCACTGTCGATGTTGCAAGAGATGGGCATGACCGCTGCCGAGCTGGGATATGGTGGCGTCGAGATGATGAACCCGGAGCTGATGCTGTTGGCTTGCCGGTGCTTGTCGAATCTGATTGAAGCCCACCCATCGAGCACCATGCACGTGTTGCAGCACGGTGCCGTGCAGGTCCTGGTTGGCAAGCTCATGGAGGTGGAATATATTGATCTCGCTGAACAGGTTCTGTCGGTTCTGGATAAAATCAGTCTGGATTACCCGGCGGCCATCATTCGCGCCAATGGCCTGCTTGCGGTTCTTCAGTACATTGATTTCTTTGGTTTGCATGTCCAGAGAACGGCGGTCACTATTGCTGCCAATGCTTGTCAAGGGTTGAACACTGTGAGCAGCGGCGCACGCAGATATGAAATGGGCAAAGTGGCTGCAAGTGGTGCTGGTAAGTATTTTACTCCTCGCAGGATTGTCAATTCTTCCTTGTTCATGCAGCACATAGTAATTCTTCATTCTCGGGCCAATCGTAGCAGAATCGGAAAACGATGATGTGTTCAACAAGGTCAAGGAAGTGATTCCCACTTTGGAGCGTTTGCTCGGCTATTCCGACACTAAACTTGTCGAGCAAACCGTTCGCGCTTTGGACCGGATTGTGGATTGGGCCTGGAAGGATCAAACCAAACTCGAGAGCATCATTACCCCTGGTTTGCTGCAGACGATTGTCGGCGCCATCAATCTTAATGGAATGTCTGGGACCAGCGGGGCGGGCGCGATTCCTTCCGTTTTTACAAAGTTGGTGAAACTGGTTGTCAACGTGGCAAATGGGTCGCCGAAACTTGCCACCTCTCTCCTTGTGGATCATGGGATTGTGGACGTGCTCAAAAACTATCTCACAGGGGGTCTGGACATTCGGCTGCTGACGGAGCTGGAAGAAGAGACAGACATGGAGACGATTTCCGCGGCAGTCACCAATGTTGTCGTCTCGCGTCCTCCGCATCAGGTTTTGGAAGTGGTGAAACTGGCTTCGGCCATCTTACCTAGTCTACCGGCCGACGGCATTTGGCAGATCTCCGCGCCGGCGTCGTCATCAACTGCGCCGAAGGATAAACACAGTACCGCGTCTGAGAGCAAGTCAAAGTCGTCGGAGGAGGTACCCCGGGATAATACAGGACCTCTCGACGAACCCATGGATGTGTCCGCCGATGGAGACCACAGCGATTCCCCCGTGTCAGCATCGTCTCACTCAACTGTGGGCGATATTGCTCTCAAACATTCGAGCGAGACCAAGCCCGAGGGACCTTCCAAAGCGCAACGTCATTTAGAACTGCTCAAGGCGCACCCGGAAGCCGTCCGCTCGTACTCGACCCTTTTGTTGCCGATTTTCCTTGAAGTCTTTGGGGTTACTGTCAATGCATTGCTGCGACGAACTGTCGTAGAATGTGTTGCCAAAGGTATCTGGTATTTGGATGACCAAGACTATCTTACCAAGGCCCTGGCAAAGAACCGCGTCTTTGGCAAGTTTGTGCCTGAGCTTCTGGGACTGCGTGAAACCGCGTTCAAAACTTTGGGCGCGGACAAGGAACGCAAAGAAGCCTTGGTGCTTGTCTCGGCGGGTGTCCAAATTGCGCTTGTGGTTATGGACCGATGTGGGGAACGGTTCAAAGCTTGGTTTGCTCGCGAGGGTGCCATGGAGGAGATGACCAAGATTGTTGGCATGAAACTTGACGACGAGGAGCAACCTATAGCGCCCCCGTCGCCGACAAAGACGGAGAGGACCCCGACAGCGCGTATGAGCGATCTGGTTAAGGACCTCAAACGCCTTCGTGATCATGTCGCGGGTCACATTGGAAGCTCGCCGGCGACCGCTAGCGCAGCCGACAGCCAATCGCAAGTTGAGCATCTCCTTCGAACGGTCGAGGCGCTGAGAAGGTCTACACAGAAGAAGAGCGAGGCAGCTGAGGCGGCGGCTGCGGCCCAAGAAGGCAGTGGCTCTCGGTCGATGGAAGATCTTGACCTCAACACCGAACCAAAAGACCAGTCCCCGACATCGGAGGCCGGATCTTCGGCATCTGCTGCCGCCGACGCAAGCATGCGGAGCTTGATGGACAAACTGACGCGTTCGGACGACTCATCTTCCTCGTCACTGCGTCGAGCCTCTGGCGGAGCTTCGAAGGTTGTGGTGCTGAACGGCGCCTCGTGCACAGAGGCTGAAGTGAAAGCGTGGATTGTTGATCGTTGTCGAACCATCCTCGACTCGTTCCCGACGGCGGTGGGAACCGGCCTTGTGCTGAGCATGCTCCGTGAGCTCGGCGATACCCTCGGTCGCGACGGTCCTGAGTCGCTCGAGACTTTGCAGAAGGTTGCCCGACATTTCACTGGCACGGGCGATGCTGATGGCGGCATTGGAGTCACTGGATTTGAGATGCTTGAGAGTGGTATCTTGCATGCCTTGGCTGAATTTCTGGCTACACCGGGTGTTCCGGACCTCCCCATCCGAGGTCCGGATGCCACTGCGGCCAAGTATACGACCAGTGTCAGCGCTCGACTTAAGGCTTTCCTGCACGTCTTTATGAACGGTCCCACTACCGATCCGCGCAATCGCGCATTTTACGTCCCTGGTGCATTCAAACGGCTTGTTCAAACGCTTCAAGAGTCGCTATCGCGTGTGGAGCGATTCGAGGTTGCCGCGGGCGTACCGTCCTCGGCCACCGCACGGCACCAGTCGGCGTTCAGTCTCATGTACGGCAGCGCGGGGGCGGTGCATCAACGCGAGTCCTCGAACCCAAGTCTCCAGCTCACCCGGCAGCTCAAACTGAAGCTGGCTGCAGCCGACCCTGACGCAGTGCCCAAACAGTATCACGCCCTCCTCATCAGCGTTCACGCCGTTGCGACGTACAAGGCTCTTGAAGACTACCTCAAAAGTAGGGTCGTCACCCCACTGGGATCGGAACCCCCACGAAGCGAGACGAAGCCTTCTACTACTGCCACGGATGTGACTCCCACAACTACGGCAGCTGCCGCGGCTGGTGCTGCCACGTCTTCCTCGTCGCAGAACGAGGTGGAGATGAAAGATGCGGACCATGCTCATGAGTGTGGCGCTGAATGCGAGCATGATGATGACGAGGATGAAGATGAGGATGAGGAAGAGGACGATGAAGATGCGATGGATGACGATGAGGCTGCGCATGCGCATCATTTTGAACATGATGATGATGATGAGGATGAGGACGAAGATGATGACCTTGATGGCGATGTAAGTGTGTGATTACCGGACCGAGTCGTTTATTGGCGGTCGTTCTGACATTTGCGTGCTTGTCATTTTGTTTTCGCCAAGGTTCTGAATGTGAGTGATCTGCTTTTGAATACCGAAGAAGCTTCGCGCAACCGTCGCCGCCGGCAGAGCCAGACCGGCACTCCTCCTGACGGTGCCACTAACCAGCCAGAAGATCCCACGGGACCTCGCCGAGACAGTGTGATTGATGTTCGTGCAGAGGGATCCGCGCGGCCCTCGTCGGCTGCGCCTTCCGCGACGCCAACCAAAGCGCAATCATCATCAACACTTACGCCACCTGCATCTTACGCTGCTGCGGCCGCCTCGGCAGCGCAGGAGTTTGATATCGAGTTCTCCATTGGCGATGCACCCGTTCCGACCCACTCTACTGTTTTTGCATCTCTCTACCGATATGCGAACAAGACCCAGCGCGTTCCGGATGTGTGGGGTCATGTATTTACGGTTACGTGGCGCAAGGTTCCCAAGCCTAGTGATAGTGACAAGGACACGAACAAGCAGAAACGCGCCAGCAGCAGCAGCGTCGATGTTGGGACGAACGGGGCAGGCCGTTCCCTGGTTCCCACGCCCATCGGTGTTAAGCTGCCGTTCTCCACCGTACTCCCAGACGGGATCTCGCTCGAGCATGCTGACGGACAAGTGCTCAACCTTTTGCGTATCTTGCACGGTCTGAACACGCGATGGGCGGAAGCATACACGAGCGAAGAGACGGAACTTGATGACCGGATAGTAGAAGGAGGGTCGACTGCGCTGGCTTTGCAAGAAGGCTCGCAGCCTATGGAGCGCGTTGCCGGAACAGCGAGGACCCACGCTCCGGTTCGGGTCGAAGTTTTGCCCCCAGCTGCGTTTGCCAACACGAAGCTCACGGCTAAGCTTAACCGTCAGCTAGACGAGCCGCTTATTGTTGCATCGGATGTCCTCCCGACGTGGTGTGCTGCGCTCGCCAAGCACTTTTCGTTCCTCGTTCCTTTCGAAACGCGTCTTGTGTACCTCCAAAGCACATCATTTGGATATTCTCGGAGCATGGGACGGTGGCAACAGCAACAAAACCAGAATCAAGGGGGAGGCGGGAATGGAAGTGGAGCAGGAGGAGGCGGAGGAGGTAGCGGTGGCGATGGTGGTGCCCAGATGCTTGGCCGTATCCAACGACAAAAGGTTCGCATCGCTCGAAACCGCATCCTCGACAGCATGATCAGGGTCATGGAGTTGTATGGATCCACTCAGGCGCTGTTGGAAGTGGAGTTCTTTGATGAGGTTGGCACCGGTCTTGGCCCAACTCTTGAATTCTACTCTACGGTTTGCCGCGATGTCAGGACTCGTGGCGGCATCGCGCTAGGAAATTCCGGGAAAAGGATCAAGGTTTGGCGAGACGACGATGGGGCGGTGGACGCACTGCAGGAGCAGAATGGTCCCATGGCGTACCTGAATCCGACACTCGGCTTCTTCCCGGCGCCAATGGCCCCTGATCATGCGGAACGTGAAGATGGAAAGCGCGCCTTGAGCCTCTTCCAAGCCCTTGGAACGTTTGTGGCAAAAGCATTACTGGACTCGCGCCTGATTGACTTGCCCTTCAGCCCCATTTTCCTCGAGATGGTTGTTGGGGAGGAAGAGGAGCAGGAAAGCGCACTCGAACTCGCGCTGGGACCCAAGGGGCGCACTTGCGCCGAGTTCCATCTTGTGCGACACGTGGACCCGTCGCTGTACAAGGCGCTCCTGGAGTTGAAGAGCTACACGAGTAGCAGTGCCACGGTCCGCGGAGCGAGCATTGAAGATTTGTGTCTCGATTTCACGCTGCCCGGCTACCCCGAGATTGAGCTCTGCCCCGGCGGCAAGGATGTGGCCGTGACTGCGAGCAACGTGAGGGCGTATGTGGAGAGCGTGGTGGAGATGACGGTGGGCACGGGCGTTGCGAAGCAGATCAAGGCGTTCCGCACAGGCTTTGATGCTGTGTTCCCGGCGACGGATCTGGCGTCGTTCTCGGTGCAGGAGCTGGCGGTGCTGGTTGGAGGCACGGGGGACGAAGACGATGACAAGGAAGGAGGCGGCACATGGTCTGCGCAGTCGCTGCGAGAGGCGATTCGCACGGACCATGGGTTCAATGCCGAGTCGCCGACGATTGCGCATCTGATCACGTACATGTCGCAGCTGTCGGGGTCGGCGCGACGCGACTTTCTGCAGTTTGTGACGGGGTCGCCCAAGTTGCCTGTGGGTGGATTCAAGAACCTCAACCCACCGCTTACGGTCGTGCGCAAGCACATCGACGTGGTGGCTGCGGCGGCGACGACCAAAAAGGCGGGGGAGATTGGTGAGGGCACACCTACTCTGAGGACAGCGAACGATTACCTTCCATCGGTAATGACGTGCGCTAATTACCTCAAAGTGCCCGAGTACCGCGATGTGGAGACGCTCAAGGCTCGCTTTGATTTGGCGGTAAAGGAAGGACAAGGGTGCTTCCACCTCTCGTAAGCCAAACGCCAAAAGCCAAAATAGCAGAGGATCTGGGTTGTATATGGGCGGGCGAGATTTTTATTGTAGATATTGTTGAAGCTGAGCTGGAATGTCGAGGGGCGCGAAACGCTGCCTTGTGGAGTTCTCTCTTGCGCGCGAGCGTGATAGGAGAACAAACCCCCCCCCCCCCCCCACCGCCGCGCAGTGGTGGTGGGTGGCGATGAAAGGAGAGTGCTTGTTACATACATACGAAAAGTGCTTGAAACATTTTGTGTTGCTTTTTGTTTTTGTTCTTGCCATCCATTCCTTATTCGTAAATAACAGGTAAGGATCGCACTAGATAGAGGATGTATGACTGCGCAATGCGCAGCGGCAAAGCCACGGTGCGGGAAACGATTGAAAGAGAGAAGTTTCAACTGCCCGCTTTTATCCCCCGTTCTTCGGCATCGTGCGTGTGTGCAATCTCGCCAACTCATGCCAATCACTGCTTGGAGTGGTTGCTGAATACACATCACATCAAGCGTAGCATTTCATTCATTTGTTTGTGCGTGGTGTCTCCCGTCTTTAGTGGCACAGGTAGGGGGTTGTGGAAGTGGAGTTGGTGGGGCGAGAAATGCGGGACGCCCCCCGCCGAAACAAAAAACAACCAATGCCTGGCATTCCGTCCTGCTAACCCACTTTCCCGTTTGATTGCAGAGTATTATCTGCTCGCCTGCAAATTCGGTTCCTGTATCGCCCCACTGTGGGAACACAAAAATACCTCGGTCCGCTTGGGAAACCAAAAACCCGCCCCCGCCCAAACATCACCACCCCCTTACCTGTTTGCTTGCTGCGCGCGTGCGCAGCCAGACCACGGAACGCCAGTAGACATTACCCAATTTCATACACAAGAAAACATATACTTTCGCTCCGCAACCAGATATGGATCCGATTCATCAGGAGATTTCTCAGGAGGGGCTTGAGCACGGGGGGAATGAACATGGGGAGGAGCATGAGCATCTCCCGCAGCTGCTGCATCCGGCCTCGCAAAACCTGCAACCACAACAAGCACAGCAGCAACAGCAGCAACAACCTTACAGTCCGCAGCAACAGCCTTATAGTCCGCAACAACAGCACCATTCGCAACAAATGCAGACTCCCCAGCTGTCACAACAACAACAACAACCACAACTACAACAGCACCAGCAATCTCTTCAGGCAGAGCAGCAACCACAAGGGCAACAGCAGCAACAACAGCAGTCGCTCCAGCAGCTCCAACCGCCACTGCAGAACTGTAGAGACGAGCGCGGCCTCTTCCAGTGCCCCTTCCCGGCCTGCCCGCGCGCGTTTGCGAGAAGGTATAATCTGGCGACTCATTATCAAACTCATTTTGGAGTGAGGGAGTGGCAGTGTATGGAGTGTGATCGGAAGGTAAGGAGTGGAAAAAAGTGACAGCTAAAAGTGGAGGAAACGGAAGAGCGTTCTGGTATTGACCCTTTTTTTTCTTTTTTCTTCTTTCTCTTTGTGGTGGTAGTTTACGAGGAGGTATGACTT
The DNA here is from genome assembly GCA_025526995.1 of Powellomyces hirtus. NCBI lineage: Eukaryota > Fungi > Chytridiomycota > Chytridiomycetes > Spizellomycetales > Powellomycetaceae > Powellomyces > Powellomyces hirtus. The sequence continues at coordinate 78,185 of JAHLKG010000018.1, read as the reverse complement.
GACCCGACATCAGGGAATCAAGCATGGACCGTTCGACGTCGCGCTTCAACAGCAGCAGCAGCAGCAGCGGCAGCAAGTGGCTGCGGCAGGTCCTTCATCTATGAGCACTGCGCAGCAGCCATCATCACAACAATCGCAGCTGCAGCTGCAGCCGGCCAGGAAACGCAAAGTGCCCGCGTCCGCTCCCACTACACCCGTCGCACAGCAGCAGAACACCATTAACCACACCAACACTAACGGCGACAACAACACTGAACATGGTGGTCCGCCTGTGCGCCGCAGCGCGCGTAACCGCCGGGTGAGTACGCAGGATGCGTTGCCGACGCCTGAAGCGAAAAAGGCCCGGAGAGCCATGTCCCACGATGCGGGGTCGGTCATGACGGCTATAGGGGGTGGTGCTGCTACGACGAGGGGGGCATCTGCAGCGGGGCGGCAGAGCGGTGCTGCTGGTGGAGGCGTGGCGAGTGGGGTTGTTGGCGCTAATCCGCAACAGGGTGTTGGAAACCATCGCGGTGGTGGTGGAGGGAGTGTTGGAAGTTATGCCACTCGTGCGGCAGTAGCTGCTTTTGAACGGAAATTGAACATGAACCTCGAGGAGTCTACGGCAAGTATTGCCGGCGCTATGCCTGTCATGGATGGGACTGGTCTGGCAGCGGTGGCCACGGCTGTTCATCATCACAGGGTGCCTCTCCCCATCACCCACGCCTCTCCTGCTGCAGTGTCGGCCGCGGCGGCAGCTGCGGCTGCTGGCACCCTCCTCGAGCAGAGCGGACACGATACCCACCTTCGCTTCCCGTACGATGAAACCCACCCGGACGCGGCGGCCGCAGCGGCCGCCTATGCGGCGTTTATGGCTACTGCGACGCCGTTGCCGCCACGGCCCTTGATGTCGGTGGGAGTGGACGGTGACAACCATAGCAACAACAACACTGCTGCAGCTGGTGGTGCGGATGCATATGAAGTCCCCTTGGCGCTCCGCGGAAAGTTATCGATGCAAATGGACGGCGATCGCGTCTCGATTGTGAGAGAACCACCGCCCGCCGCCATCGTCCCCGACTATGCGGCGCTGGAAGCCGAGTTGGCGCGATTCCAACAGCAAGAGGAACGAAGGCAGCAACAACAGCAATTACAGCAACAAGAGCAGGGACAAGACCATACTGTGTCATCATCATCCCCATCCACCGATGAAGCGACCGCAGCCATGATTGCCCTCGCTGCTGCTGCTGCCCAACAGGAAATCACCCCGCCCCCCTCTGCATCGGCTTTGTCCTCGCGAACCAGCGTGGCGTCTCTCATCGAACCCACCGCAAAACACGCCGTCCCGCCGGTACCGCAGGATGCACCCATTTTGGCACACCCGTTGTTTGCGAGCGACGCTGGTTGTGCGGGTGCGGGTGTTGCCCATACACCCGAGACGATGGGGATGGGAGAGTCGGGCGATGACACCACCACACATGTGTTCCCGACGGATGGACTGGATACGGATGCTGATCTGGATTTGACAACGACGAGCGCGTCCTTGGCGGCGTTGGTCGAGTCGTACCCGGCGACGGCCTCAACGCCCATGTCACCACAGTACTCAAACATCAATGTTGATAACTCGGCGTCTACCTCGGGTGGGGCGAGTCCCTGCACAAATAACACCAGTAACAATAACAACAACAACTTGTCCACATCAACGCCGACAACACCGGATGCGAGCAAACGAAACAGTGGGGAGGGAGAGTCGAATCAACATCAAACACACCATCAGCAACAACATCAACACCAACAACAACAACATTCACCAGTAGTAGAAAACGAGGAAGAGCGTCGGGCGATTGCGGTCGCTATGTTGTTGCAGATCCCGGGGTTGTGATTGGACACGTAAAGATTCTTGGATGAAAACAATAAAATTCACGAAAATCTGCGCCACATTTACACACCCCCACAACGCATTCACGTAAACCTCCGATGGGAATCGTCCCGGTCGCCCCCATGGTGTGGAATAGTACATATATTGCACAAGTAATAAATTCAAATCAAAGCGGGAAAAAGAAAAGCAGACAAAGGTGTTGAAAAATTGGGGCATGGTCCAACGTTTGATGCCCGTTCGCCGCGTTAGCGGACAGGGTGTGATTTTATGCGCCCCCACCAGAACGATGCCAGGCCTTTCGCAGATTAATGGCGAGCGAGGGACTAAGCAGACAACTTGTCAGGATATAAGCCGGTACTGTGCCGGGGGGGGGGGGTGTTTTTTCTGGCATGAGGCAACATCGTAAGCGACGTTTGGCCGGGGCTCTTGTTAATGGGCGGGCTGAGATAATTGACGAATCTGGGCGCCAGATTGATGTCACTCTATATTGACGAGTGATTTGTGACAAAATCCACGCAAAGTATGTTCTTTATCGATACTCTTTGGCGGTGAGACCACCGACCCGCAAATGAGTTGAGATTAACGTTAATCAGATGCGGTTTTTACCGTTTTCCGGCAGCACCGACAAGCGGGAAGCGTTGGGCCAAGAAAACACGGCCCCAAATGAACCTACAGCGGGGAGTCCAAACTGAATGGGTGGATGTACAGTACATAGGATTGGAGGTCCCGTTTTTGTCGGGTTACCTAGCCTAGGTGGCCTAGACGTGGATGCGAGAGAGACATCATCCTACAGTGATACCGACACCCGACGAATTCGAAAAAAAATGAATTGATAGCCGTTATCGGGGTTGTTAGTGGTGAGAACATGCCGCATTTTTTTTCACACGTAAACTGGAAAAACACGACCCAAGTCGCGAACGGGTTTATGTGCACAATTACTAATCTCCCTCGCTCTTTCGCGCCTTCTCTATCTCGTCATATGCCTGTGCGATGAGCCCAAACGGTCATTTGTAAGAATTATGATACAAAATTGTGGGGTGTCACAGGTTATCGGATAGCGTCTCTTTGTGTGTGTGTGTGTGTGTGGCCAAAATGTCACCGTCATCCCAACTGCCGGTCGGTGTGGGCACCGCCAGTCCTATCAAACTTGAACATATCGATAATCGGGGTCCCTGCCAGTGGCCGACGACCGTTTTTTTGTGAAGGTGAAAAGAGAAACGTGAGATTGGCCCCGGGCAACTCCCCACTCTGCGCCAGTGTGAGACGAAGAGATATTCTGGCTTGTGAATGTTCACTTTCATTTATCAGAACTTGAAACTTGAAACCGCCAGGATCAGCGAAACGTGAGATAGGGAGGGGGTGCCAATGGTGCCAACTTGGACTGAGCCATGGTTGAGGCGAAGCTTCCGGGGCGGCGGCTGTGGATGATTGATTGATTGATGATTCTGTGATTTGCAACCTCAGGCTTGGGAGTTTTTTTTTGTTTCCGGGTGGTTGTCGCTTTCACAGAAACAATTTGCCACAAACGGAAGTCTCCTTTCACGCGCGCGAATCACGCATGTGCTGACACGTGAATGTCTCCCCCTCGGAACTGTCCACGGTCATTACAAAGACTCCTAATGGGTTTGTGACCCAAGGCTTGTTGCGCAACTGGGCAGCTAGATTGCGTGGGAAGGACAAAACAATGGCCACTTATCTCCTCGGGGCGGGGTTGCCCGAGGTGAGTACTACTGTCCTTGTCTACGTTCACTCTGGTATCGCACCACTTAGACAGCCCCACGAGGGTGGATGATGGGCGGGGTGTGGTGTTGACGGGGTTCTCCACAACCGTCATCTTTTTCCTTTCATTTTTTTTTTGTGGTGTTGCTTTTTGCGAGAAGCATGTTGGCCAATGGATGACGGACCCATCCATGTGGGGCGCAAACATCTTGAAATTCTCGCTCTAGGAGTAGGAGCTGTGATTTGTTCCCACGTTTCTTGCGGTCTTTCCGGTGTCTCTCGCAGGGAGATTGTTGTCGATTCGGACATTACTTTTTCGGCTTTCTTTTGCTTGGGATGTCTGTGGCGGCGTGCGATTTGAAGCACATGATTATCGATGAACATATGATACATGTTCGCAGCTTCCTCGGAGGGGGCTTTCGTCCCTCAGTCCAGTGCCCACTGACGCGTGTCATCCGCCTAATCCACGTTGGCTCGTCAGGCGGCCAGACAATCCCGCTATCGGGGGGGCGGCCATCTGTTGTGGGTGGGACTACAGTTATGCGAGTCCCGGGGCGGTCCACATGAAGCTTACGCCAATATGACGCTGATAAGGGAGCGGGAGTCGAGGCATAACGTGACCAAGAGAGAACAAGTGACGTGACGGTGAAATGACGATGGGAGCGAGGGAAGGGCAGCAAACGCCACGACGGTGGGTCGTTTAATGCGGATATGAACTGTAGTTGTGAGACACCCAGATGGATAGACACTTTACTAAGTGGGTTGGTTGGCCGCCAAGCTTGTTGTGCGGATACGCTTGGCTGGATTGATCCCTGCAATGATGATGATAATAAGAAGATGTGTCTGACCACCGCCGTCACCCGTCAGTCAGTCAATCCCTTCTGCAAGTCCCTTTGAGTCAGTCAGTCATTCATTCAATCAATTCATTGACTCTCCCCATCCAACACCACATCCCATCGATGGCCCCCCCCATTTGCCATTTGCCATTGCGACGATCGATACTGCTTCTAGCACTCGTTCAAAGTAAATCATGATGGCCCAACCCCCCCTCTTCATTTGCTCAGCCACGCAAGCGGCACGCGAACCCACACGCGTCATGCGAACCCCTGTTTGAATTGAGTCTTTACACGGCTCTTTGTATCTCTCTGTGTGTCGGTCCTGTCAGAGTCAGTCAGTCACTGCCAATTCACCCGTGCCATTGGCCTCCCCCGTGTTGTCTCGCCCATGTTGGCCATCACAAAACAAGAGGGGTAAACGTGCCAAGTATTTAGTACCAAGTTCCAAGCCCTTCTGAACTGTTACACACTCTAATTTGTTCGCCCGGACGCGATCTTTCGACATTGAGCAATTTTCTCATTTTTGTTGGTGACTTCCCCGCATCCAATGGTGCTTGCGATCGCCGGCGACGAGACAAAATCCAACTCGGACGGCAATGCATGCATGTGCGTTTGGGGTATGATCTGCACCGGCACTCTGTCAGATTGTGGATGATCACCGGCCCCCCTCCCCCTTTGCGTTCGTGGGCAGCATGTCCCCCAAGGAAGGACCGAGCAATGCCATTGTGGCTAATAGTACGATTGATGATTGTCCAACCAAGCCCTCCTGCACTAATCATGATGATGGGGGCTTGGACCAGCCTGTGAGGAATTCTGCGCGGAACGAGTGCCACGGTGTTGCAAACGTTGCGCAGCCGGCCCGCCCCGTTCCGCCCGTCTGGAGTTGAAAGGGGGGGAGGGTAAAGTACGCTGCTGCATTCCTCTATGCCCTCCGCCCGCCTGCGCCCGGCCTTTTGTGAAATTTTATTATTCCTTTTGTTGCTGCGCACGTCAAATGAAAGCCAAATTACTCACTGACAACCCCCCAACCAAACACACTCACACCAACACCACCGGTTGAACCCAAAAGTTCCAGCGACAGACTGTTGCTGAGGGTTTGGCTTCTAGCGCGTGAGAATTAAAACATTTTCACCCTCTGCCCCCCCCCCTCCTCCTCCCCCCGACGCCCACTTATATTCTGCAGATCCACGCCCTCGCGCCCGCCCTGTCGCCTTACTTGCCTTGAATAGTGTACTAGTGATAGTAGCAGTAGTAGGAGCAGTAGTATAAAAGTAACCGCAAACTGACAGTCCCCTTCTTCCCGGCTCGGCTGCTTCCCTTCCCTCCCTCCACACTCTCCCTCCCGTCGCTATTGTTCCCACCCAACGAACCCCGGTCCCAATCCTTCCTTCCCTTCTGCGCACCACCATCCTTTGTGCACTCGTTCTCTCGATCTGTGGTACCCCGTCCCTTCGCGCCTTCGATCGCTCTGCCCTTTCGTTTTGACTGTGCGCAGCAACGCAAGCTCCATCCCCCCATACCTATATCCGCACAAAACATAACACACAAGACCATGGAGACCCTTGCCGAGCTCGCTTCCGGTCTGGCATACATTGCTCGACCCAGCTGCTCTTGGTCCTACCCCGCACCTGCCTGTTCTGCACCAGCGCCGGCATTGGTTTCGTCGCAGGCCTCTTGCGGCCGACTTTCCCACGCGCCGCTATCTCACCATCAACTGTACCACTACGCCTCAGTCCCGCTCCATCACCCCAACGAGGAGGCCCATCATGACCAGGAACAACCTCATGAACCCACCCAGCGATTGGCGCACGGTCAAGGTCAAGACGTGCAGGCCCAGCATCTTTGCTACGAGTCACACGCTGTGGTTCCTGCGCCAGGTCGCGCCCCACGCAAGCGCGTCGCATCCGTCATGGACATGACCTTCCTGGTCAACGAAAACGACAATGATAAGAGCAATGACACCGACATGGAATCCGACAACGGAAAGGTGTCGGAACAGACACAACCCGCCGCGGACCCTGGGCGCCAAGATACCGCTGAGCAGGCAAAAGAAACCCGTCTTTCGATGGTAGACAAGTCAAAACTTCCGCCGCTGCCTCCTCAGCGGCAGCAACAGCACCTCTTTGCCTCCCCTCCTCCCGAACCCTGGCGGAGCGCACAGGTAGCTGTTTCTCAAGAGCACCGCCGCCCAATGGACGGCCCGCTCTCGATTTCAACGCAACTGTCTCCTGTGCGTCACAACGCGCAGGTCTTGCTGACTCCGGCCGCTTCTCCCGGCTGCAATGACGAAGACGTGCCTCTCTCGGCCTGCCGCAGCCGGGGCTCTGTTTCGTCATCTTCTTCTTCGACGTCACCTACCAGCGCCACACGAAAGCGCAGCAAAATCACGCCCAAGCAACTGATCGTATTGAACACTGGTAAGCAAACAACAATCGGATACGGTGTCTCCCGGACACTCTTTACTTATACCCTTGTCAGTATTCGCGCATACCTTTTTCCCATCTACAGAAAGCCGCCATCACATTGCCAAAGAAACTGGTATGACCGCTCGGTCTGTGCAAGTATGGTTCCAAAACCGTCGACAACAGTGGCGCGCCCGGCACGGAACACCGGCGGTTCAGAAGAATTCGCATGCGCTGCCACATACCCCTCGTGCATCACCCGAGTTTCAGACTGCAGTTGGTGCGACCTCCTGCTCATTGGGGCAGATGTGCACTGTCCGGGGAGGTCACGACCATCATCACCATCGGCAGCGCGTCATGATCAAGGCAAACCGCGGACGTCCACGTCTTGATTCAACGGGCCCATCTGCTTCGGCCCACACTTCTTGCCGCGGTTTCGCCGACTCGATCCCTGCCGTGGGTGCTGGATCTTGCTGCTCGTCTCCCGATCCGCGTTCCAGCACTTGGATGCCGGTCACCATCCCGAAAGATCACCCTCTCGGTCCCTTCGTATCGCCCTGGTTTGAAGCACCTTCGCGTCTCCATCACGAACAACCTGAATACGAGTACCACGGCAACCATTCTCGAGTCGTTACGCCCAATGTGTTCCCGTTCCTTTATACTACTCCGCCGACCACGCCAGCCATGCCGTCGACAGCCGGGCTTGGCTCGCCGCCGCCGCCGTATCCGACCCACATTCCTCGTGGCGCACAAGCATCAGACGCGCTCCTGCTGCGCCCAACAACCAACTCTGGTCTCAGACACGCGATGCAGCCAACGTTTGGGTACTATCACGGTCAAGTTGCTGCAGTTGCATCCTACTCCATGGACTCGGCGCCTTCAGCACAGCCGTCGACCCTTCTAGTCATTGATCCCTCCGGACATGCCGTCGCTAAAAGGCTATACCATCACTCGCCCCACTCTATCACTGCGTGAAAGGCGCACAATCATCGAAAACTCCATTCTTTTCTTTACAAACACACGCAACATATAGTAGGATAGTTGTCAATTACGATACCCATGCAGTTACAGTACCAGTAGCAGAAATACCCCCTTCATGACACGGAATCATTTATACCCCTCCCCTTTTAGTGTACATAGTAGATTACTCCCGCCCCCCTCCATTTTTTAGTGCATGACTTTTCGTCATCCCTCCGGATCCGGCTTAAGGATTGTGTGATTCATCCCTGCGTGATTTGTTTTTTGGTTTTCTCTCCCGTCGCGTTGAGAAACCTTGTACATATTTATGAATTTCCGTTTTAGTAAACGTAATAGCATTCCATCTACGAAAGCTGATGGAATCGTTCAGAGAATTGCTGGCAACTGATTTAGCGCAAGGCATCGTTAAACTCACGATCTAGAACAAGTATTAGGATTCATATGAAGCGCAAGTGCGGGGAGAAAATATTATTTGTGTGATCTATTTTCCATATTTTGCTGGTGAAGATATCTACATACGCGATATAGCAGTACGGTAAACATGTACATTGCACAGAGAAACAAAATGGGATGCTCAGAACAGTTGCATGGGATTTTCCGGGCTCTGCGCGTATCATAAATGAGCTCCAATATTGTGTTTCGATTTCAGCTCAGTTTGAAGGCTTGGCAGTCATGAACCACGACTTGAACCATTGCAAGGGCTTGGACATCTGCACCGGCTGAATCACGCGTCCGGAGCGGTCAGCGGGCAGAGCCGCATCAATGATCCGCACATTCCTGCGGCGATCTGCCTTGACTGTATTGATATCATCCGGCCACTGCTGCTCGACGGACTGTTCTTGTTCCTCTTGACCACCGACCGTGCGAATAATCCCATGCGCTCGCAACAGTTTCTGCACCAGCAGACTCTTCTCGGTCAACACCGGGTCGTGCTCCATCCGCGCGCGGGTCGCCGCGTCCGGCATATGGGTGGGGTCGTGCGGGTCCGCGTACCCTTGCTGCTTGAGGTACGTGTCGAGATCGCGGAAGGCCCGCGCGACGTCGGGTTTGGCGGCGACGGCGGAGAAGAAGCTGGCTTTGTACTCGGGGTTGGTGCGGAGAAGCTGGGCGGCGTCTTTGGGGTCCGTGTAGTGGATCTCCAAGGCGGGTTGGGTGGTGGTGGTGGTGGTGGGGTGAGATGGTGGTGGTAGTGGTGGGGATGCAGCAGAGTTGCCTGTTGGTTGTTGCCCAAAGTAGGGCGTTGTGGTAAAGGTTCGTTGAGGACCGTACGAGTTGAATGTAGACAGCTGGCGGATGAGGAGGGTGCCTCTTGCGAGCTGTGGTGAGTGAGGCAGCCGAGTCATGGTTTCGAGGGCGGTTCTGTTGCGTGGCGTTCGTCGCTTTTCCCTTTCGTCGGTTCTTTCTTGTTTCCGTCTATCTGTCCCCGTTCTCTTTTCCTCCGGAGTAAAAGCTCTCGAGAAGTGGTCTCACTTTACAGCATTGACTCATCCCCAGGTGTGGCTTGCTGCTTGCATAATCATGCACCTAAATTCCCAGTCTGCCTGCGGTCCCTCCCTGTTTGCGACGGTCGCGCCCACCGTCCCGCCGGCGGTGGTGGACGAGGCGTTTGTCATATTGGATCGGAACCGCTGTGGGAGGATCACGTATAGGGAGTCTGAGGAGATTATGAAGTGTCGGACGTGAATGTAGAGAGCGGGGTTTGGGAGGGTGTGTTGGGAGAGGTCTTAGATTTTATGTACATGTTATTTGTAAGTGAGAATAGAAAGTCGATTATTGGCACATGTTGCAGAATGTGCGCCACGTCCCCGAGAAGGATGAATCAGAGCAGATCATGCTATGTACGTCTGAAGTTGTAAGGTTCTATGCATCTAATTCGACACTGCCTAATACGGGTTCTTCCAGTACTCTTCATTGTACTTTTCAATCAGAGCCCGTCTCTCAACACCACTTTGCCAATTTTCAAATCCACCTTTTAACATCAAAGATGAGTCAACCCAATAGGCGGGATCGGAACAGAAAGACAAGACCCACTCGGGGTCGCACCTACCACGAAGGATATAGACTTTTGGCGTTGGCTGCAGAGTCGCTCCATTTCCGGGAACGTCGCCCACAAGCGGTTCTCGTAACGCCAATGCCTCACTAAACTTCTTTGCGCATTTCGGGCCCCGTACTGCACAACCACACAAACCCCATCAGTTGCGCCCCCAAAAGCCCACACTGTTCCGTGTACACTATAACACATTCCCGCCCCACACACACCTACCTTGCGACAACGCACAATGGAACACCACCTCTTTGACTCCCTCCAGCTTCTTCACCAGATCTCCCGGGTTATTCAGCAGCTCATGCGACGGCACATTGATGGCCCCGCGAATATTCCCATTTGCGAAATCGTCCCCGCGCACATCGACAATGACGTAGTCGATCCCCGGTTTTTTGGAGGGGTCTTGCAGGAGCGTGACGAGAGTCGACGGTTCGATGAACGTTGGCTCGGAGACGCTTTCGGTGGACATATTAGTGGTTGGATGGGGTTCCACTGGGGATGGGAGAAGGCGGGCACGAATCTATGCTATTAGTTTTGGCGTACATTGGACAAGCCACGCAAGCCACGTGCGGCGGGCTCCGCGAATGGCGACTGTTGCGCAATGATCCTTGAAGTTGCGTGATGACTTTGGTTTGTCACTGTAATCTGACATCCTCACCCCGCGGACGAAATGCTCATAATGAATGCTAAGCTAACCAGCAATTGACTTGTGGATGCCTGCGTTTTGTTCCAAGGCTTCATTCATTACTGCGTTTTTTTTTTTGAAGGTTTCGCAATTTTTAACTTCAATTGCATGGTTTATCCACCTCCACACAATCGCCCAGGTGGCAGCTATAACTCAATCACTCGCCAACAAAAGCTTGAAAGAGGGTTGACGATCGCACCTGGTCGCTCCATTCTTTTTCGTCTGTACACCTGGGAAAGCTCTGTCTCACAGACGCATAACAAAATAGAAGCTAGAGCAATTATCAGTGCATTGCCGAGGCGTCGATCAATTCGTGTAAATAGAACACAGATAGAAACACAAAAACCCGCTGTGGGCAGCTCTGTCGTGCCAAATCCGAAGGTTGTACGGGTGGTGCGGACAACGGTATTGCAAGGAGCGGGCTACTATGTATTGTATCATCTATCTCTGCTTCGATCGCGCAGACGTGGCGGAGGCGACCTACTCCTCCGTAAATTGCCTTCCCCGCCGCGTCTATCGAATTGCCATCCATGCTCTCTATTCGCACTGGTATCCCGTTCTCGTCCTCTGTGTCTCAGCGGCGACCGACTCGAACGCCGGCGGGCATCATTACGTACTCCAGATCGTCGCGAGTCCATGCTGCCGCGAGAAGAGTTCCGCTCCCGTCGCCGCTCATAAAGATCGTCTCTTTTGCGTGGTGAGGAAACACCGCGCCGTTCCGACCTGCTATCCCGTCCCCTAAAAGCGCTGTCCTCAACGCCGCGTTCCTGTGATGATATTGGCGACCTGCGCCCACCACTCAAGGACGTCTGCGACGGCAGACCACCGCCGATCCAATCTGAACCTGCAGCCTCCTCTTTGATCTTCGGTTCCTCCTTGATCTTCGTCTCCTTCTTCACATTTTTCTCCTTCTTGTCTTTCTTCTTCTCCTTCTTGTCCCTCTTCGCCGTCTTTTTCGCTTTCTTCATCGCCTTCTTCAGCATGTAGGCGCGCATTGGATCCTCCTCATCGAGTTCTCGGGCAAGGTGTTTAGCCTCATTGTCTTCAGATTCAGATGACTCAGAGGCAGATCCCGCTTCTAGATAATCAGGGTATGAGGTACATGTCTCGATTCCACCACCAATGCACAAGCTTTACCTTCATCTTTGTAGTCAGCTGGTCTCAGATGAGGCGGTAATATCGCCATCTTACGTTTCAACTCCGCCTCCTCATCAAAGTCCTCGTCCTTCTTGTCTTCCCGATACTTGGCAACGTGGTCTACCCGTAACGTGCGTCCCAACATCTGTCAAGACAAAGATCGAGAGGGAAGACATCAGCGAGAGTCTCGATGTGTAGTGGCCGCAATGCCATTCCCCACCTTCGTCCCGTTGAAATTATCCACAGCTAACACTGTAGATTTCTGGTCCTCATACGCAACGAACGCAAATCCTTTGCTCTTCCCCGTCTGCTTTTCTCTCACGAGATTGAGGTCAACGATCTCCCCATATTGCGAAAACACCGCAATCAGATCGCCCTCAGTTAGCTGGTAAGGCAATCCACCGACATATACATATGCGGATTCCTACCCACAGAAAAGGGATCTCTGATCAGTACTTGTTTGTAAGCGTGGTCTCTACTTCACGGCGCACTGCATGCATACTTACATTATATTGTGCATGCCACGACGCCGTGTCCTTCACATTCCGGAATAATTCCGAGGTGTTCAACCGATCGATCTCTTTAATAACGCTATTTCATTATGAGTCAGAAGCTGTGAACTAGGCAAGAAGATTGACAATGTGGAAAGCTTACTTCATTCTGTCCTTGAAATTGACGGGATGTCAAAATGGCGAGGTGGTCAAAATGCGAAGTCAAAGCCACATCGCCGTGTTTTTGACATTCTGAGCTCTCTTCGAACAGTTGACCAAGCCAAATTGGAAAACGTTGTCTACATTAACGACTAACATGGAGTTTATACAAAGTAAGGAGAAATGGGCATGCGTGCGGGTTTGTGCTTCTGCCTTATCCCACATTGGTTCTTCTTCTTGTTTTCAATTGTCTGCGATGTCTTACATTCCCTCGCAAATAGACCAAGCAGAGCTGGAACGGCTCGCCGAAGATATCATGATTGAAAAGCAGCTCATCATCGATTTGGACCGGCGGCGGAATGACAATCGAGTTGCTCTGCGGTCTCTTAGCACTACAACTGGTAGGCAGACCCTTCTCCCTGTCCGCTCCTTTTCCAACCTGCTCTCACAACTGTCGCCCGTTCCCTGATCCGTTCAGCGCCGAAAAAGAGCCATTTCTTTGCTGGGGGTTTGTTCATCCGTCTTCCAACGCCCACGGTGCAGAAACTGCTGACCAAAGACCAAACAAACATTGATGGAGAAATCAACCGTCTGCGGGATAGCATGAAGGAACATGCTCGCGAACTAGAGGCTCTGGAAAGCGGTGCTGGCAATGTCAAACGGAACAGAGGCTTTGCTCTCAAGGGCATGCGTAAAGAAGACCTTTCTTCGATTGCCCGCCATCCAACTGTCGAATAGGATCAGCATCAACCGACCCCATGCTTCGAAGCACCGTTGTACATAGATATTTAAATGCATTCAATTTTTGGGATTCTTTGTTGCCATGTTTGCAGCATGCGACTCCTGAACGCAGCGTGTTGTAGAACTATGTATCGTACATCACCGGCCTCGTTTCCCTCGGGCCAAGTACAGACATTGGAAGCTGGACCATGATCATTGTCTTACAGAATCACGATATTGACGGTTTTCAGACTTTGGTAAGTGCAATGTTTGAAAACCCAGGTAAGTAATATGCAAAGATCTACTCTACATCTCATGACCTAGGTACTGTACATGAAGACCCACATGCGCGGCCGAGCACAAATGAGAGGAAGGGTGGACCCTGCTCAGTGAAGAGTGCGGGTAGATTCCATCTTGTTGACATCCTGCTTGAACCCGTCTGCCTGGACCTGATCGTGACCGTGGGCAATCTCGTCGATCTTGGCGTCCAGGAGAGAGTTGCCCGGCTTCGTGTGCCAGGGCCTGGGAGCATCGTCGGAGAAAAGCTTTTCAATTTCCTCGAGAGACTTTCCAGCAGTTTCGGGGTAGGACACGAAGGCCTGGATGGCGGCGCCCACACAGAACATACCAAAGATAACAAACGTCCACCAGGAGATGGCTTTGAGCATCGGCGGGACAAAGAGACCGAGCAGGAAGTTGAAAATCCAGTTAGCGTTGGCAGCAAGCGACATTCCGGTGGCACGCGTCTCGAGGGACCACACTTCAGCGGCGTAAACCCAGGCCACGGGCGCGAGGGTCGTGGCGTAGATGGCAACGAGGAGGTAGCAGAAACCAATGATGATACCACTGGAGGCGCCCGACACAGTGAGGACAACGTTCGGGTTGCCGTCAACGCCTCCCGGAACGTGGGTACCCTTCGAAAGGATGCCGCCGACAACGAACAGGCACAGAGCCATCCCCAAGGCGCCGTAGATAAGCAGCGGACGACGACCGGTCTTGTCGATGAAGAAGAACACCGCCGTCGAGAAGATGATGAGGATCACGTATTGTACGAGCGAAGCGATATCGTTGGCGTTGCCCTTGATTCCGGCCATAGAGAAAACGTAGACGACGTAGTACATCTGTATGAGAGAAAGAGGCGAAATGGGTCAGGCATTGCGAGCGACGAATGGACAGAGGCCGATGGTGATGGATTACCATGATGTTAGCACCCGAGAGTTGTTGCCAGGCTTGAACGGACAGACCAGCGAACGTGCGTCTCCACATTCCATTCTTGATGTATCGGCGCCATCCAGAGACGGCGGTGCGTTCGGCTGCCAACACGGTGGCAATGCTTTCGAACTCGGCAACGACCAGAGGATCGTTCTTATTTCCGTTGGCTTGGATCCGAGCGAGGGTGTCGATAGCTTCTTCTGTGCGCCCAACCTTGGCGAGCCAGCGTGGAGATTTGGGAAGGAAGGGCAAACCAACCATGAGGAAGACGGCGGGGATCAGCTGGGTACCCCAAGCAATTCGGAACGAAGCTGTGCCTTCAATGTGCTTGCATCCGAGTCCGATTCCGAACATGATCAGGATACCCCACTCGATGGCCAGTTGCTGAATGACGATAATGGACCCACGCTTTTCCTTCTTGGCGATCTCGGCAAGGTACACAGGAACTTGGGACGAGGTGATACCGACGCAGATACCGTTGATGGCACGACCGATGATGAGGGTAGGGACGCCCGTGACGAAGATCTGGATAATAGTACCGACAACCCAGAAGATGCAGGCCATGAAGATACTGTCACGACGACCCCATTTGTCGGACATGGGACCGGCCATTAAGGACCCAATGACAGACCCGCCTGCCAAGGCGGCTCCGATGGCACCTTGCACGAAATCGGACGGGTTGTCGAAGAAGTCGGCGTACTGCTTGGTTCCGACAATGGCGGACATGGACGAGATGTCGAAACCGAACAACATTCCACCAATCGTGGACACGAAGGCCAGGAAATAGGTGTTGTACACCTTTGGGAACTGCATCGTTCTTGATGAAGTGCAGCCGCGCTGATGAAGGATGGGAGGATGGAACGGGGTTGCGGGCAAAGGTCCCTAGGTGAGCAGAGTGATGACGGTGGGTGTCGGCCGGGTGCGGTATTGGTCCTTAATCAACCGAGTGTATCGTGGGTGATGAGCGGAAAGTGTATCGTGGGGTGATGTGAGCGGAAAACTGGAGCAGCAGAAACCGGCAATGCCTCTCGTATTTATAAGAACGCTCATTTCCTTTCCGCATAAATGGGCGGGAATGTTTCCCCACATAAACAGGCTTGCATGAATATCTATCGTGTGAGATGTGTCTCGAAAGCGGGAAAATGGTTCCGCAACAATGATTCATTCAAAGTCCGTGCCGAGAGATGTGAGCTGCAACAGTGTCCGTCTCGTGATGGGTGGGTGGGCGGTGAAGTCCATGGTTGTTACACTGACATTACGAACAATAAAGAATAAAATGCCCTCAACGGGCCGGAGGGAGAAAGCAAGATACGTTCATTTTACGTGCACACCCATCCCAACCCACATCCATTTGGCGCTTCCGACATTCACACAGTGATGAAGGAGTTTGGGCAACGACGCGTGAGCGCGCAAGGACATCGACGCGTTGCGGATGTGGCGCCTTGATGACTCGACTCTGTGTTTGCAGACTGCCGAGACGAGAGTCCCCCCACGCTGTTGCCGCCCATTAGGTAGGAAAATGGATCTGGGGGTCGAACAGAATTGATTCCACAATACATGTACAGTATGTGCTCGATTCGTTACCGCTTATGCAGAACGCATAATGGAGCTCAATTGAATGCCCGGCGCAGACTCGGACTGCAATTCATCGAGCACAGATTCACTTGTTGGGCACGCACATCTGTCGGATCCTTGTGCATTTCTATCTGCATGCGTTGACCAGGACAGAAGATTGACAAGAATGCCATATCGCATCCCAATGGGAATCCGTACTTGGACTTGTTATTCAACATCCATTGATTTTGTATGCTTGAGAATCATTCTCGTGCTCGCAACCAAACTCTTTGTGGAATAGGCAGGTTGTTGCACTACGTGGAGTAAACGGAGGTCCCCAACCAGCCGTTGACGTGTTGCTGCGGCACTCGCGTGACATGGCAGGACAAGTGCATCGCATCGGTAACGATGTTCCTTCTCGCCCCCCGGTGCGATTTCCCCCTCTCAATTAGACTCAATCAATACATTGTAAAGAAGTTTCCATACATGAATTTAACTTTATTAGTGTATCCTGGACACATTCATGCAATATGTGGTTGAGTTTTGAGAAGAACTATGGTCTGTAATTGATTGAGTTGATTGACAGGTACTATGAAGTGTCATAATAACTGTTACTAAATTATGCAAATCAACTTAGGGTTAGGGTTAGGGAAGTACAAGGAAGTACAATAAAGTATAATGTTATGATTGCAGTAGATGACAGACGTTGCAATGTCTTTTTGGGATTCATCACACATTGTGGCATCCAGTCTGAAGTATACAGTGAGGTTGCTTATTGCATCCCTATTAAATATGTCGATAGTGACAATTAACAATGAAACCCTTCAACTCCTTGTAATCCGGCTGCCGCATGCATTCTACTTGTCTGGTAGCAAAAAACTGTATCATTCCGTCTACGACCGTGACCTGCAGGGTCTGTTGATGGACTCACGGTCAAGAAGCGATTCCGAGTTGTATTCTTTGGATACGGTTATGCAATTTTGCGTCTCCAGCTAGCGGCCATTTGCCCAGGTCGTCAAGTAATACGCTTCGCTTTCGGTTCCTGCGACCGCATGGTGCGATCTTATACCATTGTGGTTGAATTGTCCAGAGAATCTCGCGCGCAACATTGGGGTGCACCCGGCAATATGCCTGCAACGCGGCAGCGCAGCGGCGGGAGTCGGTCGCATTAAGAGGTCGCGGCGAATATCGAAGGGGCTGGGGGTAGAGGGTATGTCTGGAGTCGAAGCGCACACAATCTCGCAATAAACGAGCAAGGGTGATATCCCCTTTATGCCAAACATCGCCACTCCTCGCTTTACAGCCGCGGTTTCCGCACCAAGGGAGGCGAATGCTGCTGGAGATACCCCCCCGCACCACCCGAATACCCCGCAAAGGCCGGGTGCACAATCCTCACATCACATATTCTGCTGCTTCCCGGAGCAACCGATGCGCGCGTGGCGGCGGAAGTGGTGTACCCGCAGAAGGCTGGATGTATCTGCGCAGACGAAAACGGCGGTGGCGGGGCAAGTGGGTGTTGCGATGGTCGAGCGAATGGTGGTGGGGAGAGGATGGGGGATGTGATGGTTGTGTGAGACATTGTGGGTGTGGTGACAGGGGTGCGAGTAAGACGGGCGTTGAGTGTGGGAGTTGATGTGATCAGCACACTTTATCTGGATAAGGCACCAGGGAGGATGAGTAAGGGCTCGTATTTGCGGACGATACTAAAATGCTCTAAGACGTCCATATTGTGTAAGGCCCGAGTATTAGGACGGCAGTCGACACAGATCAGTGCAGATCCCTCCGAAGTCAAGATCACGAGACATGTTCATTCATAACCCTGGCCCCAACAACCCGGCCTGAAGCTAATTCTCATTCCCCACTCGTTGAAGCCCCCCCCCCCTCACAACCCCGTCCGCAGAAGCCTCCGTCTTCTTCACGTACCCAGCAAATGACAAATGGCCGATGTTCACGTCACGACAATTGCGATGCACGCAAGCGGGATGTGAAGCAAGACAGGTAGCAAGACAAACCCCAAACAGGTTTGGTCCGGGTAGTATATGTATTATCAGCTCGGCAGTGTGTGATGTGGTTCCGAGAGGAGAGAGGGTATCTGCTGGTAAAGTTTATGGATGTGGTGGGAAACGGTAATAGCGAGGACGGAAGGTGATTGTGTGACGAAATCGCTACGCGTTCACCAGCTGGTCAACTTCGTCCGCCATTTGACATTTTAACCTTTGAGCAGTCTCCATTTCCTACTCCCAAGATGGCAGAGGTAAGAATAACAAAGCCCGCTTTCTCTCTGTTCCACTCTTCATATAACCGCCTCTTACCTCCGTCCCTGTTCCTTCTATCGCTCCCCGCCGTAGCTGGACGCCCTACTCGAGTCCATGCTGACCAGGTACGGTACAGCAAAAAAAAACAGACCCACAGCGGGTGTCATATCCCAGTCCCCCTTCCTCACGTCTCGTTTTTTCTTTTTTTTGTCTTTTCCTTTTACTTTTTTCTGCCCAGGACAGAACACGTCAAAGCAATCATGGTCACGGACAGGGACGGCGTCATCCTCGCCAAAGCCCTGCACAAGGACTCGCAGGACGGAATACTCGAACCGGCCTTCTCGGCAACTTTTGCGGTTGCGTGTGAGCAGGTAACGGATTTTCCTTTTTTTTTAAAAATGTATCATTCTCCATTGTGCGGGGTCCGTGTGTAACGCCGCGTGGAGCTTGCCTCTAAACCTCATCCGGATAAGCGGGAACCGCACAATGTCGCTTAATCCACCGCAAAGAAACGAGGAATTGAAAAAAGCACCATCTCACACGCCCCCCCCTGCTCTTCTGTTTGCTGTTTTCTGCGTCTATGACACATTTAGTGCGGCAAACTCGGTCTCGGCACCACAACCTCCATCATCTCCACCTTCTCATCCACCCAAATCGTGCAATTCTCCCATCCGCCGCTGATACTCACCTTGCTCGCGTCGCTGGATATCCCACCAGGTGGGTGGGGTGCAATACAAAAATGTTACGTCAATCATTACACAGTCCAAACACACATGGCGCTAACGTTTCATTTTTTTTTTTTTTGGGTTTGTTTGTTCCTCCAAGGCGTCTTGTTGGCTGCTGGCAAGGATCTGGCAGACCCGATGAAGATGGTCGCCGAGGCTGTGGCCCGGAGCACCGCGGGCGCGGGTGCGGTGGGAAGTGGCAATGCGGTGGTGGTGGGACGTGCCTGACGGTGCAACATGTAACTCGAGAAAACATGGAATAGCGCTCGCGAACCTGCACCCTTGGAGGGCAAAAGCAGTGGGGCGATCACCCCGGCCGGCGACGTCAACATACGTTGTTTGTACATACCATTGCGCATATATCCTACTCATATACTACTGCACGAGCAAGCACTCCACTCAACCAGCAACAACATGGGTCCAAACACGGATACGTTATACTTCCTAGTTTTATTCATATTCTTTTTGCATCGTATGAAAGAGGGGGAAAAGGGGGGAAAGAAAAAAAAGCAAGAGGCGAAAAAAAAGAGAAAACAAGAACAGAAAAGAAAGCGGATAGGATTGGGATACCGAAAGAGAATGTGGAATCCCGAGACTCAAACCCGCACAAAACCAGCAACGGGTACCAAAGTAGAAGAAAGAGGCAAATAGAAAATGAGTGCAACACCACCGCGCGCATGCCAAACAGCTTTGAGGGTTCGGGAAGGCTCTGTTACTCTAAACCTTCCTCCGTCCCGCAACGCATTTCTGGTGAAAGGCGGGTGTCGGTTTTCACGACTGCCTAAAAAAGCCGGCTCCCACGGGTGGGGCGCCTGGGGCCCGCCCCAGTTGCATGGGCGGTGGAGCCTGGGGTTGCTGGGGCATTTGCATTTGATGCTGCTGCTGCATGGGCGGTGGGGCCATGCGTTGCTGTGGCGGGTGCTGTTGCTGATGCTGGGCGTGGGGATGCTGTTGTTGTTGATGCATATGGTGTTGCTGTTGTTGCTGGTATTGCATATACTGCTGCTGCTGCGGCGGGTGACTGCCTTGCGGTGGTGGCGGGGGCATGGCGTGCTGCTGCTGTTGAGGCGGCGGCGGAAGTTGCTGCGCTTGCTGAGGAAGCGGGGGCTGCTGGTGTTGTTGCGCTTGCGGGGCAGCCACCCCGGCTGCAGCGCTCTCCGCGACGCCAATCAACCTCTTGACAACCTGCATCCACTTGCCGGTCACGTCGAACCGGGTAGTTACCAATTCAACCTGAATACTGCTCGCCGTAGTGTAATCGTGGCCCTCCAGTGCTGCACACATACTGTTAGTAGTCTCTTCAAAGCATCCGACCCATCCAAGTGCATGGCAACACCAACCTTTGACCAATTCCAACATCTGCGCCACAACGTCCGCAGGAACCTCTTCAGCATTCAGTTGATCGTAGAGAACGCTGATCCTCTTTTCCGAGTCATCATAGATACGCTTTTGCTGAGGCTGCGACAAGGTTTCTCAAGTCAGACATTTCCGACCGCGCAACCGGGCATCAAGGTGCTATGTGGTATCAACACTTACCGCAGTGGACATGCTCTTTAAGATGGCCATGTACTTTTGCAGACCATCATAGATGGGCTTGTGGGCAGCAGGGATATGCGATCGATCACCGGGTGCTGCGAGGGGAATAAAACAACATCAGAAATTCAGTGACAACTTTGGTACGTGGTGACCCCAAATTCATCCAACTCACGATATTTAGATGCCGGAGCCGCGGAGGGAGGCCGCTGCGGGGTCGGGGTTTTCGGCGGCGGCGCAGGAGTCAACGAGGTGCTCCTCGTCACCGTATGCGGCACTGATTGCTGCTGCGAGTGGTCAAACGTGCCAGGTTGCTGCTGCTGACCGGGATACTGGGATGGCAAGCCCTGTGCTGGTGTCTGACCATACGCGCCTCCATAGTCGCTACCGCCGAATGTGTTGATGGGCGGTGGAGACAGAATCCTTGAGGCGGGCGCTGGCGCTGCAGGAGCATACGCTGACCCTGGGGCAAAGCCTGTGGGAGGTGGAGCCAAAGGCGTTGGGGAGCGTGCCGGGTTCTGCGCGCCCCACGCCGCCGTCTGTGGTGGAGGAACACCCAAGGCGGGGTTCAAAGCAGTGGTTATGGGTGCGGCAACCGGAGCGGGTTTGGCGGCAAGGCGGCTGTGCTGGGGCACGAATGGCGGATCATTGAAGTGCGTTGCTGGAGCAGTGTTTTGGAACGTAGGTCCAGTGGGCGCAGGAGGTGCAGCATACGACGTAGCCATGTTGCTGCCGAACGCGCTCGGGTACGCCGAGGTTGGCGGCTGAACCTGATCGTATAGCGAAGTAGCGGATGTCTGATAATTCCCATACGTGCTCGGGTACTGCTGCGTTGAGGATTGCACTGCGCCGTAAGTCTGCTGAGCCGGGTATGTTGCTGCCTGACTCTGTTGGCCCCACGGGTCTTGCTGCGTAGTCTGGTTATAGTAAGGATAGGCGCTGTTCGCCTGGCTCTGATATGCCTGCGCCGGCTGGTGTTGCTGCTGCGGGTCCTGATATTGCGCTTGCACCTGTGGTTGCGCACCAACATAGTCCTCAAGGTGATACGGGAACGCGGGAGGCTGAGTAACCTGCTTTCGCAGACCGCCGCTGCGGTAGACCCTATTCCTTAGCACCGCGATGGCGTCTTCGGTACCCGGGGGAGGACCATGGCCCTCTAGCTTGGTGCTCCAGCGGAAACCTTCGGGAACGAGTTCGAGTATCGTCCATGCCATGTCCAGCTTGCCCTGGCTGGCGATGGATTCCGCGTACTCGGCATAGTGGTCGTACAAACTTTCCAGCTGGAAGAAGCCGGAGGGGTTTCTCAACTCCGGGTCCGCAAAACCGATGGCTTTCCGGAACACGGTGACCTTCTCAATCAAGCTCTGCAAGGCAACCATATGCGAACTGCGCGCGGTGACGTCCTTCTTGTTGGCAGCTCCAGCACCTTTGAGCAGCTTGTGCTCTTCTTCAATCTCCTTCTTGCCCCAGATGTCAACGACCCTCTTGAGATCACCCGCAGCCAGGTAGCACAGCACGGCGGCAAACTTTTTGTTTTCGCGCGGAGCTCCCGCTTTGAGAGCCTCGACCTTCGGACCCGCTTCCTCCAATCGCTTGCCCAGTTTGGAGAACAGTTCGGAAGACTCTTCGGCTGTGCCATATGTGCAGATAAGAGCCAAGATGTCCTTCCAACCTCCTTCTGGCCCGTCGAGGTGGCCGTTTTCCACAATATCCGTGAGGTCCCCTTGAACAACGCTTTGCAGAACCCGGATGTAGGTTTTCTCCTTCTTCTGGCGCCTGAAGTACTCTTGCTGCGTTCGCAAAAGCAGATCAGAGCCGCCAGACACAGCCAACATCATGGCATCGGACAATCTGTTAGCTCCCAGTGCGACATCCACTGCAGCTTCAAAATCGCCCAAAATGACGGCTTTGGTGATGAGAATGTCGATATCGGCATCCTGCCCTGGCTTTGTCGGGTACAGCGAGAACGGGTCAGGCTTGCGGGTGGAAACGGGAACCGGCTGGTATGACGGTGGTGCATCTGCCTGGGGAATGTCGGGGAACTCCACCTGTGATGCACCGAACAGGTTGCCGAGACCGTTGGGAACGGTTGCATCCTTGGACGCGTCGGCAATCGGTGGAGCAGGCGCGGATGGCTTGGCCGGCTCAACAAGCTCCTCTGGTTTGGTCTGAGCAGAAAGCTTCAGCTTCTGCAGGAGCCCCGCAAGTCGGGCGCCGCCCAGGTTACTGCGATCGAGTCCCAGATACTCGACCACCTGTTCTCTGGCGCCACTCTCCAGCATAACCTTCATGAACTTCCACGTCTCGCGATCGGTGTCGTTCACGGCATCGCCTTCATCGTTCGCAACCGATCTCCGTTCACAGAATTGCTTGAACGATTGGATCTGGTCATCCGCCATCACAGCTTCCAACTCGTCTACCCTCTGTGCGAAAGCAAGCTCAGTAGGGACAGTGCGGACTAACACGTTGCGCGACTGCTGGTCAAACGTCACGAGCTTTCCCCCGAAACCAAAGGTAGCGCCGACGGGGCGACGTAGCCATTTCGGCGGCTGGCGGAGCGCAAACGCGGTGGAAACGTATGGTTGCGTAGGGTTGAGATTCTGTGCCGAGAAGGGGTCGTCGCTGTGAGGCACTTGGACGGGGGTCGGTGGTACTTCGTCTTCATCGGCTCCAGATGACTGCAGAGAATGCACGGCAAGATTGCCATCGAAACTCGACACTGCTACCAAATCGGGGTTCCGGGGACACCATTGCACGTCAAAGGACCAGTTGCTGGTGTGTGCAAGTTCTCCAATCATTTCACCAGTATTCGGGTTCCAGGCCAGGGTAGAGTTGTCCTTCCCGCAGGACAGCAACAGATCCGAGTCCTTTGGGCACCAGGCCATGGAGAGCACACCTTTTTGGTGACCGTGCAACGCCTTGATTCAATTGGCGGCGCGCCATAATCAGAGAAATGAAGAGCAAACATGTTGATTGCACAACGATCCGACGTACCATTTGAGGAGCAGCAGCATTCTGCAAGTTCCAAATAAGCAGACCTGGCGCGTTGTCGTCATCCGATGCTGTGACAATCTGTGTCGCCACCGCTGGATTCCAGGCAATGGATGTGATGGGCTTTCGTCCACCGGGATGGACCAGCGTCAGAAGCTCCCGTTTTTGCCGCAAATCCCAGATGACGGTGTTGCCGTTATTACTGGCGGTGGCAATGATGTGGGCTGCGTGTTCGTTCCATGCAACGGTAGTGATGTCCTCCAAACGCTGCGATTTTGCACCAGGCGTGAAATGCTTTGCCGGATTATTGAGATCCCAAATGAAAATCTATAAAGAACGTGGGAGGCACCCATTGTGTTGAGAATGCAACTCCAGACGCTGCTCTCTCTCTTAATCCATCCTCACCTCTCCTTGACTCGCACCCGAGGCGAGCAGATTGGGTTGTACAGAATTGAAGTCCAGACCGCGAACAGGTCCGCTGTGAGTCGCTTGTCTCATGAGCATCGACTTTTGCGCATTGCCCTCCACAATTGCGGCGGGATTCCACAGGTTCAACTCTCCATTCTCCATTCCGCTGGCCAGTATGCCCAGCGGTCGACTGGTGTCGCCCGGTATTGAGCCCCATGCCAAGCGATTGAATCTGCCAAATACGCGAGAGACACGGATAGAGTTAAAGAGTCTGTTTGTGCGATCATTCTGTTTCTACGCCTGGGGTTTCTATACCTGGCGGTACACGCGACACTCCCAATCTTCCTCAGCTTGTTGTAACCGGGGGTTCCGAATTTCGAGTTGAGGTTGAGGTCAAAGATCTCCAGTTCAGTGGTAGCGCTGAAGGAGGCATCGAGGGCGCCAGCAACGGTTCCCGCGGCCAGCAGCGGGCCATGAGAATCGTGTTGGCCGGGCGACCAAGCCAAGGTCGCGGTGCGGTTAATGTGGCGCAAACGCATCGTGAATGGTGGAGTGTTGTTGCAGCCTGCTGTTCACTTTGCGAGATGACGAGCGACAGGTGTATGTGTTTGGCGCAGGGGGGCGGGGACAACGGCGTGTGGGAGATATGTGTTCTCGGTTGTCTGTTGCGCCGGCGCAGATGGCGGTACAAGATGGCGTGTGCGATGTGACGGGATTGGCAAAGAGCCCGGGGGAATGAAGCACTTGTATGCTCGGACTGTCTTTGTTTTTTATCGATCGATTCCCGAGCAGAGTGTTGTTGGCTGTTGCGCGTGGGAAACCTCTCTTTCTTTTATCTAATGTCAGCGGCCAACGGGGTTTGCTTCGTCGTCAGAACTCTCTCCAGTCCGTTCGCGTGGCAAATCCAAAGCGGCAAAGGCCAAAGGGCGAGTCCTCAGTTATGGCTGGAATTGGGCTGAACTGGATGGCAAATGTGGTTTGAGTCACGTGGATCCTTGAAAGTACAAATTTTCGAACTCCCACCCGACGAAATGCCAAAACAGTTTACAGCAAAATCCCTCGAGTATTTTCCACTGATGGTCAAGATTCGCACGCAGTGGTTTGGAATTCAGTCACTTCTGTCTGTCTAACCCACCGCCTGCCGATTGAGGACCATGAGCTGCCTGTCGATTGCAGGGAGATACCAAACCCCTCCTGATGAAATTCGTACTCGCCTCCTCAAGCACACACACACACACACAAATGATGTCTTCACGAATTATGATTAGTCTTTAAGACATACCCAATGGTTACAACCTTGCCCGTGACCTGATCCAATCCCACGAAACGACACCATATGCTATGTGGTCTCGGTCGTGGGGGATGTGTGTGTGTATGTGTGTCGATTTGGCCGAGCGAGTGAGAAGAACAGAAGAGAAATGTGTGCTGAGCGGGTGACTGGGAAGGGACTCGTTTGTCCCTGCTTCTTCAAA
Organism: Powellomyces hirtus; assembly: GCA_025526995.1. Lineage (NCBI taxonomy): Eukaryota > Fungi > Chytridiomycota > Chytridiomycetes > Spizellomycetales > Powellomycetaceae > Powellomyces > Powellomyces hirtus. The sequence continues at coordinate 53,009 of JAHLKG010000018.1, read as the reverse complement.
CGCAGTCGTTCGCCCAGCTGTTCGCAAACCTCATCGAATCTTTGACCAAGATTTTGGTGCATTGAGTTGCGTTTTGCAAATAAAAGTGGCCTACTCTGCGTCCTATGCATCAACGATCGTAGACAAGACCATCACAACCAGAAAACGCATGAAAGACAACGCCGGGCCTCGCGGGACTATATGGAGATTCAAAATCGGCCGTTCAATATTTATTTACAGTCTGTTACCAGACAAGAAAAGAAGAAAGTTCCAATCAAGGTTGGGTTTTCCTCGAACCGAACAATAACTATACAGTGTATATAAATATCGGGGAGTGGCAGTGACTGTCGTGTCACAGAGTATCAGAGTAGGAGAGGCGGAGGGAGAGAGTGTGAGGAGACTGTGCGATGGGGGTTGTTGTGTCTATTCGGCAACGGGTATGGGGTTTCCCTTTCCGAATCGGCCTCTATACTGCTTGACAAAGAGGGCAAGCACAACAATGCAGCCGGAGAAAGCGGTACACACGATAAAGCACGTTTGCAGACTCTCGGTAAAAGCCTGCTGCACGCCATCCTCGGTGCCCGGTGGCAGTGGCTGGAACTCGGTGGCCTGTTTGGCCGTGACCTGGGGCGCGTAGATGGCGAGTTTCTTGTCGAGGACGTTGTTGAAGACGGCGCCAACAATGCCCAGCCCGACGGATCCGCCCAGCGTCTGCGCAAAGTTGGCCAATGCTGTTGCAATCGCAATTTTCGTAACGTCGACGGAAGCCTGTATCCCGATGATGCGCGTCTGGACCATGCACCCGACTCCTGTTCCGGCGAGAATGATGTATCCGATGCGCATCCCCTGGTTACTGTCCTTGTTCAACGTGGAAATGAGTCCTGAGCCGATCGTCAGCAGGACACCGCCAATGTAGAAGAAGGGCACGTAGACCCCGAGGCGCGACATGGCCTGTCCGCCAATGACGGAAAAGAGCGACACGGCGAGAATCAGCGGGATGCAGGAGATGCCCGCTTCCGTTGGCGTGTCGCCGTTGACGATTTGGAAGTAGATGGAGATGTAATAGACGAGCGAGAAGAAGGAGGCGCCGATGAAGAAGGCGATCAGAAGAATGGCGGGCACAGAGCGGTTTTCAAACACGTTAGCGGGGATGACGGGTTCTTTTGCGACGCGAAGTTCGACAAACACAAAGCCGCAGAGAATGATGACGGATAGGACAAAGAAGATGATGGTTTTGGGTTCGGACCATTCCCAGTCCAGACCGCCGAGCGACAAGGGCACAAGGAAGAAGACGATTCCAGAAATGAGCAAGGCGGTGCCCAAATAGTCGATGCGGTACAGCTTTTCGCGGAGGGAGCCGGTCGGAGACGGGATGTGCAGACAAAACACGATCACGGCGAGGGTGACGGCTCCGATGGGCAGATTGATGTAGAAGCACCACCGCCAGGAAACGTGGTCGGTGAATGCACCTCCCAATAATGGCCCCACCACGGACGCGAGGCCAAACACGGCGCCCATCAGACCTTGGTACTTTCCGCGATCCTCAAACGACACCAGATCGGAGATGATGATCAGGATGAGGGAAAACAGACCGCCGCCGCCCACACCCGCGATAGCACGTCCGACGATCAACATCGGCATGCTGGTGGCGGCGCCGCAGATGGCGGAGCCGATTTCAAAGATCAGGATCGCGGCAACGAACATGGGCTTGCGTCCAAAAATGTCGGCGAGCTTGCCGTAGGTCGGCGAAAAGGCGGTGGCGGTCAGCAAGTAGGCGACGCCGATCCAGGCAATCTGGCCGAACGAATCAAAGTCTTCAGCAATCTTCTTTGTTGCGGTCGAGAATGATTGTTTGGTCGAGGGCGGCCAGGAACAAGGCCATGCACAGGGAGAGGAAGATGAGAATGAATGCGGTTCGGCCGAGCGGTACGGCGACGGTTCCTTTGGCGAACTGAGGGGGTGTAGAAGGGGCGACGACTGGGTCATGGTTTTCCAGGTCGTAGGATCGCTTCGTTGTGGTAGTGGGTGTTGGCGCATTGGGGGAAGGACCAACGATGGTATCAGGTGTTACGAGGGTCTCGCTCGACGGTTTTTGGTCCAGCGACATTGCGACTGTGAGATATGTGGGGTTGTCTGAATCAAACTCGCTAGAAGGGAACCCTCACGCAAATGCCGCTTTTATATATGATGATGTTTGAACTCGTGGGAACGGAAATGCGGAGGTGGAGCAGCTTTTTCCGAAATAGATATAAAACGGAAAACGAGGATGTCCAATGCATTTCACAGCAGTCACCACAGTCATGGTTTTCTGATTTCTTGGGTAACGATCCGGTGGAGTATTTCGGAAACCGGAACGCTTTGCTTCTTTTTCATTTACTGAAAGAAGGGCATTTCCACGTCGGAATGGCGCTTTTTCCACGGGATTGAAGCAGACCATGGAATTCCAGACACTCATCATTTGTCATCATGGAAAGGGCAGCCTAGATGTAGGAGAATAGCCAACATGAATCCTAGATCTAGCTGTCATCAGACTGGGAACGGTTTGCCCAGGACTCTGTCCTCGACGTCGGCACACTTTGGCATTGGATCATACGCTGGATTCAATGGAGGGTGGAGGGACGCAGACGCTGCTAGATGTAGCCAGCCGCCTCCTTGAGTGAGTGAGTCACACAGTCCCCGTGAGATCATGTGCGAGGTAATGACGTCAGTGGCAGTCATAGATACATGTACTTAGTATAGCATTCCACTCACTCACTCAACTTGGCGCTGACCCATCCCCCAAAGGCCATCCATCCATCATCCAAAGGCACACAACGCAGACGTACCGCGTAGTCTATTACTGTATATGTACATGTACATGGGGCGTTGTGTCATAATGGCTTGTGGTTGTCACGCACCACCACCTTATTCTTCCCCCATCCATTCTTCTTTGGCAAACGTTAACCCCCCAAAAACGACTCTAAACACTTTTGTTGTCGTTGTTGTTGATACTTTCCCACGCATCCCCATCAATCACTCTGTCTAATCCAATCCTGTGCGTTGGTTATTGTTGGTGGTGCAGCATATCCTTCCTTTCCTCCCTCCCGCCTTCTTTCTTTCCTTCTTTCGCTACCCGCCTCACTTGTTCCACTTGCTCCACTTGCTCCCTTCCTCCGGTCTTTCCGCCCACTCTGTTGTTCCATTCATCATCATCATGACCACTGGCGCTTGGGACATTCCCGCTCGGGAAACTTCGCATCAACACCGCCATTCCAGGACTCTCTCGGCCTCCTCGCCAAAGTGGGCCGACGCTTCTGCCCCCCTCACCTCCCCTCGCTCTCGCAAGCTCTCTGTCTTTGACGTCGCCACCTCGCCCATGGCTGTCAACTTTCACACCTGGCGTGTCAACGCTCTCACCACCAACGCCTATCGCCAGTCCCTGTTTTTGGAACACGCTCAAAAGGCTCTCAACGATCAAGCTCCCGCCGGATTTGTCAAAAAGGCTCTGCGCATCCTCAAGGACTTGGAACTGCCCGCTCCTGCCTCGGACTCCCCCGTGGGCTACGGAACCCTCCGTTCCCTGCTCCTGGCCCCGACCGCCCACCTCAGCGACGCAGAGTGGCTCATTGCCATCAAAACACTGCTAGCCCCCTTTCCCGAACTCATTGACGAATTCAAGGAAGCGTTCGGTGTGCGAGAAGACGAAACCCCGCATATCGACGAGTCCGCCTCTCTGGCCGACCTTCCTTCCGACAAGCCATTGGTCCGCCGTTCCAGCAGCAAGGTAAAGCAATCAACGAATACACACACAATTCGCGCTAGTCGCTGATCATATATTCTCATGCATGCATGCAGGTACAATTTGACCACCCGCCTACACCTGGAACGGATGCCCATTCAAGTGGCAACACCTACTTTCCGCCAACTCCCGCCCCGCTCGACACCCATGTTCTTCCTTTCGAATTCGACAATACCAATTCCCCGATGCCCATGAGTCCAGCAGTCGCTTCAGCCAGCGACGCGGACCTGGCCACCGCCATCAAATCTGCCGAACCAGAGCCCAACGAGGTTTGCCTCAACGGCCACTACATTGCTTACGATTTGCACGTTGCCATGATGGACCGACCCAACGAAATGCGAGACCTGGTCGCTCGAAACCCCGAGATTTTCGAAAATGTTCAGCATTGCTGTCCCACCGACGAGGCGTGGCTCGAATTGGAAGACATTTTCTATGTCTCGCGTGATGAAATGGACGATCTAACGTGGATGAAAGAGATTGGGGCGCGAATGGAGAGCAACCCCAGTCTATTGGCTATGCTCAAGGAGCTCGTGGGCTATGACATGCACGAGGAGGTTCTCGACGCAGCGGAAGACAGCGACAGCGACGAGAGTTTCCAAGGGGATTCGGAAGAGCCCTCGGAGCAGCGACTGGAATGGTTGGACAAGGTTGTTAAAATGAGGGACATGCCCGAGATTATGGCCCGCCTCGAAAATGATTGTAAGTTCTTTCATTCCTCCACCCCTCATGATGTCTTGTTTGCGGGCCGGTTCTCCTTTCCGTGTGACTCACCTTCCCCAACCAGATCCGCAATTCTTTGCCAATGTCAGAAAAGCGTTGACTGAGGAGGATGAGACGGATTACGAGCACTTTATGACAGCGTTCTTCAGTTCCGCAGGGCAGTTGTCGGACGAGGAATGGGAGCGCGAGATCCAGCGGTACCTGTCGCGTTCCAAGCAGCTTCTGGGCCAATTGAGAGAGATTGCCCTGTACGAGCTCGACATTGACGAAGAAAAGGTGGAGCCGGAACAGGACTTGTTTGAACCCGCATCGGCGGATCTGGTGCCGGTTGGACACAACAACAGCGTAGAGTCACGGATAGAAGTCAAATCTCGCGCGGATCCCAACACGATGCGCGAGCTGGAAACGGACCACCCGTTATTCTTCAACCTGCTTCGCAAGCATTTGAACACTCGCGACGACTACCACCGCTTCCTCCGCGCTCTGTATGCCCCAAGAGAAAGCATCGCCGATGACAAGTGGGAAGCCCTCATCACGCGCCGCTTCCTGTCAACGTCGCGCCGTCTCCGTCAGATGTTCCGTGAGGTGGTGGATGCCACGGTCATCAGCACATCGGAGATTATGGATTCGGACGACGAGGACTACCTGGGCCGCTTTGAAGTGCCCGTCCGCGGGCTCCCCGACGCGTCCCAACGATTGCTTCGTCTGCAAGTGGCGCATCCCGAAGTCTTTGGCAAGATTAAGCGCAAGCTCGGCGACCAGTATGGCCGCTTCACCGCTCTCATGGTCACTGGCCGCGATGAACTCGACGACGATCATTGGGCTGAGCGCATCGAAGCCTTCTTGGAATCCGACCTCACGCTGACGACCGAGTTTGCGAGAATCACTGGCGCACAACAGCTGAAAAAGATGCCCGATGCGGCCAGCGGCAAAACCCGAGACGCGGGCGTGGCCCCTTCACATATTGCGTTGCTGCCGGCCACCATTCCCACCATCAGTTACCCGGGCGCCGGCGTCACTGCAACCAACCCGGCCTCTCCTACCCCGTCCGAAACCTCTGTTCAATTCGCCGTGCGAGAACAGCTACCCTCCTCTGTCCCGCAACTGGAATTTTATCTTGACCTGAAAACTGCGGTCGACGATGACAAGATTTATGGAAAGCTCCTCCACGCCCTCATCGAGCGCGAGGAGACGGAAAAGATTGTGGCCCGTGAACGCGAAGAAGGCGTTGTTGCGGCTAGTGCCGCCGCCGCTGCCGGTGCGTCCCCTCCACTCCCCACTTCATCCCCACTACATGGTTCAGCCGCTCAACAAGCGTCATCCACAGCCAGCAACGACCAACACCTCTCCGACATGCATGCCGTTCTCGACGTCCTCCACGATGTCGCCGGCCCGTCATCGGACGTGACAAAACGCGTCGAGAGCTGGATTGCAAGCAGAGGATGAAAAAAAAAAGGACAGAATACGCGTACCGTTCCACAACAATAACGACCGCCAGGTTCTACATGCGTCGCCTGCTCTTTTGTGTCACTTTTTTTTTTTTTTCTTTTTTTGTTGTTCCTTGTCTTTGCGCTATACTTGTGTGCGCGCGCGCGGCTCGCGGATCTTCTCCGTTTTCGCTCTCGTAGCTGGGCCCGAGAATCTTGTTTATTCGTTTACGCCCCCCGTGTCTTGCTGGGCGGTGACAAAATACATTGTGTACCCTATTTTTTTTTCATTTTCTTTGCTGATGTCATGGCTGCCCCCCGTTCCCGTGCGGACTGCCTGATGCTCGATACGTGTTCAACACTGTTTGTCTACGGCTCTTGCGCGACCGCGATCAAGAGGTATGATGGAGCGCAGGCCGCGGCATTAAGCGGTTTTCAAAATGCGGTAAAGGAACAGGGGGCTAGAAACTGCACGACAATTGACGAATGAGTGCGACTGAAAAAATGTGGGTGAATCCCTGAACTCGAGTCTGTTTCCGCGGCTCCGAGTTTTGTATAGTATAGTATGTGGACCCGCTTGGTCCACTCACGCATCTCTTTCCGAGCCTGCTGATCAAGTGAATCGTCCCATCCGCAACCCAACCCAACCGTCGACTGTGTTTTTGCGTCCGACGGCCAGACCGCAGCGCAACGCAACGCAACGCGGGGAGGCGAGTCGCGCCCCTCATCATCAATCTACTGTACTGTACCCATCCAACCGGTTTGCCCCAACTCGATGACATCTACCGTACCTACAACCCTACAGGCGCAAACATTCTAGCGAGAAACCCCCCCCCCCCCCCCCCCCCCCACGATCGTGACCTCGCACGCGGGCCCCAGCCGCAGCAGAGCAGAGCACGAGGAAATAAAAAAAAACCCCCCACCGCGCAAACCACACATGATCCCTACCCTACCTACCTACCTACCCACCCGTAAGAAAATCCCAGCTATGACTGGGCATCCTCCCGCGCGGGGGTACGGTAGTTGGCGCGGGATCAGACGCGACGTGTAACGTACAGTACCACACATGACTCTCTAACGCTTTTCACAGCACGGAGAGGCGGGCGCGGCCGACGAGCTGGCTTCGTTCTGGCCACGGCCGTGAGTTCACCCCCACCCCTTAAGCGACCAGCGATGGCCAAATGCACCAAGTTGGAAGGGGTGTGAGAAATAATGACACAGGGGGGTGAATCTACCGTCCTTCCCCTCCCCCCCCCCCCCCCCCGGGGCACAAACAGCGTCATGAATATGGCCTCCCTTTTCAGCGCTGTTGATCTACTGGTACGCGACGACACTTGAATCGATATTGTTCGGAAATGTGGGTACCCATGGGGCGTGGGGGTGAGATATGGGGTAGGGACTGTTTTTATGCCCTTGTCAAGGGGCGTAATCAAATGGGGGCCGCAAAATGAAAGCCCCCGTTTTTGGCTCTTTTTTTTTTTTTTTTTTTTTTTTTTTTTTTTTTTTAAATCGCAATACTATATGCTTTTTCTATCAGAGGGGAGGCAAGAGAATCCGGGTATTGCCTGATTAACTGCCTGATTAACTGGGATGTGTCTTATTTACAAACAATGGGTGTGGGTGACGTTCTGCTCCCATCCTAAGTTCTGCTCCCATCCCATCATGAATAGAGGTTAACGGGGGCGTGACGGCGTGCGCCAAGCGGAATCGTGTTCGGTGGGGGGGGGGGGGCAAATCTTCTTCTATTTTTACAAATCGCGTATTCCTTCCATCAAGTCCTTAATAATAAGGACCGCACGTTCCGGGATGGGTTCTTTAGCAGCGAGGGCGCCTCCACCCACAGCGCTGTGGCGACTTTTATCATCGACCGCGCTCGTTGGCGACAAAATAGGTCGACCACGGCCTCGTACAGGGGCAGCCAAGTGTTGTGCGCCCCCTCGCTTCCGGATCATGAAACAGGAGGGTGGGCTGGTTGTGGAAGGGGGAGGGAGCCCGTGACGGACCGCAGCCGGCAGTAGGAGCGGAGGAATTCCAGGACCCCGTATCCGCGACATAACAATCTTCTGAGACTGTTTATGACGAACATTGCAACGTTCCATGCGCATTTCTAAAGTCGTACATGGGAGAGGTTTGCCACACTGGTTCGTGATGCACTGGTCCGACAACAGCCTGAACACGCTCTCGGTGGTTGCCGAAACCTATTGCTGCCACTCATCGCAAGAGCTCAGACGTCCAAAATGGACGCTCAATTATGAATTGGCACATGAACAGCACCGCTAGACCTACTGTACCGTAGTCCAATCCGTCACGGACTGGGCGGGAGATTATCTTTGACAGACGCGCTGCCGAGCTTTCGCCGCTTTGATTCCTCTGCGATTTCCAGCTTCTCAAATCATTTCAAGGAACTTGTGAAGCTTGTTTTCCCGACACACTTGTATGAGTGCCAGTCGGGTGTGCGGAGTCGGGTGTGCGGTTGCCACGCACACGCAGCTTCCCCGCTGCGCTCTTGACCGATCGACTTCCGAGTGCCAAGTGGGTCGGACGGAAACCTGGAGACGATGCTGAAATGACCGCATATGGCACCACAAGGCTCGGCAAACAGAGTTGCTTCTGAGTCTCAGCAACGAAGACCTGAAGAGAGGGCACAAGGCAGAGAATATACACCACGGTTGCTCAAGTGCAACGCCATTATGCCGACTGGGAGGAACGGGTATGGCCTCGGCATCCGGCGATGGCCGATAGCACATCCTCCCAGCTCCATCCAGCCGTTGCAGCCTTGGTTGGAGACCAGATGTGGGCGCACTGTCCAGAGCTGATCGTCATCAATCCGACCGGGTACCTGCGACATCTCTTGCGGGTCTTTAGCGAAGAGATGATCTCGGCCGACCGCAAAACTGTGGCCAAACAGCCCCAGCAGGCCGCTAATCGTCGGGTCCGACCTCACCTGGTGCCCCCCGCGCCCTGTGGCTCGATCATGTCCGCGTCCTGTACTGCGACCTGACCACTCAAGTCGCCGCCCGCCTCACTCCCAACGAGGCGCGGACCCCCGCCGCCGTCGCTGGCGCTGTCATGAAAGTGGAAGAAAACCGCCATGTACGCCCAAACAGTTTGAACTCGTTTCTGGCGTGTTCGTCGTCGGCCCCGTACGACTCGAGCAGGGCCCAGCGGAATGTGTTTAATCCAACAGTCTCCGGAATGGACGGATGGCCAACGATGATGATGGTTGCAAGCTTGTTTGGCTCCTTTTTGCTTATCCTCACGTGCGACAGCAACTCCTTCAAGCTTCCCGTCAAGGGAACATTCGTCAATCGCAGCATACGCCCCAACATGCTCTCCCACGATTTCTGGACTGACTTCCACAGTCTGCGACGTGTGCGGTATCAGAATCTCTTTCAGGTATCGTGCTTCATGATCCGTAGGGATGGTTGGCATTGTGACGTGTTGCCTTGCCAACAGGGTTACCGGTATACCGTAGCGAGTGAATTCCAAAGAACTGCAACCGACTCAGGACAGAACTCACAATCTCACAATACCCCCATAAGGAGAAGAATGTCTGCGCCCCGCTTTACACGCTTCGCCGCCCGGGCCGGCGCTTTCCGCCCAGCTTCGCACCCGGCCGCCACCACTGCATTCGCATCACCGTCACCCGCCGCCAGCACGTCTTTTCGACCGGCATCCTCCTCGTCCGCCGCCCCGCCCTCTTCGTCCCGCCCTGCCCCATCACCGACATCATCAGCATCAGCATCCACGCCATCCACACCAGCCCCAGCAGCAGCAGCAGCTTCAACGGCGACGGCAGCAGCGTCGATACAGATCCGCCTCGCAGGCGCACAATGGACCATGCTGATGCACTATGCGGATCTGGGCGATGACGGGGTATAGTAGGTCGGGTCCCCCCTCTCCTCCTGTGTTTTTTATCCCATGCGCTTTTTCGTTTCGTGTCTTGGGTTCTCACGTGGGATTTTTTTTGCTTCCTGTCTGTTTTATGGCTTGATCTGTCAAATTTTAGGGCTAGTTCAGGTTTGGACGGGGTTGGCAGAGTTCTGCGCGCATATGGTTGGGATTGGGCAAAATTGTGGAAATGAGGGTTTGTGCCTGTGGCCTATCTTTATGTTCAATTCATATTTTTTATAATAAATAGCTGCATCCATACGTCCGAATCTCAGCCAACCAAGCATGGCGCACATGGCTGCTCTTTGTCCATCCTGTGCAAGATACATCCGGTCGGGCGGTTGTAGGTCGAGCCGCGAGAAGTGGTAAGCACGCCTGCTCTTGGGCGTGAGCGGGACTTTCTGGCACACTCTCGCAGACTCTCCCACACAAGACTCTGAGTATCTTGCCGCGGCAGAAAGTCGACTACGGACTGCAACATAGCCACACGCACTACAGCGGAAACGGTCAATGCCATGTCCCTCGCGATCTGCTTGTCTGGTCAAGACTTACCATCATTGTGCAACCCTTTTCCGTTCCACAGGGCAAGTATCAGATCTTGATGTTTTTTATCCGAGATGTGTGTGCACACAAGACGAAGCAGTTCTTTCATGACCGTAACTTTGTGCTTCTTGCCAAATAACATCGGAACCAGAACGGTGGATGCCTCGGCTTCCGGGACATGCTTCCGCGAGTTTTTGGCCACATGAATTGCTGTTCTGGCCAAATCGCTTTCCAAGTGCACAGGCGCTAGCAAGAACGGGAGGGCAGTTGCAGGTTCGTCCAGGTCCGGGAGGAACATGAGCATTGCTTCAATCACTCGGGGCGGAATCCCTGGAACAGCCAAGGTTTTTGGCGACTTGATTTATGGTCAGAATAGGGAATTTCAGGTATTGCACCGCCGCTTCTACGCGCTTGACAAGATTCCCCCGGTGAGGTGATACATTTCAAATACTTGTTGGCGAGAACAGCATTCTGATGCGGTGACAACCGTCTGTGTTGATAGTATTTAGAGTTGGTAACGAATGGCTCTTCCTTGGGATTATCAAAATAGAACCGGCCTTCGAAGATTTCTGTCCCCGAGTCCAGATAGGTATCGTTCAGCAGATCTGTCCGAGTGCTGAAGAGAGACTCCTCCACAAAGGCCAAACGAATTGCTGATTTCGACAAGCTCATTATACGCGTAACCAATTCAGCTAAATAGCCTCGCTTGCGTTCGGCATACTGGATGTGCTTCTATACTAAATGGGCTTCCGAGCTGGCTTTGGTCGACTGCAATCGAAGAGTTTGAAATTGAGTATACCACGGTGGAGGAGATTTGAACAACTCCTCCTCCGCATACTGCTCGATAACACTGCCTGTGATCAGGTGGTGCATGTGGTCAAAGTCCGAAGAGGTCCAATCAAAGAAGTCCTCGGTTCCGACCCTTCTTCATTGACGCAGTTTCGAGGCGCTTGATTTGCTGATCGAGGTCTCTGCAAAGGTTCAGCAAAAGGGCATTGATTTAGGAAGAACGCCCTTCGCGAAGGGGCAAAGCATGTTGCGACACTTACATCTTCAAGCAGTCTACTTTTTCCCATCGCACTCCCAGGATCCTAATCAGACTAAATGCCAAGTCTGCCTTCGTCTTCTCAATGTTGAGGTATTCTTCGGGCCTCTGGCTACAGCCTCATAGTAATCGAGGATTGTGTGCGCAAAGTCCACTGCTCCGCCTTCCGGGATCAACCAACAACCCCATTTTCCGTGCTTCTCATTCTTTGCGTGCTTGGTCGCAATCCATCTCCGCACCTCAAGGCTTTCGTTACCCGACGTTTCAGGCGTTCTACATATGTATAGAGTCTCTAGCGTGTCGGTCTCCGCGGCGGCTTTATGCCAATAACAATGAAGCCCAAATGCAAAAAAGGGTCCGGTCGGAACGTGCGCGAAACGGAACAAGCACTGCTCGGCCAAGCTGAACGTGAAATCATCTACTTCATCATTAGGCGATATCGCGGATGTGTTCTGTAAAATCGACGGTTAGGTGATAGTCGCAAGGTTCATTAATTGCATGTGACACAAAATGAACCTGGTCGTCAAGCATCGGATAAAGATCGACCAGTTCCTTGGCTTCTTCGGGTGTCGCATTTTCTAACCACAATGAAGTGTTACTGCCAGCCATCCTCAACGAATCGGGTATTCTGTACATGTCTATCGTAATTTCGTTTCGGATTCGCGGGAAAAACCATTTCAGAGTTTTGATCAATTCGGCCACCGTTCCCGATTTGTAAGTGCACATCAAAATATTTGTATATGCAAGAAAGCGGTCGTCGAATGTTCTCTGAAAGGTTTCTTTGTACAAGAAAGCTCGAGTCGGCTGCAACGATATGTCGAGATGCTGCGTAAGGCCACGGATCAACTCCTGCCGGTCGATCCCGGGGTACGAGCAGGGTTCTGGGTTAAGGAGCGTCTCGGAGATTTCATGGCGAGTCCCGCGATGAGGAACAAAAGCAGTCGAAAAGGACGAGATATCTGCTGGTGTGCCTTCGCTCTCAGAAGACATAGCTGACTCATGGTACAAAGAGATAAATCAAGAATTTATCAAATTGTTGATGAACCCGATCCAGATGTCTAGGGCCTAGGATAGGGATGCGGTCTTTCCATTTCACCGGAAACGTTTGGGGAGGCTGAATCTGTAGAAGCAACTGGAAAGCTCCATCCGCATCCCAGAGCGCTAAGCGGCTTTTAGGTAGTTCGGTATCTTCACCAGGGACGTCGAATACTGATCCTAAGTTTTTGTGCACGGACTTGAGAATACGCTCGAGCGTCTCATCAACAGTCGGGCTCTGCGTGTCAAGAACTGCAACAACTTTGGAAAAGAAGGATTCCATCAACGGCTGACAGTCCGAGAACGACCCGGAACTGAAAGTGTTGGTTGGACAAAGTCCTTGATGAAAAATTCAACAGCGTCGAATTCAGTCTTGCACCGCGCACGGGAGTGCGCATATAACGCAGGTATGAGATCGCTCAGAAGCCCTTCCAGTATGTCATGAAGGGTTAGAATTAGGGTTAGGGTTATTTCTGAGAGTTGACCCGGTCAGATTGTCTGCTACACGTTGCAGGCGCTTGGCTAGCAAGTCCAAGGATCCGCTGATGAATATCAGTCCGCAAGACAAGACTCTCGTGATGTCCTGAATATCACATTTGGTTGTTTCTTTTTTGCCGAGCACGATAAAAGTATGTAGAAGAACTTTTCGCACAGTTGAGGCTTGGCACGCATCCTTCACCGCCGATAGCAAGCAGTTCATTTCACTTCTCAGAAGGAAGCCATCTTCGAATCCTACTATCATTTTAAGCAGAGGGAGTAGTAGTGTGTCTTGATCTTGTCTACGACTCCATAGATGCGTTGCTCTTTTCCCTTTGAGAAACCCATCTGGAAATGCAAGGTAGCACCTAGCTCCCTCGAACGAACGGAAGGGGCGGGGAATGATGCACGTCTTCGAAACCAAGGAAACAGTCCGCGGTGCATTATGCCGGAAGAGGGCACCCAAAATGCAGTACCGCCGAACGACGGAAGCGTGAAGAAGACCTCCGCGTTCCGCTCGGGAGGATGCGCAACAGGAAGATTCTTCTCTAGCAGGTCAAGAAGGACATCGTGAAAGTTTTCTCCCGGGAGAACCAGCAGCTGATCCTTCTCAATGCAACGAAGCTTGTGGCCAAGTTTCAGGTAGTCATTCCTGCACATAGATTAGCATAATGAACGATTTCGCAGCAGCCTTCAATCACCCACCACGCCATCTCCCACAGAAATTTTCTGTCTTGCTGGTTGCAAGTGGCCAGTTCTGATCGCAGCGCCGCAAGCAAAGGCAGCTCACTATGCTTCTGCGTCTCTGCGTTACGTCGGCGCTTGCGTCCCACAACCGAACAACATCTGAGTATACCGTGGAGGCTAAGCGCAATTCAGCTAAAACGTCCTGTCTGCCAAATCCAAGTAGGGCTGCTCCAAGTAGATCTTGGACAGCCGGGACACATCGCAGGTATGCCGACGTGAGCACTTCGTTACTTGCGGTTTTTGCTAGCGCGTCCACGATCCGCTTTTTCCCCGTCATGCTTGGATGTGGCAGCTCATGGAGAAGCACTGACTTCATTTGTGCCGCAACCGCCATAGCAATTCCGACTTCTCGTTGGAAGAACCGTTGTGAGGTTGTTGATTGGCGGTAAGTCAGTTTGATTGTCTTTACGGTAGGAGACACATCGACTGGCGGCTGGTCGGGTGCCACAAGAGGGCTGAGCTGAACGAGAGGCACATCTTCTGGCAGCAGTTCCGTTCGGAGCAGTTCTTGTACGAGTCCCAATAGCCTTGGATCATCTCGGTTGGCGTGGGCAAGCTTCTGAGCAAGGGAAACCCGCTCCGGATATTCACGTGAAAACAGCAGCGACAGCAGTCCAGGTTCGCTAGTGGGAATGCGGCGGGCGTCAACTCGGACCAAATCGCGAGTCTGAGCGAGCAGTAAGAAATATCTTGTTGAACTGGGGTTCTCCACTGCGGAGACTCTTTTCAAAGGAAGAGATGACTGGGCCCTAGTCTTTATACCTACAGCAGTTGAGGGCATGACTGAGGTGAGCTGCGGCCAATGGCTGAGTGGCTGGTCCACAAACTGACGCACCAGATGCGCTCTGATTCACCAAACAGAGTGTCGGGTGTTCACATTGCTGCCCTGTTGACTGTAACACAGCTGCGTTTGGATCGACCTCCCGATCAGGGCTGTTGGGTTGAGAGATCTGGAGAAACGCGAGGTGCGGTACAACTCACGCGTTGCTCGTTGCCTGCGAACTTTGGAGGGACTGGAGCGGCGAAAGCATCTTCGAACCACATGTCTTATATACCAGCTTGATGTTTGTGCATGTCCCGCAGCCAAATGTAGATCATGGTTTTGCAAAGAGGAGAAGAAGCAAGGGCAGGTCGCACTTCGGCAGTGAATGACGATGCAACGGGGCTTTTCGGGGTTCACGGAGCCTTCGGAGGTTGGCAAACGCAGCACCTGCAAACTTGTTTAATGTCTATTCCAATCTTATAATATCCTGCTTCGTGCTTGCAACAAGGGACACAATTGGTTGCTAAAGTGGACTGCGTCTCAAAATGTCAGAAACAAATCATTGCTGATCAACTCACCTCTCACAGTGCATTCAAGGCAATTCAAAATTACTTGAATTGAAATCCAATGTAAATTCTACAACTGCTACAACTTGCATGATCAATCAGATACCGGATGTAAGATAAGTCTCCTCGATGGCTTTGATTGCAGTAATTCTCTTTAGAGCCTGTTTTCGTGGGATGGACAAGTATTCTAACCCATGGGTTGCTGACGTTGCATGTCTGTGCTCCATTCGACTATTCCAATTGCGCTGTGCCTTATTGGCTCACTTTTTGACCGTGATCCTTGCATTTGAGACCGCCTGGAAACTTCTTTGACAGCTAGACCCAGAATTCGTCCAGGCAGTTGACAGGGTTAGGCATATTGTTTCTCGAGCGTCCCATATAAACAAACGCAGCTACCTTACTCCAACAATGCTTTTTGACTGCGACAAACCCACTGATTAGACAGGTCGTTAACGGTACCGGCGTTTCGGGCACGCGGAGCAAAGCCACTACCTTGTAGACGCGGACCAAGGTTACAGTGTCCAATTATAAATATGATGGCAATCCTCTGCTCGAGACCTGAACGATGACTGTTATCCAGCGGGGAGTCAACATGATGAACAGCTCTGGTGCTTGTAACATCAAGATAAATCATTTGAATAAAAAAACAAAATGGGTTTCTTCTATGTCTAGGATGAGTAGAATTACCATGATCCTACGCATCGGCCTTGGTGGTGGGGAACGACGGCCTCCGCACACATGCAGAGGGATCCAAACTGTCGCATCTTTCGAGATCGTGCGCCAGCGTGGGGCCGCTCGTGCGCGGAAATTGGTTGCTGTAAGTGCGCGGCAGTAGAGGGCCAGAGGTCCTTCTAATTGCAACGCCAGCGACATCCATGACGCTACTGGCGAGGACGATGGCTGAATTAGAGGGTCCGCTCTTGTAGTGCGGTGGTATTGGCGGTGGTTCGAACTCGCGTAGGCGCTCTTCCAGCTCCCGGACCCGCCGGCGAGCATTTTCAAGGTCGTTACGGACACGGTTTACGTCAGTGGAATGATGCCCAGCAATGTTGGCTAATCCGTCAATAATAGAAAGGCCAAACAAGCTCGATACGTTTCGCGAGCCGTTACGGGTGTTTGACTTGTGTTCGCCGGTGCGCAGTCGGTACAAGAACAACGTGTTGATCAGTAGGTAATGAATCGAGCCGCGGGCCAGAAGTGCAAGATTGGTTACTGATGCAAGAAACGGACTGAGATGCCACCCGTCTCGTTCGAGAATGAGGACTTGCACGCAGACTTGTGGCGTTTTTCCGACAAGAAACGCGGCAAACGTGCAGAATCTGTCAAGATGGACGATTAGCCATTCTCGCCAATAGGCGGCTTGCGCGGCGTCGCTTACCGCAAAGCCGCACAGCCTTTCGACGATAATGGGGCCTGTGTCCAGGCCCAATGGCCAAACCTACTAGCGAGGATCTCCATCAACTGCGGATTTAGTATGCCGAGCATAAGCACGGGCGGCAGCACGTTGACATGATGTTCTGCCCACGAGCGCACGCCATTTTGTTGAAGCTCGTAGTGCACAAACAAAAAAACAATGGTGACATTCAGAGCGACCTGCGCGCAAAACCCGCACATTGCGATGGCAAAAAAGTGAGGGTGTGTATCGCTGACGAGAAGCTTCAAGAAAATCATGTCGAGAGTCTAAGAAACCGTCATTATGTACGATAACGAAAAGTAGGAAAGGCGGGCATTTGAGTCAAGGGTCGTCGAAAGTGTCTTCGAGCCATTTGCACTCACCGTTTCGACGAGCGTGGCGACAGTTTCTGGGACCACGCGAGCATTCGCCATTGGAAAGTTTCGCCTAACGATAAGCCACGTGGCTCCAGTGAGAAAGACAACAAGGGCCCAAGCTCCCATGAGGACCTTGTTTGCCCTGACGAGATCAACAATGGTGTCCTCTTTGACGCAGAAAACATTTCAGTAGTGAGCCCCATCACAGCTTTGCGCGTCCAGAAATTGATCGACTCACCAAAACCGGATTTTCCGCATATGATTCTCCCATCAGGGCCGGTGCGCGTTCCTGCCGGACATCCCAGACACCCGACAGCTGCATCCTGATCATGGGGATTGGCTACAAGCTCAAGTATGCGGGATGAGTACGTCCCGGATGAGCAAGCAATACAAGTACTGCCGGTGTCGCTGGACGGGGAGAAAGAGCCCGGCGGGCATGGCGAGCAAACATTTGGGGCGGTGGCGTGATGGCCGGGTGGACAGACGGTAGCCTCAACCTCGTCGCAGGTGTGATATGTGGTCTGTGCAGCCAAAGTGTGATGTTCACGGACGCACCAGAGTGGAAAGCAGAGAAACTGATGGTGTTACCTGTCCGCTGTTCATGCAGAAATGTAAGGAGGGCCTGTCCCAACTGGCTCCAACTACGTCGACATTCTGCGCTTTTAGAGAATTCAACGCCCACTGCATGTAAGAGTCATCCGACAGCCGGTAGGGGCATGGCGTCCCCGTCAATGTGTTGGTGCTGTTGAGTATCTCCACCGTTTGAGCCAAGGCTTCCAAGTCCATTGCGCCGACACCTAAGGGACTGCCGAGAGGCTGTAAAGGAATTGTCCTCGCGAGAAAAGCCTCCACAATGGGTGTCACTCCAGTACCTTGGCCAGATCAGACGATTCACTTCTCGCATCATCCATTCCTGCAGACGCAACCCATCGCAGTTAGAACACGTCAAGTATAGTCCGGCAGTGACGATAATATACCTGATGCGGGCTGTGATCACTCAAGAAATTCGTGCACTCCAACTCGTGGTCGCGACAATAGATCCATCCTTTAGCAGTTGCCCGGACAAATCGGCGGGTGATGTTTTGGTTGTAAGGGTGCGCAAGCCAGTCCGAGCGAACAAACACATCGTCCTCGAGCATTGCTATGTCCTGGATTCAGACACTTGCCGGGGGTGAGAAGGTCTGTTGCAATACTTGTACATACCGGTCCCCAAGTCGTTGAAATCGAATATACGCACGTCGGTGGGCCGATACAGCATGCCTGTCTCTGGATTCCGCTTTTCGTATATCTGTGCGAGCTCGTTGTCTGTCCCCCCATCGACAGACAACAGATGAAACATTGTGTGAGTTCTTCCACTTCCATTCTCAACGCAGCGAGTCCATATGTGCAACACGAGTTAAAAACCAGTGGAAGATCGACGCGCCAGCTTTCCCCCTCCTGTCACTTACAAACAAGGACGCTGACCCCATCAACAGCTGTTCCGTCGGTAGCAAAGACCTTGAAAGGCGTGAAGCTCTGATCCAGCTGATAGGATGGAACGAGGAGAGGGAATTACATGACTGCCTCACTTTGCCATTGGAATCCAACGCAGGTGCCCGATAAAGCATTATCATGCCTTTTCGCACAACCTACCAGGGTCACATTCCGCATGTTGTACTGTGCCATGGTAGCTCTCACGGTAAGGTCGTTCAGGTTGCCAGTGAACGCACTGATGCTGCCAGACCAGAAGTAGAAATGAATCGCGTGTCAATGGAGAAAGCGAACGGCATTCAGCAAGAAAAGAACGGCTATGAGGAACACGCAGCAGGGCCAAAGAAACGGATGTGCAAACATATTGGAATTAGCTACTCCTGTTGCATACGTTTTGTTGTCCAGGTCCTTGAATTCGACAATATCGGGACGCAAGCGGGATACGATGCGCATCCCAGATCGCTGGAATTGTTGCATGACAATCGTTACGTTCGCCCCGGCTGCATGAGAAGCAGCAACCTGTAAAAAAATCATCAGTAAATGTCTGATCTGATCGTAAAGCTGACGCTGAAGTGTGCTCGGCAACAAACCCTAGATGTCCATGAATTACCAAACACCGCCCGTCTGAGGAAAGCAGATGAGTCACAGAAAGTGGGTCAAAGGTTTGGCAATGGGGGCCGTCGCCGTCCACATGTCTGCCTGTCAGCAGCCTTACTTTGAAGTGACCTCTGAGAGGCCATCAAAAGTCGGGTCACCCTGTCGGATCTGCACACCGAGACATTCATCCTGATAGTACCCCAGAGTTGAGGCCTAGAGCATAAAGACAACTCCTCGCGTCAGTCAAAAACAGCTTTCCATGTTTTTGAGACATCGCTAAACGCCAACTTACAGCCTGAAAACCTGCGAACTGCGCCTGCCATATCCAATTTAGCTGCAGAGATATCTTATCGATGGTTTGGCAAGCGGCAGCGGCGACCAGAAATGAAGGACGTGGACACAGCACAAGTAGGAAAAACAAGTGTAATGTCGTGCTTAGCGACGGCACGGGTATGTGTATCATGGTGCTGGAACAGATATGCAAAAGACAAAAAAGTGCGAGGGCGGCGACAGATTGAAAGTGAACGGAACTCCACATCCGGCGGATAAGAGGAGCCAAAGTGGCGGTGAATGGATTTCTTGGAGACAACAATGACGCATACGCTTGTTTGGCGCCGCGGGATCAGTCAGACATCAGTGCCGATCATGAATAACCACAGCAGGGAGTTCGACCTGACTAAGCAACATGGAAGCAAAAGAAGGGTCGACAACGAATCAAGATCAATTTTTGGTCAAGCTTGTTCTTTAATGTCCCGGCCTGGCGAACTCCGATGCATCACGTAATCCCGCGGACCTTCCCTTCGTATTGATTTTCACAACTTTTTGGTCAATCTTGGATTCTTGCGGAAAGTTGCCCCAGAAAGCATGTTGATTAGCTCATGAGGTCCGGCCAAGTAGTTTATTCATGCAACTAGTATATCCAGCCCGTTGTCCGTAAGCTTCTGACAGGTTATTGATGAGTCTTAAGGGATCATTCACTCGACGATGCCAATCTTCAATGTCTATGTGGTTTGTGGGTGTGACCTTTCGGTAGGGTGCCTCTAAACTCTATGTCTGCATCATTCGTTGGATTGACAGATTGGCAGCGCAGAGCGGAGTTCGCCCGATAGAGGAGTGGTCAGAGCGGTCACGTGGCAGATGGCTGGGCAAAGAAGAAACGCTTCAGGCCAAAAGGAAAACTGCATTGTTCGCCATTTCCATTCGCCCCCAGTATCGATGTCTCAGCCTTTTCGAAAGTGGCTGCAGCTATCTGTCTTCTACACCAGACACTTGATACATCGATTCTTTTTGATAATATTCCTAAATCAACAAGGCTTTGCAAATTGCCTTTCCGTCCTCCTTGCGGAGACCATATTGTTAAAAGGTCCAGACAACAGAGCAATAACAAACCTTTGTCCATGCGTCAAGGGGACAGCTTTATTCTCCTCGGAGAGTGTTTTTGTTTTCTCTTGCTGCACGTGCGGAGGGCGTTGGAGGTCTTTTATGCGGAAACACTCGGAAATGCATTTGGTCCATGGACACACCTCTGTTGTGGGTCGTTTGTGGAGTTTTTCGATGGAGTGTCTTTTTTTGTTGTTGGACCGCTACATTCTAGCTAGTTTTGCGCAAATGCGATTTTGATGGACGTCAAGGTTCAGCACTTCGTCACAAGTAATGGATGCTACACCATTTTGAATGACTGTTTGTGTTTCAATCGCTCCTGTCCCTGAATGACAGAGGTTATCCAGGCTCACCGATATCAAGTTGCTTTGTGATACAGGCGTATTGGCTTTGTGTGAACATATGTATTCAACCATCTTGGTTTTTTTCTCAAAACCTGCACATACGATGGGGTGTTGACTGTACGAATATGATCGCGTCAGCAGAGCGGTGCTGTCAAGCGCGCGCCTCCCAAAGCATCATGGCCAGTGTCAAAATCATAAGCCTTGTCGTTGACTTTGCTTCTGTCTTTCCCCGTTCGATCAACAACCACAACCATGCGCCAAATACTCTCGTCCCTCCTTCTCGCCCTTACCCTCTTCCTCGCTCTCCTCCCTTCCATATGCGCCATTGCCTCCGACACACATGCCGACTGGGACCCTGCAACGCTCGACTATTGCGCGGCCAACTTTGGCACAGATGCCACCGCGCTAAACGCCCCATGCCGCGAAGCCCAAATTCTAAATAGATTGAACGTGTCCGTGCCCGCGTATGCCGTTGGAGCCACCGCAGTCATGTACATGAAATTTGCGACGACTGACCGGCTGAACTCGACCGTAAATTACACAAGCACGGCCGTGTTTTATCCGATAGTCGATGATTATTCACAGTTGACGATACCGGGGAGTACGTAGCGGAAGATACCGATAATGCAAAAGGCAGGAGGCGGATACTGATGCTGATGGTGTCGAATTGTTTTTGCGTTACTGTAGGCTGGCCGGCGTTGATTGCAAACACGACAGACTCGAAATCTCCGCAAATCTCCCTCGACCTCCTTTATCGAGGCACAATCTACTCCCTAGATTATCGTAGATGGGCGACTCTAGACCGAGCAACGCACCTTTACGTTCCATCCCGAACAGCCATCATCACATTAGACAATGGTAAGGAGAGCTTGAGAGTGAAGACGTGTTTATGCAGAGTGTAATGTAAGGAATTAATGATCTGCGTCTGTGTTTTCCGCAGGCGAATTGACCAGATTCGAGTGGTTCTCAACAGCGTGCACACTTTCCACATGCACCTGCTTGGACTCGATTTGCACCGAACCTTGCCCCGGGAACAACTGTGATGTAACTGTAAGTTGCTGTTGTGTGCTCCCCCTCTACGTGGCGTGTATTTAAACCGTTGGATGTGTTTTCTCCAGGTATATGTGGCGTGGGCGGGAACCGACGGGAACGGAGACGAATTGACGAGTTCTCAACGAGATATCTGGCGGTTCCAGAACGCTTTCTGACAATGTTTCCCTTTTCACTTTGATACAAGTTTATGTATAACAAATAAAAATGCTGCTCGCGACTCATGGTCACGCAACAACCAGCATGTCACGCCCTCGAATACTCGAGGAGTCGCTCCACACAAATAGTACAGATAAGCGGATGTCGAGAAGTACGGATAAGTACAATAAATAAGTGGGAGGAGAGTGGAGAGTTGGAGTGGAGAACACAACGCCTATCCCCTGATGTTGACTCCGGGTACTCGACTGAGGCCGAGGTTAGTGATCATGCGTGGGCTGAGAGCCGGTGGTCGTTCGAGTCCGAGGAACCCGGTCGCATACTCATTGGCGCCACGGACGAGAGCGTCTCGGCTGTTTCTCAGCAAGCCAGAATTTTGCTTGTCTAAATAAGCGAGAAGATGAGTCAGACATCGGATTCAAAGCATTTATACGATGGTGCATGGACTCACGGAAGCCAAGGTATGCGCCATAGCACTCCTGTGCCATGTCTTGCGGGGCATGGCGCATGGCGTTGTTGATTAAGTCCTTGACTTTATCCTTCTTGTGGACATCGGAATCTGATCCATATCTCAAATCCCGCTTGATAGGGATCTCGTGCAAAGCGTCCACAAACTTCTGTTCGTACGGGCTGAGCATGATGATTCCTTCTCCGGTGGCTCCGGCCCGCCCGGTTCGTCCGACTCGATGAATATACTGTTCGCGGGATGACGGCATACCCATCTGGATGACGAGTGTCACGCCGGGATAGTCAACTCCTCGAGCCGAAACATCAGATGTGAACAGAACACCACCGTGAGCGCGACGGAATCGCTGAGCCACGCGCGCTCGCTGCACTTGGCTGAGTTTGGAGTGTATCTCGAGAACGTCCATCCCTGGGATGTCGTTGAACACGCCGGCAAGGTAAGCGACGATCTTAGTGGTAGGGAAGAAGACGATGATTTTGCCGGCAGGGTTGGCCCGGCGGTGCTGATAAATCATTTCGTGGAGGAGAACCAGTTGTTGTGAGAATGGAACAATCGTGTAACTCTGCTTGACTTTCATGTGGGTGGGGGTTTCATTGACGGGGACAGTGTCGACGTATTCATAGCCAGATTGCAGGGTTCTTGCGGCGATCGACTTGATGTCTCGGGACAGGGTGGCAGAGAACATGAAAGTCTGTCGTTGGGCGGGGAGTTTCGCGACGATGGCATCGATGGCATCTTTGAAACCCATCTCCAGAAGCTGGTCGGCTTCATCAAAGATAAGAGTTTGTAGGCCTTGTATCTTTCTTCTAAAATCCGGCTCGTTCTCCAGCATATCAAGCAATCGACCAGGTGTGGCAACGAGAACGTCAGTGCGATCCCGAACGATGCCGGCGACCGATCGATTTCTGCCGGGTCCACCAACGGCGGTTTGCACGCGGTAGTTATGCGGTCGCATCAGTCGCTGTGCTTCTGCGGCGATCTGCAATGCAAGTTCTCGAGTGGGAGAAAGCACCAGGATAGTAGTGTGCTGGGCATTGAAGCGCTGACCCTTTCGTCTCGCGATAGCCGACTCCAAAGCAGCGATGATAAAGGCAAGCGTCTTGCCGGTTCCGGTCTTTGCGCGAACCAGCAAGTCCTTTTCGATCGGCAGCAGGGAAAGTACCGCTTCCTGAACTGACGACATGTCTATGTACTGAAAGTCCTTGAGGAGGGCCCTCTGAGTAGGATGCGACAAGGCAGTGACGGAAGCAAAGGTTCCCTTCTTTGGCACAGCGTCGACCTGGGCAGCCACACCCTCTCCGTTGCCAAAGCCATTCAAAGCGTCAATGACATCCTCCTCCTGCGAAAGCGGGGCATTTCCTGGAGCGTTGCGAGAGTGGATACTTTGGGAGAAGAGACGAAGAGCAGTCCTGCCCTGTGCATTGTGCTGGGCAAGAAGTCCGTTGAGTGGACGGGCGGACGCCCGAAGGGATACGGTGGTCGCCCAGGCCCACGAGAGGGACTGGAGGCCGGCGGGTTTGCGCAGTTGAGCGGCTAGAGATCTGTGGAGCATGGTGATGCTGATGGACTCGGTGGGGTACGAAATTGGGAAGAATGTGGTCTGGTCTGTTTTTTTTTTTCACAAACGGTGCGAACAAACAATGAGTCAAGATAAGCTACGGGCAAAAAGAGGGCAAGCAGGAAAAGAAAAAGAAAAATGATTTGGCAGCCCGGATTGGGCGATGAGTCAGCGAGCGCGTTCCGACTTTTACCATGGCAGCTGTAATGGAGTTGCCGAGCCACCTGACCCATCCCACATCTAGCCCCACGTGCGGAAGTGGATAGATATAGGGGCATCCTCATTCACAGCGGCAGTCAGCTGATTGATGGGAATCAAATGAGTGACTCGCTTGTATAACTTGAACCTTGTTTAGACTTTTTGAAAACACAAAAGACAAAAAGACAGCCACTGCAGCGCGCAAGGAAAAGGGCCCCCCGACTGAGTTGAGTGCGGGCGGGCGAGTCCCTCTGATTGGCTCGCCGTGACTCGGAACATTCCCACATTTTCACTGTCCCAAGGATGATGACTCAGCAAGACGCGCAACTTGTGCTGTCAAAAACCCGCAAATTTTGACGGGGCTGGGGGCGGACGGTGCGAGTGCGACGAGGGACGAGATGTTCAGGTTGTGTGTGTGCCATGCCCATGATGATGGTCCCAGTGGTCACAGTCGTCCGTCGTCCACAATCGTCCACAGCGGCGGCGCTCGGGGGAGCCTTTCTCCACACCCCCGCAAAAAGCTAAAAAGACCCATGATGATGTCCGCCCACATAAGGCTGACTTCCCGCCCCACGCCCCCCCCGCCCTCGCCGCTGCTCACTTGTTCACGCCTTCCGATTCGACTCTAGACGACCTATAGACTTTCTAGACAAACCTCATACCACCCCTATACCATACCACAATAATGTAAGTAACAGTGGACGGATAGAAGAGGAAAAGAACGGCGGAATGGAGGTCGACGGACTGGAAGCGAGGTTGGTTGGGGAGAGGGCACTCAGTTTCTCAGCCTCAAGCCGTGGGACGCTACGTATGCTCGCAAGCACAAATGCGGCTGAGGCGGGACAAAACATCGGGTCTGAAGGCGGAGCGGTGTGTTTATGTTCGTGTGGGTCATTTGCGGCATCCTTCTAAAAATAGATCGCGTAAGCGAGCGGAAGGGGAAAGGCCAAGGGCCAAAACGCGCGGCGCGTGCCGACGTTCAAAGTGAACAGGGAAAAAGGGCAACCTTGTTTCCCCACAGTGTTTAAGCGCCTATAAAACCCTGCGTCAACTCTGCACGACCAACTTGTTTCCTCCATCCTGACAACAGTCGAATTTAAACTTTCTCCTTTACTATCAATCAGATCTTTCTCAAAGATGATGTTCAAATCCCTCGTCCTCGCGGCCCTCTGCTCCGTCGCCGTTGCCGGCAAATGCAAGCCCGACACTCCCGCGACCACTATCACCGGTGTTGCCAGCCTGACCCCCGACGTGACCTTTGGCGCCAACGTCACCGGAACCGTCAAGATGGTGCAGACCGGTTCCGCCCCCGCCGTCATCAAGGTCAAGCTCGCTGGTTTGACCCCCGGCCTCCACGGTTTCCACATTCACGAATTCGGCAACATTTTCCCCGACTGCACAGCTGCTGGCGGCCATTACAACCCGTTCAACAAGACCCACGGCGCCCCGGATGCTGCCACCCGTCACGTCGGTGATCTCGGAAACGTCGAAGCCCGCGCTGACGGCACTGTCGATGTCGAAATCACAGACACTATGGTCCACCTTTCCGGCTCAACCTCCGTCATTGGCCGATCCTTTGTTATCCACGCTGGCGTGGATGACCTTGGTCTCGGTGGCCACCCTCTCTCAAACTCCACCGGAAACGCCGGCAAGCGCGCCGCTTGCGGTGTCATCGGCATCGGAAAGAACTAAGGGCATCTTCCCCGCTTCCATCCTCGTCCACTCTCACGCCCCCGATTCTCCCACCCTGGCAGCTGTTTATGAACGATGCAAAATCGCTGCGTGCCTTCACATACCCACCACACACAGTATCAAAGGGTTCTGAAAGTCGTCTTTGTGTAATTTTTAGTTTTTCTTGTCAGATATTAAATATACATGGGTTCATATGTTTCTTGAGAAGTCGTGCTGTTGATCCTTCTTGTCTCTCTCTCTTGCCTTCTTTCGGTGATCAGAAGACAAAGGCTGCCCGCGCGAACGGAGCGGACATGTCCCGCACGTCTTGCAGGATGGTCCCCGTAGCGCAGACTGGGTCGAGCATTAGACCAAGCATGTCGATGCACCGAATTCGGGTAGCCGGATTCAGCTCCATCAAGAGATTCATCACTCTCTCGTTGTGCGGATCAAGTTGTTGTGTCGCAGATGATGCAGTTAACATGATTCGAATAGACCGCGCAGTCTCAAGCGCCTGGTAGTCGGAAACGCCGCGATGTAAGGTTGGGATGGTTTCAATCGCCGAACGGACATTGCTGAGGTCTTTTTCTGTCGGGAGATGGCGCAGAATGCATGGGAGGAGCTCCGGCGGCAGTCTCGTCAGGTGGGTGCGTTGCGGTTTTGATGTGTTCATGTCCGGTTATTCCCTGATGTGGTTTCTCAGGTTGATGCAGAGTGAGCGGAAACCAATTGTTTTTGATGTTCACTTTATTTACAGATTTACAAACTCCGCTCACTTGTGGCGCGCGTTCTCTGATAAATTACATTCAATCTCTCCAAATGTCTTTGTTGCTGGATCGTGTTGGGAGCACTGATGCATCGGCCCTGCAAGTGTTAGCTCTTCTGCTTGAAGTGCAACGCCAAATTGTCTTTCGAGCCATTCTTTGCAAGCTTGGAAGAGGGAACGTCTGGACGTGCTATCACGACCGGCACGGTTGCATTGGTGAGGACATATTGACTGACGCTCCCCATGAGTAACCTAGAGATACAAAAACCGGTGGTGCACAAAACTGCTGAGTCCCAGAGAGTGCCAGGGAGTCTTGGCGTGTTTCACGCACCCTTTCCATTTGTTCCTCCCATTGGTGCCGACAATGAGTATTGAGGCGTTGTACTCAACTGCTGCCGCGCAAAGGGTAGGACCAGCCTCACCCCACTTGGGTACGATCTCCGTATTCGCTGGCACGATCGAGTGTACTTCTCTCACATGCCGCAGGGCCTGATTGATTGCATAGACCGTCTAAATGGGCGACATTTTCGACGCACGAGCCTCCTATGAGTTCCAGCAGGTGGCATTTACCGACCAAACAGCATCAGCATCACCATCGGCGGTCATTCACCTGCCGTTCCTCCTGGTTCCGTTCTGGTGTCATTCCCAAGTGATGCTTCGTGTGAGCCCTTCGCTTCGGCTTCCCAGTATCCCCTTCTGTCTCCTCATCACTTAGTTGCGCGAAAGTGTCCTGACGTTTGCTTTTGTCTGTGCCCCAGGGGAGCACGGCGATGACTATGAACGTGTCGGATGCCCGGAGAATGCTGCTGTAGGTGAATGCGAGTGCTGAAGCGGAGGGCGCGGACCCATCGTGGCCAAAGACAATGGTGCGTGCGGCAGATGGTGACGGTGCTGTCGACATGCTCCTATTCCACTGTCTGTAGTTCCGGCACCGAGTTTGGTTTTCAAGAGCCTAGAGTCTTCCGGAAATATCAAGTTTGGCGGAGAACGCAACTTTGCAAATTGCACAGCCTTTTCGATATCTTTCTGGTGAAGGGGAACAGCGCGCCGCGTCCAACAACCTGTCAATGCGAGAACTGTCATCCCCGTTAAAACGACAGCCGGAGAGCGGTGTACTGAAGAAACTGACGAAAGGACAGCGACTGCTGAGCTTCACCTACAATATGCTATGGGTTCTGGATCCGCCAACCCTCAATGCGCTTGCCGCATGTGCCCATGGTTCATGACTTTAGACCTTGTCGAGTCTGAACAGTACAGTATATTTACTGATGTTCCCACTCTGTTGCCCTCGATCACTTCACCTTTGGCCCAACTTCTTTTTGACGTCGTTAGTTGTGCTGTTAGGTATCTTGCGAATCAGCCGCAAAGTGATCAATCTATCTCTGAGCGGTTCTAATAATTCGTTGTATAGAACATTCTCCGCGCCGAGGGACAAAACGTGCTTGCCGACAAATCTGCTGCGAATCAGGGAAGAACTCTTCTCTACCAAAGATACTGTGAGCAAACGGTCCGCCAAGTACT
This sequence comes from Powellomyces hirtus, assembly GCA_025526995.1. Taxonomy (NCBI): domain Eukaryota; kingdom Fungi; phylum Chytridiomycota; class Chytridiomycetes; order Spizellomycetales; family Powellomycetaceae; genus Powellomyces; species Powellomyces hirtus. The sequence goes on along the minus strand of JAHLKG010000018.1, from coordinate 25,091 downwards.
TAAGTTTAGCCACAGCTGGAAGATGCTGGACTGGCGGATCTTAGTGCCTATAGTATTTGGCAGTCTCAGGATTATCAGATGCTTCTGACCTGTGTTGACTTACCATGCGTAAGCGTAGAACAGTACAAGAGCTTCCAAGTTTGAGCCGGAATCTCTCCTTAATTCCCTTTCCCCGCTTTTTGGCGTTAGCCCCTTGCCCTGCGTAAGCTGTATCATTTTATGGTGGGGATTGGATCCCTGACACCGCGAGAGCCTGAGCGCGGCATACCCATCGGCTTGCATATCTTCCTTTCCTTTCGAACCTCACGATGCAACCTCAGAATCCAGTCTCAATTGTCCAGGCCTTTCATCCCAAGCGTAATTCTTTTGAAACCATGCTAAACGAGGATTTGTGCAAGCGATTTCGACAGTTTGGCGATACACTCTCGTCGGCTGACCATGTGGTTTTAAACATATTCAAAACAACCACTGCAAATCGTGCTGAAGTTCAAAAGCTGTATGACGCCGGAAAAGGCGTATATGTCGAGAATCTCACGGTGTTTCGAGGATGCTGCCCAACAGATCCCTGTCGCGATGGCCGACGAAAGCACGGATGTTATTCGACAAGTATCAGTCACCGAGTGGCCACCCGCTTTGGGAAGGTAGTCCAGCTTGAAGTAACTGGGAAGGTCATTCCTGTTGACTTCAGGATGCCCGATAGATGCAACGAGCGAGAAATCATTGTGTACACTAAGGATATCGTGAGCCGAAAACCGCTTGACGCAAACGGACCAGTAAGTCATGAGATTTGGCGTTCGAGGAAAGGATATTTCATGGTGGATTGTAGCAGCGATACTACGGCTTTTGATCTGAGCTAAGCGATGCACCGTTATAACCCACTCTATTTCCATATGCTTTTATCAAAACATGTCCTTTTCCTTACGCAACGTCTTGTTTGATGGGCTTGCGTATTTAGTTGGCATACCCGCATGTGTTCGGTACGTTCGTTTGTTGCACGTTTTACTAGTTCTGGTGCTTCGCTCAACTGTTTCCGCTCTGCACTTCTGTTTCTTCAGGTTCCGTTAAGCCTGCTTCGACCGCTCACGTTGAACCTGCGTCTACCGCTTCCATTGAGCCTGTCGAACCTGCTCTGAGCGTTGCGAATGTTGCGCCGGCCAGTCAAACAGATCCGCAAGCCCATCCCACTCATCCACCTGGGCCGTCCGAAGCCTTGTCACCAGCCACCAAACCGACGACCAAAACCACTGCGAAAGCCAAATCCAGGCCTTCAAATTCTAAAGTTCAGAAGAAAGGAGCACATGGACTCCTCTCACTTTGCAAGAACGCAATAGCAAAAAAAAAGGCAAAGAGCAAACAACAAACAGTCAAATAGAAATTTTGGAAGAATTCCAGAGCGAGAGCGGCGAAGCGGAGGTTCATCATGGTGCAACCCCTTATCTGATAGGTTGTATATTAAGCTTCGGAAGGCTTATGCCCGGATACCCTATTAATACTTGTTGTTGTCTTCCTGTGCGTGGCATCCGTCATTTCATCTGTTGTCAATGTGTACCTTTGGTTGCTTGCGGAACGGCCGAGTAATTTGCTGTTAGCCAGAAGCTTGGCTGTACCAACAGGGACTTCGCAGTAATGTGCACTCTCACGGAGGGCGTGTTGTGCGTTTTCCGAGAATGTGAGCGGCATTTCATGTTTCGAAATGGGACAGTTGGATGATAGTATTACCGTACACGAACGGCTTTGGTCGTAGCAATGGATGTAAGCGTGCTCCTGTATGGGAACAAGAACAGTTCGAGGACAATGAAAATATTGTCACCAGCTGGTGCTCGAGTTGCAGATGCACACGCCAAACATCAGGATGATGAAGCAATCATCAATTCTGGCGACGAGATTATGCAAGAACGCCAAGCACACTTATGGCCTCTACCGAAATGTTCATGAACTCAAGTTGCCCTGCAGAAGCATGCAACACGGCCTCTCGAACTCAACACCGAATGTTCGGATATCTCTCCACATTTGTTCGAAGAGCAGGAGGGATGAAAGACCGATAAGACCACAGTATTATAGGTGGTAGGCAAGGGCTCACAGGACCACTGGGTTCGGAGATGGTCCATTCTTTTTTCCGTTGCTCCAGCCTCATTCGGCCAACTCACGCGACCCGTCAATCGGATTTTATGCCCTTCTTTCCTGTCAAAGCCCCAAGCAGCTACGTGATAAAATCTCAACCTTCCCATCCCGTTTTATACCCGTAAATCCGTGTGGCAGATACCAACCACTTGCTGAACGAGAACTGGATGGCAAACGAGGAACTGTACGCTCGATTTCGACAATTCGGCACCACACTCACGTCGAATGAACGTGCTGTCTTACAACAATTCAAAAGGAATACTAGTAACCGAAAGGAGGTCCAAAAGCTGTACGATGCCGGAAAGGGCGTCTACGTCGAAAACTTAACACTCTACCGAGGATGCTCCCCAATTGATCCTTGTCGAGAAGGAGGCCGAATGCATAGTGCTTGCCGAAGGCATGGATGCTACTCCGCGAGCGCCAGTCAAATAGTAGCCAACCAGTTCGGGAACGTAGTCCAGCTGAAAGTAACTGGGATAGTCATCCCTATCGATTTCATAGATGGTGCCACTGATACAGAGGAAGAGATCATTATCTTCACCAAGGATATTGTAAGCCGAAGATCACTTGGCTCTGAAGAACCGGTGAGTGATCTCATGGGAGCCATCGAGAATCTGTAAGATGACATTCATGTGTACGCTGCCGCAATATTTGGTTTGTGCTCAAATATGTCCCGTTCCACCGCCAACGCTAATAATGTTCCATTTCCCTCCATAGTGGTGCTTCTGTCACTCCGTCTGCAACTACATCTTTCGCCCCCTCCTTTCAGCATGTCCGGGGTGGCTCGAGTGCTGTTGTGACTGGTCTATTGCATGTCGCGAATGCCTGAGTGCCGAATTGCCGGAGTGTTGTTGTTGTTGCGCCGTTTAGTCAACCAGAACCGCCAGTACAAGCCACTGTTCAGCTCAGAAACCTGTCAATCGCTGCGCCACGCACAAGCCACTCGTTCGCGCGACAATGTCAACTGCAGACGGATCATTGCTGAAGTTCGCCAAGTACCTATCAGCGACAAATGAAGAAGCTCCCAGCTGGTGGACTTGCCGGCAAACATTAGCGCATATAAAGTGTGGCACTGACCATTCTGGAGGTGATTCCGCAACAAAATACTCATCAATTTGATATGGGTGCACGCTTCAAATGCTTCTAGAATGTGAGACATGCAATAGCAAAAATCGGGGTTGGTTTCTGCATATCTATTTTCGCCTCCTTTTTTCTTGTATAGTGTGTGACTTGATGGTTAGGGGCCGCGAAAGGCCCTGAAACCTTGGGAGCGCGACGTGTCAATCGAATTGCATATCTTGGTGAGAAACGTACAATTCAGCGTGGTGAAATCTGTCCAATACAAGATGATGTCCAGCGAAGATTTATACGCACGGTTTCAACACTTTGCCACTACACTCACACCACAAGAACAGGCGGTTCTGCGATCCTTCAAAGGAACAACTGCTAACCGGCCGGAGGTTCAAAAGCTGTATGATGCGGGGAAGGGCGTACACGTCGAAAACCTTACAGTCTATCGAGGATGCTGCCCAAAGGATCCTTGTCGCGTCGAATCCCAATCGCAAGAATGCTTCTCCACGAGTGTCAGTCAGCAAGTTGCGAGAAGTTTTGGCGATGTCGTCGAGTTGAAAGTAACTGGGAAGGTCATTCCCGTCGACTTTATGGGCACTTTCGCGCAAACGGTTGCAAATGAGCAAGAGATAATCATATGCACAAAGGATATTGTCAGCCGACAATGCTTAACGACTCGGCCACCAGCTTATTAGATCTGGCGCTTATTCTGCGGTAAGACAGTTAGAAGGACAGTTCATAGTTGCTTTTTTCAGCGCTGCTTCAGTCTTTGTTTAGGCTCGTTTCTAATGTTAATGCATTTTTTTGAACGCATATAGCTCTCTTCCCCATACGCGCCCCATCACGAGGAAAACGACTGTTATTCTTCTCTTTCTTCCCCCGCCTCCTTTCCGATTGTTGTGAGGATTGGGAATGCTACGGTTGTTGCGAGTAGTGCGGTAGTCATTTCATTTTTCGGATGTTGCGGTCCCTGCGGCATACGCCAATCCACTGGTGGATAACAACTATATACCCTAACACAGTTACTTGCGCCAAAAGTTGCGAGTATTTGCCGTTAGCCAGAAGTTGCAACGTTCTTCGGCTGTTGCACTTAGTGCAGCTGACGATCCTATCTTTCACAATTGTTTTTCGGATTGATATCATCGCCTTGTGAAGGAGGGTTATACCAGAAACTGCTATAAAATTCTAGACACCTGTCGATCGCAGACCAAGCACGGCCGACTCCGTCACTCTGGCTCACCTGTCAAAAAGCCTCTAACTTCAACGTTAAACCTGCTCCTCCGCTGTTACCTTTCCCAAAATCGCAACCCAACCCGTCCACCTGTCACTCCCTTCCAACATGTCTAGTCCACCATTTTGACGCTAGCACTGGCACCAGAGACGGCGACACTAATGCTGAAGGCGGCGACACCGGCGCTGATCGACCAGAGGAATCGCGGTGCCAATGTCCTTAGCCATGACAGACCTTGGCAAGTAACAGCTAAGGGGTTGGTTCTGAACTGTGGCGAACCCCGAGCGTCAGCACGCGTTTCCGACGGGTCGACCATCTTGAAAAACATTGAAAATATGGACGATCCACAACAGAAAGTTCTCACGGACAAACTCCTCGCTCTACTAGCCGCGCAAACCCAATCTGGACCAACGTCAACCGATGTCAGCAGCTCACCGTTGCGCGAACGAATCATCGTCGCCGTCGGAGGAATCCCCGGCTCAGGAAAAAGCACCCTATGCGCTGCAGTAGCCGCTTCCATCAATAGCGCCCTTCAAACGCCGACAGCGATCGTCGTAGCCATGGATGGGTTCCATCTCACCAAAGCACAGCTGGGCCTGTCTGAGCAGCCGGCGCTCTACTGGGCACGTCGCGGCGCGCATTTCACATTTGACGGCCACGCTTTGCTCGCCCTCGTCAAACAACTTGCGGAGCCGTACAGCCCAACATCACCAGCTATTACGGCGCCATCATTCGATCATGCACTCGGAGATCCTGTTCCGCATGATATATCTGTTGAACCCTGCCACCAGGTGGTGCTCCTTGAAGGGCTATATGTGCTGGTTGAGACGCTCAGCCCGTGGAGGGAGATACGAGCCTTGTGCACAGTTGAGCATTGGGTTGATGTGGACTTGGATGTTGCGAGGGAGCGGGTTGCAAAACGACATTTGCAGGCGGGCCTGGTGAAATCGCTGGAGGAAGGCCGCGCGAGGTGGGAGAACAATGATTTTTTGAATGCCCAATTTGTTCTGGAGAGTCGCAAGCAAGCGGCTGAAAAGAAGAGGGCTGGCGAAATATAGCTGAGGCATGACGATAAAATAACCGTGGTGACATATCTCCGCGATAGCTGCCAGGGAAATTATGTCCAAATTTGAATGGGACGACTTCCACCCTCTCCATGACGCACGGTGCATAATGATCAGGACTGCCTTGCAGTATCTGTGGACTGCTCAAGTATCGATGTTTGTTGCGCATAACAAAGAGCCAGAAACGGGAGCAGTTACGCAGATTGCTCAGCCGGCCACGGTGGCCAAGAAGACAACTGAACTGCTTATTTACCGCGTGACGGTTTAGCGGGGCTCCAATAACACAAATCAAGCGACCTGATACTACTGTGGTCTTCTTGAGGCAAAAAACTGAGCGACGCGGGAGCACGCATAACGACACTAGTCTCGAATGTTAGCCATGTGAGAACCGTTATCAGGTGCTGCGTCAATGCTTAGATGCATGCGCGGAGTCCTGTCGCCATGTATGTAGATATTAGAATCTCTCTAAACCCCTCCACTAATCCTAGTGCAGATAATTATATATACAGAACTGTTGAACTTCCAGGTACTACCGTCTAATGGCCCAGCTTTTCAATCCCAACATGCCTTAGCAGGTCCTTTTTCGTGATGATGCCGTTCGCTCGCCCATCCTGGTACACAATGACATAGCGCAGTCCCATCTTCTTGAACAGTTCAAGAACCATTTCCATTGGGAAGCGCGGAGAAATGGTCATCGGAGTGTGATCTGTCCACGGCCCCAGATCGAGGTAGTTTGGGTTTTGCTCCTCCTCCAACGAGAAGGACCCAGGTAAGCCGAGAGCGGACACCGATGTGTCGGAAAAGGTGCAGGGTGTGGTTGGCGGAAGACCGCTTCTGCGCGCTTGATCTGAGTGAGAGTTTGTCAGAACTGTGGACAGAGCTGAAGGAGTGGAAGATATAAATGACATACCAAGCGCGTACCGCAGCTCCGCACTGCCTGCATAGCCAATGAGCCCCATCGTTTCCTGCGAGTCGACGACAGGATACCCTTTGAATGATGTTGTTTGGAGCAATTCTTCCAGGTTTTCGATGGTGCAACCACTCGAGACAATCACATCAAGATCTTCCACGCGCGTCATCACACTTCCAGCCGTCGTATTCCAAATGTAATCGGTTTTCGAGTCGAGAAACGGGTATCCATTGAGATGTATGAGTGCGTCGTAGATGGACTCGGTGCCCAGAGCATCGCCAACCCATTTCGACACCATGACCGTCAACATTATTGGTAGAACTGACAAGAAGAGTGAGTCGGACATGAGCACAAAAGATGACGTCGAAGGTCACACATCATGACGATACTCACTATACGTCAAGGCACCCGTCAACTCGAACATGATCACTGTGAGCGACACAGTCATCCTTGTGACGCCCCCCAGTGCAGCTGCAGCGCCGACCACTTGCGATGGGAAAGACAGCGAAATCCACCGATCAAGATTTCGCCCAATGCTAATGCAACGGGAAAGACGTGCACTTACTGGCATATGTCCCTGGTGTTACGCACTGTTCATGCGGTTTGCATGCGGTGAACATCCACATGCTCGGGTATGCCCTCTGCCAGAGCTGCATCCCTATGCCAAGTGCCCGTCCAACACAGGCACCAATAGCCATAGAAGGAATGAAGATACCGGCCGGGACCCGTATGCCAAAGGTAAATGTGGTGAAAAAGATCTTCATCCCGGCGGCAAGTATCAAGTACTTTACGACACTGCTGAGAGCCTGAGATGGATCACTAAAAGAGCAGTGTGAGGTATGACAGCTCCATAAGTCCGGGCAAAGTTGGTAAAATTCATCGCATGTTTACCTGCACAGCCCATAAAAGTCTGTATCGTTTTCTACGCACTCCTTGAAAAGATTGGCCACCAACTCTACGCTGCTCACCCTGATATGACGCATATCTGGTTGGTACATTTAGATCAAAAAGTCCCCCAGCGATACGAACTCACCTCAGAAAAGGATGGGTGAAACTGAGGAGGGTAGTCACCAGCGAAATGACACCCACTTCGCTTATGCTCCAGTCTTTGAGCCATGAATTCTTGCGGTATGCGGCTATTCGGATGTTCTATACATGACATTAAAGTGAGCGTGTCACACAAAAGACCCGGGCACTGATCATCATAACTTACCATGCGAATGAAAAACGACCCGTAGAGCCCCTGATCCGGAAACTGAGGTAAGAACCCGGCTTCAATCATCGACCACAATGTGTACTAACCCCCAATACCCCCAACAAGACAAAAAAAGGTAATTCAAAGCCATGCCAGGCGCGCTTATACTCGACGGCGAAAAGCACAAGTTTGCCTGTCCTGAACGGGTTTACGAGCTGCAGCGAAATAGCGGCGACCATGGCACAGAAAAACGACCTCCACATTGTCTTGTACGGAAAGTAGTATGATACTTCCTGCATGACTTGGAATGAGCTCGGGAAACGGGCTTTGGAATGGAGAGGGTCAGCGGCCTACCTCAAGTGAGAACAGAACGCCTCCAATCGGCGCTCCGAATGCTACGGACACGCCAGCGGCGCTAGAGGCACTCTACATGCGGCGGCTTCGATCAGTCAACATTTCAGGCACGCTGAATTCATCAGAAGTGCATACCAATATCTCCCGCTTCTTGGCTTCGTTTTTGGCATACTTCTCGAAAATCCGTGGGAGAATATTTCCGACACAGCATGCCACATGTACTAGGGGACCCTCTTTTCCAAGTGAGAGTCCCGAACCCACTGACAGACACAATCCGATGCACTTGATCTGTAACGGTGGTCGGTCCATCAGTTCAGAATTAAGAGGACGCACTAGCATATCGTCACATCTCCGTTGGCTGAATACCAGTAATGTCCATCCTCCCAAAAACTTCCGAATGACGAAACCACCCAAAATAGTCTTTACTTCCGGGATACCAGATCCGGCGGCATATCTGTGGTTACAAAGCAGTAAAAGGTGAGAGCTTGCGACATTGGGGTTATGAAGCAACTAAAGTAGGACACGTACGGAGCATACACCCGGACGAGTATAGCGCTCGCGAGCGCAAATGAGGTCCCAAAGACCACGAACATAAAGTATTCCGCCCACCAGCGAGCGAGAGCCGACTCAGCATGAAAAGCATCACTCCAAGTTGCCCATGTGTGACATCTCTCATTTCCCTCCACATGCCAGCAGCAAAACTTCCTGTTCAGATAGAAGCCGTCTTTGCAGTAGCCTTCCTTCATGTCACTCGCCCACTCAGAGATTACGTCAATGTACGCGGCCAAAATGCCTGTGACGGCGCCAACAAGGAACACGAGGATCCAGGCCTGACAGGCATCAAACGCTTTTCGCAAAGTGCCTACAGGTCCAGACAATGTCCGGAGATTTCGTATGCGAACCCGTTCTGAAGCAAGACGGCAAATTAGCACCCTCTGCCGATGAGTGCTCGCCAATGTGCCCCAGAATTACACCTTTCGAGAAATCGTGAATCCAATCAATTGTAGTGAAGTTGTCGTAAGCTACTCTTCGCCCGGTTCCTTCCATTGCCCACTCCGATGTTGATGGATCATAATTGTCAATCTGTCAGCGTGACGGTTATGAAAAGAGTATTCAATCCCACTCTAAACAGTCCATTCTCGTACCCTTTCTGAGTTGGACGGACCGGTATAGACCCCAGACGACCATCCCGTCGTCCATCCAGTTGATGTCCCCCGACCCGAACCGGAATCATGAAAACTTCGGAAAGACGAAGCAAGGCCCCCCAAGAAACTTTCGTGTCGGGGACCAGCCCCTGGGCGCTTGAAAGTAAACGACGAGGGCCCCAAGTCTCTGCAAATCAAGTGACCCGTTCAGCGCATGGCACTAGCGGCACTTGCATTCAAGTGAACGGCGCTCGGCTGAAACTTCGGTTCAAATCCCCATGAGCTGAGCCTGTGTCTTGACTTACATCAACCCCTCTTCTGTCTCCAGAAGGTCACGGCTCTCGCCTTGTGGCAACGTCCTCACAGCTGTTGGTGCATTTGCGCCAACGAGGGCCGCATCTTCTTCTACACTCAGGTCCGGAGTCATGCCACCCGAAGCTCCGTCCAATGTGTCGGTGCTTTCCCTTCGCAGTAGAAGCGGGGCGTTCGAATGCGACGAAGGCGAAGGCGAAGGCGCCTTATGCCGTGTCATTATTGGGAAGACCTTTCCAGCTGATCACTGAATGAACTTGGCCGACGGAGTAACAACTTGTGCTGTTTCCAGAAGCGATTCTACGACGTTTTAGCGCTTTCTGAGAACATAAACAACACAGTGCACCAGCTAACAGCAGATAGTATAGTATCAACCACGGAATGCTAATTCTGTCAAATGACGGGATTCTACCACGCCCCCTCTGTCGCGTCGCGGTTGAGAGTAGGACGCTTTCACTTCTCCACAGCTGGTGAGCATACCGGTACACAACACAGCAGTTTTGAGCTTCAACACCCAGACACAAGGCTATTCCGGAAGTATCAGACCCAAGCTGTGATTTTTCTCTTCTCACCAGATGATCTATGATGACGTGTGATTCTAGAACGTCAGGGCGTAATCAGTTGATTGTTCTACATTACGATACGAGCTTCCAGGATGTTGGCGCTGACACTCTTGTGCGGCAGAACGCACGCTCCGTTTACATATATAGTGTCAGCAATGTGCACGTCCTCCCCAAGCACGGTAACTCCCTCCAGGCGTGACCATCGCCCCACTGAAGAGGACCAGCCAACAATGCTGTCTGCGATGTAAGCGTTGTCTCGCACTGTTGATCCCTCCATAATCACCGCGTTTGAAATCCGGACACCGTCTCCGATGATGGTGTTTGGCCCCAATACGACATTCGGACCGATCACACATTTTGCGCCAATCTTGGATGACGCGTGGGCGAGCACATTTCCTACGATGCCTTCGCCACTCTTGAGCGATCCAGCGTTCTTTTGGCTGACCGAGTTCAGATAGAGGGCCGAGCCGATGAGGAAATCTTTCGGTTGCCCCACGTCAGCCCAGAACCCTTTCAGTGGCATGGCGTGGAGCTGTCCATCACGAGCCATGAATGGAAAGACCTCCTTCTCGATTGACATTGGCTTTGGCTGGATGCGGTTTATCATCGAGGGGTTGAAGATGTAGATCCCGGCATTGATCTGGTTGCCGACGTACACACTTGGCTTCTCCACAAACCGATCGATGAGGTGCGTGCCTTCTTTGAGAACAACCACACCGTACTTTGTAGGGTCTTCAACCGGGGTAGTCATCAATGTTCCCTCTCCGCCGTGTGATTTGTGGAAGTTGACCATCTCTTCAAATGGAAACTCGCAAATGACATCGGAATTGAGAACAAAGAATGGTGCGTTGCCTTTGCCCAGAATAGCTTGCGCAAGGGCAATAGGCCCAGCAGTGCCGAGAGGCTCCGACTCGATGGAAAAGTGAATTTTGATGTTGAATTTGGCCTCCACCTCCTGCATGGCGTCCACCATGGTCTTTGGCTGATAGTTGACAGCTGAACGGTGAAAAGTAAACCATACATCAGACCGGGTCAACATATGTGCAACAATGGAGTATTGTAATGCGTACCGAGAACTGTTGATCGCAAAAAGCATTTTGAGATCAATATCGTTTTAGATGTATCAATCAAAATTAGAGAGGTTTCACATACCGACATCTGTCACGCCGATCTATATTTTTGGGGAAAAGGCGGGAAATGTTTGCCGGAGGTTTCTGCTTCAAAATAAGAAATTACACAAACGTACCTTTGCAAGAGCCTCGATCTGATGCAGAATCATGGGCTGGTTCGCAAAGTCGACGAGCGGTTTTGGCTTCGAAAAGGTGAGTGGACGCAGCCGCGTGCCGAAACCTCCTACAAGAATGAGGGCCTTCATGTTCGAGCTGACGCAGGGAGCCAAGTTTAAGGAATCAAAATAAAATAAATGGACACTGAAGTTACTGATACTCCAAGCCGATTTGACCGCACTGCTGCATCGACGGAGGATGAGGTAGCGGGAGTGGGGTTCCGCGTCTTACGTAAGTCAGACACCGAGATTGACAGGATTTTTGACACTATCTTACATATGGGACCCTTTTGATGTCTCACTGGTCGACTTGAAGGAATGATGCCTTGCGACTTCGGAACAACGTGCAGATTCCTTGAAAATATTTCATTCCAGAAAAGGCCATCTGCACAAGCAAGCAGCGCACAAGCAAAGAAGCAAGCAGCTGAGTCCAAGTACCCTAATTGGTTGGTGACTAGCGCGAAAATTGACGTTCCAGAGTTCGCGTTTGAATTGCCTGTAGCAAGGTTACTGGAACCTTAACACACAGACAGGATAGGGGCATCGAATTCCAGACTAAAGCTTTTTTATTTCACATTACAAAGAACAAAGCCTCTCACCGCTCCATCTTCCAACGTCTTTGTTCAGATTTCTATTCATCCATAAAATTGGCAGATACGCCTACATTCACCATATAAACGATGTAACGACCCGCACGCTTCTCGAATAGGGGTCCACGGAGGTCAAAGTGCCGGAAATCAATCCATCAATGAGACAGAGCTCTCATTTCTTCATGTTCCACGTCCTCACTGGGTCGTCCTTGACCCTTTTTGTAGAGGTAGCGGCGCTTGCCAGCTTTCCAAATTTCGCTCGCTACTAAGAAAATGACAACGCAGCCAGCGACAACTCCCCATTCCCATCCAAAACTCAGTTGCATAAAGACGCTGGTATTCAACCCCGGGATCAAAAGCGTGCAGAGAGTCAAGGCAAATCCTCCAACGATGGCCCAGAAGAGGGGCCAGTTGTTCCTCGGGTGCGATTCCTTGCTGAAGAAAGTCGAGTCGAGCTCGGAACGGCAATTCCAACCATGCGCCAACAGGATCGTGTTAAGGACCATGAAGGACACACCACGGGCTTCGTAGACCTCGGCGCACTCGGCTTCGTTGAATCCGCCGTGGCTGGTGCAAATTTCACCGTCGTAACCGTGGATACCTCGCGGGGTTACCGCAATCGTAAGGACGAATGACAGGAGCGAAAGCGTACCTGCCACCGTACCGTAGAAGAAGACATCAGCAAGAAAACGAGGGGAAAACAAGGACGCCGACGTAGTCTTGTCCTTCGAAAAGTTGAATTCGTCGTTATCGTCGGTGATATAGCCACGGGGAGGACGGCGCATAGCATCCCTCGAGCCCTTCTCCCGCGCGAGGCAAAGACATATCGGGGACGAAGTGATCATGTTCAACCACAGGACTTGGATCGCCGACATGGGGTAATAGGCTTGACCATCCGAACCTCGTATAGCCAAGCCGACAACCATAGCAATGACTTCAGACTGGTTCCCAGACAAGAAATTAAGGGCAAACTTTTGTATATTCGCGTAAATGGTGCGGCCCTCTTTCACGGCCGAAACGATCGAGTTGAAGTTGTCGTCAGTGAGTACAATCTCGGAGGCTTCCTTGGCGACATCGGAACCACTCAATCCCATTGCAACACCGACGTCAGCGGCTTTGAGCGCCGGTGCGTCATTGGTACCATCACCCGTCATTGCAACAAACTTTCCTCGTCGATGGAGCGCAGCAACGAGCTTCACTTTGGTTTCGGGCGAGCAGCGGGCGAGGACAACAGGAAGGCGGGGCATGGCATCGACTTCGGTGTCGCTCATGCGGTCAAACGTATTCGCGGTGTAGACGAGATGCTCTTGACCCGCCGTCAAGATGCCAATTTCTTTGGCAATCGCGGTCGCAGTTTTGGCGTGGTCACCGGTAGCCATGTGGACGCTGATACCAGCTTCCCGGCATGTTCGAACAGCAGGCGCAGATGTTTCTCGGGGAGGATCGTAAATGCCAACAAGGCCAATGAACGTCATCGATTGTTCCACAGTCTTGCGATCGATTGTTGCATCGTAGGTCGGCAGCTTCGTCAACCCTTCCTGGGATCGGTACGCAACGGCAAGAACACGAAGACCTTTTTCGGCCAACGCCTCCATCGCCGCTTGAGAGCTTTCCAGTACACTCTTATCCATCTGCTTAACCTGCCCGTCCGCATCGTAGTAACTAGTTGAACATTCCAGAACCCTTTCCAAAGCTCCCTTCATGTAGTACTTTACAGTATGACCGATTGCGCCTGTAGTAGCATAAACCGTAGTCATACGCTTCAAGGTGGGATCGAATGCCATTTCGGCCATGAACGTCGCGTTCGTCGACTTGATCAGGGCCGGCTTACCCATTCCCACACGGTAGGCAAGAACTTGCATAGCAACCTCTGTAGGATCACCAATGGCTGTCCATGCGGTGAGAGAAGCATCACTGCTGCTGGGATCCTCGGGTGCGTGCACAGAGGCTTCATTGCATAGTGCGGCGCATGAGAAATATTGGTACAGGACCGGATCCGCTTCAATGGTCTCTGCCGTAAGGGTTTTGCCGTCGATAGAAACACTTCCGTTGGTTGGATCGATTGCCGTACCCCCAACGATGAGTGATCTGCCGGCGATCCAGCATTCCTTTGCTGTCATTTTGCCCTCCGTAAGCGTCCCGGTCTTGTCAGAGCAGATGTTGGACACCATCCCGATGGCCTCCAAAGATCCAAGTTTCCGAACCACAGCCTTTTGCTTGGCCATGGAGCGCACGCCGACGGCCATCGTAACGGTTACGACAGCTGGAAGGCCCTCGGGAATGATGGCGACGCCGACAGCCACTGCATACAGGGCGGCGTTTTCGGACCACTCGAAATTGTTCGACCAGAAAACGAGAACGGCCAGAACAATGCAAATGCCAAGAAGAAGGAACATCATCCTATCCAAAGTTTGTTGCAACGGAGTCTTTGTGCTCTTTTTGAAGCCAGGAAGCTTATGAACAAAACGAGAAAGCTTTGCAGCGAAAGAATCATTTGCCGCGTCCGCGGGTGTATCGTCGTTGCTGCTGCTGAGGAGCTTTGCGATGCGACCGATCTCAGTTTGAAGGCCCGTGCCAACAACGATACCCTTTCCGCGTCCACGCGTGATGGTCGTGCTGCTGAAGGCAAGATTGATGCGATCGCCAACACTGATGGCACCTTCCTCGGGGCGTGCAAACAAGGCGTCTGTTGTTTTGCGGACAGGCATTGATTCACCGGTCAAGAGCATTTCGTCGATTTCCAGGTTGACCGCTTCGATTAGACGCAGGTCCGCTGGAATTTGATCGCCTTCCTCCACAACGACAATGTCCCCAGGGACGACCTGAGAACCAGGGACGGTATCCAATTTCCCAGAGCGAATGATCGTCGCGGTGGGCGCCGAGAGCTTCTTGAGAGCGGCCATTGTGTTCTCGGAGCTATATTCTTGGGCAAAACCAATGCCACTATTGGTGGCAATGACAATGGCCAGCACAACGGCTTGAGTCTGCAACAAAACAGAGGGCCGAAGAAGAAAATGAGGGTCTGGGAGACAAGAAGGGCAAATGAATCGTCGGGAGTGGACATACCCAGTCCTTGACAATGCATGACAATGCCAATGCGAGAAGCAAGACAAAGTTCATGGGATTAATGATGTTGGACAGCAAGACTTTGAAGATGGACACGCCACCGTCCCTGCCGAGGATGTTCTCCCCGTACGTGGCGAGTCGGTTGGTAGCCTCATCGCGATCGAGACCTTGTTCGATATCTACGCAAAAAGATTAAGGACGACCAGAAAGCAAGTGAGGATTGCTGCACGTGGACGAGCTTACCGGTCTTGAGGTGATCAGCGACGTCTTGGAACGATAGCAGATAAATATCCGTTTTCACAGGGTCAACGACCTTGAACTGCCTGTTTGGGGCAGGCATGACAAATGTTATTTAATTGAGCGGTAAGCTTCGATAGCGTCGGTAGCGGGGACCACGTAAACGACAATAGCAGCGTTGCGCATGGAGTGCGTGCACTAGGAGAGAGGGCAGGGCGGCCAACGAGAACTGAGTAGAACAGCGATTATTGCAGTGGGGGGGCGTCAACAGCGGGAGGGGATGGCGGAGGGTCTGGCGGGTCTATATACTGCACATGCAAATGCAAGAGGAGGATAAGGGTTTTTTTTGGCAGCGCGCGTCACAGAAAGTCCGTCCCACAAAGTCAAAGTCAACGAACGGAAACGTGTGCGAACGAATGGCCGATTGACGACCCCCAGTCGATCTACATCTAGCATGGATTGTTATTCATAAGTTGGTGTTACACAAGCAGTGCGATGGCTGCTGCGCCCTTGTCATGTGACGTGAGAGTAATCAATCACGTTTCTGCCATCCTACATCTATTATGCTGGTTGTGGGACCAACTACTTGACTGCTTGACTACTTGACGGGGAGACAGACGAAGGACCACGGGCTCCGGGTGCAAAACAAACGGCTGCGCTGAAATGAACACGGATAGAGGGTATTTACATTTTTTTTATTCCTCGCCCTTTAAAATGGTCGCAACGCTCGAGTAGTCAGGAGCGAAATATTGAGGACTACGATACTCAATGATTAGTCCTTACAATGGATCCTATCTTTGGACCTCCGCCCGTGACGCGTGACCGGCATACCGGTAACCAACTGAGGCCGCCGAGCGACGCCGAG
The DNA here is from genome assembly GCA_025526995.1 of Powellomyces hirtus. Lineage (NCBI taxonomy): Eukaryota > Fungi > Chytridiomycota > Chytridiomycetes > Spizellomycetales > Powellomycetaceae > Powellomyces > Powellomyces hirtus. The sequence goes on along the minus strand of JAHLKG010000018.1, from coordinate 9,082 downwards.
GAAGCACGTCCGTGATTCACGCCGGCCTTGTGAGTCACTATGGCGTTCGGCAGACGCCCAACAAGGAGAAGGATCACTATGGCGTTGGGCAGACGCCCGACCAGGAGAAGGAAAGGCGTTGGGCGAGGAAGCAAAAGGCAACCGTCCGTGATTCACGCCGGCCTTGCGAGTCACTATGGCATTGGCCAGACGCCCAACCAGGAGAAGGAAAGGCGTTGGGCGTCTGGACCAAGCCACGCTGCGGCTCGGATTGAAACAACACATAAAAGCTGTTCTGAAAACAAAAACAACTTGAACGTTTTTTTACCTTCGAATACACACGATCTGCAGCTCTCTAGAAGGGCTGATAGTACAAACTACAGTGCACTGTGTGTCTGTCATCTGACTGTCCCCGTTCGAGATATATTCATACTGTCACACCATGCTCATTTCGGTCATCTTGCCAACCTTACTCGCCACGGCCGTCGGAGCGCTTGCCCAGGTCGGCAATGTTGTAGACGCAGTGAATTTAAGTGCGGTTATCGATCGATTGCGAGAAGAGGCCGGCATTCGCGGGGCATCCGTCGGCGTGGTGTATAACGGTCACTCTTGGGCGCAAGGGTTCGGTCTCAAGACCATAAATGGAACGGACAAAATCGATGCAGGCACCTTGTTCATGATAGGATCTCTCACAAAGGTATGAATCGAGCCGTCCGCCAAATTGCGCTGGGACAGTCCACTGTTCATTTGCGGTTTTGAAACAGAAATAAATTCACGTTCGTCTTGTAGAGCTTCACTTCGGTAGGCCTTAGCCAGATCGTAAGCCAGGGCAAGCATCGTTGGGATCAGCCAGTGATGCCCACACTGGCCAGGCTTTGGGACAATCCACCTGCCTTCTATGATCCTGGCACAAACGCAAATGTGACTCTGCTTGACATCCTGTCACATCAAACGGTAAAATAGCCGCCGTATATAGCATTCTGGCCTCTTCCCATGCCTTAGGATAACGATGATCAGAAACCTCAAGCTATTCACACATCCTTCTTTTTTCATAGGGTCTTGCCAGGCACGATTTCATTTTCGACCCTGCCCTGACGCGACACCCACAGGAGGTACTGGACAGGCTGAAATACTACGCTCCTGCCGCGCCCCTCCGAGACGGAAGCTTGCATTACAGCAACCAAGCCTACATTCTTGCCGGAGAACTCCTCGGAAAATTATCTGAATCATCCTGGGGTGACTACATAGCGAGACATATCCTTCATCCCCTGCGGATGAAGGATACGGTTACGGATTACGCCAACTACGCAAGCACTCCGAATAGATCGGATGGCAAGAGTTCCGAGACAGATGCTGCAGATGTGTTCATAGACGTGGCAGGGGGGGCGGGGGTTATATCGAGCACGGCTGACGATATGCTCAAGTACGTGAGGGAACTATTGAAGACTCTGCGGAGAGGAAGTCGTGGTTTTGGCTTGTCCAGAAGGACCCTTCGAGAGTTCCGCCATCCGCATGTGAAACGCGCCTCCGCTCCGGGTCGAAACGAGTTTCTTAATGTCACGGATCCTGGCTGTAAGTCGAACTGCTCTAAGAAGCCTGAGGGTCAACCCAACATCAAATCATTCGGATGCACTATCACTGTACCCATCATTCGTCTCCTTGATATTCTTTCATGACAGATGCATTGGGTCTCATGACTGGTCAGTGGAATTCAGAACCATACTACGGCCACAGCGGTGCGACAAACGGATTCTACAGCCAAATGTGCATGCTTCCAAACTCTGACCTGGGAGTGGTCGTCTTAACGAACAGCGGTCCCAACCCCTGCTTTTTGGAGCGTGTTTGTACCTACGTGTTTGAAAGGTGCCGAATGAGGATAGAAGCATTTGCCGTGGTGTGCAGATTTGGAAGGTGATTGCTAACGAACGTTGGACTCCTTGTTTATGCCTCTAGTGTGTTGACGCCCAAGAGCCCCCCTGCCTCATCTTACACATGCAAGAGCGACTCCCCGCCCCCCACACAGGCGCCCCTACCTCGCCCTACCTTTCCTGCAAGGCTGCCCATGTCTGCGTACCAAGGCACTTACCATTCGCCTGGATACGGGAACTTGACCTTGGCTCTTCCCAAAGGATCTGACACACTCCTCCTCTCGGTTGGACAGTACCATCCGCGGCTGGAGACCTCCGTTACACCGATCGGGCCTGATACTTTCTTCGTCGCCCTGACCGGACTTAACGCTACCGTGGCAATGAAAGATAATGATGAGGTTCTCGGGATCCATTTGCAAATGGATGGGGAGATGCTGAAGGATTGCCGGGATCCGTTTTATGGAATGGGCTGCGCCGAATGGTTTGCAAAGGTCGCAACCCACACGTAGATAGCGAGCAATAGAACACCGGACTTTGAGTAGCGAGTTCAATTGAGGTGGAAAATGGATGTAGCTGATCTCATCTGCCTTCCTCTATGTCCATATGCTGCGGCAGTATCTTTCGGCCTCAACAATGACTTCCGTTGGCGTTATAGAAATTAGAGCGATTTTCAGTTTCCCTTGTGCAATATCAAAAACTTTTCGCCTACGCAACTACAAAGTACAGTTTTCAGAACACCACTCAGCAGACACGTCTCGTGTATTGACGAGAGATAAAAAGACGGGCAGCGGAGCAACTTCCGAGTTCCAAATCTCGTAAAGTAATGTAACGACTCATCGCATAAAAACAGCAGCGCACAAAAATGATAAATCCATACAATGTATGGCTTTCCACTTGGGTATATGCCGCTTGAGAATGCTACCTACAGGTTCGTCTCGCACACTGCCACTCAAGGGCGGTGGGTTACAAAGAGATCTACAACCCGTAGCTGGATCGACGCACACAGTTCGTAGAGCACAGTTGGCGTCAGTGAAAAGCCGACCGGGGGAGGAGGGCCATTTGAGAAGGCACGTCAAATCATTGCACGAACAAGTCCATTGCACCGACGGCGGAGAAAGGGTTAGGGTTGCCAACAGCTGCGCCAGAGCTCTTCCAGCTGCAATATCTCCTTAGAAAGCTGGCGAGAATCCAAGCGGATCCGAGTCTGAATGAAACGCCGGACGGAGGAAGCTTCGGCCTCATATGTGGTGATAGGAAAACTACTTGCGACCCAGGCATTCTCCATATCGTCGGTCACTTTTTAGAGCCGTTCACATCACTGTATTCAGTCCTTGATCTGGTGCTCTTGACGGGCGTCTTCTTTCCCTCCCTCGTTTTGTTTTCCGGTCCTCCGCAAAGTCTCTCCTCCCCAGGTTCTTCGTACCTGGCGTTCAGTGGACCTATCATCATACTTGACGAAAAGGCTGTTTGTAGTGCAGAGGTTGTGCTTTCCAACCAAAAGTTCCTCGGCGTGGATCTTGAAGGAAACTTGACTGCCGCCCCAAGATTACCCTACACAGCCCTTGTCTCGCCACATGTACACACGCAACCTCACCTATGGAAAACTTGCAGAGGAACCACAGCGTGTCCTATGCCTTTGGCGAGGGACTCTCCTCCAATGCACACTTGCAGTAGACAAGATGTTCATGTTTAGAGACGAGTGTGTATCGTTCCTACATTCAATGCAGTATTTACCACCCCCCCACCCCTTCCAAGCACTAACCTTCTAAGCTCCGCAGCAACGATGTATGTAGATACCAGCATGTCTAGTGGATTTCAGAGGAAGGACGGGGCTTTGCCGCGGAGCGTGTTATATATTTCTGCTCGACTACAGAGCCTCTGTTTTGGGACGTTGTTTCCATCCAAGGACACTGAGTAGTTTCGATGTTTGTCGGCTGGCATCCCCTTTGGGGCTCGGGACCACGGCAAGCTCAATTGACATTTGTCGCGTTAACAGAGGCGTGGGTCGCCTTTTGCAACGGTTTTTTTGATTTATCGAACAGTCTAGAATTCCTTCTTTTGGGCAATCAAATTTCTTCTCGCAGCTCGCGATCTGCCGTTCTTGTTCAATGGTTTAGACCACAACGGAGAAGAGCGATTGTGACATGCAGAAGGCGTAGTTTCTCTTCCGCTAAAGTGTGAGCAGGCATCCTCTGGGATAGAAGGTAGTAGAATGGAAGGTAGGAGAACTATCTAAAGTTTATTGCTTCTGTTTTAAGCGAAGTTTCATATGGAAAAGAATTGGTTCATGGTCTAACATGCAACAAATCAACACACCACCGGATAGTTTGCTGATTGAATCAATCGGCCAGGGTATACGCAAGCGTCCAGATCCGTAGCTCCCCGTTCTTTCTTTTCCCCATTTGTTTTCTTAAATATGATTGTGGCGCATTTGAAACTGTGCGCAAATATAGATAAAAAGTATATCCCGACTGGCGACGTACATGCTACGTCCTGCAAGCAGAAAAGATGAACGTTGCTTCCACGTGGATGATATCATACCCATCTATGAGGCGATTGTCAACAAGAAAGGCATGGAACAGTTCGCACAAATGCTTGTGCCGCAATACCCATCAGGTCGCGGAGGCCCTCTCTATTCACACTTTACCAACGCAGCGTGCTCAGTGAATTCTAGTATATTATCGAAGCGGCGAATGTGTACCCCGATGAAAAATCTTCAACCCTACGAGAGTGCTTGGGCGGGCGTTGTACGAGCCGCTAGAAGCTGCCATGATATGCAGCTTGATAGTACGGCCCATCAAGACAGCCTACTTTTTAAGGACCGGATAAAAATCGGTAGCCAGTAACATGTAGAATATAGAAGGGAGGATCATCTATGCTGAGTTTGGTAAACACGTCGAGGCCCACCAAGTGCCGTTTGGGAGTAGCAACCGGTCATCATCATAACTACTGGAAAGATATTTCACCGGTGACTCATTGCTCACAGATGGTGTCGTTATTGATGGCGGATTGGGGATCGTGTTTGAGTGCGTTATCCTTCCCTTGATCTCTTGGAACCTGCCAGTGAGATCAAACATCTTGGCACTCATGTTCGCAGATAGATATGATACGGAACGAAACACAGATGATATCCAATGATATGAGACGATAGCTAATATGAGAAATCTCTGCTTTCTTTGCGTTGATGCATTACAGTCGGTTGAACGCGCGCGTTTGAGAATAACCCCTTCGTTATCGAGAAGAACTTGCAGCGATCACATATCCCGAGCGGCTGCATGACCAAGCCCAAATGCCAGTCCACTTTTGACATGTTCAACTCCAGTACCGTCCGAGTCATTTGAGAGAAAGATGGTGTTGGCGGGAAGGGCTACAGCAGCAACAAGCAAGACGAGTTGTGAGTTATTAAACAATGCCTGTATATTTATACTGTACAGCCTGAACCCTAACCCTAACCACATGCCGAGTTTCTGAGTTATCGATATTTCACTGTAGCGTGGCTGTGTCTCCGCAGCCCGATCAAGCAGTTGGTCAGCACTCCTGGCACTGCCAAGTTCCCAAGTCGTGCCTCGCCAGGTCTGACCGCTCGGGCGTGGAAACGTCATCTCCTCCTTACACATTGTTTTGCTTGACGGACGGACTACCATGGAGCGACACTCGTGCAAACGGTGTGGGCCGTCTCGCTCTAAGATTGGCATCTACCGTACATAAGTTTTCTGGTCGTGCAGTGCGTTCCCGCTGTCAACGCTTTTGCAGTTTCTCTCCTGATCTCCCACTATCCCCGAGGCCCCTATATTCACGTTCAACAATGTATCCCGAGGAGACCAACGGTAACAACATGAAAGGAAGCATCGCCAGTTCCACAGGCAGCGAAGTGACTCTAGACATACTTCCCACGGAACTTGGACGCCCTGCATTGGAATGGGAACCCTTTGCGCCTTTACGTGTCTCGCCACGCATAGCAGAGTTGGGGGAGCCGTTCCTCTTCGTTCTTGCTGCTGCAGTCTATGGTTGGTTGACGGTTTCTGGCATTCGCCTTCCCGAACAGCTGCTTCTGTCGACTGCGGTGATACCGGGTTTCATACTGCTTGGCTTCGCTGTGCTATTGCTGCCGTTCTCGCTGCTTGAACTATACATTGAATATCGAGTTCACGCCACTGGGAAACGGCGAGTCGCTAGGATCACAAAACCGATACGTATCATCAACCCAGGGTTGAAAAAAGCATCAAACGCCGCCATTCGATTAGGCCTGTCCGGCGCAGCGGCACTATGTGCTGGCTATGGGAGGAGTGTGTTCACCGCGGTGTTGACCACAATTCTCGCGATCGCCGCACTTTACTGGTATGCCATTGGCACTTGCGAACGCATCCCGGGTTACAAAGGCGAGGGGCGCTATCAGAAACCCATTCGGGTGATTGAAGTCAAAACCGGACAAATCGTGCTCATGAAAAAGGGGGCTCGATCTTATGCGGCGCTTCCGTCTGCTGCGCTCATTAACGCGGAGAGGAATGAGGCATCCCAACGGATGCGATGCGCTTGCGTCGACCAGCAGTGTGCCGGTACTCACATTTACCGCGCAGAGCATTGCGTCTTTTCAACGGACTTTGGCGTAGCTGGTCCTCTGGTGTGCGTTGCCCGCGCCGAAGCGCGGTTTCTGAAATGCAAATACCTCTATGTCCCGCGCTTAGACGACGAAGGTGGACCGGTCGGTTACAGTGCAAAGCGGACCTCCGCCGAACGAAAGGCTCTCATCGATTCAACCCGAGCGCTCCGGTTCAAGAACGCGAGCGCCGTGATCATCCCAATCCTGGGCTGCTCGGCTATCGTCCCCGAGCTGAAGGCCTCCCTGTCTCAGAAACGACGCAAGCTGCCCTGGTATCGAAGGCTGTTCGGGCGTCCTTGGTTTTCGATCTCTCAAAGTTTGTCCCATAACTTGACGGAGGATCCCACCACTGGAGGCGGAATCACTTGGCCCACTTGCGAGACGTTTGATACGTGCTGGCAAAGTATGCAGTCTGCGATAGACATGCAATGCTCCGATAGCTCATCGTTGCAAGAGCTCATGTATTGTACCAGGATAAACATCGTTGTTTGCGGGACTCTTCAAGGTGGCCGAAGCCCGTCGGAAAGAACATCGCAAAGAACACCGACCGGTGACGGAGAAAGGAATTATTGCCGCTGGGTAGACGATCTGCATCGTCGTCTGAAGCAATGGAGATCAGCTTGCGCCGGATCTCTTTATTCGGAGCTGGTCCGTCGCAGCATGAAAGATCGTAGCAACGAGAGTGGCCGATCGCGGTTCTGTCTCCGCGAACTGGCTGACATCCATGCAACGCGTGGCGGATGGATCGATTTGCCGCTGGAGGATTCCGAAGCGTTCCTACGACTTCTGCAGGCATTTTCGGTCACGGGAGATGCAACTCTACTTTTGGTTTCTCCCGCGGAGCTTCCCGCTGGTTTGCAGGGTATTGTTCCAGGGGCCCATTGCGATTCATACTTCCCGGCTGAACAATCCGTCAACGCCGAATACAGCTGCATACTGAGAAACGTTCCGGAATTCGACGAAAAGGGACAGCGGGCGTTGATATTGGTAACGGCAGTCCATCCACTGATCCCTGGAGACTCCGACCCAGAGACAGGCGTGATGCGGCACAATGTACGTGGCATGGGTTCTTTGGGCCGATTCGTTTACAGCGTGAATCCTGATGCCCGGTGGTATATATCTCCGACCTACCTGTCCGCCCGAGGCTACCTTGCCTTTCAGATGATACCTGGACGGGATGTCGAAGGCCGTGATGCGACAGTGGTCGGTGCTGGAGTTTTCGAATGCCCGAAGGCGAGGGGTGTGGGAGCGACACGGGCATGGAACGTTGAGACATCAGACATCTGACACTTCATTGGTTATTGTTTACCAGTTCGGTCAGTGAGTTCCCGTTGCACACAGGAAAATATAGAAATGATAGTGTGGAATACGCAAAACTTAGCTCTGAGCGCGCATGCCCCTTTCTCCTTCTTACATTGTATTGACCTCTTTCCGAGTCCGTCCATTGTGTTATGCATTTCGATTGATTGCCTTGTGTACATGCCGGTCCGCTAAGGCGTAGCTCCAAGGTGCCCATTTTCCTGATAAGTCGCGCTCTAATGGCGAGGGCTGCAATTCTTGAGATGTGGCACGCACAGAAGCCGCTCCCTCGTTAGTTTTTGCAGTAGATCCTGCAGGTAGAAGACTGGCCGTCTCCGCAGCCCTTTCAGTAAGTGCAAGTGTAGCGGAGAAGAGGGGCTCGCATGTATAAACGTTGTGTCTTCATCGAGTGTTTTACTTGTTGCCACATCGGATATTGTAAGTAGGGCTGTTGAAATCAGGTCTGACCATGAAGATACCAATACTGGCAATGTAAGACCCGACGCCGGAATTTGTATCGACGGTAAAGCTTTCAGCGATGGTTGGTGTTGCAGATTCGGAAGGGTCTGTAAGCACAGGAGCATACATCAAGATAATTTCCATGATAGGACCATTTAAGAATGCGGTTACTACATCCGTCTGATGACATTAAGGCTAGACTGGCCGCGATCGTGAGAAGAGTACAAGGTAGAATATATGAATAGGTGAACAGAAACGAACATGAATACAATGGGATGTATAAGGAAGCTCACACTGCAGTATATAGCTTTCTTTTTTCTTGCTAAAACAAAAAGCAACGAACAGCAACCACAAACATGGAGTTGCGAAAACAAAAAGCAACGAAAAGCAACCACAAACATGGAGTCATCGCTTACATCTAAGTTAAATTTGCTACTGTTGGCTGCCACATTGGTAGTTTATCACGTTCGCAGTTATCGACGAGGTGCGGATCGCTGAGAACCTCAAGAAGAAGCGTGGATAACAGATCCATGTTCCTCATGAGAATCGAGCGTCGCAAACGTTTAAGAATCTGTTAAAAAAATGAATGAGATTCGAAGTGCGTCTCAACCAATCTTCACATAGTGTATTCAAAGTTTTTAGTCAGGACTTCGCATCCAGTTTCGGTGACGAGGAGGGTCTCTTCGAACTGTGCGGAGCGTTTGCCGTCGATTGTCGTTACTGTCCAGCCATCCGGCCACTGCTGGTCATGCCAGGTTCCTTCCGAAATCATGGGCTCGATGGTGAACGTGTGTCCAGCCTTCATGACGCCTACAGCCTTGTTGCGGGCGTAGTGGGGCACATTGGGCGGGGGGTGGAAGTTGCGGTTGATCCCGTG